>OX438772.1:13280108-14529396 GCA_949316455.1 Acleris holmiana | reverse complement strand
GTATCCAGGTCAAAGACGCCAACAAAAGAGACCATCCCTTGAGTTATAATTAGTTTTCCTTTTTAGCTGTCATTGGCGTTGTGAGTAATAACATTTTATAGCGTAACAATCGAAAAGGTTAGAAAAAGAGTTGCACATAATGTGTGTGTGTGTGTATAACCTTATATGGTCAAAATAATCCATAAAATAATATATTTGACGTCAATTGTGTGAAGCTCAACTTTCTAGTTCGCTTTACCACCCCACCTAAGGACTGATTTGCTTAATTATATCAGAAATGAAACAAACTTCGCCTCAACAATATCTCTCCCATCGTGTAAATTATTAGACTATTATAACATCATCTGAATATCAGAGAAACTCGTAAATAAATTCTATGTTTTGTTATCATTTATTGCACATAAATTAAAGAAAACAGCAATTACGCGCGGAAATAACGACCAATCGACTTAATGCCAGAACGCTAAACGGATCTAGATGGAATAGGGCATAGATATGGATTATAGTCTGAATTAGGACATAGGCTACTTTTTATCCCGAAACTTTTAATGGTTCCCGAGGGAAAAGCGATAAAAGACATCGTCACGGAAAACAACTAGTTTTATATAAATAATGCGACAATTTTCAGCTGATGAAGTTAATTGAACCAGAAGAACCCAAGGAGGTTAACGCCCAGGTCAACGGCGTCGTTCCCCAGGATCCAACTCCCGACGAGGACGATGATGACGATGAATGGAAGGTAAATATGGCACTGGCTTCTTTAATTTGAGGTTATATACAAATATAATGTTTTTTTAATCTGTTACTATTTTAATTTGAATCAAGTAGTGAATGAAACCAGTTGGACTCCTACAAGTATTTTTAAACTGCTGTTATTTAGAGAAAAATATCCTACTGAATAACCTTTTTAATCTATTCACGAAACACACGTTTTTCTTCTCACCTGGTTAAAAGCAAACTGTCTCACAGTTTGGCGACATTTAGACTAAGGTACTATGTAAAAATCTATTTACAATAATAATAAAGAAAAACCATAGTTTCCTTTGAGTGAAATTAGCCATATCGGGTATTATATCGGGTAGTCTCACACTGAGGACTTTTATCTTCTGAACCATTGTTTTGATGGGGTACGGGATCATAGGACCAGGCTCCGTTATGGTCGCGTTTGTCGTTGTGCATAAAACATGGTCACTTTCTTATAAATGAAAATTGACAATTTGATCACCAGGGGGGTTATTATGACATTACATAACTGCAGTTCTGTTTACGCTCAGAGAAAATATAACTATTATAGCTCTGTCTTTTCTCTGAGCATAAACAGAACTGCTTAGTTATGTCATTATAACCCTCCAGATCATACCAATGTGTTCAACCTGCATGCAGGCGTGCAAGTATTCGTTATAATGTTCTTTCCAAGATTATTATTAAAAAGAAAAAAAAAAGCTGAAACGGCCTGTATGTTTCCTAGTTTTTCATAATATCTACAACATATTCAAAAATCGTGGAAATCCGCTTAGATTTAGCCCGGGCCTAAATTTGTATGGATTATTTTTGACAGCTACGCGATTTAAGCACCGCTTCACAATCCTCTTAACAAATACACAAATTTATTTAAAATGCGTGCATGGGAAGTATATTAAAAAAAATTAAACAAACAAGCGACTCGACCAACCATAAATAACCCGAATACACTTTTTGGCAAATTAAAAAGATTCATAGACCTTCTTCGTATTATTAAGCGGTATGCCGTTTGCTCTAAGTAGACTGGGGCAAAACAGTTTGCCCCAGTCTACTTAGAGCAAATATAAAACAAACTTGTTCTATGTAAGACTTCCAGGGCCTCTATTCAACTGCGTTATAACGATATCGTTTTTGTCCTGTTTCCGTATTCTCAATGTTTTGATAACTCTTATGTCATTTACAATAATGGCGACTGTGACATAAACGATTCTTAAACGTGTCAAACACGATATCGTTTTAACGCACCTGAATAGAGGCCCAGTGTTAATGCTTGTCTATTGTTATGCCAAGAAAAGTATAAGTTTCAAAAATTTGGGCCATATTTAACCGTAGTTAACCATACAAACAACAAAGGCGAGAAATGTTGCGTTGTGCGACGAAAATCATCCTTACAATTGGGTTATCCCATAATTTTATAATGTATGGTGGTTCAAAAACCATTTCAAAAATAAGGGTTGTAGAACCATTCCCTGTTATCAGATTATGTTACAATATTTGTATTAAATGTGTATTTTTAATTTATCATTTGACATTATTTGATAGTTGTAGTGACACTAGTGACTTCACCTTGATTGGTACGTTGTATGTACTCTGGTGATCAACCATAGTACCTATATACTGCCTAATGAGTGCCTGAGTCCGAAATGCAGTAATATACAAATGATGTATATTGAATGTTGTCTTATTTATTTCTGTTTATTTTAACGCCTATTCGAATCAACACAAATATTAACTGTATTATTTAAACATGACAATGGAATGATCGTAATTCCGTTTTGGACCCTCCGCCTGTAGGCTAGTCTGTGGGTGGTAGTACATGACTTGACATTGACATTTGACATGGTTTCAAAAAACGCACAGTGCTGCCAGGCAAAAAACAATAAAGCATATCTCAAACAAAACAATTTTGTAGTGACGTCATAACGCAATTTTCTTTAAAAATTAAAATAAATTAATATGCTTATTTAAATGCAAAAACCACGAAATTGGTGTCTTCAATTAGCGTATATTATCGAAAAATAATTGTAAAAATGAGGGGCTTTTTTTTTTTTTTTTTTTTTTTATGTTAATGAGATGGCGCACGAGCACTCAGGCCACCTGATTGTAAGTGAAATCTGAGACCCATAGACATTTGAATTCTCAAGATTATAATCCTAAGACCTCAAAATGCGAGCCAACCCTGAGGACTAAGATGGAATGCCTCTATGCTAGTAATTTCACCGGCTTTTTTTTGATTACCCAATTGTATGGCTAATTTTCTTCGCACAACGGAAAAGTTTCATAGAAAATGTAATTGCGAGAGTTGGCGTGCCCAACTTTAAGGACCTTATCCCATATGCTTTTCTTGTCATAAGTTCTTTACTGCGAATGTGACGGATGTTTTATCCACAGCGAAGGTAACCCATTATTTTAACAATGTTCACTTCATAGATTGTATCATTTCATTGAACGCTCTTTTAAATCATTACATGATGAAAATGATATGTCCTTACTCGGGACTCAAACTATCTTCATACCAAAATTCATCTAAATTGGTTCAGCGGTTTATTTGTAAAAGTGTAACTAAAGGAAGGAGGTACTTTCACATTTATAATATGGCTATTGGCTAGCCAGTTGTTTTTTCAAAGAAAATTTGTTATGACGGTGGATTTCTAAACTGGCGTCAAATTTTATGGGATTATAGTGCAAACCCTTAAGACAGATGCTTGGTGTTTGTCGCAAACACTGTAGGACGCAACTATACGTTAGAGTGAAATGGAAACGCATCGTTCTCACTCTAACATACATTTGCGGCCAACATCAAGCATCTGGATCCGGCTTTAAAGAGCAAAATTAATAAAAATCTGCCACGTGTGACTCCAACTGTAAGGAATTAAAGGTGCGCGAGTCCTTTGCTGTTTTTTTTTAACCTTGTGGATCCTAAAGTAGTAGAATCAGTAGAATACAGTTGAATAAGTAAATAGCGTTGATTGTGTGGGTCGTATGTGGTATGAAGTGAGCGGTGTGTGCAGGTGATGGGCCCGCGCAACAAGGGCGCGGTGGAGCGGCGCTGGGCGGCGCGGCGCACGCCGGTGGCCGACATCTTCCGCGGCCGCACGCGCGTGCGCCTCACGCGCGCCGCCGCGCACGACGTCACCGACGCCGTGCAGCCCTTCTTCACGCTGCAGCTCGACATCGAGGTCACTACACTACCCTATATCTCCCTCTTAACCGCTTTTGAACCTTGCCCGACACGGCCCGGGTGCTGTGTCCGGGACGCCGATCCATTCATTTTCTATAGGCGCGGTTGCGGCATATCGTCACTATTTTTTGAAAAAGCTCTTATCTCATATTTCGTGATTCACGATTTTGAACTCATTTCTCTTCTGGTTTAAGTTTAAAATCGTACATCACTAAATATGAGATACGAGGTTTTTTTTTTCAAAGTAGTGACGATATGACGTCGTTTGCGTCTGCGGCACGCAAGCTTGCAGCCGACCATGGCGTTCAGAAGTTTATGTGCCTCTCCGACTAGCGAAGTAGGTGCCAGTACACTCTCGGAAGATTCCTCAACCACAATTCTATATGATGGGCATATAGGCGTCAACTTGAGTCTTAAGGGGGCACCGAGCTTTTTGCGCTCATAAAATACCTAAACTTAGGTATTTTATGCACTCTGTGTATGTGTGCGTATAGCACACCAGCAAGGAGCGAGCTGGAGCCATGCGCCGGCCGCGCGCCGCGCCTGACGAGCCGTGCGCCGATCCACTAGGCGCGGAGGTTGCTACCAATGTTTACAAAATAAAAAAACAATCGATTCCGAATAATTTTATTAAAATATTCACTATAAGAAGTTAAAAACTTTTTTCAGCCTACATTTTTTTTTTAATTTGTTGTTTACTGTCGGTAGGTAAGGTAGGATTGAATTACTTGTATGAGGTACAGTCACATCACGAGATTGTTGAGCCACTCTAGAACCCTCTCACAGATAGATAGATTATTTTTTAACTAATGTCGTTTGTACAACTAAGATGTATTTAGCTAGTGTTAAGTTATTTATAATATTTACTGGGCAATTGTTCGACTAAAGAGAATAAATCATAAGTAAAAGCCGTACATCTTCCAATCGGCCATCTTCCCTCTCCGAAAGTTACCGGGAGAACCCTTTCATAGAAAGTTGACGGTAAATTTTGACGTAAATAATTTCTTTTGCGTGACTTGACGCTGTCATTAGGACAGAGTTCTATGGTGGCTCAACAACCCCGTGATTTAATGTGACTGTATATTGAAATGAAATAAAACCTAATTACCTTTATTGACAATATTCTAAGCACAAAATAAAGTGAACTCAATACCTAATGTAAAGTAATAGAACGGCTAAGTAGGGCAAAAATCCCAGTCATCGACCCTTTCTTCAAGTTATTATTTTTAACTGACTTCAAAGAAAAGGAAGTTCTCAGTTTGACCTGTATGTATGTATGTATGTTTGTCCGCGATTATCTCACGTTTGGCTGAACCGATTTTAATGCGGTTTTCAGAAAAGTATTTGTTTCACATAGGAGAAGGTTTTGGTATTTTATCCGTCTTTAAAAAAGGGTCTTAGTTTGACCCGTATGTACGAATGTTTATCCATGATTATTTCCGCAAAAACTTCAATGTCTGATTCTGATCACTATAAAGTATAAAATTCAATTGATGTTTTAAAAAACTAAAAACTTAAAGCCGCTGTATCAATCACATACATATTTAGAAGCTCCTACTTAATGTATGTATGTATATAATGTAATGAATAATGTACGCAGGTATCTTTAGAAAAAAAATGAGGACACAAGAAACATCAATAATCAATATCGGATTTTACTTCACGGCATTATTTTGTCTGTGTGAGTAAGCAATGTCATTGTCTATTTCTCGATCCACTGAAAGACAAGAAATTTGGTCCATTGGCATCCTGTAATAAAACAGAACGTTTTGATTTAACTATAATTTATTTATTAACAGAATTGGTTTTTGGATGAAATTTTGTAATCCTCATTCTATAAAAATAATTCGTATTTGGGACTTACAATTCCATTGTGTGGTAAATTTTATAATCGATGTCAACCAATTCATTTACTCTGTAAATTGAAAAAATATAAAGATAATGTAGAAATTCATACTAAATTTATTAAAATGTTTTCCTATACACCTCTTACTATTTTTACGCATACCTCACCGGTTCATTACGTAACTCTTCGTTTTGTAGCGAAGTGCCAACAACTGGCACATTAACCCTATAAATAAATAAAAAATTGAATAATTTTGCAATTTTACTCATTTGTTGAAATATTGTTGTTAGGTAATGAGTATACTTACGGAGTATTCTCTTTGTCTTCAGATTTCTGGAGATGTCTTGCTCTAGAAATATTGAAACCATCCCAAGAAGTAACAATATATTATATAATTAATTATAGTAAAAAAAACCTCGGGTCGTTCTAAGAAGCCTGTTTTGCCTGTAAATGTGTTTTTTAGCTAAACTATTTTTATATCTTGGTAAATATTCACCATAGAAGTGTATTTTTTATATAACTACTAATTGAAAGAACTTCGCGTGTTGTTTAAAATTACTTGTTAATTTTGGCCCAAAACATCAAGACTACAACTAAACGATTACAAAGTCTTAATAATACAAATCGATACATCTCGAAAATCAGTCTATGTTGCTACCGATTTATTTTCTCCTCCCTTAGCGTGGCATTTTGACAACTGTCAAATCAGGTTTCTTAGAACGACTCCACTATCAGTAGGTTTACGATTTTAACTTACTTCATTTCTTCACGCAAGCGTTTAGCATTGCGCTTTTGCCAACCCCTTCTCTTCCTTTTTTGGTTGTGTTGGTTCCCCATTTAAAATAAAGTGAATAATCACAAAAATCGCGATAAACGCAACCAAACAACAAGCGACAGAGCCTCCACGTCCGACGGCCGAAGCAGGACTAATGCGGACATGGGGGAAACGTGACGGCTCTGGCTAAAATGGACGAAACGCGTGCGGATTGAGGTATTTCCTTCATATTAGTAAAATAAAACACATTTTAAAAATGTAAAGTGTAGACGTTATAGAAGACGTGTAATTTTGTTGTAAATCCAAAACTGATGATCTTCCGTGAAGTAATTACGCCGTACTAAGTGTTTATTTTGTTATGTAGAGGTATCTTTGGATGTTTTTTCTATCGAGGGAAGTACAAGTAATCGTGTTTCTAAAGTGTATGATAAATACAGTGATTCCTTAAATATCTTACATATGAATTACATAACTAAAGCTTCAGTAAAAACAATGCAGCAGGCGATCAAACGAACGCATTTTTTTCGTAATTACGTATCGTTGCCTCGGCGCACTCTTAATAGCGCGATGCCAATTTTAGCTTTTAGTTCACCCATTTACGGACTAAGCTTGACGTCATAACGTAAGGTTTTCGTGCTCGCGATCAAACAGGAGGCATTGGTTTACAACAGCCAAAAAAAAACTACTTTAAGGCAAAATGGTCTCGTTTATAGTCATTGCACTGACGTTGACGAGTTCCACCAAGCTCTCTATCAATTTATGATGCCTAAGAACATAACCGATTAGTCGATCGTCTGGTTAAAGGGCTACAACAGAGAGAAAACTTTGTGTGGAGACGTGCATGTTGAATTAATTGAATATTTCAAAAAATATGATGTAGAGATAAAGAAAAATCCTTAAAAGGAAGTTCGTTTCTAATCTCCCAACGAAAATCCAAGATTAGACACTGTCATATGGGCACGAGACTACTGAGGAGCCCGTGTGCATAACTAACGTATATAGGACAGGACGCATTTCGTCAACTATTTGTCGCTACACGACCATCGCAACGGCCACAGCAGTAGTGAGGCTTCGATATAAGACCTCGGGTTTTTTTTACAAACTAACGACGCTTTCAATTATTTGAACAATTTTTACAATGATGCTATTATTTTTCGTCTCTGAACATGATAAACATGTCTTGTAGACAACACAAACTGAGTATACCGATCACAAATCGCTTACCAATACCAATTTCAAGTTTAGTATACCCAGACACTAACTGCATTAATTTCCACAGCGTGCGACGAGCGTGAAAGACGCGTTAGAGCTTCTAGCCGGCAAGGACACACTGGAAGGAGTATCTGATGCCTGGCAGCAGCTTTCTCTGGAACAGCTGCCAGTGGTCCTGCTGCTGCATCTGAAGTGCTTCCAGATGGACCCTGAAGGGCATACTGCGAAGATCGTCAAGAGTGTGGACTTCCCGCTCGATCTTAAGATCGATCAGAGTAAGTAAAATAATCAATTTGAGTCATCTGTGTTTTGAATTAATTCAGAAGTTTCTGATTGAAAAATTACTTCTTTTCACTCTATTGCGACTAAGTTCGCCTTTGTATGTTCCTATTCTGTGAATGTTGTATTTTGTATAATAAAGTGTTTACGTACATACTACATGCGGGGTGCCAGGACACTATTATTATAATGTAGATATGTTATTATGTTCTTTAACTAATCTATAAATGGTTCTCCATGACATCTCTTCTTGAGCTCTTCTTTACTACCATTTTACAATGATGTACTTTATTTTTCGTCTCTGAAAGTGATTAATTCACATACTTGTTGACAACAATGACTGAGTCTATATAAATAAATAGCAAATATCCACTAGTTTTAAGCAAAAATTATAACCCTGTTTCTTTCTTCAGAAATCATGTCATCAAAGATCAAGTACTCGGGCAAGCAGCGGCTTTACAAGTTGTTCGCGGTCGTGTACCACGAAGGAGTAGAGGCAGTCAAGGGGCACTATGTCACCGACACCTACCATGGACAGGCCGGCTGGATAAGGTGACTACATAATATATAATACATAATACATAATACTGGGCCTCGGACCTGTCTACTAAAATCTGATGCTTGTTTTACTCTCATGGGTTAATAAATTATCCTGAGCCGTTTCTGTACCGGACTAGTGGGCCCGACAGGCGTTGTCCTGCCCGATCGCAGCGTCACATACCGGGTCCAATTGTGAATATTTACCATCAGGCATCCTGGAACCCACTCAAAAATACAAAAAAAAACATCAAAGTCGGCCAGAGTCATTGTCGAGTTTTAGCGAGACTGACGAACAACAGTTCATTGCGCTCCGTTACTTCGAATCCGTTACAAAACTGGAAATCTTCAAGGTTATAAATTAATAAATAATAAATATCAAGGGGCAATCCCCTACAAATTTACCTAGTCCCAAACTAAGTTCAAGGCTTATAGGCTACTAGACAACGATAAACGTACTTATATAGAGAAATACAATTACTTAAATACATAGAAAACATCCAAGACCTAAAAAAAATATTCGCGCTCATCACTAAAATATCTGCCCTTAACGGGATTTGAACTCAGGACCGCTGGCTTCGGAGGCTGGGTCTCCAAAATAGGCTAACGTGTCGTCGTGCTTTACTATGATGTCTCATTATTTTTCGTCTCTGAAAGTGACAGCAATCACTCAAATGTAGACAACAATCAACTGAGTAATATAACAAACCCCAATGTTTAACAGCATTTATTATCCAAGTGTGGAGAGTTGATGAGACCCCTGTTTATAGATACGACGACTCGACGGTGACGCAAGTGGCGGACGCGCAAGTGCTGAAGCCCAAGCCGCCGCGAATGCCGTACCTGCTCATGTACCGCAGGCACGACACGCTGCCGCCGCACCGGGTGCCCGGCAAGCCAGAGTGAGACCCGCCACGCCTCCCCTCAGGGGAACCAAGTGACTTGCCTAACTCGCGGCTTTTAAAAAACGCGGTGCGAACTGATCGGACAGTGATGTTAATTTAAGTGTTATGTAAATACTGTGAAAAACTCAAATTGTGCCTGTCAAACACTTCTTACGGTGCAACGAAGTTGTCTCGTGTACGTAAAGTAAGTATAATTGTAATGTTTATAAAAAAAAATGGCTCTCGAGAGCCGTGAAAAAAAACTTAGCCAGTGGTTAGCACTTGTACATGTTTAGGTTTTTGTAATGAGAAGATTGTCTTGTCTTTGGTTCATGAAGGAGCCCATGGCTAGTGCTAGACACTGAATTGTTATTCTATGTGTATCATATTTTGTACATTAGGCTCACTTTTATTCGAAGTAGGGTTGTTTTATATGTAAATTCTGATACTTTTTAGAATAAAGTACAAAATGGTATTTGTTTGCTACAATGAAAGTTGATCCTATTCAACTTAGCTATGACTTAAACTACGAAACCCTTATGATATATTCAACCTAATTAATTATTTTGGTTAACATTGAATCTGCAAAATGAGTTGTAAATATTGATTGAGTATTTAATAAGCTAATTTAGGTAGTCGAGGTCTTACTGGACAATATGGAATTTGGGTGTTATAATTTAAAAAAAAAATGTATAAATATTAAATTTATTATACATACTTCTATATTTTGTCACCTTAACATAGCGATTGTAGACTCACTTCTGAATACTCTTCCATCCTAAAATTTGAGGTACTGGTAGCAAGTACAAAGTATCAATGTCGATGCATCGGAGAGTTAACACCAGTGCGCATTTCCGAAATATACAATGGTCTATTGTATTCGGTTGGAGACTGGTACGTGAATGCTAGAATTATGTAACTTGAATTGCAGATTTTCGTCCTAATAGTGGATATTAGGGGTTGTTGGATGATGGGTTGGTTGGTTGGATTAATAGTCGGTCGGGCGATCGGTCGGCCGGTCGGTCGGTCGGTCGGTCGGTCGGTTGGTCGGTCGGTCGGTCGGTCGGTCGGTCGGTCGGTCGGTGGGTCGATCAGCTGGTGCGCGGGTGAGACGGCTGCGCCGCCCGCGGACGTAGATGTGCCCTTGTATTGTGATATGGGATGCCTGAGGTCGAAAAGAATGCTTAACTGTAGTCACTTTATTGTATAAAATTGTTATAACGATGTAAGTGTTACATATAAATAAACAGATATATATTATCTCGCCGTTGGTATGTTGTACAAAAAGGATGTCTGTTTTTAATATTATTCAAATTCGAATTGAGGTTTATATTTTTTTGACACACATTAATATTCGTGAATCATTATGCGATTATCATATATCTTATCGTCGAAGATCATTAAATTATTAGTAGCATTTTGCTGATGTTTAACTTTTTGATCTCACATTTGTTGTTGTTATTTGGAGAAAAAAAAAGTATATTAATGTGAACGGAATTTCTCTTCTCTAGTAATGTAGGCGATAATACATCAATGCCTTATTATTTGAAAGCTAATATTTTACTAGTGTGAAAATGACCAAAAATTGATTAAAAAGTGTTTGAAATTGCTAATCAAATAGAGCTTTTCTAAATTGTTCTTTAAAATGCAAACACCCTTTAGAAGTAATATATAGGTATCTATTATAATAATTGAAACTTTGGTTCAGTGTCCAAAAAAGTATAAAAATATTTAGTCTTAAAAATTAGTCAATTTAATATCATATTAATGAATCGAAATAGGTTTAGATATGTATGGTTTCTGAAAGAGAGTTATTTACGGATAATTTGCTAAGTTTTTTGTAGTAATACTTGTTTTTTTTTTTGTTTTTTTTGGATAAAGGGTAGGTCATAATATTTAGTGATACGGGCAATAATTGTAACTCGTAATAATCTCAATGATGTTAAATGGCACCTACACTTAACACCAATACTGACGAACTTAGTGCTTCATAAGTCTACACAACGTAACCGCTTTCACGGCAATCCTAACAGTAGCTGCTAGTAATAGAAGTAGGGACACCAAATAAATATCATCCCAGCTCTGTACCTGTACCAAGGAAAACCAGACTTACGGATGTCGTCTATAATCTGTTCATCTTTATAAGATTTACTATGTGAACGCACATCATTACACATTAGTTTACATTCATATTTACAAGGCAAGAGAGCAAAGGCGAGCCGACTATACCACACAGTTGACTGTTGTCTTGACAAAATTATCTCCGCTCTACCTTGCAAAGTGGGTGGTATTTGTGGGCAAAGCCATTTGTGAATGCTGGTGTTTCTAAATATATTATTTTCTTTATATTTCAAATTAGCAGTAGTGTTATTCTTGTTTACATTATTTGTTTGCAATTAAAATGTTATTGAGCCAGGCGCTATTTTAAAATATGTTCCTGAAAATACCGCCGGCCGGTCACAAATGCAGTCGCCTGCATTGACCTTGCCTGCACAATATTTTGTTGTGGTAATTTTCTTTCCCTGGGCGTTTTGAATGGGTCGGCAAACGCTTCTATGCGGGAGACTGAACGCAGGGCCCCGAATGTCGACTTATTGTTTATGTACAAGCACACGCTAGCTCGTAAGGTTTTATTTTAACGGTCGCTGCCTTTAGTTAAGTGTTTGTGTCGCATATTTATTGAGATAACGTTCGCGTATGAACCCCGTAGTTATAGTTTCGTCTATTTAGCTCTGGCATTTATAACTGGGACTAAGATCCTCTTGCAGTTTGGCTGTGACTTAGCACCTAGGACTTCGACTGTTATAAATACCAGTTGGCACATGATATTTTACTGACGCGTTTCGGCGAAAATGGTATTATTACGGTCCTATTGTGTCTCTAACCCGTGAATCGCTCTAATCATCTCTTTTCGTTAAAAACATCTCTGCAAGCGTAATTGATGTTCAAAGGCGCTCGCGATGGATATCGTAACCAATCTCAATAAGGAATTACGATTGTAAATGTGACTAGTTTTACGGCCGATTTAGGTTAACACTGCCAGATTTATACTTCAAATTTGTAAAGCTATTGTTTGTTGACAATATACACCGTGCGATGGTTTTATAAACTGTACAATTCGAAATATATTGTATCTATTGAGCGTGTGTCAAATCAGTGATGACTGATGGTTCTTATTCTTATTATTTTTGTTCCTAGTTGCTTTCCATCCCGTATGTTGAGGAGTTTAATCCTTAGAGAATGTTCCTGATCATAGTTTTAATTTGATCAAAATAGTTGTGAGTTTAACGAACTTATTTAATATTAAATAATTTTACCTTTAACATTATGCAGCTTACCTCGTATGACACCTACGTGCTAACCGGACATCGCGCATAGGCATTGGTAATGAGTGTAATGAATGACCTGTTCAGATATTCGCCGTCGGCTCGTGTGGCGACATAATGCAACGCTCTTGTTGTTTCTCGCTTTTTATTTGTTGCTTTTTAACATAATTTATAAATACCAGGTTATTGATGTGGATCGAAAACAGGTAATTTTAAACGTACGCCAACTTAATCCTTTAAGTTATATCAAATCTATATTTATAGAGCACAAAAATAATGATAAGTTTCAAACGTTGGATGTTTTGTTGTATCAGTCACACATGAACAATTTTTATTTTATGTTGACATAGTATATCTCTAGTCCCAGCAGAATCGCGCTAGCTTGGTGCGGTAACTATTTGTATATCATTCGCATTTGCTGACCAGGGCGTTAATTTACAAGAACAACCCTTCTGTGAACTCTACGACCTATTAATAACCGGCACGATCGAGTTGTCCCGTCAGCGCGTATTAATATGTTTCTTGTGCTTATCTTGTGGCTTTGGTCGCAGTTGTCATTGAAGCAGCTCGACCAAACTTGTTGGTGTAATGTCTCCGAGAACGAGGGACACACTTATGTTCGCCGCTAATTAATTCGCCGTCGAGCTCGCCTGCGAGTTGTTTGCGCCCTGCTAGGTACCGACTAGATTCTAATTCGAAAAATACCAAGAAAAGTGCAATAGTGTAATGATATCACAACATAAGCAAGAGTAACGACAAACGAACACGTTGGCGGTCTATCTACTTAGGTTTTAATGATGTATGTCTAATAATAATTATCCTTATTTTTATATGAGAAGTTTATCGTTTAAGTTACGTTTAATTTTTAGTAATAAGATCCAAGGCTGTATTAATAAAAGGAGTGTTTTTTCCTCAATGAGCTGTTTTATGTATTGTTTTATTTCATTGGTTGGTATAATTGTGTAAAAAATGCTCCTGTTGGTTATAATAGATAATGCTCAAAAGAGAATGGGATGGTCCGTCGTCGTGTCTGCTGGGCTTTGTCTATTATAGCCAGCTTTCTAAGTTGTTACGTGAATACGTGTGTATGACTAATTATAAAATAATCCTTATTTTGGTAACAAATTGGTGTTATGAAAATTTTGTGAATAAAATATGGTGTCATTCTAGCAAGGCATTTTCTTTTTACCTTAACCTTTTCAACGCCTTACGTCAAATAGAAATGTGTCGCTCACACGCCAAAGTATTAAATTGTACCTGGGACTACTCTAATGGTCGGTGGCGTTGTAGGCATGACAGCTGCTCGGCTGCCCTAAGCTAAATTCAAGTATCTCAATTTTATTCGATTTTTTTATTTTATACCATTGGGTTCCTTATCAACTCTACGCATATTTCTACATTAAAATAACTTTATATTTCCTTTTAGTTTTAAAGCTATAGTCAAAAGAAGTATTCAAGTATCTTAAATTTGACAAAGAAGCCAAGCTAAAAAAATGAAGTATCTTGGGATTCTGTTGCAAAAGACGGTGAAATATATCAAAGAGCTTTATTTTCTATAAGATGTCAAAAAATTACATCATACGGCCTATCACTATTGGAGATAATCGACTTTAAAGTAAAAAAAACGTTTTTTCGTTCTCCTGTAAAATTTGCCAAAATAGACTTACTTGAATTAAGCTTAAGGCAGCCGAGCTCATGACCACTTTAGGGGTCGTTGGCGTCCATGGGGTTAAGGGGCCGTTCACACAGACCGGCTCGGAGCACCTAGTATCAGTAGTCCGTTGATTTAGTCCGTTGACCGGACTAATGAGTCTTTCTCGTCTCAGCAGTCCGGTGCTAAACAAAATCGGACTACTGAGACTTTTAGTCCGTTGGTAAGAGATGGGAAAAATCCCAGATGTTTTAATGGTATATAACAATATTAAGTTTACTTTATCCAGGGCATGAATTAAATTATTAATATTTTCATATTCATCTGCTATCTCTGTCCAACTCTTGTCACTACACTGTCACTTACGAAGCCTTCAGTGGTAACAAATTTATGGTAAAAGAGATAGCAATAATTCTAAAAAGAAACGCGTTGGTATGAACATACTTTTGACCAGCATGCTAAATATAACGCTATTTTATACAAAAAAATCGGCACATCTATTTCACCACAAGTTAATTGCATCTGAGCGTCTTTAATGAAATCGTCTTTTTCTACGTCCCCTTTACTTCTTTTAGATATAGGTTTTAAGAACCTTTTCATTTGGGCCTTGAACTTTGCGAGGGTGTCATCTCCTTTTAATGTGTGCAGAATTCGCAACATAGTTGAATTTTTGTTAATAAGGCCATTAATTGTAAAATTCCATGCTTCGATGACATTGTTTGTACGATGACGCTCTCCAAATATGCACCATTTATTGATATTATTTGGCTTCATCCATATTTTCACAAAATATTTTTTAAATCCCATCATTTTATCATCTTTAGCACACATTTCATTACACACTATGTATTGCCAACCATCGATTATACTATATAGTTAATGGCAATAATGGCAGAACATAACACAAACTAACGATACGCCTGTCTTTTCTTAATTTAAGGCCCAATGACTGAATTTCGCTTCAAAGCATTTCGGTAATGAAAATAGCAACCAACAATGGTTACATTTTTAAATATTTTCAACAACGCTTTTATAGCAAACTCAAAGTCGACGTGAATATGTTCTGGTTCCCAGTCAGGAAGCTGTGATTTTATCAATTGAAATGCTATAGAGTATGCCTTTACACTTTTATGTGACAAGAAGATGTAAGTCAAGGGAATCACAGGGTTAACAGGGTTCATGCCCTGCATGCCCTGGATAAAGTTGACGACACGCTAGCCTAGTTGGGAGTGACCCTGCCTTCGAAGCTAGCGGTCCTGGGTTCAAATCCCGGTAAGGGCAGATATTTGTGTGATGAGCACGAGTATTTGTTCCTGAGTCTTGGATGTTTTCTATGTATTTAAGTATGTATTTCTCTATATAAGTATGTTTATCGTTGTCTAGTACCCATAGTACAAGCCTAGAGCTTAGTTTGGGACTAGGTCAATTTGTGTGAGATTGTCCTGTGATTTATTTATTTATTTATTTACTTAATATTGTTACCATTAAAACATCTGGGATTTTTCACATCTCTTACCAAAGGACTAAAAGTCTCAGTAGTCCAATTTTGTTTAGCACCGGACTGCTGAGACGAGAAAGTCTCATCAGTCCGGTCAACGGAGTAAATCAACGGACTACTGATACTAGGTGGCTCGCTCTTTTCACACGGCCCGGAGCCGGTCGGCTGCGCGAGCGCGGAAGAGCACGCCAAGCAGCCGGTCGACTCTTATTATTTCACACGAAGCGCATTCAAGCATACTTAACCGTTCGTATGGATTAGCTCGCAGTGCGCTGATCAGCGCTAAAATCCAAGAGCATAATTTTATTGAATTTTGATATTAATCAGCTTAAGGATTGGATGAAAGGTTCAAATTGATTTGGAAATAATAAAAAAACAATCTTCCATAGACAACCTACAATTGTTCGAAACGTGATACCAACTTGAGCGCGCGCAGCTTTTAATTTCGGTCACGTGACACCGATGACGTCACAGTCCAACAGGAAGGGTACAAGTTTTAAACTGCTTTCTGCATACGAAGTGCACACGCAAAAATAAGCCTTATTACAATGGTTCAAAACTTTCCAACGTGATAAAAATCTGCATTCTGACCCGGTCTGTGTGAACGGATCCTAAGGCGCCGCCTTCACGGAGCGACGTCTTACCGTGGAATGGACAACTTACCACTATGTTTATAGGACTGTGGCGTCCCCGGCACGAAAATCCGATGACGTGATTTGCAGGCTTTGGCGGGTAAAGGGTTAAGAGCGTCGATGGCCTTGTTGCTTAGCATGTTCAGTGCCAGCAATGCGGCGCTGTTACCCTGTAGCTGCATTTTTCAGCGTAAATAAGCTACGATGTTTATTATTGTTTATAGAATCATCAACAAGATTAGTTGTTGGTATTCTGTAGCTCTGCCTACCCTACTCTAGGAATGAAGGCGTGACTTTATATATGTATGTAATAAGCTACGAATAATGTTATTAAGAAATCACGCATTCAATAAAAATAAATCATTATTTTTAGTGGTTGTAACCACTCTTAGTTACGTCCTCCCGCGAAGTTTAGGCAAATAGGCACTGCCTATTCCGACCACTGATAATTGTGTTAGGGTGTCAACTCGTGATTGTACAGTAGAGTTCTTAAATATGTAGGTATACATTTTTGCACCTTATTTTTTTATTATGAGGAGAAGGCACACGAGCACTCGGGTCTCCTGATGGTAAGTAGAATCTGAGACCCATAGATATTTGAATTTTCAAGACTATAATCTAAAGGCGTTGCCAACCCTGAGGCCCTGGCCAAAAAGCGAACGCTAACTAGCGTTTCTACTCGTTTGGTTTTTAAACCAATCGCATCGTATCACTCGTAGATCACGTCATACGAAAAGTCACGTGATTGGTTTAAAAACAAATCGAATAGAAACGCTGGTTAGCTAACGCATCTTGGCTAGGGCCTCGTAGACCCGGTACCCTTACCATGAGTTGCAATTACCTTACTCGCTAGCGAATCGAATGCTCTGACCCTCACAGTATTGTTATAGAGTGGGAGGGACAGAGCATTCGACTCGCTAGCGAGTAGGTACGGTAATGGAAACTCATGGTAAGGGTACCGAGAACTAAAATGGAATGCCTCTGCTAGGAATTTCACAAGTTGTCTTATTCCCACACCGGAACACAACAATGCGAACATTGTTGCGTGGCGGTAGGTTAATGGATAAGACGGTGGTAGCGATCCGGACGGACCCTGCACAGTATCCTACCACCACTAATAATATAATATTTAAATGGAATAAGGTGCAAGCGCAGGTAATATGTATCTAAGAACTCGACTGTAATCTACAGAATTAAAAACTTCAATGTAGTAATAGGTACAGTCAGCAGCAGAAGTAGCTACGCAACCGAAGAGCTCTAAATTATTTACACCCGACTACTGTCAAGAGAATACGTTGTGTCTAGATAATTTTGAGCATGTAATTTTGCTTAGATACTTTTGATGCTGACTGTACTAGTAATGAGATTTTTCTAACTTAAGTATACTCGAAGGACATTACACGTACCCAAGACATGAAAAATATCAACGCGAATCACTGAGAGTAAGTTCGGTAAATATGTTTTGACGCTAGAGATAGATGTTAATACCTTCTACTGTACATGAGCCGATGCTGTTACAGTGAAGGAAAAACATCGTGAGGAATCCATCACATAATTCTTATTGGGTAAGGGGGTTATCGCACATAAGATCTTAAAGAATAACATAATATGAAAAATAAAATTTGCTTGTAACACTCGTATCTTGGGAACCTGGAGTGCAATTTGTGAGACATTATTTAACGAATTATACAATACAAATTTCAAAGGCAATCATTTAACTGACTGATATCATAGTGCGATGAGCGCACGCAAAAGGGTCGTATAGTTCCCGGCCGATAAGAAGTCAATCCTGACACCTGTCATCGCAGTACAATTTGTAATTGTTAGGTTTGAGGTTATAATTTGTACTGGAATGACAGGTGTCAGGATTTACTTCACAACGGCCGGGAGGTATAGTGTATCCGAAAGGTCCTAATGCTACAGCCACATAATCAGGATTCAGTGATGGGTCGCGTTAGCCTCTCTTTCATTATCATAGAGAAAGAGAGGTTAACGTGAATCTTCGCCGTATCCCGATAATGTGGCCCCGGGGTAAGTATACAATTAATTTCTATGAAATAAAAAAACAATGAACATAATTTAACTTTATTATCAAGTCCTTTAATTCGAAATCATATTTCAGTTCCTATTTTTCAATTCTTACGATGTTCTGAAACAGAAACCACTTTGTTAATACCGTTACAACCCAGTTCAAATATAGTCTTACCAACTTCGTCCCGCGGGGAGACAGACAAGGGGGCCGAGACGAAAGGTCGAGGAACCAATAATAGACAAGGACTGATTGATTTACTTTATACAGAAGATAGGGGATATTCATTTGATTGGCTTCTATCAGTTTATGACCATATGATCTGAATTAAATATTAATAGCATAGAGGCATTCCAATTTAGTCCTTGAGGTTGCAACGCATTTGCAGTGAGATTGTAGTCTTGAGTACGAAAGGTAAGGCTGTAATATCCCTACCAACGTTTGAGAAAAAACTACGAAGCTAGCTCCGTCACAGAAATCAATTAGTACTTGAAGCGACCTATAGAACATCTCGCCCGGGGAGGTTGTACAGCGAAAAAAAAACTGTCTGACTGAATGCACCTTTACAACACTCACCTACATGACCTTCTACTATCTATATAGTCGAGCCCAAAGCGTTAGTACGAGTAGCTTTAGGCACATAACCGACAACAGCCCTTACGTAATTTACTAAATGAATAAATTTATTAGACTATACCCTGACGCGGCACTTGAAGAAGAGGTAGGTCACAAAGATGCCTGCCACGGGCAGCAGCGTCAGTGACGTCATCAGCCAGCCCGACACCTTCCAGCTCATCTGCGGCCCGCGCTCCACCGCGCCCGAGAGGAATGCCACCTGGAAAGATCATCATCGTCAATCGCTTCCAATACCTCTTTTAGTGGTGGTAGGACGATGTGCATGGTCCGCCCGGATCGCTACCACTATAATATCTTATCCATGAACCAAGCCAAGCACTTTCGCATTGTTGTGTTCCATGAAGATAACAATGAAGACAACCGGTGAAATTACTAGCATAGGTGCGTTCCATCTTAATCCTCATGGTTGGCATCGCATTTCAGACCTTAAGATTGCAGTAGTCTTGAGAATTCAAATGTCAATGAGTGTCAGATTCCACCAGGTGGCCTGAGTGCTAGTGTGCCTTGTCCTTACTATAAAAAAAAACTCCAATCTCGTCGATTATGTGCAGTCAATCCCCACATCGAACTCTGCGATCTACACAATTGCAACCTACCGTCAACAGAAACGGCGCCAAAGCCCAGCAGATCCTAATGAAGAGACAGGGGTACTCTCCGATGGAGAAGTATACATCCTCGCAGAAGGTGGTTTGTCCGTACGTGTAGGTCACAACGAACGCTACCACAGCCGCGATGGCCGTCCGTGGCCGGGTCACGGGCCAGTCCATTAGAAACTTCTGGATGTACAATCCTCCCTGGAAGGAAATGCGTTTTAGGAATACAACAAGCAAACATGTACAGTACAAACAGCACCTTACTCGTGCAAAGTATTTCTTAGCGTTCAGTTAATAGCTGAAGCAAGGAAGAGGACGAGGTTTCCGAAATATCTGAACAAGACTATCAATAGCTAGGAGAATTTTGTATTTTTTTCTCTCAGCTACTTATTTCAGTTATTCCCATATTCTCATAGATTTCAACAATCCGGAGTGATGTTGAAAGGGTTGCGTCCCAGGCAGAGTTTGAAGAAGAATCAAGCTTAGTTTGACAAAAGGAGGTTTTATATTGTTTCCACGATCTAATAGGTAAATTGTTGAGCCCGCTCTACTATACCCATAATATTTTCTACGAAAAATATGCGGGGAGCCAGGTCTGATGTAAGGGTCTACCTGCGTGCAGAGCGTGATGGAGCCGATCATGCAGAACAGGATACATATCACGATCAGGAAGGCCCACGTGATCTTCCGGATGGACCGGCCGGTGAACGTGGACATGATCGTCTGAACCATAAGGGCCTGCAAGCAAACTTATTTCTCAAAAAAACGATAATTACTATGACGATGAATTGATTTTGTTGTTATTTTAGTACAATAAAGTACCTACATGCATAAATACGTAACCATTTTACTCCTTTACCTTTGTGTAGTTCTGGACTACTTTAACAACGTCTATAGATGTTAAGATGTTAATGTGGGCGGCATGGGCATCTAAAACTTAAGCTACGCAGACGACATGGTTCTGTTTGGGTCCGAGCATTGACAAGTCTGACAAAGTCAAAAATATACGGAGTCTCATTGGCCTGATATACTTATAACGTAAAAAAAGCGACGTGTCTCTATGTCCTGTATGTATAATGTTATTGCCATAAAAATACTCAGTAAAAATATTACTAACATTAGTTTTAACTTTTAAATTTGCCACTTAACATTTTATAAGGATAAGATTATGACAGTCTGCGAAGAGTTGTTAGTTACTGGGTCGCGTGGTACTTAAATAGAAATTGACAGCAAATAAAAATATTAAAAAATATTTTTAGAAGCATACCACAAAGCAGATGGAGACCACGTACAGCGAGAAGAAGATTAGCGCAGACCAGAACTGGCTGCCGGGCACCCTGGCCACGAAGTCAGCCCACAGGATCACCGGCGTCGCCGGGCCTGTAAGCACCTCGGAGCTCAAACACTGGCGGTGACCATACGTGGATATTCTCGGGGAACTTGCTAGTCATTTAATATCGATCAATATTATGTCGATGTCAACAAAACAAATTGTTACTGATCAAACAAATATTTAGCGTTGCGAATCATATTATTAAATTTCACAACACAAAAAAGTTTTGACACGGGTAGGTACATTCGTGCACCGTCAATTCCTACGTATGGAGATGACGTACCGACGTCGACGGGGGGCACACTCCAGACTTTAAGCGCGAAACTATAAAAGTACTTACTATTAGGTACATCAAAGGACCCGACTTAGTGGGTACTTTTAAAGGGTTGGGTTGCGCGCGTATGAATACATCATCATGTTGTACAATTTTTGTATTAAATACGAACAAGGGGGCGCTACATTTCCAAAGACATTTTCTTGATGACGATAAGTTAACGTTTTTTACTCTCTCGGGGTACAAAATAGACACATTGAACCCAAGTCAAACCTGCCAAAATTCCGACAAACAGGTCGCAATTTCTAACCAGAAATAGCGCTTCCTGTACTTGGGTCAATGGGTCATACACAGATTTAGGTTACCGTCTTTCCTGTAGACACACCGAAAGTTAAAGTTTTTAAGGCCTAATTTTTTGGCCAAGCCCATTCCCGCAACAACACCGTCAGGACTGCTTTAGACCTGTCATATAAAAACATAACTTAATATGCACACAAGCTCTTAACTATTGACCACAGGAGAGACAACTTTTGTTTTTAAGAGTGTGTATGACTCACTTGTCTAATGTACTTTCTGAACACGAGTACACCACCTAACGGGACAACTCATTCGACGAACGTAACTTGACCTATGCGGGCGGCAGGATTACGTCGCACCGCGTTTTAACCTTAGTTCAATTGCACCAAGATCGTAGATTTTAACCGCTGCATATAGTCTTAACGCACGCACAGGTTAAGTTTGGAGTCCTCCGAGTCCCCGGGAAGGATATGAAATAAATATATATTCGGAACGATAAACGAATCTCACCAGGCCAGAAGTTAGTGCTGTTGGTATCATAATCCCTCATGAGGGCGCCGTGGGTCGCTCCCAGGATGAGGGCGCTCCCCATGCAACTGGTCTTGGAAGCCACGAACGCGAGCAGCGCGGTGGAAGATAGCTTGACCTGGTGCTGCGGGCAGTAAGACCCCAGCATCACCAGGGTGCCTTGGGACACTGTCATTTCCAATAGGGAATATTCTATCGCTTCTCGCCACATCTAAGAACAAGAATAATTAAATTTTAATTACCTAACATGTTAATGAAAGACGCCAGTTATAATATATTTTCCAACGGGCTCTAAACTACCAAAGTTGGAACTTAAGTACGTAATGTCCGTCTGTCTTTCTGCTAATTAAGTCTTAAATGATGAGTGAAAGTGATTTATTTTACGGGTAGGTAACATAATATATGTATTTGAGTAGGTAATAAATATATATTTGGTAGTAATTTACCCACTGTACAATAATTAATGTATACAGAGAGTATATAAATGGATTCTCCTTATAACGCTTGTTAATAAAAGCGACATAGAACTTCATCACACGGGATAAGGGGTTTTTCACCTTCAGCTTCACGGGGTCAGCTATTAAATGCGTCATTCAAGTTTAGAACATTCTCCACGGTTCCTTATAATTGCTATGTTGCTGCTCAGTCAGATGCGTTTTAATCTAACCTGCTAGTCTACAGACCAGTTAGCTGGACGTCAACACGGCGTGGAGCTGAACAAGTTCATGTGCTGCTAAACTGTGACCGCCATATTTAATTTACACTGGGAGCAGCCTGTCATGTTAAGGCGCGCTCTCCTGTTCCGCACTGCTATTGGTAGATAAGTTAACATTTGACCAGACAATCTGGACCTACCTGCGTCCCCTGCAGCAGTACAGACCAGTCGCAGTCCCTGAACATCCGACCGGCGCCCTCGAGCTGCAACGAGCCGACGACGCACGAAGCCAGCACGAAATACGCCAACAGGTCTTTGAACAACACCAGCTGCAGTAGAAAGTATTGATCTAGTAGATAATCATACATCATATTTTTATCTTGCAATCTCAATTAGCATTGAAAAGGTAACAGAGAGCATTATATAGTTCAGGTGGCCAAGGTACCTAAGGGACGTGGCCAGTTTTCAGACCATCTGTCCATTGGTCAGATGGGCTGGTTAGGCTATCAGGGAAAAGCTGGATGAGGCAAGAGCAGGACCAGACAGCTTGCAGCATGAGGACTATATCCTACAGTGGGTTGATGAAGTATGATTGGATGGAAATGGAATTCATCCAAATTTTACCAGACTACGGATACCTAACTCAAAAGGAGGGTTATGATTTTATCAGTAGGTTAGTTACATATATGTATGTGGTTATACTGATATTGCATCCGGGTTCACTCGTAGGCTATAAAACTAACGGACCAATTTTGGTAAAAGACATGACTTTGGGTTCTTTATAATGTTAAGAGTGTTATTACAACTGACATCCTGTGACCACATTCCGACTGTCTCTTGTTATAATAATCAGGCAAGAGAGTCCCCAAAACTAAGGCACCAACTGTAACGACTTAAAATTTAGCAGGTACCTTCGAATAGCTATAAATCTTCTTAAAGGCGATGAAGTAGATGAGCACCCAAGAGATGACATAGTAGATGGTGAGCTCCCACACAATGTCGCCCAGGCCGCCCGCGACGCCGTCGCGCTTGAGGTTCAGCACGAAGTTGCTGGTAGATGGTCATGGTTGTTAGCGTCCATGACACGACAGTCATGAGAATACATGTCATAAATGTGGAACTTATTTTATAAAACCACACCTTGTACAGGGCGTCGCTTTAAAAAATAAGTAGGTACACTATCTTATCCTTTAACCTACCGTCATACAGCAGTAACGTGTTTGCTTGTTGCGTACTGTGTGGGGATAAGACAACCGGCTATATATATTACTAGAATAGAGGTATTAGATCTTAGTCTTAGTTAGGGTTGGCAACGCATTAAGACTGCAGTCATGAGAATCCAAATCAAAATCAAATCTATGGGTCTCAGATTACACTTACCATCATCTTCGTTTGGCCTCTCTTTGCCATAAAAAGCAGATGCAAAGGTAAAGTGATTAAGTAACTGTTCGAAGTGACACAATAACTGCAGGCTAATATGGTGGCTAGTTTAGAATAACGTTCCACCTATCTCCACGTCAAAATTGCTAAGGAACAAATTAAGTAAAATATTAGACCACAGACTTTTTTATCATAAGGTCATTCTGGATTATTAGTATTATTACAATACTGCGTCTAATCATCTTATGTATCTTATCTTACAGAAGGGTCCATTCGGATCTCGCAAGCTTCTTCAGGCATCAGGTAATGTACTTAAGTTAGAAGAAGTTGGTACATGGCGGTTGGAACTCGGTACCTTACGATCACAAGTCCACACCCTAAGCCTAGTCACACACACCCTAATCCACACACTAGCCCACTGACGCTCTTCATTATTCTATGAACTGGTACTTAATCGATCAAAATCCTTGGACGGTATTTTAGAAATTGATCGAACTACCGTGGACTGAGAAGCCAGCTTTGCCACCTAAAATTTACTTTCACGTGTTTTGAAACTGGCATCTCACTCAAGATCAATAAATAAAACGGTACTTTCAGTGTTTCGGTAATTTCGGCTAGAGGATGTACTAACAAGAAGAACGAATGCGGCGGCGTCTCACTCTCGGCTGATAGAGGGCGGTGGCGCGCGGCGCAGGGCGGGCGCGCCGCCGCGGCGCAGTGCAGCCACGGCAGGAACGCGTGCGCAGAGTGCACGACCTGCGCGAGCAGCCACGCGCACACCGCGCCCAGCGCCAGCACAGAGAACGCGCAGGTTATCAGCATGGCGAAGCCTACTCCTACGGCAAAAAAGCGGTGCGGCTTTACAGTAGGTAAGCGAGAATTAAAAAAAACCGGTGCAGCTTCAAATTGGAACAAATTTCTTTTAGCTTTCTTACCTTTACGTACATAGATGGTGCCTCTGCAGTTTTGTTTTTTATCTGCTCGCGTACCGCTACTCTAGAAAAGTATCACAGCATCGCGAATGACACGAACGTTTCGAGGGCAGGTCACAAAGTAAATTTTCATACGTCGTTAAGATCATAGTACAACCAAGCCCACTTTTGAGAAAGGAGATGTCTCATTTGTTAGCAACCGCGACCAGCACTAAGTAGTGCAGATTGAACGGCGCAGGTTATATTATATGCATTACGAAGTCTACTCCTGGGGTGAGAGAAGCGGATTTGCATCAGCTATATGTACCTCCATTAAGAAGGCGAGATGTACACGGCGCGGTGGTAAAAATTCAACATATCTCTTGCAAAGCTGTGACACTTTTACGTCGATAATGTTGAGTGTCCTGTTTTTTACTCGCTTGCGTACTTAATAAAGTTCCACACCATAATCCCACTTCTTCTTCTGCTCTACGAAGCCCACTCCTAAGCCGGGAGAAGCAGTTGTGTTACAGCTTTACGTTAAAAGTATCGTACAACGAAGCCACTCTGGACAAAAAAGCTAGCTTATTATGAACTATCCAAGTTAGCTTATTCACTGTGACAAAACATTAAACCTAACTACATAACTATCTACGTTATTACTACTTTAAAACTGACAATGTTTAAACCAACCTCTAGCAAGAGGCGCCAAGTCCCACGCATTTAAAACCCCTTTCTTCGTCACCACTCCGATCACGAGCTCCAGGTAGAACATGGGGTAGCCGATAAACACGCTGAACACATTGTAGAGAAAGAGAAAAGGTATCAGCTTGCTTAAGTCGTGGAGGTACGGGTGCCACCACAGCTGGAAGATGCCGATGCACGAGGATATGACCAGCTGTCGGTAGGTTATGTGGTTCGACCATCTGTCTTTGATCTGTATGGAAATTTACAGTACAATTATACATTTTTCGTTTATATACGTATCCTGTAACTAATACTGGTTCTTAAGGTCTGCCCCAAAGATCTTCACGCCGGTCGGTCATGGTATCTAAAATACTGTATTTTATGTACAAACAACTAAATAGAGAGAAACACAAAAAGGTATGTAGAAAGCCCAAGTTATAGCTTTAAGGGATCTCTTCCAGTTAAATTGTAAATCCTTAGCACGGATTGCGCAAAGTTAAAATAAAAAAAGAAATTATTAATTACCAACGGAGCCTCAGTACTATCGGTGTCTGCAGTTTCAGTTCGAGTTTTTGAGTGTGAACTCTGCAAAATATATTGTTGAATTGAAGTACCTACTTACTAATATTAAGAAGAATGGTGAGTTGGTAACTGCGGTCTCTTAAGCACTGCTCCGTCGTGCTAACTTTCAAAGTGAGGCCCAAAATACACGCATACAACGCAGGTATCGGTTTTTTTTGATAAGAAGTCCAGGGCCCGTATTATGGTCACGTTTATCGCGGTCGATAAAGCATCCGTCACTCTCGCACTGTACTTTTCAGAAAGTGACGGATGTTTTATCCACGTTTATTTACGCGATAAACACGGCCATAATAAGCCCACAGGTCTTAAGCAGCGAGTTCTGCAGTGGCAGGGGTATAAGCATTGCTATAGAATCTTCAAGCCTAGGGGCGTATTGCGTGGATATAGCATCACATACATTTTCCCGCTACGCTACGTGTCTAGCCTCCTAGGCAGCACGGCTAGCACATGACGGCACGCGAGCTATGTCGCCCGCGAGATAGATTACCTGTCTTTTTCCGACCATTCTAATTAGACAATGAAGGGCGCGCAAGATAGACTACTATCTTGCGCGCCGTCATGTGCTAGCCGGGCTGGTCATACCTAGCTCAGTAGTCGGTGCAAATAGAAGTATTTGGCGACCTTCTCTCTAAATACTCCGCCAAGCGAAGCTTGCTGTAAGCTCGCGAAAGATATAATCCACTGCAGTATCGGAGATTAATGAAGGCCAGAAGCGCCTTGATGTAACCAGAGGCCCTAGCCAAGACGCTAACTAGCGGTCTGTTCGTTTTGTTTGCAAAAAACATCACGATCGTGTTTGCGTTTTAATTTAATTTCTCGTATGAATAACATGGACGCAAACGCGTTCGAGACGGATTGCCGCCTGAATAGCAACTTACACTCAAGACTGTTAAGTCAGGTAAAGCCAAAAGGTAGCGTAGTGTAAAGAAACAAGCCAACTTTCCGATTATATAGGGATCATCTTGTTTTTAGTTGAATTCAATAAAACAGTCAATGGATTGGAGCGTACGTTTACCAGCTTAGGGATTTTACTCACCGCGGTATCCGTCATTGCTGTAATGATCTAAATCTGGATTTCTTAATTCGCTATCATCGATATAAATATGTCAAAATTGGTGTCTCACAGACTATCGTAGAGCAGATAAATGACACTGTCAATTTTATACCCGACCATGTGACAGCTTGATCCTGGCTAACGACAATTGTTTTACGATGTTGATGATTTAAGCGCATAGGCAATTCCAGTTCAAGATTGGAAATGGTCAATGGGCCAATAGTATCTGAAGACCACTTACCATCAGCCCCCTATTTCACCATCGTGACACTACACGTGACAAGTAACAATTCTGTATACATTGCAAAGTTAAAACGCTGATACATCACTGGGTTTCATTATATACACTGCACCATGTACACTTTTCACCTGTCCACCTGTTCACCTGTCATCGTCAGGATGGTAAGTGCTGAATCGCTTTCAGCTAAGTATGCCATTAAAATAAAAATACCGGGTAAAATTAAGTGAATAGACTCGCGGGGTGAATAGAAACAGTCTAAAATATAGTATAATTATTCAAACTATTCAACTAATTATAAGACTGAGATTTAAACGTAATTTTCCAATAGACATGTCAATTTAATTCTTGTTCTTACAAGTTATGACTTATTTTAGATTGCATATCTATTCACCTGCGAATCTCTATTAGCCCCATCTTGCGGTAGGTACAGACGTGGCGCGATAACGTAGCGGGAACTGTGTGCCTCGAATCTCAAATCATGCAATCAAATAATCTGCTATCTGCCCGTGGGTAGGTAAATGTCGGATATTTACCGGGTAAATACCCATTCCCGGCAAATACCCGCGTAGATGCCCGATCTCCACATGCTACCAAGCAGCAGTTTCCGCATTGTTGTGTTCAGTTGTGGAGATAAGGCAAGCGATGAAATTACTAGCAGAGGCAATCCATCTTAGTCCTCAGGGGAACGCTTTAGTATCTTAGGAATGCAATCTTCAAATATCTATAGGTCTCGGATCCCACTTACCATCACGTGGCCTGTGCTAGTGTGCCTTCCCCTTGCTATAGAAAAAACTGCAACTGGCAAAACCTGACTGACAGCAGCACCACTATTGTAACGTGATAAGATTCAGTTTATGTAACTGATACGTTGTAAGGCCTAATGATATACAGTTGTATACATTATTCAAATTTGATCTCGTTATAAGATTACGTTACAGCCGCCTGCACTCTAGTGCACCCACCACGACCACACCACCGCAGATAACAAACTTGAATGCTGGTCATCGCCAACGGGTTCTGAACGCATTATAGAGGACATGATACGTGTGTTGATAAAAAGTTAAGTACTCGTATATTGCTGAGGCCCGTGTCTCGAAACTCACTAGACTAATAATATTAGTTTTTTACCTATCACACTCAATACAATTTTCTACAAGTCTACTAGTGAAATGGACTATTATTATTCTGAGTTTCGAGAAACGGGCCCTCGTTGGCACATTTATATGCATTAACCCTTTTCCAGGCATAGTACATTTCATCGACCACATTCATGTCGCTCAAAATTTAACTTAACTACCTACGTTTTATGACACAAATTTAATTGAACATTCCTGAAATATGACTACATGGATCAGTATTCTTCAGGAAGTTACGAATTCGTGGCTCTATTCAATTTCTTGCTTGTATCCTTATTAGCAAGGCCTGGAAAAGGTTTAAACAACTCTACAGGAGAATTTGCTAATTAGGTTTGGGATTGTACAAATGAAACAAAGGTTTTTTAATATAACAAATCTTATATTAAATTATGATGGTTCTAGCTATACATCAAAGGTCCGTTGCCAAACGGCAATTGAAATAAACTGACTTGCACCTATATATTTTAGTGTTTGGCTTTAAAACAGAAAAAAAACCGTTTCCATTTTGAAATTAAAATAATGCGGAACCTTCTTTATTCCACTTTATTCCATCTTGCCATATCGTAAACAGTAAGAGCTATCATAAATCTATGCTAAGCTTCCTACTGTCAAGTGAATAATAACATTATCCCTTTGAACGCCATTGACTTGATACAATAGTCGTCCTCACACGCCAGACATCTGAAAACCGCAGCCAATTTCAACGTTACGTCACAAATACTCGGGTCTATTTTGAACTGTATCTGTGACCACTATAACGGTCGATAGCGTGGGAGGCACGACAGTACACGACCACTTTATGGGTTCTTAGCGTTCAAAGGGTGAATAACTCACATAACGTCAACAATGTGGTAGCGATATCGAATCAAGATGGAATAACCCTTCGTATGCAGGACGGGCTCGCGTCGCACACTTGCACCCGTCGTCTGCCGCAAGATGGCGCGTCAAATATTAAATTCAAATTTAGAGACGTTTTTTACCTTTTATTCAACGAATGATGATTGTCTATGGTTTATTGGTTCATTGGGATTGATAAAAATAACATTTTAGACTCTACTCGATTTGTTTTTAGGTTCAAAATTGAATAAAATGGTGATCACGTGATCTTGCACTGATCAGTGTTTCAGCAGTCAACGGGGTTGCTTAAACATACCAAGGGTTAATAATTTGGAATAGAGGCCCCAAATGGGGGTCAGTAAAATAAGGCTCAGTTAACCCTTTTCCAGGCAGAGGCTCTATAATGACCACATAGGTTTAAATTCAAATTTTAATTTTTATTGCGCGGTTATGGGTATAACAGTTGTTCTTATAGTTACAATTTTAACCTTAGTACCTTGATTTAGGGTTCAAATCTAATTTAATTTACGTGAAATGTTACCTGCTCTGAAATTAATTCCCAATACGTAAATAGCTTGGATATGTATTGCATTATACGTTAAACCATCTAGATTGGTGCGGCCTGGAAAAGGATTAACATACAGTCAAACATAGCACCTACAACAAGGTCCCAAATCGTGAGAGAATCCGAGCGTGCGAAAATGTAGTACGGGTCGGCCTTATAAGTAGCTGAACACTAGTGTTTTCTCACTTTAAAATTATATTTGAAGTGTAGCACTAATCTACCAAAGGCGTTAAAGTGACAAAGTGCCAAATTGTGCACTTAAAGGACCGACTGTCTGTACAAGTCCAAAGGTTTTACAGGACTTCTTGAATTGCTTGATGTTACAAAGTAATTAAAAATAATATCGTTAGTATCAAAGTAATAGTATGCTTTATTGATGTGGCTGTTTGTTTTCCTAAATAAATAAAAAAAAAAAAAAAAAAAAGTACAAGGTAATTTTGTATTCATTTTTCAAAATGGAAACAGTTCAAAGAAGTTGACAATAGTGATATTAGGTAACAACATATTTAACAATAAGTCTTGTGCATAAGAAATCAACACACTAGGGCCATTATGTATGTAAACACTTATTATTCCAATTTGATTTAGCTCTTCTGGTTTAGATCTTAATCACGTTAACTCAAGCTTTTATTGTCAAGCGAATAAGAGCTATTATAATGTCAACATTACTTCGATAAATCAAGATGGGCTAACACAACGTGGAATAGAGACCCAGTTCAATCGTGTAACTCACAGGATTTGTAAGGTCAATAAACCATGACAACACTACAAATACTTGCATGTGAACGACACTCTTACAACTACTTACTCTTACTTTGGCAAACTAAAAATACAGTCAACGTTACAAATACAATTGAACGTTAAAAATGATACATGATACCAAAGAAAGCGGTAAACTGCAACTTACAAGTCGAAGCATTTTGTACTCGAATATTAACCGCATTGAATTTACACCCTCGGCCCTTCTTCATAAACGCACTATAAACCTATTTTAATAAATGTAGGGTTTCTCTTTGTCAGGTGCAATGTCACAACCTGGCTTATTGTGCGTTTACACTATGCAGTTAGACGCCTTCTATGGTATTACGGCAGAATGTACATTGTATGACAATGAATACAGACCATCAAGATAGTCTGCGATCGTCCTGCGGGGACGTAGTCTTTCGTGTTTAGTGGCCGCATCCATTAAAACAATATAATTAATTCGAATACACCAACTATATTTTGTCATTTTACTACAAGCCACATAACAGTAGCGAACAAAATCGGCATGATGAGATGTAAAAAATATAGTACTGTATGACACAACCTCAAATTATCATCGAGCGTGTTTTTATTTATAAAACCGGGCACCAACATGTCAAACTATGCGCAGTATACTCCCGTAATACCAAAGGCGGCTAAGCGCAACGTATTAGCCGAAGCATTCTATACTCTATTGGTAACCACATTAAATTCAAAATGCTTATACTATTACTATGCAGTTAACCGCCTTCTTAAGTACATGTCACGGCAGCATAGGGTTCCGTTGCCTTTACATCACACATAAGTCCATCTTCAAAAACCACAAGCATCAGCTAATTCTATTTAAGGTTATTTAGGTTGGATGATTTTTAGTAGGTATAAAGTCGCCTGAACAAACTGTCGAATCAACCAGAGCGGTATGACGCCGAACCGCAATAATTTAGTACAGTTGTAATTTTTACTACGTGGTCTTTCTTCTTGTTTTGTGGTTAACAAATACAATGTCTTCTCTCGTGCGATATGGGTGAATTGCAAAAATATTGTACATAGTTGAGGACCTTTTGTGTAACGAAGATTAGTCATAGAATTGTATAGTTAATCTTCGTTACACAAAGGTAAAATATTTGTTTCAATTATACATTGACATCAATTAGGGCTTTAACTATGTACAATATTTTTGCAATTCACCCATATATTGTTTTCCATAGTGGATGCGGCTAAACTAAGTATACTTAATGTTTTTGGAAAGTTAACTTTTGACCTGGGTCATACACAGATTCGGGTTAGCGTCTTTCCTGTGGACACGCTGGAAGTTAACGTTTTTAAGGCCTAATTTTCTGGCTAAGCCCATTCCCGCATAAACGGCGCCAGGACTGTTTTAGACCTATCATATAAAAACAAAGCCTGTATACACACAAGCTTTTAACTATTGGCCACAGGAAAGACAACTTTTGTTTTGAGTGTGTATGACCCACCTACGCCGCGCTGTTGTGTTAAACAGCCAATCAAAACTGGTTTACGAGCTTTGACGTACCAGTGATCTTCTATTGGCTGACGAACAATATCACGTAATATTTGTTTACATTTAGTTAAGTACCTAAATAATTAAAGTAAAGTAAAGGCGACAGCTAGCCTTGCCCTCCTCAACGTCTCTCACCAGTAGGGTGAACACGAATAGAATATCCTCGATAGTTTTATTGTTTCCTCCTAGATTTATGATGAAACAAAGGCAAGCCTCAAAGACACAGGCGTTATGGTTATTGGGATATAGATATTTCTCTACATCATCTTCCGAACACTACCGACTTTTTCTCAAACATGCTCGGAAGGAACCGTTTTCCGATTGAAACACAAGGACGTAAAGTGCCTCATTTTACTCCTAGGAGTAAAAAACCACATGAAAACACCTTCCGGCGATGTGCATATTTTATTTAAAAGGTACCGTTCTGCTTCCGTAGACTGTATTACATTTAGGTATGGGTAAATATATAGGTTTATTTTTTTAAGCTCTCCTGCTATATATACTTAAATGTTAGCAGCATTCAAAATTACATGAAATTGAACGATATATTATTTACCACTACTTGAACACTTTTGTTTCCTAAGATTTGTACCTATTCAGCTGGCGTTCAAGCCAGCCGGTAAGGCAATTATTGTAAGAGTATCAGTTCTATACAATTGTATCCATACTATGATTGTTTCGACAAATTATGTTACATTTAATATATTTCGGTGTCACAAATAACTACCAAGTGGTGTTCCAAATAACAACATTTGGAATATAAACAAACACATTAACGAGATACCATCAAGTGCAAATAAAACAAAAACATAAGTAAATTAAATATTCACCTAATTACAATTTCCTACAGCACTCATGATTTTAATTTGTTTACTAAATCATATGAAACAATAACGTTGCATTAGAATGAGAAATAATACATAGTCACTTCTAACCAATTTATATGTTGGCTAGGTTTATCAAATCTGGAGCTGCCATACAGATAGTTGATTAATAGCATTTAAATAATTTTGAATATAACCGTGTTACAAAGTTTATAGTTTATAGCATATCATTAGGTCAGCTAGCAACACCTATCGATGTGGCAGCGCATTTTTACATATGCACCTCTATCCTCTTCTAACTCAAAAACGTCACATGCTAGAGCGAGATTCCCCACGGCTTTAATACGCTTGTATTATTTCTTTAGTGGATCAAGTTGGTAAGCTTATGAAAAGGACAAAACTACACAAAAATTGGTTTTGGTTAGAGCCTTATACAAAATCTCATCCTTTACTAGTAAACCAGCAGAAATATAAATCTATATCACCTTACATACTAATCTATATAATTATGAGATGCATCATATGCATTAGGACAATGTTATAGGTCAAGGAATTGAGAACAGCCGCACTATCCACATATACAGGGTGGAAAGACCGAATGCCACATGGATGGCAACTACTTTAATTATTAGAAATAGCAAATTGTACGCCATGGAGACTTATTTTTATTTTAGAGAATAATAAATACAAAATTATGGATTTTTTAAAATCGCAGTTATGTATTTTAAAAATAAATAAATAAATACTTTTCTTTTGTGTGTTAAAAATTAGTTCTCACGGTCTTTATTAGTAATTGTTAGTTTTTATGGCCTTCCGTTATTTTGATTGTTTGTTATTTAAGTAGAGAAAAACGAGGGTCATACATACACACTCTTAAAAACAAAAGTTGTCTTTCCTGTGGTCAATAGTTAAAAGCTTGTGTGTATATAAGTTTTCTTTTTATATGATAGGTCTAAAGCAGCCCTGACGCCGTTTATCCGAGAATGGACTTAGCTAGAAAATTAGGCATTAAAAACCTTAAATTCCGGCGTGTCCACAGGAAAGACGCTAACCTAAATCTGTGTATGACCCATGAACCTTATCAGTAATCCTTTCGATCTGCATCACAAAATACTGCATCTTATTTTTGTCGCATTTGACCGGTTCGAGTCCCGAGTAAGACAAGAGATTTTTCATAAATCCATCAATGCAGAATTTATTGTTTTTTAAAATAAAGGAAATTCCCCTTTACACAGAACGTGCTATTTCCTATATTTAAGGTAGGTAGTTGCCATCTATGTGGCATTCGATCTTTCCACCCTGTAGAAATTACACAACTATTAATGTCGACCTTATAATACCTCAGTCATGACAGCTTATTTTGGTCGCGTTTAGCGCTGTGCATAAAGCGTCCGTCGCTCTCGCACTTGAATGATAATCAGAAAGTGACGGATGGATAGACCAGCAGGTATCTAAATAGTACCCAACAAAATCTTAAAACTGTATTGCAATAACATTTCGTACATACAAAAGTTGACAAAACTAACAAAAGAGACAACCAATATGATATAAAGAAAAAAACACTTTTTCTCATGAAACAGGTACACAAAAGCATTACCTGATATACCGTTTCGATGGATAAACAAGGTAACCTTTGTTTTAAGTTAAATCTCACCGTCTCAAAATTCAATACTGTTCCAATTCTCATAGATTTCGTTGAGTGTTTAACGTTTTATTTATATAATATAACAACCACCTATTCCGATCTGTTGTTAAAAAGAGAGAAGCCGGCCGCGCAGCGTAGGCGAATCAACAAAGTCAACAAGTACCAAAGCTAATACTAAATTAGTGTACCTACAAATTGTGTGTCGATTTATATTGCTTATCACTGGGGAATTTAAACCCCATTATCCAGGCAGGACGTATTTCCTCATAATCATCCTCCATTGATGTGTACAGAAGATGTTCACGGAATATTTATGTAATTATACTAATGGATTATCAGAAGGATTTCTCAAGTCTCAGCAAATTGACTAGAAGCTGATAAACATTTCTATCTATGACGAGGGGGGAATTGTGCTAGATTTTGCTCTGTACTACGGAGAGAAAGAGACTGGTATTTCACTTCTTCATTTTCCAAGGACGACCCTTCCAATCGAGATTCGATATACCTAATATACCTCTTTGATTTACGCCAAGCAATATAAATTTATGACTTTTTAATCAGTTGAAGGTACAACCTCAATACAAAATTAACATTAATCCCATTTTCCCTTCTCTGGTCCCAGTTCATTTTCGTAGTTGATACACGACATGAGAGAGGAGAAAATTGCACTAATGAAGGGAGTAGCATCAAACCAATTAGTTGCACTTTTTTAAGAGGCCCGATTTGACAGAGCTGTCAACTCACTACAAAATGTGAGGTATGGTTTGAGTTTATATTGTGTAATGGATGGTTACCACGAACCACTAAATTCGAAACTTCGGGTGCCGAGTGCCGTCACTCGTCACTCGAAACTCCATCGAGAGAAAGGGATGGAAAGAACGTAACTTCGAACTTAAAACTTCGATTTTCAAAGTAGGGCCTCTGCGTTTGACAGCTGTCTAATCGAGCCTCTTACAACGGCGCGACTATACTAATTGAACTAAAATAAAAAATACTCTATAGATGTCAAAGAAAGCACGCATGAAGCTAAACCGTATTCTCTCTTAAAATTGCTTCAAAACCTAGCTAAATGTCACCTAAAATCGTAGTCACATATCATAATTATCATGTCTTTTAAGCGGTGTCTCGAATTCTCTACAAGGCATTTATATATTGTAAATGTACATACTGCTACGCTTTCAAATGCTAAAGAGATCGCCGGCGGAGGGCAGGGGCGCCAGGCCTCCGGTGACGTCCGGGAGCTGCGACACGTCCGGAAGGTTATCTATGTGGGACTTCACTTCAGTTTTCACAGCGTAGATTTTTTGGAGTTTGACGTTGTATTCCTGTAAGGAAATAAGTAGGCTCTAGACTAGGCTGGCTAGCCACTTTGAACTTCAGTTTAATAGAACTAATCGCCTTTAGATAAATCTAACGTCTTTTCTAATACACACCTCATAAGTGACCAGAGATAAAAAACATATTTAAATTATTTAAATATTTTGCAACGCATATTAAAATAACGTATTTTTTTTTATCATGATCATCTTCATTTATTTATTATAAACATGGTACAACAAAAAAGTGCTTCAGTTTAAGGAAGGTTCACATGTTACCCTGTTTACAATTACGTATCTACATTAATTTAGACCATAGCTTTACAATATACAGGGTGGCTCATTTGGATCGGTCAGTAAGGGAAAGTCTAATACTATAAGAGATACGAAGATCTGTTCTTAGAAACCGTTTCATCGATTTAACTAACAAGAAAAACTGCATTTATACATTTAAAAAACCTGTACTCAGCTCGGGAATCGAACCCGATTTAGATATCGATTGTCTTAAGCAGCAAATGAAACATGATGTCTAATATTAATAAAATGCATCGCTTTCATATCCTAAACGAGTTCAATGTTGTATCGAAAAGAATGGAAGTCATTTCGAATTTCAAGGATCAAAAAGAAGGAAAAAAAATAACTAGTAGGTACTTGATTGATCCGACGAATTGCACGCGCTTAACTCTAAAGCTGGGTCCATATTTGTATAATTTCGGTTTCATTATGTCCGTCGCGTAGCACCGACGCGTATCGTGATCGTTAGTCTGGACGCAAAGTGCTACGGCGCCATATCTGATCGCTGACGATCCATGTTGCTACGCGTTTATTAAATACCCCACACGCTCGCGACCCAATACGCGTATCAAGATCGGTAAGTATGTGCGTATTTTGATAGTGTACCATGATACGCAGTTATGATTTGATACGTGATACGCCGTGAACCACCTCGGGCCGGTTTTTCCCCGATCATAAAAAGTGATACAGCGTTGTTACGATACACTACCAACTAGGCTGACAGACTAGGCTGTGGACAGCAACTATACCTCTAGCCTGGCTTCAGCCTGCTTGGCCAGGTCTCTCTGCGCCTGCGCGAAGTCCCGCAACATGGCCGCCACCTTCCGCCTCTTCTCCAACTCCTCAGTCAGCCTCAGGTTGTACTCCGCGAGCAGCTCCACGGCCGAGTTCACTATCGCGCTTAGACTCAGCGCCGATTCTTTATCTAGAACCGAGAATACTGTTTCAACAAGGATAGTAAAGTTAACAGGGACTCTATTTAAATTTATTTTACCCTACTTTGCTTCTATCGTAATCATATTGTTATTTATTTATTTAATAGAAAAATATCAGATATTAGACAATTTATAAAATTCAAATGCTTATGAGAAATACTAAAAGTCGAAATCATAATAAAAGTTTCACCACGTCTGTTCTCATTAACCCTTTAACCGCCAAAGCCGGCAAATCACGTCATCGGATTTTCGTGCCGGGGACGCCGGACGCTCGGTACGCTCCATACATTTTGTACGACGCGGTTGCGGCATAATGACGTCGGTGGCGTCAGGTGCACGAAAAGTTGCAGCCGGCCGCGGCGGTTAAAGGGTTAAGAAAGAACACATAAAAACGACAAAAGAAAAGAGAAACTACATAGTCACACAACACGATAAATGTTGATGTGGTAAATCTTATTTACTTGAAGTTATGATGCTAACGTCAACGATATCATAACGATGTAGTAGCAAAATGGGTTAAAATAAAGTGTTATAAAGGCCATGTTTGTTTGTAGAGATGGTAGATCTGTTAAGGTAGGTGTTGATTTCTAAAGCACAGATTCAGTGCTAATGTGTGTATTTCTTTACAAAGTAGAGCCAATTGCAAGCGGAATTCATGTTACATTTAACTTATTCGATTCCTATACCACAATAGAACTTTGTCGAAATGACGCAACAAATAAGATCCTAAGACATCTTATGATTTGATTGTTGCGTCACTTAAAATAGTTCCTAAGGGGCAGAGAAATTAAATCGGTAATTTATAAATTAATTGGAGGTCACAAGTGTACAATTGTTGCGAGTCACGTGCGGGTCGATTATTCAAAATTTAAACGTCATAAAATTCATAAAACAAAACAGCCAACTTGTTTAAAAAATCCAAAAAATGCAAGAGCTATATAAAACTTAGCCATTGAGCTTAGGCATTGGAACAACTTGTGACTAATAAAAGTTAACAGAAATTTACGAAATTTTAGCATACAACTTCTTATGGGGTGACAAAGGATTTAAATTTGAAATCTGGTTTGAAACCGCATGCGACTTTAAACAAATTCAGGTTTTTAAATTATAATTAAAATGAAAACTCAGTTGCAGGATAAATATTTATTTTAGGGTTCAAAATCACATTATGGAGGACCTGGTTACAAACATTTGCTTCACCAATACAATATCAACAATCATTTGAGTATTATAATAAAGAATTATAGTAAGTAAATACTTCATTTTTATTTTTACATACTCTTTGGAAGCACTAAATATGTATACAAAACAACAGTTGAGATTCCTTGCCCAGTCTATGAATGTTGAATTACACAAATGAAGTGTAAATGCATTACCAACCACTCATAAACTGTTTAGAAACCATATCAAAGAGACACTTTGATAAAGGGTATTTAAAATGAAACAAAAATTTGTAACCAGGTGAAGTTTTTATTATCTATAGAGGTAGTTGAATCTTTGTTTTAGAAATAACACAAGCCTTATTATAACCCTTGTGAGTAGAATGTTTCTCGTATTACCTTCTAACTTAGATAATAATTGAATTTCGGAGACTTCTGGAGGAAGCGAGGCAATCCGTTCCCGGACTGCCTCATCGCTGGAAGCACTTGATTCTAATTCTAGCAGAGCCTGGAATGGGAAATGGATTCAATTACTAGTTAGCCATGAAACCATAAGCATCCGTTGGAATTTTATTACATTATTAAGAAATTTTAAAGTCAATGGAACTAGCTTGATTTACAAGTACATGCCCCCTCACATATGGATCACTAAGTAATATAAGAATATGATGTAATTGGCTGGACTTACGATGAAAATAAAAACATTTTGTATGCAGACTGTTAATGTGTTATCAATTATTATTAAAGTGCCAGTTGTGAACCCAGTAATAAACAAAAAATGAAACTCGTCTTACAATGGATTTAAGGTTGTCAATAAATAAAGTAGCCGTCAAAAGAACTTGTGGAATATTGAAACAAAGTGGCATATAGATATTGTCTGTGATTAGATAATTTTAGGTTTCAAGCACAATGTAACATGAATTACAAAATATGAAACTAAGAACTTCAAACTTTATGTTCAGTAATCTTAATTCATAATCTAGCCAGCAAATTATTATTAGTCATCATAATTAAACAATTGCAGAGATGAAATGATACATGTTAATAATACATTATGCCGTAACAACCTAAATTGCAAAATGATTAAATCATTATATAGCTTGTGTTTCAAGAACTAGTGTCATAAAATATGGAGAAGCATCGGCTAAAAGGTTTCTTTTCATGTCTACAAGTTCTATTGATGGCCACTTTAGTCAAATTTATTACATGATAATTAGAAACATTAGTCTCAGCATTTCACATGTGATGCTAACTCATTCCAGTGATTAATTTTCATATGCATAGAGGGACTAGTTATACTTAAATAAAATTTGTTATAACCCACGGCACGTAAGTAAAAACCAACATGGCCGCTACTGCGCAGGTAGGTAGTTTCGACTGTACTCCCAGGCGAAAGCGACGCGTGCGCGGGGTGGCAAAGGTGAGAGAGAAGTGACTCCCGCCCCGCTCTCACCACAGGTGAGACCCTAAAATCGATTTCTGCGCAGTTTTTACTTACATGCCGCGCATTATAGTTAAAATTAAGATATACAGCAACTGTAATTTCTTTGTAACAAACAAATGGAGTGTTATCAAATCAACTATCAAACAAAATAGGAGAACTGTGTTGTACAGAATCGAAAACTGGGCATTGATAGACAGTTTTGATTCTGTACAATTAGTTGGTAGGATATATAGGTTAACCAAGCGATTAGTTTGTACCACCTAGAAATTTTGCATTGATCAAATGGAATATGTAATAATTAGATCAATTATAATTTTTTTGTCTGGCAAGGCTTAAAATATTAACCTATAGTCAGTGGCATGAAATGAACTGTAAAGAACTATTTTGGCACGAAACACCCACCTCAATCTTATACACTTGTAGTTATTGAAGCGGAACAGGAGATAAAAAATCTAAAAACACCACTTCACAAGGACACTCACCTTTATCAGTTCATCTGGCTCTGGTGGGTCGCCCGGAGGAGTCTTGGGGCTAAGTGTGATGTGAGTCTCAATTTGCCCATCCACTTCAATCTTAGTCTCACTATGGCGTCTTTCTTTTTTGTCTTTCCTATCATTTCTTTCCCTTTTTTCTTCTTTCTCCCTCTTGTCTTCTTTCTCCCTCTTTTCTTCTTTCTCCCTCTTTTCTTCTCTTCTTGAGTCTAACTTGGACTTCTTTTCAGGATCCTTTGGTTCCATGTCAACAGACTTGCGTTTGCTAGCTTTATTAGGTATAGCATCATTTGGATCGACTGAAATATGTTTTGAATTAATAGTTATTACAGATAAATAGACCTCAGGTAAAATAAATGTAAAGCATGTATCTTGAACTTTAGACTTCACCTACACACATCAAAAACGTCTTAGGATTACACTGTATTTCTTTTGAAATTATGATATGTACTGCTTTCTAGTAGTTAGGATGTGATCATAGAGGAGTTTATACTAAAAAAAAACATGCTTTTTACGTTTCTCAACCAGTGTACCATTTCTTTTTTTTTACTGAGAAAATAAATATTAATATTATCAGCATTTTCTAAACCAGCTTTGGACTGATGGTTGGAAAGACGTATTTTGTTTGTAACAATGTCTCGTTTTTTTACGTCTAGTCACAGAATAGATCCTTTGATCCTTACAAAAGCCGTTTTTTTCTAACCCAATACATTATGATTTATGGCCCTCTGTCGATTCCAGCGCCATAATAAATCTCACAATCTGGAGGATACAATATCTGTTAGGTGCTTTTTATCCATTTCAACAGAAACAATGCAACAAACACATTCGGCCGTGTGCACGTGTAGTAGTGCGGGTGTGATCCGATGCATAGAGTGGTAGCCAATAAATAGTACCCATAAGATAGGTAACCGGAATGTACTTTTAGCGATGAATGGAGTGGGCCGCGCCTGGGTTAGTACTGGCAGAAAAGACCATATTGTGGCATTAATGGGTACATAGCCCATTAGCAAAAATTGATTATTTATTTTCTCAGTACAAATGAATAAAAAATAGGTTTGCTTTAGAGACACACCTCTATAAGAATGATTTTTCAGAACATCTTTAAAAAAGGTCCTGTTGTCACTTGAAAACCTTTCACTTTCTCAAAGAGTAGTAGTATTTACAATGTAAATTCTATTTTTAATAACTTATAGTGAACTGCATGCAGTCCTTTAGTTATCCTCCAGACTGGCATTCACAAGATATTATAGTTACTATTTTGAAATGCATGCTATTGTATAAACATTATTTAAAATAATCAACCGTATGAAATGCCTTAATTTCATCTAATTATCCTAGTGTTAATTGGAGTTAATAGCTTCTTGTTTCATTGGTTTTAATTACCCTTTATGAAATAGTCAATTAAAACAAAGACCGAGGACTTATCCTGCCAGACTTAAGAACTCAGTTGTCAAGTCTTTTTGTCAGTTTTGTTCATATTCATATTCATTATTGCCTTATGTTGTATTTACAAAGATGTTTTAATAAATTAAATGCTCTAACATAAACCCTGGGAGGGCACTTCAATGTCCATACAATTAAATATTTAAATATCAAATATCAAGAATTATCAAGTGGGATTGGGCTCAGCACGGAGATCATCTCAGTCAAACTGCAACATGCTTGGCAGCTTAAAACATCCTCAAACTGAATTAATAACTTACCAGCTACTTTTAATTCTTGTATCTTCTGGGCATCATATACACCTCTCTCTTGCCATATATTCAGTATTCTATGCAGCAAGTGTTTAGTCTTTGTATTTATACCAGTCTTAGCCATGTGCTTCAACGCGCCTTCAAGAACTTCACCAAACTCCTTGCCATATTCTGGGCCTTTCTTTTTGCTGTTCTGTATCACATCATTGGCCAGATACATATAAGTAAGCTGCCTCGCATCCTTAACTGCAATACACAACACTTAATGATAAAGATCCAACAGCCAAGATTATTTTTTCTCAGATGATCAGTAAATATCGACAGTAGTAATAATTTAATTACTAATTACCTACTTAGATGTAATAAAATTGGAACTTGTTTTAAAAACAAATTTGGCACCACGTCCAATGTTTTTGGGTATTTTAAATGCCTATTTTCATGTAAGTGTCTAAATATAAATTACTTCTGAACGAATATTACATCTTTAGTGACGTATTAACTAGATTAAATCACATTAATTAGGTTTGATCTCTAGTTACCTTTCAACAATTCCTTATACCAAGTTTTGACTACAGCGGCATGGTGCTTCCTGTGATGAATTAACCACAAAGATAACGTCTGTATACTCTGTTGGCTTGAATTTAACTCTTGCAATTTACGGATTAAGGCGTTTTCTGTAAAACCGGCCATAATTACTAAATTATTCTCTAACAATATCACCATAAACTTTAAACCGCAGTCTCGTCTCGATTCACTAATGCTCGGTTTTCGACGCCGCCATTTTAATAACTTTTTTTAACCTGGCTCTCATGCCACAGAGTACGCCAAATTGACTGAATAAAGCTGTTACACACAGGGCGGACAGTAACGTTCACGAACATAAATATAGATGAACACGAGGATATCTATTTATACGTAGAAAAAAAATGACGTAGCGACAGATGAACTTACAGCATTCTCAAGTGGCGCGTATCAGATGTTATCTTAAAATCGCATGCATCCCAATTTTATTCCAAACAGCACTAAAAAAACGTTTCGTTGCTTCCCAAGAATAGTGACACAAAGCGAAATAGGTTAATTTTGAGTAATTGATACAGATCGACTAGAAATATTATTTTTAATCGATCTGTATAAATAACTCAAAATTAACCTATTTCACTTTGTGTCACTATTCTTGGGAAGCAACGGTTTGTAAACTTTTTTTCCTTAAGACGTGTTGCCTTAAGGAAAAATAGTTCTCAGAGGGGGCTGATTTTGGGTATGTCACTATGGGCTCTGGCTGGAGCCGCCACTGACCTTCCTCTTGAATCACTGGATAAAAAATAGCCTATGTTCATCCATCAGGGATAATGTCGGCTTCTAATGGTAAAATAATTTTTCAAATCGGTCCAGTAGTTTCGAAGCCTATTCGAAACAAACAAACAACTCTTTCCTCTTTATAATATTAGTATAGATTGCTACATTGTGGCTTGACCCTTACATCATCTTACATCTTACATCTATAAATAGGAATAATAAAAATAAAGAATTTATTGTCAATATTTTTTTTTTATTGAATTGTTTTTTCTTATGCTTTATTAGTTTATTTTATAAGAGACAGAAAGCCTTATGATATACTTAAATGAGAAGGGTTCTGAGTTTAACAGACTATAACCATGACATGTTTAATATGTGGGTATGTGATCAAAATTTGATCTTTCATTGTAACTCCTGAACTATTGGACCATTTTTATAAAAATAGGATGTCATATGATTCGTTTAGAACCATATGCGTGTGAAAGGCTATAAATAAGCTTTTAACTGATGAATTATTAAGGCCAAACACCCAATTATTGGCATCAAAAATACATCTACTAGGGATCTTGATTAAAGTTCGTGGTGCCAATATGATCGGTAGGGTGCCAACAAAAGAACTGTTCACACTACCTATAGATGACTCTTAATATGTAAATCCAGCTTGAGACACCAACCAGTCAAGTGAGGATTGCGGATTAGTGTTACGTGTGCATTTAAGTACCCGCGAGCATCTTGTTTATAAGGAAATGGAATGTGAATTTGCTGCTCTGTAACTCGATGTAAGGAGCCTGTAGAATTCTTTGCTGTTGCTACTTTCACCCTGTTATAGCTTATTATTTTTATTTTGTTCTTTTTCAAAATTCAGAACTGTCAGTACAGCCAGCTCTTCAGAAAAGAGAATGGGGAAATGCGTTTATTCTTCTGTACTTTTTCAAGTAACGTTAAGTATTTATACACCAGCATCTTTTTCAATATCTTGAAGGTCACTTAGTTCTGCATCCATTATTACTCTAGCTATATTAAATTTAGTAGTAACTTGTGCTTTACGCGAGAGTTTTTTATACGTATCAGCAAAACCCAAAAATAGCAAGTCCGCACGATCGCACCTCACTTCTACCTTGTCTTCTTCATTGTGAACATTTCTAATACTTCTATTACCTTCTAAAAGTTCAAATTCTTTAGGATTCTGAACGTATACTTCGTGTGCATCCAGGGTTTCAATAATTTCAGAGTGTTCTTGAATATTTTCAATTGGAATGTTTTGTGATGGATTGGTTATTTCTTCTTGTTCATTTTCAACTTCCTCACTTTCTGATGTAACTTCTACTTTTACTGGCAAAATTTGATTATTTTGGATCAAAACTGGTTTATCTAGAAAGCTTAAATGGCGTGCCCATTTCCCCTTTATGTGGTTCGTAGAACATACTCCATTTTGGGTTTGTTTGCATTTTTTGTATGTATCCCTTAAATTTTTCCACTTCGTTTTAAGGAAATTGACTGAAAAAGAATTGCGGCGTTAGGTGTAATTAACTAATTAACATGTAAAAATCTTGTTCTTGAATATATTGTGACATATTCGAGACCAAGATATTTTTATTTATATCTCAAATAAACACAATTAATTAATTACAATGCAATGATCGGTTGTTAGCGGCTGCCATAGATAGTCAAAGAATGTGTCTCAGAACGACCGCAAAAAACATCGAGTATCCGAAATTTTGATTTAAATATTCCGTCATAGGTAATCTACCCAGTTAATGATAGGAAGGTAGTCATTTATTTCTTATCGAAATTAGATTATTACATGTCACATAGTAGAAATAATAATGAATTCACGAAGATCGCCAGTGAAGAAATAAAAAGGTATACCTAATCATTACGTCATGTCATGTATGTCATTAAAAATGACAAAGTGTACAAAAGCAAAAACTAATTGTAGAATAAAAAAATATAAAGAGTACAATGGTATTTTAAATGTCAAAATTCGAAATATTAATAAAAATAACAAATAACTAAGTACATCTAGTCGTCACTATATTTATCAACAGAATACAGTGATTTCGTCAAAATTAAATAATGACGTCATCATGAGTGTACGATGTATTCAGTTACTGAATATACCTACGGATCTAAAGCTTTAATTGTATTTTTTTGTCATAAGTAGATAAAGTATTGTGATTATTAAGGTTTTTTTTCACCTTTGACATACCTATTTGTTCTTATGTATAAATGTTGTTTTGTATTTTGTAATTTTCCCTATTATTTTTATTTCTGGCGACCTTAATGAAAAATAAAAAAAACTTGACATGTGCAATTTGTAACGTAATTCTCTATTGAGCAACAATTAATCGAATCTACCAGCGTATACATACATAATATACAAATTTTATACTGTGTATGTATACATACGCTGGTAGATTACACTTATTGTATAATACAATAAAATACACAAATACGTGTTCGAAGTTTACCGAAATTTAACGAAAACCGAATATAAAGAATATGCACCAGTTTAAAAAAAGCGCTTCAAGCGCTGTTATCGGCTGAACTCCATTCAAACATTATGATGACAACAAGTACAACAACGTCAACAACATTGAAACAAAACCAGCGTGTGACAAGGCTGTATCATTTGCTTGTTTTTAATCACTAACCTAACATTATTAATTCCATAAGAAATTAAAAATAAGCTCACCATCTTCGTGTAACTCTTCCGCAATTTCTTGCCAAGCTAATATTTTTTTAGCATGGTTCTTTGATTCAGGGAGATACACTTTATAAATTACTGGATGTCTCTTCACAGCGTAAATAAGTTTTTTCTTCAAAATTTGACTTGCTTGTCTTTGTTTGGCATCCATTTTGCGGGTGACGCTAACCGTCGCTAACGGTTCACTAGACATACTGGCCGATTAACGTAACCGACGCCATACGACGCGGGCTTCGGTGCGCGGTGTGGAGCAGAGACAGACATATGAGCAGGCTAATGTGTTAGAGTAGACTACTTTGCTTTGCGTGACGGGGCAAGGCGTTAGTAGCAGCGATAAGTAACTGGCGGCGTCACCCAACCACGAGTCGAGCTCAGGTAGACGAAATGTTTTTTTAGTAGGTAGCTATGTAAATCCTACTATTATAAATGTGGAAGCTTAGTAGTTTTAGAGGTTTTTTAAGTATGTGCTTATGAGATTGAATTACACAAGAACAGCCGAACGGTTTTGTATGAAATTTTACACACGGTTAGATAATTATTGTAGTAATAAAGAGGGCTATCTTTATTTGACAGATGAATTTACTTGAAGATTGTGAAACGGGCCCTTAGCCTAGTAAGCCTAGTGATCCCAAATCCGGCTGTTCTTCCTTAGACTATCGTTTATTTATTTCTTTTATCTTTATTACACTATAAGCAATGAAGAACAAATAGCAGACACAATGCTCAATGGCATTATCTACCAGTCAACTAGCAGCGAATAAGAAAGTAACAAAATATCGATGCAAAGAAAAAGTAGTAAGTGTAAAACGAAGGAACGTGGAATCACATCTATCAGCACCGATTCGCATTTTGTCTATAGAAAATACTTAGCTACTTTGTATGAAAATGCGTACGCAACTATTCTCCTTTCGCATGCGTACGCATCTTCATAAATAACAGACATTTTCTACAGACAAAATGCGAATCGGTGCTGATAGATGTGATTCCACCCTAAGAATCACTAATTTCAAACAGTTGTATTAGCTTTAAAGTATGGTACTAATTCGGTGATGTTTGTTTATTATTCCTGTACGACGACGATTTTGCGAGACACTATTCAAGTTTAGTTTGTTAACAAAAATATATTCTGACTAAAGTTTTTTAGTCAACCCATAGGGTACCTATTTCTTATCTCGGAAAATTTGATAGTTTCCGAGGGAAGAGCGATAAACGACTTATACGCGAACGAGCAACGGGCAAGTATTATTATAATGGTCAAACTGCTTAGCTTTACGTTTAACCCTTCTATAATAATAAATAAATAACAGGACAATGTCACACAAATTGACCTAGTCTTAAACTAAGCTCTAGGCATGTACTATGGGTACTAGACAATGATTAACATACTTATATAGAGAAATATATACTTAAACATATATAAAACATCCAACACTCGGGAACAAATACTCGTGCTCATCACACACATTTCTGCCCTTACCGGGATTTGAACCCAGGAACGAAGGTAGGGGAGCTTCGAAGGCAGGGTCACTACAAACTAGGCTAGCGTGTCGTCATTATACCCTTATACCCTTTATTACCTACAAGCTTTTATTTAACTTGCTGTTATTTTTGTAAGTACACATACTCGTATATGTATGTAAGTTGTCCGTCAAAATTTTCAATCCATTTTCAGTCACTTGCCGTTATCCGATTGAGCTGAAATTTGGCACACTTATGTAAACCCGATGACAATGCAATAATATTGCACCATATCGAGCTGGTCTGGTGATGGAGGCAGAAAGTGGCCATAGGAACTCCTAAATTACACATGATAAACCCGTCGTGTTACGACTCGTTAGAATCGTCTTGATAAGCAGATGTTGACTATGCCAAAAAATTACAGTCGGAAACAAAGACTTGTTTAAAAAATGTTTTTTTTGGTTAGGTTAATATCTCGTACCTAACTGTTATCCGGGACTATGTCCGCCTAGAAGTCGTTTATAGCGCGGGTAAAATTGTCGTATGTCCTTTTGCCGGGGCCCAAGTAGGTACTCAAGCTATACCAAATTACATCGTGAAAGCGTAACATACAGACAAAGTTATACTTTTGCATTTATAATATTTTGTATAAAAGTATGTATTAGTATGGAGGTACTAATCTATAGTGAGTTTGTGAATTTATGTAAAGTGAAATAATTACTCCAATACGCATGCATGTGGTACATTTTCTTCAGGAAATTATTATGAATAGGTAACTATAAAACATATACAAACCCCGATAAAATACCGATCCTACTTTCAGAGCTGATTTCTCCAACTGATATTCATGAAATCTTCCTAAGAACCATTCTTATTGAACTTAGTACCTAGCTTTCTATAAATAAAAATACTGTGTCCGAATCCGTCCATCCATTTTAGAGATACGATGCTACACACAGACACACGTTAAACTTATTACACCCATCTTTTAGTATACGAGGAAAACCAATAATTTAACCATAATACCCGGCAAGATTTCAAAAAGTTCCTAAACTTAAAATACCTAACTGTTTCTTAGGGAAATATTTTAAATGGTGCTAATGACCTACCTTCTAGTAGGTATTTAGATAGCGAACATCCTTGAAGGCATGCAAGAATTCGGTGGCCACTTGTTACACCGAAGATGGCTAGCGGTAGCATCGACCGGTCGCAGTGCTCTTTTTGCCCAGACCGCTCAGCATCTCAGTCCAACTCCCAAATGCCGCCGCGCACGCGTGTTGAACGCGCCCGTTAAAACCCGCGCGAAAATGAAAACGAGTTTCTAAATTTGAAAATTAAAATTTGGATTCGTAATTTGAAGTTAAGAATTTTTATTAAAGCTCTTGTGTTTTTTTTTGCTGACGAAAATTGAGTGTCAAAATGAAGTTTCTTTTTGGTCACAACCTCCCTAGTGTGGTGCTTATGTCGCTAGTCTTACTGGCCAGTGCTCAAAGATCTTCGAATAACCTGCATAGAGATCTCGGTAAGTAATAATTAAGTAAACCTAAATGCTGAAGATGAGAATTTGTCGTGCGTCGTTTATACTCAATAGTAATATTAATATGTATAATAAATACTCCATAAAAAATTACTTCCCGTGATTTTTCGGTACAAATATACAAAACGTGTGAAATAAAATTTATCAATTTTCTTATTTTCCTTTAAACTACCTTTGTGTGAGTTATTTTAATAGGAAACCTGTTACTCGTTCCTAATTAATTGATCGAGATTGCAATCGCATTGATACAATGTCGTGTAACATAAACAATATAATTATGCAGTGGCTATACAGCGACGTAGGTAGGTTCAGTAAGACAATGGTTCCGAGGCAACGACAGCATAAATTTAAGTTGCATTACCCTAGATTCTTGAAATATTGTTAATCCGTATCTTAAAGCTTACAATGATTAATTTATATGTGATGATTAACATACTATGTTACCTATGCTAACATACCATAAAAGTGAACTTCCGTAAAAGTGATTGAATACTTAAATGTTTTTTTAAGAAAAATTGGGAAGGTGAACTTCAGTTCATTTTTTACCAAAGTGAATTAAGTACGTCACATCAATAAAAAAACCGTGTCCTAAAACAAATTCTAGATCTAGGTACATACTTATATTGAAATTGCATATTTGGTGCCTGCATCTAGTATTTCGTATAGCGACATGTACCTACATGACATCGGTTAATGATAATTTTATGAAGTCGGTTAATAAATCAACATTAAAACATTCATTTGAAACAAATTCAATCCTAACCGCTCTATCCATAACTGAAAAAAAATGTAGGTAGTATTTATTTTCTTTGTGACGACGTCTTTTTATGGTCAGTTCAGTAATTCAAAACATGGAAATAAAATGAACACTAAAATGATAATATTTATAAGAAACAGGAATAAAACGATACTTATAATCTTTTAAAAGCAATACCTATCAACGTTTAAAATATGTTAAGTACACATTTCGAACGCGCATCGTTGGTACCACTTTTACTTTTTCCCGACAAGTTTTCGTTGGGTGCGATTTCTCTCAGAGTTATTTAATGGACAATGTTAAACCTTAAACAGTAAATATTTAGTCTATTATGGGTCATGGGTCGTTACTTCAATGTTTATGAAGCACATCATCCGGCGTGCAAGTTCTATTTTGAAAATAAATGAATAATAATAATAATATAAGGGGACAATCTCACACAAATTGACCTAGTCCCAAAGCTCTAGGCTTGTACTATGGGTACTAGACAACGATAAACTTACTTAAATAGAGAAATACATACTTAAATATATAGAAAACATCCAAATTCATACGATACAAAACTTTTCAAGAGAGGAAATGAAGAAATTAATCGAAAGTAATAAAGGGTCATCATAATAGGTATCATATCATTGTAAAATTGGCTACTTTCGCCTGTAAGCCCAAAAACGAAGGTAAAGTCTTCGAAGCAAAAGTCAATAAATGGGCTGGTACTGAAAACGAACTACTTACATCCTTCCTCAACCTCGCCTCGCCTCTACCCTCGCCTCGCCTTTTAAGTTTTTTTTTCACTTCATATTATCATTTGTTCCAAAACAATTTCCGTCTAAACGTTTCATCGTAGGAATTAATAAAATATCAATTACGTGAGAAGGCTTGCGATCAGCAGTCTTGTTTCGGCTGAAATGTTGACGATGTTGAAATAAACTCAACTGATAACCTCAATTAGTAAGTATAGTCGATTAAGAAACTCCTATTTGTAGGACGTTAAGGTCGAAAAGTGGTAAAAGAATTTCTTGTACGACTATAAATAAGTAAGTTAACTCTTTATTGAGTAAAGATGATACATGACAATGATGTTCGTACAAAGGCGAACTTATTCCTTTAGGTATCTCTTAATCTCTTTAGGACATCAGCATCATAAGAAATAATTAGGAACAACAAGACGCCTATGACAAGGAACCCCTCTTTTACCATCACGTGAGATAAAAGACAAACGCATTGAAAGAAGTAAGTAATGCTAATAAATTAGAAACACATGCCATTCATTCATATTACGTAATCAGAAACTTAGTCAAACAAGTCGAGCTTAACAAATAAGGTGCTAAATACATTTATCTTTGTGATATAATTACATGTAAATTAACACTTTGTTACGTTAGTTATGCGGTCTGTATGATAGATGCCCACAACCACTTAATTGAGGATTCTTACTGTTTAGTTAGCAGTATTAAAGTGTTATAAAACCTATTATGTAACGTTGAATTACTAAAAAAACTAAATGTCATTTTTTGGAAAGTTTTTTGTTAAATCACCCGCAATTTGAATAAAACTGAACATTAGAGTTTGTCACGTAAGCGTTGTTTAAATCAGAATTTTTTAAACTACGCTTTCCTTTCCAAGTAATTAAAACTTTCAAAATAAAGGTATTTAATGCTAGTTTAGAGCTAACATGTTCAAGGTTGAACAAAAATTCTGAACAAATAGAGAGAAAAAAACTTCATGAAATATAAATGATAGTGCTAAGTAATTTAGGTTCACTAATGTTTTACCAAATCGTCATTTGACAAACTACATACTTAATTATATCATTTTACAAACTTTAATTTCGTAAAGTGATGCTTCCTGCCGCATTTTTTTATATTTATTCGTGGTCAAAACTGTAACATAATCGAACTTATTTAATAAGCCTATGTAACCTTTTTGATAGGTAGGTAGGTATGTAATGGTTTAACCACAAACACGCTATTGCGAAATAAAATCTTGTAAAATACCGCCAATTTATCATAATAAAATTGTTACTTAAATTAGATTTCGGCGACAAAATGGCTTAACTTTGAAAAATCAGTCCATCATTTTTGTTTACCTTCTTCGTGTTGTCCTTGACGAATATACGAGAAAAAAGAATGGGCAGTGATAATATGCCAAATATTAAACGCATATTACACCTTATCACGAAATAACAACATTTCGAAAACGGCTAAGCGAATCGCGAATATCACCTTTAAATGGATGATCAATAATATGATCATAGTCCAAAAAAAACAAAAAGTTAATTAACTTTTACGTAAGATAGATAAAATCAATTAAAAAGGAATAGGGATCATTAAAGCATATTATTATTATTAAAGCATTTGTACTCGTAAGGGTATTTAAAGCATTTTTTCCCTGTTATTAATTGAATAGGTATTGGACTTAATATGAATTAATGGCGTAAAAGAGGGGAGAACTTTGCCCAGCAGTGGCACTCGTAATAGTACCACAGGCTAAATATAATAATAATAAAAAATAGAATATTGAGAAACAGATTTTTATGGGAGATGCCGCTGTTTGATGATCCAAGGGGACAAACGTCATGGCACTCATGGCTATTTGCCTTAATCATCTACCTAAGAATCTAGCTATCTTGCAATCTAAATATAACAATTCATCAATTTAACACTAATTGCATATAAACAAGCGTGGAAATTACAGGAATTTATGTGTTTATAAAAAATAAACACATAATTTCTACTAGGGCAGTTAAACAAATAAAAACCGGCCAAGTGCGAGTTGGACACGCGCACGCGCACGAAGGTTTCCGTACCACCATCTATAAAAACGCCAAAAAAAAAACATGTCTGTTGTATGGGGCCCCATTTTTTTCATTTTTATTTTTATCAATTTATTTATTTCTAAAGTGAATATATAACTAAATATTCTGTGAATATTTCAAGTGTCTATTTACCTGTTGCCGTTATCAATATCGAGCAAAAACGAGAAAAAAAACACGTTTATCGTATGTGAGCACCCTTAAACATTTATTTTAGTATGTTTTTTAGTATTTATTGTTACAGCGGCAATAGAAATACATCATCTGTGAAAATTTTAACTGTCTAACTATCACGGTTCACGAGAAACAGCCTGTTGACAGATGGACACTCAGACGGCCGGAAGGACGGACAGCGGAGTCTTAGTAATAGGGTCTTGTTTTATCCTTTGGGTACGGAACCCGAATTAGTAATAGGGGCCCATTTTACCCTTTGGGAACGGAAGCCTAAAAACGTGAATTAACACTATACCTTACATTAACAATAAGAATAAAACAATGGTTTATAATTTAAATAATTCTTATTGCGTACTTCCTAGAGTGTAGTGTAATTTAATAATATTGTTACTATATTATGCATTTGGAACAAAAATATGCTGTGTTGTAAAAATATGTAACTAATTATGATATCACTTTAGAGACTAGGCAACATAGAGACACATCTATAGAGGTGTTATTATAGTCGGCGGCGGCAACTCGAAAGCGCGCATAGAGAAAGTGGTCTCACCTCTACTTAGCTATAATTATTATTCAAATATTTAATTTAGCGTTTGCCTCTGGGTGCGTGAAAAAATCAACGCGCAAAAAATACGGTCCTTTTTTACTGCAGGTTAAGAAAGTGACAGATTTCTCTATAGAATTTATTTACGAGTATATTTTAAATGGTGATGGCTATCAGGATATTGGGCCTTTGGGGGGTAATTCAGTACAATCTAAGAATGCAATTTATGATATAAATACTTTACTAATAAACGTTGAATAAGCTTGGAATAGTTATGCCATGCTTTGTCCTTATCTGTCGAAAGCAAATGTCGCAATGACAGATGAGGACAAAGCATGGAATAACTATTCCAAGCTAATTCAACGTTCATTAGTAAGGGGGTTAGTATTTATGGATTATACAGATATTAGTTAGTGTACGATACTGAATTACGTTACTTGATAAAATACAATATACTCTGCCTAAGCATTGTTTGCATTGCATTGTTTTTTTTATTTGTACCTGGAATCTTTTAAATTCATAAATAATGTAAGCTTACATATTTATGGTGAACTTTACACATGTAAAAAGTTATAGCTTAATAGTTATTAGTGCAACAAGAGAGCAAAGTTGTTTTTTGCTGCGAGTGTTGATTTTTAATCCCGAGCAAGCGAAGGATGCAGCGAGGGATTCAGAGACACGAGATGCAAATAACTTTGGTCTTGTGTTGCACATACAATTTTTCACCTAAGCAGCGAGAAAATATAACCTTTATCTACATACATATCATAAACCAATGTTGCGTTCAAAAACCGCAAATTACTTACAACTAGCATAAAGATAAACTGTTTTGATAGAAACTATTTCTTATTTATTTGTGAAAATGTTATTGTTGCTTAATAATAACATCATATTCGACATCATTATTACATTCAAATTTCTTCGAAAATTTCTTTCAACATCTTTGAAAACAAAGCAATTTTACTTGACCTCGATTCTAATATTTTATTCGAAATGGAATGTCAATTGCATTCATTTTTTACAAATCTCGCTTGTTACTTGATATCGAACGATATGACAGTGGAGGCCGATTCTAGTTTGTCTCTGAATTTGAAAAAAACTACGGGTGCCGCCATTTTTGACGTTCTATTTGTCTTGTCAAAAAATAGTTTAGTTAGTTTTGTTTTTTATAATAATATATGTATGTAACTTTACATAATTGGGCATTAAAGCACTCGTGTGATATTATTATGTAACAGTCACAAACTACTATAAGGTAAAAAAACAACATGGTAAAAATAAAACGACATCCCCCAGCCGCCCGCGCGCCGCACCAACGGCCACCTTTATATTGTCACGCTCGCAGCAAATCGAATTTTGCTCACTGTCTTTAAGCAGCAAAACCATCTTTTTTGAGGTGCTGGGGGGTTATCATGACATGACAGAGAAAAGGACAGAGCTATATAACTGTCATAGCTCTGTCCTTTTCACTGAGCGTAAACAGAACTGCATTGTTATGTCATGATAACCCCCCAGAAGTGAAAATATTATTATTCTTCGATGAAGTCACGAGTAAAAGTTATCTTGATCTTAATACTCGAGCTTGAAATTGAGCATGACAGGAAGTTGTCATCTAATAATCAAGATATAACTGATAAAAAAAAATTGTATACTTAATTAGTCAGGGTCGAATTTATACACGTTTAGATTTTTCTTATAATAATATAGAAAGGCGTAGCTAAACCAACCATGGCAGACGGGTAGCGAACGACTTTTCGGTAGCGAGCTAACGTTCGTTTGATGGCAAATGCACTGGATCGACAATTCGTTCACAATACGTATAAAAAACTTCGTACGCGTATAGCGATATGAAAGGTACCCTATGTATTAAACCAAGGTATAAGCTGTTTGCATTCCAAATTTCACCGTTTGTGTGTGAAATTTATAATTAGGTATCCATAGACTACCAACCCTGAGGACTAAGATGGGATTGCCTCTATGCGAGTCTTTTCAACTGTTGTCTTATTTTTACGCCGAAAAATAACACAGTGAACGCTGCTGCTTGGTGGCAGGTAAAAAGAAAAGATGTTCAAAAGGTCCACCGACTATTAATACTAGATACATACTACCTATGTTAAATTCGTTTTAGACGTTCTTACGGAAATTGTCTAGTTCTTTACGAAACAAAAAGTAGTACTTAGCTAACAACTCTACGGCTTCTCTTAAGTTACCTAATAGGTACACTCTTCTTCTTTTCTAAAAAGTTCAGGTTACATCATTGTTTAAGGTGTTGAAAATAATAAAATCATTTACATGATAAAATTGCACATGTCCAGACTAAATTTCAAATCGTTTACAATTAAAGTAAGAGATACATATTATTTCTCATAATTACAAATATTTAAGTGACTCCGTTTGCAATATTTTGCAATATCCTGCAACCGTAGATTGTTACCTAGTGTTTGAGAAATTATAATTACTTTAATTGTAATAATAACACGAAGTTGCTGAACTTTTTTTTTTATTTTTGTCTCTTAGAGGATATGGACCACGCGGCACGGGCTAGTTAACCTCTTGGTGTAGTGAAATGCGATTTTTATTTGCTGATAACATCGTCACTTAAAATGTAACATGGTGTACGCAAACTTCTACCCATCGTGACCACGGGTTACCTATCTTTACTCCGATTTTAGACCCTGAGGACAAAGATGGAATGCATCTATGCTAGTTATTTCGCCGGTTGTTTTATATCTCTTAAGAGACCCTAGACAAGATGCTAAACGCTAACGTAAACGATTTTCTAAAACTGACAAAGTGCATAGAATCGACATTTAAGGTTCATACACAGATTTAGGTTACCGTCTTTCCTGTGGACACACCGAAAGTTAACGTTTTTAAGGCCTAATTTTAAATACATAGAAAATAGTTTTCTATGTAATTAAAATTCTATGAAGTGATAGTGTGCATGAAATGAGTGTCTACATATAAAACAACGCTAAACCTACACTGATGATTGCTTATTAATCTTATTATAATAAACTGGCCCTGTGTGGTTGCCGGGTTAGAATAGTGCCACTCCATGTCTTCCCGTGGATGTCGTAAGAGGCGACTAAGGGAATAAGGGCTTGTAGTACTGTTAGGCGATGGGCTTGCAACCTGTCACTAATACACTGGTAAACATCTTAGCCCACTTGTGCAAAATGGGGTTACAGGATTATCAACAAGTATTTTTAGAGTTGTTGGTATTTCTGTAGCTCTGCCTACCCCACTCTGGGAATGAAGGCGTGATGTTATGTATGTATGTATGTATGTATGTATAACAAAGTCATGTTTATGTTTAGTCAATGGTCTGTAAAAATTCTGTACTAAGTGACTTGTTTTTCTAGCTCCTGAGTGTATCTAGGAACTAAGCCCAGTAAGAAATGATACCTTCTACTATGTACCTAACATAGTTGATGCGACCTATTCATACCACTGCACTTTTACCATTGTCCTAGATTCAAGTGTCAACGTATGTAATTAAGCGTGAATTTAGCTAATCATAAGACTATTTAAGTCGTAACAGATTGCAAATGAAATGCTATTGATTTGTAACTAGCCAGTAATCAAACCGTTTACTAGTAACACATTGCATTTAAAGTGACATACATAGCTGGAAAATTGGAAAACTGATAATTGCGCGTGGTTTTATTAAGAGACGCAGCAAAGTTAACCTAGTTTCGACGAACTAGCTTGTAAGACCCAACAGCTACGTAATTTAAGCGCTTGCAGAGGTCATGTTAAGCCAGTTTTATGTAGTGCTCGAAGTTGCTTCGGCTGCATGATAGAATGACACCACGAAGCGGAAATTTCGCAAGTGTCTTAACATATAACTTGGGTCCAATTCGAAAATATAATCTCTAAATTTAGAAGTGTCTAATATTAGATTTCCGAACGTTTGACGTTTCTAAATGTAATTTTTCACAAAGTTCATTCAAGAGAGTAGATACACGCGTGAAAGAACGCACATCAAGTTTAAGTAAACTAACTCTATCAATAGGTAAACTGATGATATTATAAATGCGAAAGTTTGTGTGTGTGTGTGTGTGTGTTACTTGATTTTCTTCACGCTGCAACGGCCGGAGGGCATTGGATGAAATTTGGAATGGAGATAGCTTACACCCTGGATTTACACAAAGGCTACATTTACATTTCGGAAGGTTTAAAAGTTCCGTGGGAATAACGATTATTAAAATCCACGCGGATGAAGTTGCGGGCAGAAGTACTTAAGTAAATAAATATCTGAGTCAGAGGGTGCTATTATTTAAAATCATCGTAAAATAATATAATATGTATAATATGTATGTTCTGTGAATGTTTTTGTTTGGTGGACAATAAAGTGTTTTGTATTGTATTGTATTGTATGTATATTATTGACATAAAGGTACCTGTAAAAATTACAGTAGCAGAGTACCTAGTATTGTTTTTTATTTACAACTAGCGACCCACCCTCGCTTCGCTCTGGGTTAGCGTATTAAACCTATATTGAAACCTTTCTCTTGAATCACTCTATCTATTAAAAAAAACATTAAAATACGTTACGTAGTTTTGAAGATCTAAGCATACAAAGGGACAGACAGAGGGAAGCGACTTTGTTTTATAGATACTATGAAGTTCAGTTTCGATATCAAAGTTATCATTTGTAAACCTGTGTGATTTTCATGTGAATATCACTATTTTTACAAGTACGTTCAAATCATAAGGTCATAACGTTCAGTTTGAAACAAAAGTAGCACCTACATACTTACCATTACTCGACCTTCTCCTTTGACCTTCTATTGAAGATCGCTCGATACACTGGAAGTGTACACCACGTATGAAAGAGTCGCAATTATAGATTAGATCACCTCTTTGCAGCAGGTTTATTAGTGGCCAGCGCCTCAGGCTGCAGGATAATTTATTGGTTTTGTCTATGAATCACTTCTGTGTAAAATGTATCAAACCTACCATTTTTAGGAAATTATAAAAAAATATAATCAAGGTGATTTAATATTACACCATAATAATATACCATAATAACAATATACCGTGAATAAATATGATTTATAATTAACAATTTATTATAAAGAAATTCAATCAATGTCAGACCGTTTTCGAGGTTATGTTTATATGATGCGCTGCATTATACGTTACAGCGGTGCTATTTTCACGAAAATGACAATGTAACCCGTAAAAATTATTCCGCTGTGTAAGTAACATCCATCATTCATGCTTAGTTATTTTATTGTTGATTAAATGTAACTATTTTTAGTTTAAAACAAGCCTTGCCCTTTATTTGTTTAAATATAAGCTCAAAACATTGAATATTATAGGTACGTTACCACTCAAGATTATGAACATGCAAACGTCAAATTATTTGTGTTTAGTGTCAAAAAAGAAAGATAACCGTTGCGTGCTTTATTTAATTAAAGGCAAAACTAAGATTTCCTAACTTTAAGCCTTGCCATTAAGTTTTGAAAGGTTAAAATCACTCCGCATTATAAAATGAAATTGAAATGAAGTAATATAAAGTTGATATACCTTAAAAAGGGTGTATTCGATTGTATACAATCGAATACACATTGTTCACCGTCGAGGATAAAAATAATGCGTAAGTTTATATTTAGGAAACATATTGTTGAGCCACTGGACACGTGGCGGTGTATTTTTTGCGCCTAGACAAGATGCATGCATACCGCTACGTTTGAGCGATTTTTGAAAACTGACGAAATGTATTCTCACATAACCTTTTGTATTATACGAAACTTTTCGAAAATATATTAATATATTACTTTAAATAAAAACATTTCTCATACCATTTTACATCGTAATTATCACTCTTCATAAACGTGATCATACACCTGTTTATTTTCAGCATTTTAAAAATATCCAACTGTTAAATAAGGTTAGGTTAGGTTAGGTTTGTTTTATAAACGTCCTAAAATCAGAACGGTTTAGTTGCGATGATTATGAATAGCAAATTACGAATAAAAAAATATGAGGAAGAATGATGAAGAGTGATTATTATGAATAAAAATCGGTAGTAAAACAAAAAATGGGAATAATAATTTTATGTGAGCTTGTAATATACAGCTAACGTCAATCCCATACAATTTGTCAATTTTCGAAAATCGCTATCGTTAACGTTAAGGATCGTCCTCACTGTGAGCATTCGCATGTAATATTCGAGTGATGTGGACGTTGTGCCGAGCGTTACTGTGGTCTAAACCACTTGAATTTTCGACGCCGAATCGAAAGCTCATTACACGCTAATGATCTAAGTGAGAACGCTCCTTATTCGTATCCTAATAACTTAATAATGACATTAAAAAAATATGAATTGAACACTAATGGCGGCCAAGTTAAAAACAACACGTGATAATGTTAAAGGCAATATGGTTTTACTCAGTAGAATAACTATCAATGCGAAAAGTTATTGCTTTGTATGAAATAGAATGAAAGATTAACACGAAAATATTTCTACACTTCATTCTCTGGTTGTACCAGAGGTAATCAATTTCTATACACGAGGAACAAAATCTGACACACACTTTATATACACAATAGAAAAGATATATGCACTTATTAGAAAGATTATTGGAAACCAAAGACAAGAAAGACATTTCAATATAACAGTTTATCGTTAGCTAAACCGCTTCCGCGAAAGGTACTTTCTCCGGGACATAAGTAAATGTTGCAGAACAACAATGACTGTATCTGGACGCCATATTGATGGCAAAGACAATTATAGATATTGGAATGGCCGCAAGGCACGCAAATCTAGGGCTAGGGCTAGCTCTTTTGAGGGTGACCGATGACTTTAACACGCTAAGGTCAAAAGGTCCGCCCCTTTTATTAAACTAAGCTTAGTTTTATAATAATCACTGTATTGGAAAAGATGATTGAATTTAGGCTTTAAATAATGTTACAGTAAGATTACTGTAAGTTTACCACTGACTGATATTGCATTCACTTAATTTTCAACTTTAATGTCATAGAAATAAAGCAATTTTCAGAATACTAGCTGTTACCCAAGTCTACCGATTTAGTAATAACTATTTTATTTGTATGAGCTTAAAGCTTAAAATTAAATGAAAGCAATCCATCTGTCAGTGGTAAACTCAAAATAAATTGTAACTGTAAAAGAGGGATTTATGCATTTAAGCTTACAAAAGTAACAGGTTTTGGGAATTTATGACGAGATTTTGTCTATTCAAAGTAACTAGACCGGGTGAAAGATAGACCAGTAGATTCCATTTACTAAAAATAAATATTACCTTTCAAAGGTATTGAAATGTTTCACTATCCCAACTGGCCTAGCCCCAAACTAAGCTCTAGGCTTGTACTATGGATTCTAGACAACGATAAACTTCCTTATATAGAGAAATATATACTTATGTATTTACATAGAAAACATCCAAGACTCAGGAACAAATACTCGTGCTCATCAGTCAAATATCTGCCCTTACCGGGATTTGAACCCAGGACCCCTAGCTTCGGAGGCGGGGACACTACCAACTGAGCTAGCGTGTCGTCTTACTTGCATACAGTGCCGAAAACACAATATTTATATATGTATGTAATTTATGTAAACACTTTGTTATAAAATAAAACAGAAACAATAGTATGAAGACACAAGAAGAGAATGTTGAATATTGTGTTTACCTATATGTAAATTAGGCAAATGACATTTAAAAACCTAATGATGATTCATATGCTTGTAAAAAACCCACTTAAGAACATGTTAAGGATATCATACATAGATGATGATATTTTCATAATAGTAATCCGTCAACTTTTTCGGGATCTTTTTATCCAAGTTTTTTAAATTAAGTTGTCCATTTATGACGAATGAGAAAACGTTTTTATTTTCACAAAAAATACAACTTAATATAAAAATGTTGAGTAAATGTCAACGTTGTAAGTTTCAAGAACACCAAAATACCTGCATGTTACGAGAGCATGTTCAAAACCGAATTGCAGAATCGGTTGCAATTAACCGGGCATCTAGTGCAAGCCGAACTGCACTTTTCAAGGCGAACTTTATATGTAATACTCGTTTTAAAATTGTAACAGCTGACAAGTTAAAAGCGAAAGCGGTTGCATTAGGGCTGAATTAATAAACAAGGTTTTTTTTGGCTTGAGGAAGGCAAACGACCACATGGACCTAGGTGAGTGGTTCTTATAAAAACCAAGCAGTTATGAAGCTCGCTTAATTTCTTCTTTGTTTCTACTTTTTCAAGGATAAATTACAAGATATATATGTATGTAGACGACGCGTTTAGCCTAATTTATAGTTACACTGCCTACGAGCCTAGTGGTCCTTGGTTCGATTCCCATTATGGGCAAATATTTGCGTGATGATTGCGATTCTTCGTTCCTGAGTCTGGATTGCTTTCTAAGTAGTTCTCTATATAAGTAAGTATATTAATCGTTGTCTAGTACCTACCTATAGTATAGTAGAGCTTAGTTTGGGGCTACGTCAATTTGTGTGAGATTGACATGATATTTAATTAAAAATGCAGAAATATATTTCTGGGTAGGTATAGATAAGAATGTTTTTCCCTAGTTTAAAAAAGTCTAACAAAAAGCAAGTTTTAAAAGCCCGACTGCATATTTTGATTATCGTCGTCTATATATGTATGTTAGTAACCTACCTTTTATCTATTATTCCACCATATTGTTTAAATTTAACCCAGTGACATTCACGACTTTAACAGCCGAACCTTATATTCAAACCGCGGATAGACAAAGCTTACTTCGGCTTGAAGTTTGACATTTGCACGTACAAAATATGTCAAATTTTAATCCGAAGTAAGGCTATCTGTCCGCGGTTAGAATATACGTTTCGGCCGTAAGAAGAATCTAACGACACCTCACTTTTTGCCCATCCATCCAGCCTCTACAAAGAACCATACATACATACATACAGATGAATCAGAATCAGAATCAGAATAATCTTTATTCAAGTAGGTTTACAAATAATAAACTCTTTTGAAACGTCATAGTAGCGACTTAGCCTAAATTGACTGCAGGTTCAAATCGCGACCGATCAGAGAAGAACCTGTAAGAAACTCTGTCGGATGTCTTTTTTTTTTTCGACGTTCGCAACCTTTTGTCGTAAGGACTAAACATTTTATTACAAGCAATTCAGTCCCAAGCATTGTTATCATTAATATAGTCTTTAATACTATAATATGCTTTAGAAATTAGTTTACGCTTAACGTAACTCTTAAATTTATTTACTGATAGTTCAGTAACATTACTTGGGAGCTTATTATAGAACCTAATACAATTACCCATAAAAGAGTTTTTTATTTTATGGAGCCGCGTGAAGGGCACTGCGAGCTTATATTTATTTCTGGTATTAACATTATGTATGTCACAGTTCTTTCTAAAACTAGCGATGTTTTTATGAACATACATAATGTTTTCATAAATGTATTGACTGTGCATGATGAAAATTACCCTCCTCCACTGGTAGTCGGGTAAAAACGGCTAGCACGATTTGTTTCTAAAAACGCTCTAAGCCTCTCTCTTGAATGTGACACTGCTTTAAACATACTACATATTTCTACATACGATTAAGACTCGCGTTACTTTTCACTTATTTGCCGTTTCAATAGATTATACGTTTTGTAATTGATTATCAAGCAGCTTAAGCCCCCTTTAATGGACACACAGACGTAGAGTATCCTGTGGACTGTGCATACAGATAAGATACAACTTAACATAAAATTATGGACTAAGCGAATAAGATAGAATGAGACGTCCTTTTTGCTTCCTGTCGGTCGGATAATGAGGCAAAAAGGCTTCGTTGAACAAAAACAGATTAGCAAAAACATTAAGTAGGACAGCGACTAATTAGGCTGCGTTTTAACAGTTTTAACAAATAAAAGAGTTTCCTTTTAAGATCTGCACAATCTTTTTTGATATAGAGTACAGACTAACATAAAAATGGACTAACGTAAAAAATACTTATGTCAATAGTTTTCCTTATGAATATCTCATCCCAGTATTTCTGCCAAACTATTTCACGATAGAACGAAACTAAAAAGTCCATTGTAATGATAAAAGTGTGATACCTATCTGAGAAACTGCTGACTTTAGAACAAAGTCTACTCTACCTAGATAACATTTGTACGAAAAATAATATTAATACATTTTTAATCTTAATGTATTTGTATTTGTATTTTAGGTAAGTATTTACTTACCTAAAATTAATTCTCGAGTAACCAATTTTTTACATTATTCATTTACTTGTACAATGTCCGCGGGAAATGCCTATAAATAAATAACAAATTCAGCAATGTATCATGCATGAAGTTATTTTTTAAAACATGTCCCGAATGAATATTTACTACCTTCTTTTTGCTAGCGAAAAATATCCAAACGTGATACGAATCTTTCCACGTCGGGTCTTTATGCTCCCTTGATGATTTGTATTAAAATTTAAGTGCATATTTAAATATGACCATACTGTTATGGAATATCGATGCCTTTTCCATCGTGTTAATTATGTGTTCGCTGTTTGTCTGATATGGCTGTAAATAATTTAAATACTTATCAATTATTCGATTATTACTTTGTTTAAGATGGGTAGGATCGGTTTTAAATGTAAAAGAGTTGGTAAGAGTACATACATATGGCAGCTATATTTAAACCCATCCCCTTTATTTCACACGAAAAAAGAAAGATAGAGCGCTGAGAGATACATAAAAAATCCTTATTTATTTTTTAAATTAAAGTTGGGCTTTAGGTTTGGTTGTAAGTAATATTAGCAATAACTGTCGTTTAAATCTTGACTGGCCGGTGTAATTTTAGGACATCACCATCATCACCATGTTATCCATTAACCACCCGCCAAGCAACAGTGTTCGCATTGTTGTGTTCCGGTGTGGGGATAAGACAACCGGTGAAATTACTAGCATAGAGGCATTCCATCTTAGTCCTCAGGGTTGGCAACGCATTTGAGGTCTTGGGATTATAGTCTTGAAAAGTCAAATGTCTATGGGTCTCAGATTCCACTTACCATCAGGTGGCCTTAGTGTTCGTGTGCCTTCTCCCTAACATAAAAAAAAAACATTAATAAAATTTCATAATACTTAGCAGTGTGATTTTAAGAATTCTTATTGTTTTCTGAAGTACAATAATGTGCCAAGAGCGAGTCGGGTGCGGTTAGCGTTCTACAGTTTTTTTTAATGCCGCATTTATATTTTATGCGCTAAAGTAAAACGGTTTTCCTCAGCTTCATGTTATAATCCTTTTTCGGCGCGGTTAGGTTTGATTGCATGGATAATTTTAAGTATCATTCTTACTAATAAATAAGTTTCTGACAAAGAAACCTTTGGGATAAGCATTTGTTACTAACGGTACTTCTTTTTGCATAGTGATCATTGCTTATCAAGAGCAAACTAAAGAGTCCTAACTCGCTGGGTCTACATCAATTAAACCAGAGATCCTGTTGCCACCTTCCAAACCCATTATCAGATCAGCTCTGAGATACTATAATATTGCACTACATTGAGTTTACGTCTGTGTTCCAAATTTCTGTACACGAGAACTAGTTTAAAATTTACTTGCAAGATTTGACCCGAACACAAATGCGTGAAGTTAAATAAAATCTTGTAAGAGGGCGTTTTCCAAAAAAATACCTATAGGACTTAAATTAACAACGGTAACTTGTCCATTACGTCACGAAATTTAACTATTATTGCTTTAAGAGAAATAGTGACATCTCAGACAAAACTTCTGTAGCAAGTTCAACCATATTACTTTTAGGTGAGGTTTGAATCTGCTATTCTTAATTAATTTGAAATATTGCCTATTGGCTTATTAAGGTAGTATAGAATAAGGTAGTTTTGTCCTTAACTATAGGTACTTTTTTTGGAAAACATCCAAAAACTAAAACGCTTAGGCGTAAACGTTCCGATTTTGCCATGTTGACTACGGAACTCTTAAATTGGAGGTTAAGCAGGTGAAGTGTTAGTAATTGAGCACTTACAGTGTTTTATTTATTACTGATACTTCTTATAGCTCGTGATCCGTATCTTCGACTCCGAGTATGCACAACTGTCTAGCAACTTTCGCAACCAGTCGTAATCAAAGATGCATTACTAATTAATCTAGTCAACTAGACCGTCCTGCGCCAATATTCTCTAACGTACAGATAAATTCATAGCCAAACTATATTGACACTTGAAGTAATGGGAAATTGTTAGGAATCGAGGACCAAGTCGCTGGTTTGCCAGGCAAGCGCAGCCAGCTTAGTTTGCCCTCCCATTTTTAACTGTAGCTTCTAGGCTACGGTTCTTAATAGAATAGTTTTAAAGTTAATATTGTTAATTCAGCGATTCAATCGGTAACAGCCGCTTCGTGACTTGGGACCGGTGGTATGCAAATAAATGTTTACAACCGCTCTAATTCATGGAAAGGCACGCTCTAGGACCAAAGTAACACTTTACCCAGTGAATCATAGCTCTGACTCTTAAATAATATGACTAATTAGAAATTAGAGGAGACATACTCGAGCTTGATTCAAATTTGAATGCAGGAGAATAAGAAAATTAACTTAATGTAGAGTGCAATGGATTGACCGACTTTTTCCCAAAGCGATAGAAAGGCTTGCGTAGCGATAAAAGTTTCTTTTTATCTTGTCCTCTGCTCCTTTGTGAGATGGTTTTTTTATAGAAAGATTTGAATTTTCTCGGATTAAACGGATAAAGGGAATCTAATACTTAAAACAAATACACACACATTCAACGAGTTGTTTTTAGTTAGCTTGGGTTTTTCTTGAAATCGCACGGAATTGTTTGGAAATTGCGATTAGGTAACCGTTAAATTGGTCAAATTGGATTTATTTAAATGAAATATTTTACAGACGAATGCATATTTAAAAAAAATATATATTACTAAATTAGATCAGGCTGTAGACATACCAGAAATCTTTTATATTGATGCAAAGATTATAATGGTCAATTTTGCTCGCACGAAATCGTGTGAGAGTGCGTTAGTGAAACCAATAGCTTGCACATTACGACTGGGTCAGTAGTACGTTATGTCATTCGGAAATCAGGTTTGTATGCAATCGAACATCGCAGCCATTGCAGCCTGAGCAATGCGTTAGCGATGCCGAACCCATCGTGATTAGTCACAGTAATAAACTTGGCAGTAATCAAATTAAATGCGTATATTTTGTTTGTTACAAACATTTCACGTGTTAGATAATATGACGACACGTTAGCCTAGTTGGTAGCGACCCTGCCTACGAAGCTGGAGGTCCTGGGTTCGTATCCCGGTATGGGCAAATATTTGTGTGATGAGCACGAGTGTTTGTTTCCGAGTCTTAGGTGTATTGTATGTATGTCAGACAAGCCTAGAGCTTAGTTTGGTCAATTCGTGTGAAATGGTCCCCTGATATTATTATTATTAATTATTGCTCAAAAAATTGCCCGTGTAAGTGATAAAATAGAAACTAGGCTAATCCAGTAGTTTCTCTACCTATGTAAACTTTAACTCTATAGTTAAAGTTTTCGAGTAACTTTGTTCAAAAACTTATCACCAAACAAGGAACAACGAAGATCAATAAGTAAACTTTGCAAATTGGTCAATCAAATTTGCACAACCATTGAAGTGACACTAGTGACACTGTGACACAAATTCAAATTGCTATGGAAATCTCTTCCTTATAATAAACATTCGATTTCGAAGCCAGTGAATAAGCTTAAAATACACGATCCGTCGTAAATATGCCATAAACTGTTCGAGTCGGCTAGGCGGCTGAGGCTCAAAGATTTTCACGCCAAGTCGAAAGTCGAAGTACAACTTTCACTTCAAAACAGAATAAAAATTAATTAAGAAAAATATCTAATCTTCGATTCGTTTAGCTGTATTTGTACCTAATGGTATTATGCATTTCTTTATAACGGATGCGGATGAGGCACTACGTTTTTCAAATGTTTACTTTTCCAGCAGCGGCTGTCAAGCATCAAGGCAATTGCAGAGAGTAGGTAATTTAGAGTTGAAATATTTCATATCAGCATAGTTGCCTACTTGGTAAATATCCTGCCCATCGTTAATTTTTATAACTGACTAAGGACTCGCCCTTGCTTTGCTCCGGGTTCAATTATTATTAGTATAAACCTTCCTCTTGAATCACTCTATCTATTAAAAGAAACCGGATCAAAATCCGTTGCGTAGTTTTAAACAGGGATTGTAAAACCGGTTTTATTCAATACCTGTATTTACATTGTCAAATTATTACCGCAAAAAAATAATATCTATATTCGAATTAGAGGTATTGTTGTCATTCCGCTTTTGTTTTTATCGCTATGTATTCACTATTTACAGTATTAAATACCTGTATTCAATGCGCTATTCATTGTACCGATGAACTGTAATTTCAGACTTGTCTAAGGCGAGTCTAAGTTTTTTGTAAGAGCACCGAAAACATTTACATATACAAATAAACGAAAATATTGACACTGGCAGGTATTACTGGTTATGGTTTTTAGGGGTAAAGTATCAAAAAGAGGTATGGGTGTCAATTGGCTAAACCGATAATAAACTTGAATACCGGTATTCATTATACCGTTAATCAGAGCTTTAGCGGTATTAATAGTGAAAGTCAATTATAACCGGTAATACCTCATTTAAAACCGGTAGTCAGAATACCGGTAACGATCCCTGGTTTTAAAGATCTAAGCACACATATGCACAGACAGCGGCAAGCGACTTTTTTTTATTTTATGCTAAGTAGTGATGACAATGTGCAACGACCAAAAGAGAGCATAATTCTCTATATATAAATAAATTGTATTTTAATGTACAATAAAATGTTTTACATACACACATCATGCGATAAACACCAACACTTTTATGTAGGTATGTAACGTTACATTTACATGGAAACTTTCTTAACTAAGATCTGTAGATTAATTGTCGTTTTACTGGCAACCCATACCATAAACGTCAGATCATTTACAATTCCGAGCTGGGACCATAACTTATATTATAACTTATAAACGTTTTCGCACAAGGAGGAGGCATTGTGCTTGCGAAAGCCGTATCGTAACTGGAGCACGGTTATCTCGACCGTTAAATGGACAATTCCTGTGGATGTTCCCACACTGCCGCCGTAATATGGATTGTTTCTAATTAATGTAAAAGTGACCTTATCGTATAATAAACTGATTAGCGGCAAAATAATTAAACTTAGTGGTTTAGTTCTTGTTTTGTTTAGACTGCGAAAAGTGTGAATAACTTTAACCCTTTGAACGCCATTGACTTAATACAAAAGTCGTCCTCACACGCCAATGACAGCTGAAAACCACAGCTAATTTCAACGTTACGTCACAAATACTCGGGTCTATTATTGCAATTTATCTGCTACCACTATAACGATCGATGTAGAGGTAGGCACGACAGTACTCGACCACTTTAAGGGTTCGTGGCGTTCAAAAGGTTAATAGGGGTTTATTATAATATAACTCTGCCTGCAAAAAAGGCTTGCTAACCTATAACTCTGGTCATGACTTCCGGCGTTGGTCAAGTCGGCCCTATAAGTATAGCTGCTCATTGCACTTTTGTACTTTGTCGCCTTTGACAGTTTAGTGCTTCAGTTCAAATATGACGTTATTCAGCTACTTTTAAGGGCGACCGCACCAAGTAAATTATTTCGGTTTAGCTTTCGTGGCATCTTGTATCTACTTGAGGAGAAACTTATAAGTGTGTCTAAGCAAAATCACTGTGCTTCTGTGTTCAAGATAGCAGTTAATATTGTTCTTAAAACCGGTATTATTTCGTTCATCCCTTAAACGGTTAATGAAAGGAACGGTTTAAAAAATGATTAATAATTTATGTTACTGGTCAATAGAAAGAGCGAAATTGAAGAATTGCTATAAACCTGAACTAACCGGAAAAACTCGGACTCACGCACGACTAACGTAATGTATGATCACTAAAATCGGAGCTAGTGTATAAAAAAGATAGCATGTATTACGTCACTCTATATATATATATATATATATATATATATATAGAGTGAGTGAAGTTCAAATTTACCGGATAATTTCAGGTTCAAAAACCCGTTTTTAAAGTAACCGGGTATCCCGCCTCAAACTGTCATTGATGCAGGTTTTGGGTCATTGACCGAAACCGGTTTGCATATTAACCGGTTTCCAAGTCATAAAAAAAAGACTGCAAATACCTTGAAATTTCAATTATTGTCGACTCTTGCTTACACAGTATGCTGTGTTTGTTGTTTGAAACTGCGATTTGTTCTTTGTTATTTGGATACCTAAAAAAGACAAAATAATTAAATTCCTCTTACCTTATTTTCATATTCCGGATGATAAGCTACAACTTTTATGGCTGCCTTCAAAATCTAGGAGCTATTTATTAAACGTTAACGATGTAGGCATAATCCTAAATTCATAAGACATCCTTATTTTGTCGAATAAGTTAGTTTTTGTCTTGTTTTCTCAATTATCGATGGACACTAAAGCTGACTGAGAAGGCAAGATAAATACGAACATTTACCAAACCGATGTCGTATATTTATTTACTACACTTATATGTACGTATCAGTGTTTGTATTGCATATGCAAGCAAGCGGGAAGCAGTGAAATGTTCCGCTCTCGTCTCGCTCGCGGCCATACACCGCAATTGGTTTCGGATTGGATCAGACCTCATTTCTCGCGAGATCACCTCGATCACGAGCTACCTTAAATCATCTTTATGTTCTTAAAGTGTCTGGTCTTGTTATAGCTGCTATATTACGCGTGTGATATTATGATGTGGGTAATGGGAATGCCTACGAATCCTAGCGGTCTCGGTAAGGGCTAATTTTTGTGTGATGAGTTGACGACGCACGAGTATTTGTTTTGGAGTCTAGGTTCTTTTCCATGTATTTAAGTAGGTTTTTATTTCTCTTCATAAGTATGTTTATCGTAGTCTAGCACTGCAGCCTACGAGTATATAGGGCTTAATTTGGGACTGAGGTCGAGTTGAAAATATGAATGATTTTATGGTTACGATAATAATAAATTAATATAATTCTTAAATTGCGATCGTATGTACTTAGTAAAGTCTAAAGAATGTTCCTCGCATTATTTTCTTTTAATTTTCTTCCATATTTGGCAGCAGAACATTCCATTTTCGTAACATGACGTGACCGCCGTGAGGCGTGCTATGTAATGGTTCATTATCTCGGGTGATTTAATCGATAATTTACAAGATGCATGCCGTAAACGTTGTCGCTATCGACATTATATAGGATTGGTGTAAGCTACCGGACGGTCGCGTCAAGTGCTTTTATCCTCGGTTCCACCATACTAAAATAGAGACGTTTTCGTAATTGGATTTTGTATCTATCAATAAGGAAGTAAAGTTGTGTCCTTTGCTCTTAACGGCCATTTTTGACAAATGGAACAAACGAAATTGAACAATGAGCTTATTAAATTATAGTTTTAACTAAATTTGTTTGATAATGTACCTCTTGGCTGGGCAGCATTTGGGAAATTGCGTCAGACCTATGGTGCGGAAACGTGGACACTGACGGCGGGACTGGTCCACCGATTTAAAGTTGCTCAGCGAGCCATGGAGCGTGCTATGCTTGGAGTTTCTCTGATGGATCACATCAGAAATGAAGTCTCTCCTGTCAGTTCCTTTTTCTTCCTCTAAATTTTACACAAATTCTTTTACCATCGAGGCGATAACGTTATGAAATGCTTTGCCTGTGGAGGTACGACGTGCTAAGTCTGTTGCCATTTTTAAAAGCAAGCTAAAGGATAAATTTCTATCACTTCTGTAGTTTTCCTATTACTTCCTTTACTTTTTTCTTTCTTCTATCTCATGCTTCATCTGTTGTCATTGTTTGGCTGTTTTGGAGGATGTATGTATGTATATATTTTATAGACGTATAATTGTATGTAGTTAGTATGTATTTATTAAATTATTTACTTTATGTATTTATATTTAGTCTATATATAAATAGTTTTAATTTCAAAATTGAAATAATTTAATTATTTCTTGTAGTTATTTAGTTTGAGTTCTAAACGAATTAGTTTACACCGCCTGCCATGAATATGTGTCCTCAGTTATTTCTCTTACAAGGTTGTCTGGAAGAGATCGCTATTTAGCGGTAAGACCGCCTGTTGTATACCTATGATTTAAAGGTACTGTTCCGTGTTCTGTTTTAATAAAGAGTATTTGTATTGTATTGTATCTTTCTCTGTCAAAGCGTCTCAGGCCCTTGGGCAAAATAGTACCGAATGAAGTGCCGCTATGAGAGTAGGTACCTTCTTACTCGTAAGAGGGGCGTGTATCACATAACCATTATTAAGTTTCTTCTACTGACATTGACTACTAAGTCAACAGTATCATGTAAGAGGCTTTAGCACAATGCTCTAAGATGTCATCAGCCAACAGAGATTGTAAATCTCAAAGTAGCGACAAGCTGGACTGGTTTCTGACAATGGCGTATTGCGCAACAAACAAACATGGTGATCCGCCTTATATTAATGTCGTTTACTTTTAACAATAAACTAAATGTCAAACATGCGTACCAATGGTTGGTAGGCGTTTTCTAAAAAAAAACCTATAGTTAAGGACAGAATTTAACACCGGAATTTTTTCCATTACGTCACAAAAATTAGTCCTATATTTATGATTATACCTACTGCCCTCATAAGCCAACAGGCAGTATTTCAAATTAAATAAGCATAGAAGATTCAAACCTCACGTGTTTGTAATATAGGTTGAACTTGCTAGAAAAGTTTTGTCTGAGATGCCACAATTTTTCTTAAAGCAGTAATAGTTAACTTTCGCGACGTAATGGATCAAAATACCGTTGTTAATTTTTGTCCATAACTATACGTATTTTTTTTTGGAAATCGCCCTGGTTCGGTACCAACATACATTTTTTTTTACTTGGCTACTGTTTATAATATTATATCTTCTATCCGCCGTATATCCGGGAAGAAAAGCCAATCATATAACACCTTTTTTCCTCGAGCTGCAAGCATTTCAATCTACTGTGAAGTGTTTTTTAACGTTTTTTATTTTTTTATACAGCGACGAGAGACGCGGGAGACTTTCTACAGTCAGCCTATAAGTAGCTGCACAATGGTACCATGGCGCTTTAACGCCTCGGACAGATTAGTGCCGCAGTTCGACATGACTTTAATGTGACATAGCACTACTTATAAGGTCGACCAGGGCCTCTATTCAGGTGCGTTAAAACGATATCGTGTTTGACACGTCTAAGAATCGTTTATGTCACAGTCGCCATTATTGTAAATGACATAAGAGTTATCAAAACGTTGACAATACGGAAACAGGTCAAAAACGATATCGTTATAACGCAGTTGAATAGAGGCCCAGTACGCGTATAATTCGTTATTGCCCCTTTTCTTTCCGTTGGAGCTGATACTTTGATAAATACTTGTTTAGTGCATCTCTTGCGATGGGTACCCAAGTAACATTTCTTCTGTATTGTTGTGTTCCGGTGTGGGGATAAGACAACCGATGAAATCACCAGCGTAGACGCATTCTGTCGGTAGTCCTCATGATAGGCAAAGCATTTGTAGTCTTAGGATTGCAGTCTTCAGGAATGCAAATGTAGATAACAAATTAATGATGATGATGTTTCTGTTTCTTTTTTAATGACTTTGTTATTTTAACTTATTTTCTGGTGCAATAAAGAGTTACAAAAAACATGTGTACGGTCAAGGACGTTAATTTAAACCCAATAAAAAAAAACTACTTGACGTTGTCAATGTCCTTAGAGATGCCAAGTCATTTGTTACTTAGAGGAAACTCAACCTTATTGCTTTGCTGTAGAATTTCAGATTGAATTTGGACTTAAGGGGAGTACCAAAGTTTAAGTCTTTGACTGTACATACAAATGATCGAACCACAGAAGGTGGTCTGTGTGCATGTTTGCTTTCTTGAAATAAAAAATCGAGTATCTAAATCCAGTTGCTTAGGCTGTGAATTGTCTTTCAGTGAGTCATATTGTATAAAGGAGATGAAAAGTAGCTAACAAAGTAAGAAGGCGGCTAACTGCATAGTTATCGTAGGTACCTATAAGTATTTTAAATTTTATGTGGTTGCCAATAGAGTAAAGAATGCTTTGACTACTACATTGCAGTTAGCTGCCTTCTTTGGTAACACAACATAAAAGCAGCAGTGAGTTTGTATATTTTAATGACCGCTCGGCTATTCGCAAGTGAATCACTCAGTTTAAAAAAAATACAAATAATCAAGGAAAGGAACAATCTCACACAACTTGACCAAGTCCCAAACTAAGGCTTGTACTATGGATACTAGCCAACAATAAACATACCTACCTAAATAGAGAAAATACATACTTAAATACTTAGAACACATCCAAGACTCAGGAACAAATATTCGCGCTCATCACACAAATATCTGCCCTTACTGGGATTTGAACCCAGGACCGCTGGTTTCGGAGGCTGGGTACTCACAACTAGGCCAACGTGTCGTTGTGTATCACGGTATGATAATAATACGCAATAAACACAAATTAGCAATATAAATTAAATCTTGGACGAACGTCATATTAAAGTTAAGAGTCACGAAACCGCCTAATCTCAAAGCACTAAGTCGTTAATTTATTCCGTCAAAAGGAAACCATAATGTATACCTTCAAGCCATCATAAATTGCACGTGGGAACCCTTTCTAAGAAATAATGATAATAATATTCTAATACAAATGTCAATGATTCAAGAACTGAAGCTAAGTAGCTGCATTACAGGCAGAGACGCGGTCCAAACCAGTCACTGCTGTAAGGCTGTATTAGCATATCTAATATCTACACGGTCCACTTTCCCGCGACAATGGCATGGCGGCCGAAAGTAGCTCGACATCAGCCGACGTTGCATAAAGATGAGTGAACTTATTTGTAATAAATAGCTGTATAACAGCATATGACACGGGAAGCTGTTTAGTGGCGCCCCTGTTTTTTAGGGTTCCGTGGCCAAAAGGAACTCAATGGGACTATGAGTATGCCTACGCTATCCCCCCGTTCTGACTTTACAGAGCTGTATCGTCTGAACTGAACCGTATTAGATAGCAAGTTGTTTATTCTAGAATATGCTTTATTACGACGGATTTCCTAACAAATAAAAAAATAGTGCGAAAGTGAGTGGAAGGGCAGGAAGGGGCCGCCCTAGGCGTACTTTTTCGAATCAAATCGGAGAAATTCTGTAAAAGGGCCGAATCCTAAGTACCCGAAACCGACGTGCATGCATGACTCGATGTATGAATGTGGAAGAAGCGAAAGAGCTTTATCAGGATCGTAGCAGGTGGAAAGAAGTGGTCTCTGCCTACCCCTCTGGGAAACAGGCGTGATTTTATGTATGTATGCATGTAAAAAAATAAAGAAAAACTACATATACTAATAAATAGACTCGTGCTGATTCGACTTGAAATCGAATTCAAATTGGAATATAATAATACCTACCTACTGGGCGGCGGTACGGAACCCTCGGTGCGCCAGTCTGACCTGGATTTGATCTGTTTATGCCATAAAGAATACAAGCTATGCCACCATATGGTAGCACAGTGGGATCTGACGCCCAAAAGAATACAGTCTTAAGACTACCATCATAAGACTAAATGCGTTGCCAACCCTGAAGACCAAGATGAAATGCCCCTAGTCTATGCAAGTAATTTCACCGATTGCCTTACCCCCACACCGGAACAGAACAATGCGAACACTGCTGCTCGTCGGTAGGTGATTTACGCAACATCAGCCCCCATTTCACCATCTTGACAATGACAGGTGACAATTTGATATACATTGCAAAGTTAACACATTGATACATAACTGGGTTTCATATAAACAGCGCCATGTATACTAAAATGTCGCCTGTCTCCTGTCATTGTCAGGATGGTGAATTAGGGGGAGGAGTAAGGACATGTGTAATAAGCACTACGTTTAACTTGTGACTTCACCGGCAGAGATTTCGGTGTTGTAGCTTTTAATTCGTTATTATGTAGATGGAAAACTAAATATTTAATTCCATTACCTTGCTTATATAACACAAAAGCAGGGACGGAGCCTCCTTTTAAATCGAGATGCTTGCGATAAGAGCTCCGCTCTTGCATATGTAGGACATATGAAACAAACAAAAACAGACGAAAATAAAAACGTTGATTTAGTTAAAGTCGAGCAGCGTAATACGTAAATACGTTACGTTTACATTTTCTAATAGTAGAGATGTAGTGATTACAATTATTTTGGGATTCAGTTCTTCACCCAAAAAAAAACTTGTTTTGTCAAGAAGGGAAAATTCTAATACAGAAATAAAGAACGTGGAATGTTTAATCAGAAACAATATTTCTGGGCCTCTATTCTACAGAGTTATAGCGATATCGCATGTGACGTATTTTAGAATCTTATATGTTTATATCACAGTCGCCATTATTGTAAATGACATAAGAGTTATCAAAACGTTGACAATACGGAAACACGTTAAAGACCATATCGGTATTACCGTGTAGAATCCCAGCCAGTGGGGCTAGACGAGTTGCATTCGACAATCGTTAGCGTTTGTGTTTCGATGGCTTACGTCAATTCTATACATTTGTCTATCGAAACATAATCGCTAACGTTTGTCGAATGCATCTCGTCTAGCCCCACTGAACACAGAAACTATCGAAATACAAATATCAGGATTTAAAATGTATCGTTATAGTACAGTATTACCTTATCTCTTTAACGCCTTTGTCAGTTTCGTGTTGCAGCTCAAACATGACGTTAAAGTGACAAAGCACTAAAGTGTGCAGCTACTTATATGGCCGACCGTACATAACTTCGGTTTACAAAACAATCACAGGCCAAATGTTTTTTACCGTAAAAGGTAAAGATAAATGGAATCTAAGGTTGAAATGTTTCATGGAATTGGTTGCATATCGTGCGGAATTCGTAGAATTATACCTGAGATCAAAATAGTAGCAGAGTTATTGAAATAGCGTTTAATAGAAAAAGTATTTCATACGGTATGTAACGTAAGCCGACTATCTCACGAACTATTCATGTTTTTTTGGATAAAACAATGACTGAGCAGGTTCTTTAATATGGTCGCCTTTATCGCGGTGGAGAAAGCATCAGTCACCCTCGCACTTACAAACTGGTCCGAAAGTGACAGATGTTTTATCCATATCTGTAAACACGGCCATCATATGTCCGCGGCCCCTTATTATGGTCTATCGTTATTATATCGTTAATCTATACCTACCGGTAGCGTACCTTTACATTTCAACCGGTATAGTTCTACCTTTATAACGAAGCGGTATCGATATCCAATACCGCTACCACACCGTTTATACCGTAACGAAAACGGTCCCTGTTAGAAACAATAATTAATTTATTTTTAAGTAACCCAGGCGTGTCTTTTACTACTATTCCGAAGATTTTCACAGATAATGACGGAAGGATTTCTACACAGACTGGACCCGATATCGTCTTCCAAATCCTAGATTTAAGCTTACGCAACCGCGGTAGTTCAATAGGATTCGTTTGTACAATGTCTACCTTGAGGTCGCTGTCTATTGTTACGGGTCAGGGACGCCGCCGTAGTACGCAAACATCGTATAGTAGTGCAATGTTTGAGAGACGTTTGCGTTACATGTGACATGTGACTTATAGTTGTCTAATCTGACATTATAGATGGTCTTTGTTTGACAACGCTTTACCTAATAAAAAACTAGCAAGTATTAAGGCCACGGGGTCTATTCTAGGGTGACAAAGTGTGGTTGCCGGGGCAAGTGCCACTCCATGTCTTCCCGTGGATGGCGTTAGAGGCGGCGACTAAGAGAATAAGGGCTTATAGTACTGTTAGGCGATGGTCTTGCAACCTGTCACTAATACACTTGTAAACTTTTTGGCCTGATTGTGCAAAATGTGGTAACAGAATTATAAAGAAGTCTTTTTAGAGTTGTTGGCATTTCTTTAGCTCTGCCTACCCCACTCTGGGAATGAAGGCGTGATATCATGACGTATGTAAATAATAATAAATATGGGGACAATGTCACACAATTTGACCTAGTCCCAAACAAAGCTCTAGGCTTACAACTGACAATGAGATATAGATAGATAATAGATATATTAAGCGCGATGACCGTTTAGATGGGTGAATCAACTTTTAAAGTCCTCCTTTTCTACACGCTAATAAAAACTTACTAGAATATGTGAGATTGATAATGGTTTACACAAGTTAAAATTAGATAATCAGATTTTCGGATTTCACTATTCATAATCATAAACCAATTCTATAATTTTGTAAAAACATGGTAACGCAGTGAAAAATGCACGTTTTTCATACAAAACCCTGGGACAACGTCGTCCCCTGCGTTACCTGATATATTTGTGTAAATCATAGAAGAATTTTTAAAATTGTCATTTAGAAAGTAAGTTTAATTGTCTGATTTATTCAATATATTGACCATATATTGCAATTACCAAATTAAGGTGACATAGTGAGACATGTCGAAAATTGGGGAGTACCTTAAAAGTTGATTCACCCAGATCCCAGATATTAATGCTTTTGACTTGCTTGTGATTGGATGTTATGATCGTAATAAAATAAAGAGTAACTAACTTAACCGTTTTAATGTTAAGTATAATTACAGGAAATGTTATGGACAGTAATGGACACTTTATCATTAACACTCAGAAGTAATAAATGTTTAGTCGAGTAGAATTAGTATTATTTTAGAAACAGACTCATAGCTAAAGCGAATCTCATTTTTTTAGCTACTTGTGGCGGGTTTCTTTAGAATACCATAGAATTTAAAGAATACTTCTCGTAGGTGCCTTTCCTACACGGAAATCTTAAGTGTTAGTCACAGATATTTATAGTTCTACTAGGCACATTAAATTATAGCTAAAACTAACGTGTTCACGCCCACTTACCTATATTACCTGTACCTTATTTAAATACATTTAATATTAATTATATTGCTAATTTTTATTACGAAGGCCGACACGTTGTATAGTTCGAAATAAAGAAAGTCTCTAATGTTATAATTGTTCCGGTTATTGTTATTAAACTACATTATTAAACAGTACTAGCGGTATATAAGTTTTATAAGAGTAACGAGTTGCACGTAGGTTACGTAAAAGTTGCGTGACGTCATGTTTAATTCAAGGTCACCAAGGACAGTAAAAGTAGTTCCAACAGGCTAAATTTAACCCAGATTTTGACTTTTAAATTTATTATGAAACCTGTCAAACCTTTTACGGCTTCCATGAAAGCTGTGGCATTTTTTGTTTTAATTAAGTATTTAAAGTAGTTAAGTCTCTGTTAATATTGTAGATCTTATGATTATATTTTACCGCCTTGTCTTAATCTAGTGTATGAAGTGTAGAGACATGGAATGTAAATCGGTGAGGACCAAAATGTTGGACTATATTTTAGCGCAGTTAACCATACAAACAACGAAGGCGAAAAAAGTTTCGTTGTGCAACGAAAAGTATCCTTATTGTATGGCTAATTATCGTCGCACAACGGAGTTCCATAGAAAATGGAATTGCTTGAGTTAGCGTGCCCAACTTTTTGGTCCTTACCCAAATTGTAACGTTGGTAGTTTAAGGTAAATAATGTAAATTAACATATTTTTAAATTTAAATTTTAGAACAACATCATATTTGTATAGAAATCTAAGTTTTAGATTTTTTAAATGAGGAAAATAAATATTATCTTTAAGCAAATAATGTCGAAAGTAATTTTTTGTCGCATTTGACCGGTTCGAGTCCCGACTAAGACAAGCGATTTTTCATAAATCCAAAAATGCTGAATTTATTGTTTTTAAAAATAAAGGAAAGTCTCACTTACACGGAATGTGCTGTTTCCAATATCTAAGGTTCCTCCATGTGGCATTCGATCTTTCTACCCTGTATACTAGGCACATACAAGCTGCTCAAAATTGCGGCGATAAAAAGGGTTTATCAGCATCCAGACAAGTATTAATTGTCTGGATGAACGAACGAACGAACAAACGAACGAACGAACGAACGAACGAACGAACTGTGGAATGAACTTCCGTTGTCCTTAAGGCAGTCCCCTTCTGTAGTCTCTCTAAAGAGGAATTTAAAAACTTTGTGGCTGAATGAGTCGTGAAGTCAGGTTCCTATAATGATTAGAGTTCTTATTTATATATTTATGTAGGTATATATGTATATGTATGTATATATGTATATATGTGTGTATTATACATGTACGTTTATATTAGTTTGTGTACTTGCTAATTTGTTTAAAATTAATTTATTTATTTATAAGTATTATCATTTCTTTTTACTTTTTGTGCAAACTTGTATGTGTCCAACCCCATGCATTGTCCTTACTCATTTGCTTCAGGGTTAGCTGGAAGAGATCCCATTTAGGGATAAGTTCGCCTTTGTACATTAATTTTGTATTATAATTGTAATATTTATATTTTTGTGCAATAAAGAGTTTACATACATACATAATTGTTCCGAGCCCCAGCTGTGATTAAAAGCACTACGTTTTAAGTTTTGAATTTACGATACAACTTAGCAGGCGCACCTTCCGGCATCGGCTCACGATGCCGTAGTCTACTCTACACGATTCAGAACAATGTACAGTCGACGTCATAAATGTGTTTACACTTTAGTACCTTGTCACTTTCAATCACTGACAAAATTTCATATATAATATATGTAATTGTCTCAGTGAATGAAAGTGATAAGTTACTAAAGTGTAAACATATTTTTGACTTCGACTGTACGTACAATTCTGTAGGACAGTATAAGTATCTCGGTACTGACGTTAATGATCTATGCGCAGTAAAAGTCATTGAGCGCTGCTCAGTCGGGAACTGTACAATTTTACGGTAGGTCTCTATAGTAATACATTTGTGACTTGAAGTTTGAAAGCTGAAATTTTGAATCGGGTCACTATCGTTCTGAAGCTGTGTGAAGTAGTGGTAAGCACAGACGGAAACATTTTCACATTTATAATATTAGTATGGATTTATAAATTTGTGTGTTAAGTCCAAGTGGAAATGGGCTGGCCAAATCGCAAGAATGAACTTAGACCAGTGGACAAAAATCGTCACGCTCTGGCCGGGCCCTCGTGGAAAAAAGAGACCAGGAAAACCAAACGCGCGTTGGTCAGATGACCTACTAAAAATCGCAAGCACGTGGCCAGACTTGGCCCAGAGCAGAGAAAAATGGCACGAGCAGGAGGATGCCTTCACCCGAGAGGGGTTCTAACCATTATCCATACTTATAGTTAGTGTGTGTTTAGTGGTGGTAGGACCCCGTGCAGGGTCCGTCCGGATCGCTACCACCATCTTATCCATTAACCGTACGCCAAGCAACAGTGTTCGAATTGTTGTGTTCCGGTGTGGGGATAAGACAGCCGCTGAAATGACTAGCATAGAGGCAATCCATCTTAGTCCTCAGGGTTGGCAATGCATTTGAGGTCTTAGGATTGTAGTCTTAAGATTATAGTCTTGAGAATTCATATGTCTATGGGTTTCAGATTCTACTTACCATCAGGAAGCCTGAGTGCTCCTACACCGATTGTTACGCTTTTACAGATAAACCGCTGAACCGATTTAGATGGAACGTCTATTGGTACATAATTATGTAGTCCTTAGTCATACGATCGAATTTTGTGAGGTAAATTCGTTTTCATCTTGCTTTCTCCGTTTACTGAATGAGAAAGCAAGGGACATTTTCCAAACATAAAATATGTACTATATTTATTTAATGCAATTCTGAACTTGACTCTATTGTCACACTCGTTTTATTTTAGACCAACGTATATATTTGATAATATTGTGGGTATTATGGGTACGAGACAAAGATCTTAATACTCATAGAAATAAATACTTAAATACGTAGAAAACATCAAAGACTCGGAAAAAAATACTCGCGCTTATCACACAAATATTTGCCCATACCGGGAATCGAAACTGTGACCACTAGCAACGTCATCAACAAAGCTAACGCGTCAAATCTATGGAGGCTGAACACCATGTACTTATAAGGCCCACTTACACCACGCTGGGTCTTCATCTTTAACCTTTTCAACGCTATGTCAAATTCAAAACCAGAGTGAATATCAACTTTGCCTCATAGACGGCCTTAGTAAGGCCTATTTTGCGCGGTTAACCATGATGGAAATATCCGTCAATGGCGTTGAAACGTTTAACTCAGAGTTAGACTTAAACTCCTCAGATTCATACCAGAACTGTCAGATACTATTCTAAGTGTTAACCCTAGGTTAAAGTTTTGGTGCAAGCCAGCCTTATTATATCAAATGCAAAGCGGTTAAAATAAAGATGACCGCAATCATAACATCTTGGTATTTTACCCTTCCAGTAGGTAGGTCACCATTAAGAATTCTCATAAAATTACCGATGCACCAGCAGTCTAACCAGTTCTCGCTGTGGCCTTAGGTTTCTATAATGCAATTAAAGGTATACTTGGTCCAGTTATATTAAAGTCATCTTGGATGTTTCATCCGTATGGATACTGAGATGCACATTTAACATAGTAAAACCAGTTGTCAGATATTATTATATATCTACGTATGATAACCGACAAAAATTACTTTAGTTACATATAAGTAATTATAAAGTTATAAAAGCAGCAGTTACATATAAAATGCGGTTAACGTTACACAACATTATTTCGAGGAAAATAGAAAATTAATTCCGTTAAGTGTAATAGGTAACTCGGTCGTGCCCTTATAGGTTATTAATGAAATACTGCGCAGTGCCTAACAAAATAATTTAAGAAACTAATACGATTTGTTCAAAAGCTACTGCCTACTAACCAAAAATATAACAAAAAATAACCCAACCTCACCGAAAAGTTTTTCCATATACCTGCACAATATTTTATTTAAAATGGTTAAATTAGGTACCTTCCAATGTGATTAGATTTTTATATAATACTAGCGACCCGCCAGCGGCTTCGCCCGCTGCAATATTTTTTTTTGCACTTAGGGGTATGAAAAATAGATGTTGGCCGATTCTCAGACCTACCCGATATACACACATAATTTTATTAAAATCGGTCCAGCCGTGTCAGAGGAGTTCAATAACGTACACCGTGACACGAGAATTTTATATATTAGATTAGCTACCCATCAGCGGCTTCGCCCCGCTGCAAAATTTAGACCTTCTCCAGATGATAACGAACACAACAAAAAAGAATTAGAGAAACCTGTCCAGCCGTTCATGCGTGATGCCGTAACCAAGGGAAATAGGGATTCATTATTATATACACAAATAGTCTACATTCGATACGATATTAAAGAGTCCTATAAATTCTTAGTCGAAAAACCAATCATTCTGTATACGAGTATGCATCCGTGAAACAAAAGCTTATCCCATAATGCGCCAACTCTCATGATCCCACCACATACAATGGTATGTGGGAGCATAATGAAATAAGCCCAAACAAATCCCTAACAGCTTCAAAACAACTTTACTTAAACTGTCTGGCCCAAGGCCCAACATTAGTTTATTTAATTGTAACACTTTCGGTTCGTTCCGGTCGCCGCCACATGCTTGGTTGCTCGGCAGCATCACTTTCACTGATCGACTCGGCGTAGCTCCGCGTATCACTTACACCCATTGATCAGATAACTAGATAAACCGTTAGCAGGTGCTGGGTGTTAGTTTATCCATGATTTGCAGTCCTTTCTCTCGATAGTTAGGCCGCTTCCTGACTTGTCGGTATGCTTGCAGTAAAACAAGGAATCGGCAAGGGTTTCTAGGCAACCAGTGGCATCTACCAATTTCTGAGGAAAATAATCTAAGTTTAAAAATAATTAACTGGCCCATTCATTTAGTGTTTTTAATCTACGGGCGAGCCCCGCCAGTCAATTTGACTTTATACTCGTTGCGTTGCGTTCGTTGTGGATTTCGTGTATTGAAACCTTTATATATATATTCGATAAGTTAAGTATATCCTCAGAAGGAAGTCCATCAAAATATAAAAACATGAGTAACTTAACGTCTTATTTTTTGTGACGGACTTTCTCGCGGTCGATCAACCTTCATTCCCACGTCCAATCAACTTAAAAAGCATCACCTTAATGCAAGTCAATTTTAATTGCTTCAATTTGTTAGGCATTGCTTTAGAGAATGAAAGCCTTTACCCCTATTACATAAGCCTAAAGTCATTAGGACCATATTGATCACTTTAACTTTTAAACTAAAACTAAAATGTCACGTAAGTTACTTGATTGACATTCATTTTAAAAAAGTTTATTGTATATTTCTTACATTCATGACAACACCAAACAAGGAATATGTTAAAAATACAAAATTAATCGTGTTTATCCATGTAAGCTTTGACTTGTTCTTGATAATGCCGGTGTTTTTCTTCAAGAGAACGTAATGCACTAGAAGGGGGAACGCCTCCCAAGTTGACCAGGAAACTGATGTGTACTGGCGGGATCTCCGAGCCTACCGGCTTTATTTCAGTGTGGATGGTCCTGCTGCGGGCACTTGACCTCACTGTCACATTAACTGTCTCGTCGGTACCCTCTGCCTCGCAAGTTTTATATCTCTTATCTCGGTTCGAGTATTGCTTCTTATCAACAGCGCTTTCGTTCCTTCTGCATGCTGATTTGACCGTCGACGGCTCCTCCTTCCTTACATTCGGCTTTTTCAATTTATGAACATTAGCAGACTTTGACTTTGTATCATATATCTGTTTAACTAGTTTAGAATTTTTCTCATCCGATGTTTTTTTGACTAAATATGATGCGCTCTCTTCATTCTGGTGTTCTTTCGCCTTGCGCGCGGAATCTTTCTTTGCTACCTCCCGTTCCTGTTTGTCCTTGGTTTCATCTTGGACTGATTTTTTGTAAATTCGAAGTCTATTTGCCATTCGGACTTTTTCAGAATATCGCTGAAGGCTTCTAGCTCTTTCTAATCTTGGTTTGATCAGCTGAAAATCGGGTCCTAGACCCCCCAGTTTAATGTTATCTATTGGGGGTACAGTGGCTCGTCTGCGGCGAGGTGCAGAAACCTCAGAAACGCTTCGTAGATTGTCAGTAGGTGTCTTATCTCCAATATCTTCATTAAAATGTAGACCATCTTCAGAGGAGTCTTCTAAATAATCTGCTAATTGTTGATGAAGCAGTTTCTCGTAGTATATTTCATTATATGACTCTGTATTATAAAAATCATCAGCAGGATTAGTAATTTCCCCCTCGAAACTTTCTCTTTCTGTATCTCCGACTTCCGGCGATATTGACCGTATTTCAGATTCAACTGGTTTCTTCTCTGAACGACTTTGTGTAAACTGCTTTCGGAACATCTCTAAGTATGTTGTCCGCTTCATTTTTTGCAGGTCCTTGTTGACAAGATAACTGCTAGTATTGTGGGGTACATCTCTCTTTCTTTCTGTCTTATCCAGTTTGATTCTTCTGATTTGGTCTTTTGGTACCCTAATGAGGACGTCTTTTTCGTAGAATGGCACGAGAATTGTTTCCACGTTCTCGTCTGAATTTGAATATTTTATTGATGCTTTCCTGTTAAAACCCTCTTCTAAACTGTCAATAGATATATTGCTATCAGTTAATGATCGTCTTTCCATTTCCATTGTAAATAAATTTTCTTTGCGCTTGCTTGTAAATAAATACGATGACGTTGTCATGATGTCACATTGATGTAAGTTTTTTTAATGTCTTGCCAGGGTTTTGTCAATCTTTAAACGTCATTAATTGCACCATAAGAGTTTCTTATCTAAAAAAAATATCTAAATTCGATGACTGTCCGTTATTGACATGTTTGAGGAATTATTAGTGTTTTCAATTTACGACGGAAAGCCCTGTCACCTAAGGGCTTGTTTACAAAGACGCAGGGCGTCGCGCGTAGCGTTGGGCGGCCGGCGCGGTCTTTACTAAATTCAAAGATATGGCGTTGTTTGAAACCGTTTATGGAGAAGCACTTTTACACGCTTTTGATTCAAACACAGCAAAGTCTACGCCCCGCACCATGCTCCGCCTCCTAAATTTTCATAAACAACATCATACATTGCCATTGTTTGTGTTTGCGCGTGAAAAGCAATATTCCGTTGGAACTGCTCATGAATCTTTTTCAATTTACATTTTTACACCTACTTCGGCACTTTTATATTATTTACTAGCTTTAACCCATGACTCCGTCTGCGTAGTAGTCATTAATCGCTGCTTCCGCGGGAAAACTATCCTATGTCCTTCCCCGGGCCTCAAACTACCTTCAAACCGAATTTAAACATGAAGTGATAAGATAACAGACAGACAGACACACTCTAATTTGTAATATTAGTTGGCCCGTGTGGTTGCCGGGTTAGAATAGTGCCACTCCATGTCTTCCCGGGGATGTCGTAAGAATCGACTAAGGGAATGAGGGCTTCTAGTACTGTGGCGATGGGCTTGCAACCTGTCACTAATACACTGGTAAACGTCTTAGCATGTTTGTGCAAAATGTGGTTACAGAATTGCTAACAACTCTTGTTGTAGTTGTTGGTATTTCTGCAGCTCTGCCTACCCCACTCAGGGAATGAAGGCGTGATAATATGTATGTATGTATTCATCTAAATTTAATTACACTTAACCATAACATCACTACCGGCGAAGCAGGTAACGTACTATCATGAGGGGCGATTTTAGAAGCTCGCCGACGAAAAGTGACTAAGTTTGAAATCCATTTGTGCAGCGATTGAATCTACGAGCGGGCCCAATTTTGGATTTGATATCATTACGCCTTTATCTTCAAATTGATTTTAAATTTAGTAATTTTTATACGGTGAGCTTGAAAAATTGCCCCCCATGTCACCGGATTTTTAGCCAATCCCTAAATTTCACTAAAAATCAAAGCCGTAAATCGTTTAGCGTGCTCACGCTTGTCAAAAGTTAGAACGCGGAGTACCCTGGCAACGGTCCAGGGCGCGTATTACACTTCGCTAGGGATTTCAGCTCGGAACACCAATCTCGCTTTTGTTACATCACTAATGTACAATGACGCCAATGACATAAAAAGTACCTAGGTGCAAACTTTTGTAGCCTCTGGACTACTTGGTGTAACAACTTGGTTTTGACATGTTATCGTATTGTCAACGTTACGAGAGCTCCTATTTACTTGACAGTAATGGCGGCCGAGTTAAAAACAATACAATACGTCAGAAGAATTATTGTCCTTTCCAAGAAAACATATGTTGAACAAAAAAGCGGAAACGTACAAATTTAGTTTTTTTGCACAATAACTATGTACAACATTCAAAAAACTTGGAAATCGGGCTTTATTTAGAGGTAAGAACGTTATCGCCCGGAACCAAATTTGTGTGGATTTTTAGGTCTATCCACCTAGTTATACTTTTAATTATACGATGTAACTAAATCGTCAAAAAGAAATAGAGGAGCTCTCCGGAGCAGAGCTCTGACGACTCTAATGCAGACATGTTTTTCGGAAGATTCTCCCACGAATGAGTATACACGTATCTAATTAATTGTTTTTTTTACCATATAGTTATATCTTTTAACAGATAGTATAAACTAAGTGGATAGACCCGATTTTTTTTGACAGCTACGTGATATAAACTTCGGTTCACAACTTTCTTAATGCTTTAAAGCTTAAAAGTGAGTATTTACTTCAGACTTTGATACAATACAATACAATACAAATACTGTTTATTGAACACCAAAAATACTTCATAAAGCCTTAGGGTTTCGACAGTTAAGGGCGTCGTCGGTGGCCTAGTGACTTAGAGGGTAGATTCGTGATCGTAATGTGCCGAGTTTGAACCCCCGCGAGTACCATGTACCAATTATTTTTTTAACTTAAGTACATTACCCGATGCTCTTACGGTGAAGGAAAAACATCGTGTGGAAACCTACACATTCGAACAGCTGAGTAGTTGCACAAAAGATCTTAAAGGGGTCGAGGGGGGGGGGGGGGGTATCCGAAAGGGCCCATCTGTAAGATATGAGATAAGGTACGATATAAGGGCTTGGACAAATTCAACAGCTGTAAAGAATAACTCCGCGTGAGACGTCGTGTAATTCGTTTCTCGTCGGTCCCGGCTAAAACTGCAATCGCTTTACAGATTCCGCAACACCCCTTTGCATGCAATTTCCGCAATGCATTTCAATCTATTGGAATCGTAATGCGGTCGTTGTACCATGTTTTTCTTGTTGTTCTTCTCTTTAAGGTTGTTTGGAAGAGATCAGTTTAGTGATAAGTGATAAGACCGCCTGTTGACTCACTTTGCTGTTAGTGTGTGTGGTGTTCAATGAATCATATTTGTGCCTTTGTAGTGTTGTATTTATTTAGCGCTATAGAAATCGACGCCTGTATGTTTGGCTGCTTTTACGTTGAAAAAATAAGTTTCTTGTATTATCATAACCTCTTTATTACTTCACTTTCTTCAATTCTTTTATCTGTGTATGAGATTACAGTTAAAAAATTAAATGAATGCAAAGTCACTTACAGTAATCGTACTGTAGCCTACTTTTGCATCTTTCATTGCTAACTTAGTCTACTTAATCTGCGCGTTAGTCTCCTCGGGTTGTAAAAAAAACCGTTAAAAGTTCAAATGTCGCATGTGCTGCACAAAACTCACGTTTCTCATGTTTGCGATTCGAGAAATGAACCGATATGCACCTATACTAAAACCTGTATCTTTTTTTGCGATTTTCTAGTGAGACAGTCGGAAGGTGGATACAATCTAGATATATACATACATACATAACATCACGCCTTCATTCCCAGATCTAAAAAGATACGTTTTAATTCTACAACCACATTTTGCTTAAGTAGGCAAGATGTTTACTAGTGTATTAGTGACAGGTTGCAAGCCCATCGCATAACAATACTACAAGCTTTTATTCCCTTAGTCGCCTCTTACGACATCCACGGGAAGACATGGAGTGGCACTATTCTAACCCGGAAACCACACGGGCTTAATGTAGATACTTTCCAGAAATTCGGGTGATTGTAGGAAACTAAGTACTACATAGTGGTAGCGCATCTTTTGTAAACATGGGCATTTTTAAGTATCAAGCACTGTAAAATTACAATCTTTCTTCATCCTTAACGATTGGCCCGAAAAATAGGAGTTTGCCTGACTTTGGCAAGGCCTCCTAAAATTCGAGTCAGGCATTCCCATTTCCGCCGAGGCATCTATAATACTTTTCTCAATAAATGCGAGGAAATTGTATAAATACATAATTAGAAGTATTTGTAAAAAAATATCGAAGAATTTTGAGAAAATCTCCTTACAACTATTGAAACTACAAGTACCTATTGAGATAACTTCACAACGGCGCCCGCCGCCGCCGCCCAGCGCTGCACCCACCTTTTATTAAAGTCTTTATCATTTCTTTTTCAATTTCTCAACAGTAAAACACTCATTTTTAGGGTTCCGTTTCCGCAGGGTGTCAAACGGTGCCTGTCTGTCCATACATCCTATCTGAATCTTTTGAACCGTAAGAGCTAGCGAATTGTTTTTTTTCCTAAATTTGATGTAGGTATTACTAACAAATAAACAAAAATAAATACAGTTAAAAATAATCAAGCCCATACAAGAAACGTATTTTTAAAAACAGTAACATATACAAGCGTCAAATTGGGTATCATTATACAATACAATACAAATACTCTTTATTGAACACAAAAAAAAAACAGCACACGGAACAGTACATTTAAATCATAGGTTACCAACAGGCGGTCATTAAATTACCGACCCTGAAGAAATACAACAAATAGGTATACAAAAAATAATTGTATTGTTTACATTTTAATATCTTGTCGCAATAACGTATTAAACTGAGAGTGGTTTGAACTTAGTATATCAATAGCTGCGACTAAGTACTAAAATGTTCAGCTACTTCCTAATAATTTTATTAGTGCAGTAACTAATTTTACCCGACTGTCGAAGAAAGAGGGTATTGCTTTTGTATGTATGTTTGGTTCTTTATTCTCTCGAATAAGCTAAAAAGATGACACAATTTTGACCAACGAAGTGTCATAGATAGTGTCGCTAGTGTCAATGGGCGCAAAATGGCGGGTTTAAAATTATTTAACGTGAATTATTTATTCATAGGGTTTAAAAACTTGCTTTTTATTAGACTTGTTACAAGGTTTTTATTATACTTTTCTTGGTAGTATGGGTCAACGTGTAATTTTGAACCATTTTCCGTTATCATCACTACATAGTATAAAACAAAGTCGCTTTTTCTGTCCCTATATCCCTATGTATGCTTAAATCTTTAAAACTACGCAACGGATTTTGATGCGGTTTTTTTTTAATAGATAGAGTGATTGAAGAGGAAGGTTTATATGTATAATACTTTCATCCGGAGCCCTCGCTTCGAGGGCGGGTCGCTAGTAATCTACATAAATTTGGAATAAGTACATTATTATCATCGGAAATTGAAATATGATGGTATCTGGATCTGATCTTATGATGGATTCGGAAGATGGCGACAGGATCTCCGCTACACTTGAAGTAGAGCTTTGCAAAGTAGTACAGTCGGCAAAAGCTAGTAAAAATGGCAGAAACTTATTAAAGAACATAAGCTGCTTATTAAGTAACCGTAATTTAGCAGCTTTTCAGTTAGAAATTGTTACAACACTACATTGACAAGCTTTAACAACCGTACCGTGTTTTCATATCCGAGTGTACATATAAGGCGTAATGGATGAAAATGCGGGGTCACGCGTCTGTCGGGCTGAGGGGCTGCAGTGTAGGGCTCCGCTAGTGTAATGGGGCTCTTAATGGGGGGGGGGGGGGGGGGGCTGCTTTCTGCCAAGCGTGTAGCTTAGACGAATAGTGTATGTTGTACGAAAAAACGAATTTTATCATTAATATCATTATCATTATGGTATTAAAATGAAGCAAAATTTATTAAAAAAGCATACAACATGATAAAATAACCCATTACATTATTTTAGTGGTGGTAGGACCCTGTGCAAGGTCCCTCCGGATCGCTACCACTATCTTATCCATTAACCATCCGCCAAGCAACAGTGTTCGCATTGTTGTGTTCCGGTGTGGGGATGAGGGGATAAGACAACCGGTGATATTACTGGCATAGAGGCATTTCATCTACGTCCTCAGGGTTGGCAAAGCATTTAAGGTCTTAGGATTAATGTCTTCAAAATGTCTATGGGTCTCAGATTCCGCTTACCATCAGGTGGCCTGAGTGCTCGTGTGCCTTCTCCTTAACATAAACAAAAAAACATCAGCAAGTGACGGGTTGGGAGTAAAAATGATAGAGCTATTAAACTTAAGTTTTTTGTCTATGTATGTTAAAACTATTACGCTGTCATCACAAAATCTTAGAAACGCCTTAGACATGTTTAAAGTGACAGTTTGCATGAATTGACATTTACTAAACATTTTTTTTACGGTAGTTTTAATTTTTGTAATAACAACATTATAATTTTAGATTTATTTTTCTCGCAATCGCGAGACTAAAAAAAAAGCCATACTGACACTCGAAGTTTATCCACGCTCGTTTTGCTCGGATGGATAAATATCTCGTGTCAAAATGGCTGACTTTAGTCCCTTGTAGAACAATCTACTATTATATCTGCTTCATGTCAAAATTTCAAAAGATGCGATGTTTTGACGCTGAGTATATGTAATACACTGGTTCGCTGAAGCATACCAGTTAATCAGGTCTAAATTTCAAGCTTGGGATATTTATAACAAATCATGTATAAATTATGTTATAATGATCTTTATATCATAGTAACATAATAGCACCTATTAGATCCAGCTGTAACTTTACCGCCCGTGGTGTCGTATTACGTCCATTACTACACAGCAACAAGAGAATCTTGCCGCTCCAGATCTTTCCTAATTACGCTTAAGTGTAGTACGGGTACGTAGGTAAGAATGTAGCCGTTAGGCAGTGGGTACATTGAGGAGCGGAGAGTTTTAAAGGCCTCACTTATGGAGATGATTTCGCAATTCGTGGTGGTAGGACCCTGTGCAGGGTCCGTCCGGATCGCTATCCGGAAGGAGCATTGCCAATCCTGAGGGCTAAGATCGAATGCCTCTATGCTAGCCGGTTGTCTTATCCCCACACCGGAACACAACAATGCGAACACTGTTGCTTGGCGGTGGTTAATGGATATGATGGTGGTAGCGATCCAGACGGACCCTGCACAACGTCCTCCCACCACGAATTGCGAAATCATCTCCATAAGTGAGGCCTTTAAAACTCTCCGCTCCTCAATGTGCCAAAGTGTGTCAAAGGTACTATAATAAATGTGCATTTTGACGTCATTATATCTTTGTCTTACAATTAGTTGGTCAATGCCAAATCTATAACTACTATACTATATCTATGGATTGTAGGAGGGCTCTGGGACCCATCGACATTTGAAATCAATTGACATTTTCATGTCTTATACTTGCCATTGTTTGTTTTAGAAGCGGATTAAAAGTAATGCATGTTAACTAGGGAAGAAATATAATTATTACGTGTAGCAGAAACCTGTACAGTTCCTCAGTAGAAACTTTATTTAAAAAAAATAAGTCAGTGCTGAGCCATGATAATCCTATCTTGGTAAAACTATACTAAGTCTTACTTTTGTAAGTTTAATCATCTACTTTCCTCGTAGTTGACATGAAAAGTAGAATGTTCAATTTGGGTGAAAGTCGCACCATTCATTTCACACTCTAATATTCTAAATATTGGCACTCTCGCAATATCTCGTGTGAAATAGGTATCTTAAATCCCTTGGTTAACAATCTACTATTGTCAAGGCAAATGGGTTACCAACCTTATGACATATCACCGTACTTAGATACATTTTAGAGAGTAGATTTTATACTTGTTGTGGTTAACTGCAATTATTGGGTTTTGCGCTGACGACGCGCGCGCGACCTGTAATCTGTATATCTCACGTTATACGCGTACATAAAGCCATCCCTTTTTAGGGTTCCGTAGTCAAACTAGGAACCCTTATAGTTTCGCCTTGTCAGTCCGTCCGTCTGTCCATCCATCTGTCCGTCCGTCCGCAGCCTAGCGCAGAGACTTTTAGTACTACAAAGCTGTAATTTGGCATGAATATGCATATAAGTCACGCCAACAAAGTGGTACAATAAATTATAAAAAAAAAACGAATTTTAAAGGAAAACTATAACGACTAAGTAGATACCGGCGATTAAAGTGTTTATACCTACTAAAATCATCTAAGACGGCACCAATTGACTTTAAATAGAAAATTAGTTATTATTTGTTGATTTTATGTTTGTAGTACTTAACGGCTTCGGAACACTACACTGAGCATGGTCCGACATGCTCTTGCCCAGTTTTGTTTTATTATTATTTAATCAGGTGGCAGGTAGGTATGTGGGGAACCGTTTCATATGTGGCCTATTAATTTACGCTTATCCTGACACCATAGACTAAGGCTGAGCCGACGGACTGGGCGCGTGCCAATGTCCGGCGGAGATAAGGGATTGGGGGCAACCACCCTACTTCCGGGTATTGTCCCACATTATGTACATCCACACTTTTAAAAGCTTTTATCCAGCTATTGGAAATTATACAATTTGTTTTTGATGTGTGTGTATGAGGGATAATACTACTAGAAGGAGAATAGTCTCAATGTGGAAGTTGTTTAATGTTTATCAAGCAAGAAATGAAAATTTATATTTCGGGCACACAGCAATTGTATAGTTTCGAAAGGAAAACGATAAACGAGTTAACGATAAGCGGACGAAATCGCGGGCAAAAAGTTATAGATAATGATTTCAAGATAATTCTGGGGGGGGACTTAGTGAAAAAGTCGATTTAACTCGTAATAAAAAAGGGTATATACATAAACCGAGTATACTAGACTTAAACCCTTTTTCACTTGATCTTCAGAAGACTTATACCCTTTTTCACTAGGACCACGGAATTATTAAAAGCATTGAGTGATGTTGCACTCTAGTAAAAAAGTTAGGATAACTTTTACTCCGCGTTCTTTTATGGGCGAATAAAATTGAGAGGTACAGTCACGAACATTAATTTAGGACCCATCTTAGGTCCAAAGTCAATCTGAAATTCTACATCAATAAGGTTGAGTTGGTTGTAAGTTACAAATGACTTTGGATCTCTAATGAAATTGACGACGTCATATTGCAAAGGGTCCTAAAGTAACGTTCGCGACTGTACACATAAAAAACATTTCTCAAGGCCTAGACTGCAGAAATAAAAGGATTTGTAGAATTTGTAGGGTGTTGTGCGCTTGCCTATTATTCCATGTATTATGGCTTCTTGTGTCGCTAACTTACGTACAGCTCAACTTGGCTAGGCCATGTTTCGTTTGACTAATCACTTCATAATTATACTATTCAAATGTTATTTGAAAATGGTACAGGGAAACCGGTGCTGCGTCTTGTCCGACTTGCATAGCCGTGGCAGATGCCGCAACGTTAAAGGTTAACCACTCGGTATTTGTAAGACATCTTGGCAAAAAATAGGACAAAAAATACTTGCTTTAATTACTTCCCTACAAGTAGTTATCTAAACATAATCTATACTATAATCTCTACTATAATCTCTTCATAATGTATTATGTAAGTTCATTTCTCTCACTTTGTTCCTGTAAAGGAGAAATTCCTATCGTGTGGCTGTCTTTTTGATTCTTTTCCTGATAAATAAATAAATATCAGGGGACAACCTCACACAAATTGACCTAGTCCCAGACTAAGCTCTAGGCTTGTACTATGGGTACTAGACAACGATAAACATACTTATATAGAGAAATACATACTTATATACATAGAAAATATCCAAGACTCGGGAACAAATATTCGCGCACATCACACAAATATTTGCCCTTACCGGGATTTGAACCCAGGACCGCTGGCTTCGGAGGCAGGGTCACTCCCAACTAGGCCAACGTGTCGTCAAAGATGTGGATGTACTTTGTTTTTATTTATGGTTATTTATTTATTTATGGCGACTAAGGGATAGGCTTGCAATGGAAAATGGGAAGGGAAGCGATGGGCTTGCAATCTGTCACTAACACATTAGTAAATATCTTAGCCTACTTCTGCAAAGTGTGGTTACAGAATTATTAACTAGTCTTTTTAGAGTTGTTGTTACTTCTGTAGCAACCCACTCCACTCTGTGAATTAAGGCGTGATGTTATGTTATGTTATTTATTTATAGTATACTAGCGACCCGCCCTCGCTTCGCTCCGGATTAAAGTATTATACATATAAACCTTCCTCTTCAATCACTCTATCTATTAAAAAAACCGCATCAAAATCCGTTGCGTAGTTTTAAAGATTTAAGCATACATAAGGGATATAGGGACAGAAAAGCGACTTTGTTTTATACTATGTAGTGAAGTCATTATCATGTATTTATTTGTATTGGTATGTATTTATCTATACTTTACCTTGGTAAGCGTACCTATATTTATTACTATATTATCTTTTTTAACTAACATAGTTTCTTGTTTTTAGTTCGCGATTAGTTTGCACGACGTACTGTGTAGATTGTTTTAATTTGTCACCTTATCCTTTCTAAGGTTGTCTGGAAGAGATCGCTAATAGCGATAAGACTGCCTGTTGTTTACCTTTCTCGATTTTTTAATTGTGCTTATTCTCTGTAATGTTTTTGTTTGGTGTACAATAAAGTGTTTTGTATTGTATTGTATTGTATAATGTGGCAAAGATAATGTATTTTTGGAATTGTGGTTGCTACGTAAAAGGTAGCGCTTTTATCTTTGACTGTACCAGATACGTGAAATGTCGTTGCCTGACCACAGTGGCGACACTACCAGTATGCCGAGCCATCAGCTTACGTCAATCCCGTATATTTTGTCGATCTTCGAAGATACAAACAAACAAACATAATACAAACATACAAACTTCCCGCTTTGGAGGTAGACCTTTTTTCACATAAACAATTACAAGGCATATATTAAATCGAAACCGTACATCTTCCAGTTTACCTTAAACCACGAATACGCTGCTGTAGTAATGCCGAAAAATATGAAGTAAATACTTACACTCGCTCTTAAAAGAGCGAATTTATCTATCTATTCGAAACTAGAATTACCTACCCTCTTCTTCATGAACGCAAAATTAACCTCTTTAAGTTAAAATAAGTCCTTAGCTATTGTGCGTTTATGAATAAGACGGTTATATTAATCACCAATAAGAACAATCGATGTGTATGTTTATACGTATTTATTTGCTATTTATATATTTGCCTTCTGTCTCTTAAATTGTTGCACGCTTTCAACATGTTTAAGTTAGACCTGAGATTTAGTATAATATTGGATGAAGAAATATATATCTTCTTCAATTTATGATCCCAATAGACATTTACAACTAATCACGACGAAAACAGAATGTTTTTATACCCACAAAAGTTTAACCGATCCATCAATAAAATGCTAATCGGTTTACTAATACTCAAATTCTTTATAGAACTAATAAACAAAAATGTCAAATTAATAACCATCTGCACCGCAATCTAACGATTACATCAATAAAAAGAAATGACCAAAGGCGGCATTTGAAAACAAATTCCGATATTAAAATGAATAAACTGCTAAGGTCACAAATATTAAGATGTCCATTAATTCGTCATTGGATCGAAAGGCAAAATCGTCGTCGTTTAATATAATAACTAAGAAATCAAAGAGATAACGTTCTGCATTTGTGGCTTCTGCTCGTTTATAGCGATTAAAATAAAACATTAAAAACTAACGCGACGATAAGAAAAACAACGTAAACTAATGGCAAACAGTTAAAAGTATTCAATCGATTGTGGATGTCAAATTACCTTCTTCAAGATAAACGATTTAGCCGAAATGACTTCCCTCGAAGTGATTGCAAATCTCAAACTGATTAAATTCTGAGCAATGCAAGTCAAGGAGTTTATTTGTTTGCGGTAAAAGAGTACATTACAACCTTGTTTGAAGAAGACTCATTACAAAATGCTTAATTTCACTAAAATTATTGAGACTACTGTGGTTTATTTTTCAGCCATGGTTAGGCAAAAGAGAGTTTGGAAAAAACTAGGGCGCTGTACAGACTGTTCAGAGTGTATTGGAGAATGTTACTCTTATTTAATCTGTGGTATTATATTGGCAACATTATCGGCGTTTAACCCTACTGCAGCTTTTAATGCAGTAGTTGCTAGTTGAAGATATTGTACAACAACAGCGGGTGACTATTTTTGCTAAGCTATAATGCGCTAAGTAGTCGTGCATTACCAAATTTACTTTTCAACCTTGACTTTGTTTCTTTCTCAATGCCAAAAATCAATTTCTAAACAGATATCATCACATTTTATTGCTGTAATAGTTTGTGTTTCGCATTTTCATAATCGAATAAGGTGACACGAATTAGGATGGTGCAGTGAATAAATGGTGTTCATTTAGGCCAAGGTCTTGTAAAATTAGTGCCAATCTAAGTTGACAATGCCTTTTGTTACCCGAGATTCAAAACGTACAGTTGGTAAAAGTAAACAATTCTATTTTGATCTTTAGTGTCGATATAAATAGGAGTGTCGGATGTGTTGTCGGGTGTACACTATGATGGACTAAAGAGCTGTACTTTAATGGATTTGATGCGATAAGATCACCGTTGCGAGTTTTGATAATGCCAATGGGACTGATTTTAAATGAACCTTAAGTCGAATGCCAGAATTTAAAAGCTTGGATATGCGTCATCATACTCGTAAATGTAATATTGTTCTATTTAAATTTCATTTATAATACACACCTATGAAAACTAATTTGGGTTACGCAAAATCACAAAAGTATTTTTTGGCAGTATCAATAATAATACTACCTTTTATTTGTACCATGTTAGTTTTTAGGGTTCCGGAGCCGAATGGCAAAAACGGAACCCTTATAATTTCGTCATGTCCGTCTGTTCGTCTGTCCGTCTGTCCGTCTGTCCGTCTGTCCGTCCGTCCGTCCGTCTGTCCGTCTGTATGTCACAGCCATTTTACTGAGAGCCTATTGGCACTATATAAATGAAATTTGGAGGATAGATGTATTCTATGAACCGCTATACAACGATGTAGTAAAATTTAAAAAAAAAACATTTAGGGGTGGCTCTCCATAAATGTAACTAGGGGACGAAAAAAATTTTTTTGACTTACGTCAGCGTGTGGGATATTTTTAGATAGAGCTTCCAAAATGATACAAGGTTTTTTAAGTGACTTTTTTAAGTCAGTGAATAGTTGGCGAGATATACGCTTCTAAAGTCGTAAAAATTCTGTCCGGGTGGGTACCTAGCATTTGAACTTTTAAATAGAACATTCTAATAAAAATTACAGTAGTAGAACATACGAAATACTTCCAACCAAAATTGTTTTGAACACGATACGCTGTGTAGTTTTTACAATTTTAATAAAAAAAAAAACAATTTCAACCATGAACGTTCATCCCAGCTACGGAACCCTTCACTGTGCGTGGTCCGACTTGCACTTGGCCGGTTTTTTATTTTTAACACAAACTTACCCAGTGCAAAATAAAAAAACCTGTGGCAACATAACCTACAGGTATTTTATTCTTATATACCTATGTGATATCTTCCAGTTAACGTTGGAGTATAATAGGGTCACACACACTCTTAAAAACAAAAGTTGTCTCTCCTGTGGTCAATAGTTAAAGCTTGGGTTCATATAAGTTATGTTTTTATATGATAGGTCTAAAGCCAGAAAATTAGGCCTTAAAAACGTTAGCTTTTGGTGTGTCCACAGGAAAGACGGTAACCTTAATCTGTGTATGACCCAATAAGCAAGGACAAAGCAACGTGCTAGACAAATTAATAAAATAAGGATCAACATTCAGACTCATCTTGTTGATTTATTTAGCTACAAATTAAAGAACCTTCCCTCCAATGAACCGACAAATCTAGATTACCTCAATCAAGCACGGTGGAGTACCTACAATCTGTCCTAAAGTCCTTAGTAATACTTATTATTCCTGTAAGCACGTGTTCGCGATTTAATTTGACTGTACAATGAAGAGTTTGAATGACGAATCTGGAATATGACGAGTAAGGAAAATGACCAGTTAAAAAAATCTCGAGTTTGGAATATGACCAATTTGGAATATGACAAATCAGGAACAAATCAGCCAAATAATGAGAAACATAACATCATTAACTTCTTTCAGTTGTTATTTCTTTCCTCTGAACGGTACGAGCTGGCTTTGCCAGGAGGAAGATTTTACGCAAAAATTAAAATCGTTCTATTGGGTCGTTGGAATGAATTAACCTTCAATTGACCTAATGAATTCATAGACCCATTTAAATAACCTATATGGATAAGGCTTCCAATTTTTTATATATTTTTAAAAAACTTAAGTAATTAACCAAAGTCATCTAATTATTAAATCTTGTAATAAATACCAAGGACTTTCGGGTCAAGTTCGGTATCGCTTGGAGGCACTCTTGCGCAACATCCAAACCGAACATAGGCTGGGTATTCAAAACCAAGTGGTTTTATGCTTAATACTGTGGTATATGATTCCCTCTCGTCTTTGTTGCTAAATAAAGGCAATGCAACTCACTAGAGCTTACATTATGAACTTTTAGACCGGTCTCAAACTAAGCTCATGTATCATGGGACTTTGATAAAGAAATTCATAACTAGTTGTTTCCCCCGACTCCATCCGCGTAGAAGTCGTTTATCGCTATTCCCTCAGGAACCGTCCAATTTTACGGAATAAAAAGTAGCCTATGTGCTTTCCCGAGACTCAAACTCCATACCAAATTAAATCTAAGTCGATTTTTTTTTTTTTTTATTATTGTAAATAGATTTTTCATAGTACCTTAGTCTAAATGTCGCCAAACTGTAAGACAGTTTGTTGGCGACCGATGCGTTCAAAAATCTAATACTATTTGTTAGGTAGGTACATACCTAGACACTAGTGCTTACTCACTAACTTATTTAATTTACATTTCGGGTGCCAGAATGATGACACTAACACTTAAGTATTCACTCATTGTAACAACAAACCCTTCGAGGACTTGTCATCAGACAGTAATGTTTGTTTAATTGTAGTATTCAAGCAACTTATTATAAATTTATTTTTATCAAGTAACAGTGTTGTTATCAAATGTATAACTTTAGAATAATATAATGTATAACATTATGAATAATTTTATTAACGTTAGAATTACTAAGCGTTATGCTTTTAAATTTTTAACCGACTTCAAAAATGGAGGAGGTTATACGTTCCACTGTATGTTTTTTTTATGTATGTTCACCGATTACTCTGTCAATTGTGGACCTTTTTTTTTGTATGAAAAAGTACCTATACTTCCCAGGTAGTCCCATTGTCACCAAATCTGAATCTGATGAGGGGATCAGTGAGTAATTGTGGGAATTCCTCAAATATTGTAGGCAAACATATAGCGATTTTAGCATTTGTAGTAAAAAAATCTAGCATTTGCATTCAAAAAGTGGTGCAGTGGAACTGATGATGAAGACCACAGGTGGCCACCGGAACTCCTCAACGGTACCTACCTATTTCAAGGTGTGCGATAAGATATATCGATTGATAATTGAGCGACTACAACGAAAAATATTTACTTCTTGAAATATGACTGACGTTCCCGCGGCGTTGCTTACGGCGCGCTTGAAATAACGTATCAAATAAGTGTCATATCATATGTATAAAATAAAATAAATATTTTAAAAACAAAATACCGCCTTCAAAAACGCCAAAAATAACTTATTTTTAAGTTGTAGGCACCTACCTAATAGGTTAGTCCAACTGAAGTCGGCGACCACAATATTTTCAGCAAAAAAGCGGACTTACATTTATTTTTATGACCTTTAATAGTATGGAAATCAATTACTGACATTCAAAATTCGATACAATAATTTTATGGATGACAAAGGGATCCCACAAAAATGTGCAGCTAGTTATAAGGCCGACTGTACCATTATTATAAGCTTATGGCAGTTTATTCTTATTTCTTTCAGCTCTTCTTCCTATTGAGTTTCTTTTAATTTGCCATTGCATGGAGCTTTAGATTCTGTTACGATTTATGCTAAAATACGAACAATAGTGTAACAGCGTTAACAAACCTGAGGAACCAGTTTGTCCGATAAACGTGTCATAATTTTTAGCTACTGAATGACTCGATGAAAATCAAAGGTCAGCAGTTTCGACTTGACATCGACAAATCAACGTACATACAACGTAGCCTGATTTAATAATCATTTGCCTAACCACATTGTTTGTACTGTAACGCGAGTAATTATCTTCGTTTTTAGGCTCACTGCTTGGGAAAGGCTTTCACCTCGGTTCTCTACTGGGCCCGTGCAGTGCTTGTTGCCACCTAAAGCGCGGACGCTGCCGACGAAGAATTTCGTACATTGACCTTTACTCTAGGCCGCTGTATTGCTATAGGTAGGAGGTTTAAAATTCATGATGACGGCGGTCAATTTCACCGTGCAAATGCGATGGCATTTTATTTGTACGCGATTGACAAAGACCAGTCATGTTAAGTTAATGTACGAAATTCGAGATTATCTTCTTTTAGGTTTAACCATCTCTTACATATCAGATTGCGAATCGATAGATGCGTATGCGCAGACATGTCCAGCCAGTCCTACTCAAACTTGCTCTTCATCGCAACATCATTAGTACAACATCAGCTCCGGTATGATGGTCGACTTTATCGTAGTGGATAGTGGTTAAACATTAATTTCTCGACTCGCACTTACATACAGGTCTGAAAGTGATTGATAAACCCGAGCTATAGGCCCTGTTCTGGAACGCAGCTTTGTTCTTTTCTCACCCTAGCAGATTATAAGTGCTGACAGCTTAAGTGCTTAGACAAGCACTATTTTATTACATAAGTTATAAACATGATCCACCCTGTAAGTAAATCATCGAAGCATATGATGAATCGTGAAGTGGCACTTGAACTTCTAATGAATAACACTTGAAGCTCAACATTGACCTTATCTTTCAAACTGGTCATTCGTTATGTCATGAATTCCAGACACGAATATTATTAATCAGTGGCAGGTCAAAAGCAACCTTAATTGTCAGGTGATAATGGCGAAAAGTAGATTAAGCTAACGAACTAGGTGCGACCACGGCATGACCGACCGAATCGAAAAGGACCTTACGGTGGCTGGTATTTGCGTTTATGTTGCACGAATAACAAGACAATATATTCTAACTAGGTTAACTTGATCCGCTAGTGTGATTTTTTGGTTGTTGCGCGTGTCTTTAACTTGGTCGTACTGCGACGTGGCTCAAGCAAGGTTGTATACCTTGTTGGATACCTAGGTGGCATAATGCTTAAAATCCCAGAGGTCAAGTTATGTTGGAACTTGGACGTTTTCTAAGAGAATACACAGAAGAGCGTAAACGCCACCAGCCATAAGGTGCATTTTAATTTGCCCACAGTTTATTATCGGAAGTCACGAACCACTTGGTAGCAGTTAATGAATACCTATAGTAAGTAGTAGTATGTATGTAGATGAACTTGGAAAAATGGTATTTAATGTAAGAATTTCACGGTTAACACGTTGAATCATTTTAATTATTGTCTCAGGTAAACTGTAATTATTTTGGATGAGATTGACGGTTATGGTTCGATAATTTACTTAGTAATCGTGTGATTTATTAAAATATGGAATTAAATGAAAATTAAATTACAATTATAAATTCAATTCTTTTATATCGACGCTTGAAAGGCAAAAAAATGGGATAAGCGCCTTTTATTGTGATATTGAGTTACATACATACATAAAGTCACGCCTTCATTCCCAGAGTGGGGTAGGCAGAGCTACAGAAATACCAACAACTCTAAAAAACTTGTTGATAATTCTGTAACCACATTTTGCACATGATGATCAGCAGATTTTTCATGTGTTATTGATTAACAATAGCGAAGCAAATATTAAAATTTGTGCACCTTTTAAATAATTACCCTGTATACCTATATATTTATTTCTTATTTATACAATTCCGGGAATACGGACGCGGCATTCCTTCCTTGCCTTGGCAGTGCGAATAAATGACGCAACTAACGTAAATAGTAACATTTTCCTCTCCTAAATGTTTTCACATACTCGTATTTCATGCTGTGCGATGTCTCAATTAAAAAATGCGTCCTGAGGTTGGTCATAAACAAAAAGCTTAACGCATTCGGTGCCTAGATCCCGATTTGGAGTCATTTTTGTATGGAAATAAGAAAATCTGGCAATATCATAACCAGCCATTCCCTTATTCAGATAATACATGGCTTTAAGTAGTTATGGGGCACTTCAAGATGGCTGACTTGTCTCCATAATTTACATTTTAAGCCAAGAATGTTGCGGAAACGAGGATTTAAATTGTTTTTGATTTAAACATTACTTAACCTTTTCAGAATACTGATACCTCGCAATTTTAACTTAAGGTTAAAAGCTCAATTAACGCGTAAGGACGTTTGTTAATTTAACATTATCGAGTATCTATGTGTCCAATCTTATCTTATCATATCTGACAGATGGGCCCTTTTGGATACACTTCAACCCTTTAGGATATTTCGTTCAATTACCTTCTTACACACTCAGCTGTTCGAATGTGCAGGTTTCCTCACGATGTTTTTCCTTCACTGTAAGAGGATCGGGTAATGTACTTAAGTCAGAAAAACGGGTGTCTATCATTTCATCGAAACACCTTTCATCGAATGTATCATTTCATCGAACGCTATTTTCTGCTGAAACTATAACATGTAACCTAACCTAACCTAACCTACGTAATTAATATTTAAGATACCCTAAAAAAAATAGTACCAGCAGAAAATAGCGTTCCATAAAATTAAATTCCATGAAGTGATGAGTTACCCAGAAAAAACTCATTGATTCATGGTGACCGCAGGGGTTCGAAGTCGGTACTTTACGATCACGAGTCGACGCCCTAAAGCCACTAGGCCACCAACGCTCTCATAATGTGTAATACGAGTGGATGTTGTTGGTGTTGTTGACGATAGTCAAAGTCATGAGTAAATCACTACATAGTATAAAAAAGTCGCATCCAGCAGTCTGTCTGTCCCTATGTAATGCTTAGATCTTTAAAACTATGCAACGGATTTTAATGTACTTTTTTTTTAATAGATAGAGTGATTCAAGAGGAAGGTTTATATGGATAATACCTTACTCCGGAGCGAAGCGAGAACTACTAAATAGATAAAAACCCTTTGCATAATACCCCTCTTTTCAGAGCTTTTATCTCTTAAACAGCCCCACCGATTCACATAAAACTTAGCTAAGAACCATCGATTAAATTCGATTTCTTTAGAAACAATTCGGTCCATCCCTCTGCCCCGATAACACAAATGGCAGTATCTCGGACAAAACTCCTGTAGCAAATGCAACCTTATTACCAACATGGTAGGATTGAATCTGCTTTGGCTTTTAAATTTGAGATACTGCTTATTAGCTTAGAAGGGCAGCCCTCTGGGAGCTACAATGCCACAGACAGACAGGTACCTAAACACAGATGCACACATACAAAGACAAATGGTGTAACTTGCCAGCGCACAATTCGCCAACTAAATTAGCCAGTTTAAAAAAAAAAATGGAGATCTTAACCTTATAACAACCCTCATTTTTGTCGGAGGTGAAAATAACTAAAAATAGGAGATTTGAGAAAAAAATACACACAGGAGTTTTTTATCAAGCATGTCAAGTAGTCCGATGGAACGTGTTATCAGATTAGTCTAGGAATACGCTCGTAAGCTCTATGATAGAGTTAGCGATTATCAAAGTACTTTTAGGGATATTATAACATCAGTGGGCCGAGAACGCTGCCACGGGACAAATTTTGACATAGGGTCGGGACTTTAATTCGTCTATTCCATATTCCAACGTAAGTATAAAGAACTAAGTTTAAAAATAACAGTGTGTTTTGTGTGATTTGAGTCATTTTATGACTAAGCAACTTAAATAATTTCATAATAATATTTCCCGTTTGATGTCATTTGACAGTCCTGTGGCAGCGTGCTCAGCCCACAGCAATAAATATTATGTCCATTGTTTAAATATACAAAACAACAACAGAAGTACATTTTTCTTGGTGCCCTTCGATAATGTATGAAGGGCATCAAAGATAACGAAAGATTTATTATATTTAAGTACATAAACGACCCTCGGACACACAAACGGAAGAAACGCACAATACAAATACAAATTCGTTCTTCAAATTAACATATCCTCCCTTTGCGTAATTATTTGTTTGCGAAACATCCTCACATTCACCAAATGGTTTGTAACCTCTATTGTCTATGTTATGTATGGGTCTGTTAACAATGGACTTAGACGGTCAATTTGTGATCTCCTCGGTAATACATGGTATGATAAATTGTTGGTAAACAAACAAGATATCAATTAAGGCTAAAAGGAAATCGTTTGTTGAATAGTTTAATAGCTTATTACCTACCCACCACTCGGAACTCCGTATCAGTTTAATTTACATGTAAAGAGGCCCTTTATCGCCTGATTCCCCTGCTTTTATGTAAGCTTTAGGATGCCATCCTGTTCGGAGAAAGGAGAAAAGATAAAAATGACACCAATTTCAAAATTTCTTCCACAATCATTTTGGGTCTAGCACCTATGCACCCCGGTGACTATTTCGAAAGCCTTACTATTTCGGCACTTTGTCACAATTCTTCTCTAACAGTCATTTTTATCTACTTTTCTCCTTTCTCCACAGATATCGAAGAGTTGTCGCGCCAGAACAAGATAACGAAGCAGATCCTGGAGGCCTTTATTCAGAAGAAATTAGGGCTCGCGAAGCATAGTATAAGGGCGCCATCTATTCGTGATATTCTACCGGTGGGCAAACCGGATCCCAGGCCGATTCGGGAGTTAGGACATGAGAGGGATCAGCTCCCGGATACCCAAGAGTTGACGGAGGACGACAACCTGCAGAGTGTCGAGAGCGAGCAGATTGACTCAATATATCCAGAAGGCATGTATCATTCTTGGTTTCTTGTAAACATATACGAGACGATTGTGTATGTCGTAGTTTTTTTTGCTCCAACTACAAGATATTAGATGATTTGATTAGTAATTGGGAAAGGATTAAGAACTCCTGAGGTTAAACTTAAATAAACTTTGCTTTTCAGGACATTAATAAGGTTCGGTACCTAGCTAAAACTGACGTAGTTTTATATATGAATTGATAAGAACAGACGGTAACCTCCAAAAAAGTATAATTTTCATTGTAGTCTTAAATTGCATTTAAATAAATAATCGTACGCGTAACTTCGAAAACTATAAAATTGAAGTCAAAAGTCACACACTACTAGCAGTTGTGTTAATGATAACTTGCGGTTTTAGGAATTGCTTCACTTGGCACACACTAAGCTTAACAAAGCACTATTTGACGAAACTGTCTAGTGAGGTATATTATTTGATAGCCTTATAGTGGCCACATAGTTTCGTAAGTGTGCCTTTTGTGGCTTCATAAATGTTTTATGGAACATCCAATAACTGACGATCAGACACCGTTTAAGTTAAATCTAACTTCATTTAAAAGCTGTCAAATATCCATAAAGAAATAAATAAGCAAGCAAGCGTAATGTACATTTTATACTTGCTATAAATTACAATAAAGTTCCACGTTAACTTTCACATAGTATTTATGTTGGGTCTATTTCGAAATGCCAAAATATTTTTGGCTAAATGTTTCATTTTCCAAATTTTTGTTTGCCATCCTGCTTTGTTTTCTGACACCGTAAATATTTCAGGATTTTATTAAAGCTAACCTAACCTAACCTATAGGGTTCTACACGATAGTACTAAAATAAATTCTGAAAAAAAAATATAATATTGGTTTGGCAAATGAAAAATTTGGGAAATGATTCATTTGACCAAAAATATTTTAGCCAAACGGCAGGTTCCCTTATTTTTAATACAAGACAGCCAAAACCATCTTTCGAAAGATGTCAGCTTATTACCTAAATCTCAAAAGCTGGGCTATATTATACTGTGTTTTAGCCCACCTTGCCTGTAGGTATATTAATTATTAACGTTGGAATAGTACCTATAGTATATTTAAGATATATTTGTAAAAAAATCGTCTATAAAATTTCGTGTTGAGACTCTGTGCTCCTTCGATAACCATGGAAATATGGATAAAGAACTACTCTGTTTGACAAGAATCAACAAACAAATTGTAAGTACATAAAATAATTCAAGGTCAAGGTCATCGAAGGATATTAGCACCTTAATCTTACGTTTAGTTATATTTGAAGAACGTTTGTGTCCTAAAAGTCATGCGTGGAAATGTCGCAAACCTAATACTTACGAAAAGTAAACCTTAGTTAGTCCGCATTTGCACAGAATAGCGATTGACTACCTAACATTTGTCAACATAGTACGTTTACACGTATCTATATTTACCGTTTAATTAGCTAGTTTGTCTTTCACATGAGCTTGCAAATGTTTGTGTTCTGTTTCTTGAATGGAGAGGCTTTGAAGAAAAAGTGGATTGTGATCACAATAAATAAATAATTTATGTCTTACTTTACTACCAACAAATATTATCCTAATAATTAGCTCAAGGTTCGTTAATTCTTTACGACACTCTAATGGACAAATGAAAAAAATCACGAGTTTTCAACAACACGTTTTATTCAGCTCAAATTAAAATTATGAAACGATTAACAAATGTTTTGTTAGATTAGCAAGGCAAAGTTAGGGAACACAAAAAGTTTAAAGACGTTATTGGGTTTTATAAAGAGACTTTTTTTCAAGAAAAAAAATGTGCATGAACTGTAAAGAAAGAAATTGTTTCAGATCATTGGCCATGCTCCAATTAAAAACGCAGGTATTTTAACAATAAAAAGCAAGGGAGTGCTGTTCATTCTACCTGTTTAACCTTGAAGAGTTTAATAACTCCAAGTGCTAAAGACCGGTGTAATGTCCTGTCGTTTAAAAATAACAGAAAAATGGTCACCGATAATCTTTAGATTATTCATTTCACGAGAAACAAGTTATTTGATTTGACCTTTCCCGCTGTGATAGTGGCTATAATATAGTGGCTAATACCCTACAATTAATTTGATGAGATTGCACATAAAAGCTAATACACTGTCTTTTTAGCATTTAGCATCTGGAGTTAATTTAAAATGAATTGAGAAATGTCTATGCAGAATGTTTTTTCTAACTATTCTGATTTGGTACTTATGTACATCATAAATATCATTGCAATATTTTATTTGTTAAGGGAGCTTACCTACTTAAAGTTTTCAGTACAATTTCCTTTTTAATTCGTCTATCAACGCAAAGGAGGTCTCTTAGCTGCTATATCAATGTTCCTGATTGTATTACGCATTACTTAAATTCAAAATCAAATGGCTAACCATATTTTTTTTAATTTCAGGTAGGAGTAAAAAGTACCCCGGCCCTCCATTCGAAGCCGAGTCGGATGCAAGTCGTAAGCGGGATTCGTTATTACTGCTTCAAATTGCATTCCGCTCAAAGACATGGGAGACGTAAACAGCCAATCAAATGGTTTTCACGCCGGAATACTCGGCTCTGATTGGCTGGCTACTGCTTTATTATAGACATTGCCTAAACAAATTGATGTCTAAAAATGCTGTTATTAGTTATGGTTTAATTCGACTTTGGCTATATTAAAACAACGCAATCCGATGCTCCTTTTTACTCGACTTAGGTCGAATGGCGACTAAATGGATCGGCAATCAAATCAGACCACCACATTTTCGATGTCACTTCTTGCTTTTTTAATTTTGTGCAGGTAGACCACAGTCAAATTAAGTCTCTGGTCTCTATCAAACAGTCACGCTTTAAGAGTCCAACCGCTTGGGGGCACAAGATGCGGCACCTGGGAAAATACTCGGCAAGGGGATGGCAGAAAATACAGTGGTGATTATAGAAATCTATCAAAATCAAAATAACATATATGTACATAAACAAGGCAATTAAATTTAAAGTACATTACAATGGGGATAAAGTTATTTTTTCTTTGTTTCGTAAATGAATATGGCGTGACAGAGCAAAAGTATTTAAACTTAATTTCCTAGTTTGTAGTAAAATGGGGCTTAGCTTATTTTTTTTGTAGTAAATCACTTCGATCCCATCCGAAAATATTACTTTATTTCTTCAGGTACTAATGTTCGCAAAGTCCCGCTGTAAATAGTTTTAAGTAAGTTAATTTACGGCCGCACTCAGAGTTAGTTAGCGAAAATTAAGTCGTTCCTTAGTGAGGATATTTTTCATACATTTTAATAAGGAACGAGTTTGTTGTCTCCAAGATGTGAACTGAAATCATTAGAACGTATGAAGTTGACAGTAAGCTCTCGTTTATGTGGATGGTAACATTCAATCGTATTCCAAGGCAACTCTGCTATTCGGGTATTTTTCAAAGAAATTGTACCTAATTAAGGGCTGAAATTAAGTTACGGTAACTTTTACATGTGGGTAACTTAATTTCAGCTCTTAATTAGGTACAATTTCTTTGAAAATTACCCATTTACACTTTTATTCTGCTTAATTTTGTATAGAAGATGCATCGTATACCTTTACACTATTTACTCTTATGCTTCTGTTGACGGTGTTCTTAGCCCAAGCTTTACAATAATGGCTTTATTAGTATTCGCTATGGAGTTAGTGTAATAAGTTACACTTAAAGTATTGTCTTTAAAATGTTTTTATTGTAATATCTTAACTTTCCCGTGTGGTTTCCGGGTTAGAATAGTGCCACTCCATGTCTTCAAAGGCTTGTAGTATTGTTAGGCGATGGGCTTGCAACCTTTCACTAATACACTAGTAAACATCTCAGCCTAATTGTGCAAAATGTGGTTACAGAATTATTAACATGTCTTTTTAGAGTTGTTGGTATTTCTGTAGCTCTGCCTACCCCACCCTGGGAATGAAGGCGGGATGTTATGTGTTTATCTATGTATCTTAAGTCTATTTACTTTTACAAGGGATCGCTGGAATTAACATAAACTGACTACTTTTGGCAGAAAACACATATATATGTATTTGAATTAATAGCTTTACAGACTTGATTAAGTAACTTGTTTTTGGTAGAGCCGTGGATATTTGCGTCAAGAAAGCATTGACATCACCACCGTTTTAGTTCGGACAATGAACTCGATAAATTTTTTGTCATGTAGATATGTCAAGAAGTTGAAAAATACTTCGAGCTAAATTACTTGAAATTTTATGCAGAAGTAATTTTTAAGTTTAACAGGATGCTGTACAAAAATTGTTGTTTTCTTAAGATGTTTTAAAGGGTGTATTTCAAGTATAAATAAACACTTTTTTAAGCGGCCGTCTTTTGCCTTTTTTTTTACATAATCAGGAAGTAAGTGCCAGTAAGGACTTGCACTGCAAATGCAAATTGGCAAATGGTTAAAACTATGTGTGGAATGGCAATCTGAGACGTCTAGCCCTAAGCAAGTCTGTTTATATAATTGTTATGTTGTTGTTTTCATTTTAGTTCTAAAATTTAGTTCACGCTTTAAACTTTGTTTTGTACGTATGTCTACTCGTGGCCACTTTTTTCTTCTCTTATACTCCTCAATCACCTAAAGGTTAGCTGGAAGAGATCCCTTAAAGGGAAAATTTCGTCTTTATACATTCTTGTTCTGTAAATATTGTATTTTAATTTCTGTGTTTTGTACCATAAAGTGTTTTCATACATATGAGTACAAGTCATAAAAACAAAACAAATTACACTCTATTTCGTTTAGCATCAGGTCTTGATTTAAATACCCGTAGGAAAAATGTAAAATAATAAAAATTAGGGGCTTTATGAGGAACGTAGCAGCTTTTTAATAGCAGCAATATAAGAGACCTCAAAACCATTAATTATTATGGCGTTATAGGCTCTTGTGTTTAAGTTGTGCTATAAATTTCAAGAGACTAGAGCAATGGCGTCGTGAAGTGAAGTGGTCATCGCTATGCGGCTGACATTTGAAACTGAACCAACCAAGGCCGCTTCATGCGCGAGCGCATCGCTCCGTGATCACGATCAGGATCGATCTTCTTTATTTTATTTATTCCTTGTAGCTTCCTTCATATTCAAATGTATTTGCTTTATAATACTGTGTTTTAACATGAATAAAAGGTTCTTTACGTAAAAATTAGATTTGGTCGTATTGTACATAGAGCTAGGTAATGTTATGTCACGTAGAAACGAATATTGTGCCGACGCTTTAAAAACAAACAAAAAATATTGAAATTGTAATAGTTCTAAAAGCAGCTTCCGCATTTCGGGATTGTACTTTTCTCTCAATCACTCCTTTTTTTACACGCGGGAAAAATGCTTCTGCGCTGACCACCGGGACCCAATTCTCGTGACTTTGAGATGATTTTTCACGCGAGATGAACTGTCGACTGCGTACATTTTATAACATATCACGCATGAAAAGGCATCTCGAAGTCACGCGAATTTGGTCCCTGGGCCAAAGTGGTTGTAGGACTCGATCGGATACCGACCCACTAAAAACCCATTCTCCCTCCATGCCGTTGTTGGCGAGGGGTGCAGGTTCTCCTCGCGCATTCAACTACGACCCTCACCAGGTAAATTCTTCTACTAGTCCACACATCACAGTATACTAGCAGTACTAAGAAAACTCTATACTAGCCTAACCAAAACAAGAACTTTTTAAGAGCCTATTTACAGATGTACTCGTTTATTGATAGATTTACAAATAATTTCACAACCGCTGATTGGATTTTAGTCACAAAAATTTGACAATTAGTAAGCAATTTTAAACCACTAACTAATCCACAAAAAGACAATAAAATAATAACAAACGTCGTTAACGCAACCGCGCATTCCAACATAAGTTCAAGTCTGTGGAATTACGCGACTAATCCAAAAGTAGAATAATAGAGATGTGTAACCACATGTGCGAGACTCCGTAATACGTACCTGTAAAAGTCAAGGATGAGGCAGAACATGAATTACCCGTGCCATGGTCGGTAAAAACTATTTCAAAATGTCGTTGAAAATGTAAAAAAGGTGATTGATTGCGTTTAATATCGATTTTATAGCTATAGTGGAGTTTTTGCCACATCTAAAGATGATGGACTCTTGTAGAGATAACTGAAGTGTGTGAAATAAGACGTTTTTGTTTTACTTCACTTGTTGGTACGAGTAAGCCGTAAGATTGACGTTTTTAGGGTTCCGTAGTCAAACTAGGAACCCCTATAGTATAGCCATGTCCGTCCGTCCGTCCGTCCGTCCGCAGCCTAGCGCAGACGCTCTTAGTACTAGAAAGCTGTAATTTGGCATGAATATGCATATTAGTCACGCCAACAAGGTGGTACAATAAAAAAAAAAAGTGTAACTCCCCTCTACACGTAACGTGGGGATGTATTTTTTTTTCGTCTACCCTATAGTGTGGGGTGTCATTAGATAGGTCTTTCAAAAAATTTACGGGTTTGTAAAACAGTTTTTCGATTAAGTAATCCGTTTATGAAATATTAAGCTTTGAAGCACTAATTTTTGTTAGACTCAAGCGTCCCCCCACCTAACAGTCAAAACTACAAATACTAAAAATCAGAAAAACATCTTAATTGAAAGAGCATATAACAAATTTTAAAGGAAAACTTTCACGACTAAGTACACATCATAGGTTCTTGAGATACAGGCGATTAAAGTGTGACCTACTAAAATCATCTAAGACGGCACCAATTGACTTTAAAAAGAAAATTAGTTATTACTTGTTGCTTTTTGTGTTCGTAGTACTTAATGGTTTCGGAACCCTACACTGACTACACTTGCCCGGTTTTTAACTAAATGTTTGCCACTACCGACCATTTTAGTATCGATTTACTGTTTTAATGAAAGTAGCCTTTAAAGGTCTATCAAAAATCATAACTAACCCAATAGAAAACTTTACGTCTTACCGATTTGATAAAACATCGGCCAGGAAATTGAGTTGGGAAAGATGTTCCGTGATATTGCGATGAAAATCTACTTAATTGATCTTAAACTACTTATTGTCTTGTTATTTTGTTGAAAAACGATTTCTAAATAAACTGGTAAATGTCATTTTACTTCTCAGGTTTGGTGACGCATTTGCGGTCTTGCGATTGCAATTACCATCAGGGGGTTATTGTGACATAGCTATGCAGGAAAAGCAGAGAGCTATATAACTGCTAAAGCTCTGGCTCTGTCCTTTACGCTTGCCATAAAAGGAACGAGACATTAGCCTGTGTGCCATCTCCATGCCATAAAAAAATATATGTTTGAAACATACAAATAATAGAATTGACAATATTACATCGTATAAAAAGATAGGTACACAAAGCCTATATTTTATTGAATTGACTAGCATAATTATAAGTCGATCTTTGTATGCACATGAACAGAATGCCTAAATGAATTTTCTTTAATCTGTAAACATCACTCCCAACCTTGTATTGTAACTGTTGTTGTCATTACAAATATAAATATTTTAACCATTAGTCTGCCCCGAGGTCGTTAATTAGTCTTTAAAACCTTTAAACAACTTGTTAAAAATAATGGTAATTTCATGTTTTAACTTTTAAGACACATTGTTCCTCTACCATCAACCAGGTACAGAAAACAGGCAAAATAAGACAAAAGGGCCCATCTGCACTTTTATACATGAGATGGGTCAGATTCAACCCTTTACATGTATCCATAAGGTCGCATATGCACTGGAAAATGTATAACATATGCAAGCTTTTTTCTGAGGATGGCAGAATGCATTTTACATTCAGTGCCAGGCTACAGGAGTTTTAAACAAATATGTCCCTTTATTGAGCTCTTGGAGCAAAAACTGTTAAAGGTGAGAAAAAAGTGTAGGTCTATGGTCTACCTTGTCCTTTACAGGTCGATTGCCGTAGACCGCAGCGTGGGATGTAAGGACTAGTTTTATTTTCAAAAATATTAATTATTTTATTTTAGTCATTTTACAGAGGATTCATCAAATTATTGTTCTTTCTCACAGTCAAATTGTTTAGGAATTCCAAATCAGCTATGCAAAATTTTGTCTATGATTTGAAAAGTGATGTTTAAATAAAAAATATTTATTTGTCTTAGCCTTGTTTTATCATATTTGAGCAATTAAAATCTATTAAATCAGCAACCTACTACAGCTATAAAATTAACGACGCTTTCTGTTGATGAATTACGAGTAACACTATTCAAATGGATTTTATGAAAAAGAAATAACAACATGCAAAAAAATATACACGTTTAATTACCTTCGCATCGGTCAAGGTCGTTATTGTGTAGGCGTTCTAGAAACAACACGACGTTATTGTTATTAGATACTATACTATTCAATATTTCAGTCTATCGGTAGTAGGACTTTTGCTTATGCCCTGGACAATCGGGAACTATTGCATAGGTTTCGCCACACTGTTGCAGCACAATAGTCTTAGACCCCTTTATTTGTGCCGCAACATGTCAATATACTGTCGTGTCGCCTGTCGCGACATGTATCGCAACTAGTTCCTTTGGTCTGAAAGTGTGTCGCATCATGTTTATTTCTATTTAAATATTCAGGTTGGTTTGTTGGAATAGGGATTTAATGACTTATACCCATAGTACAACCCTGAAACATAGTTTTGTTAGGTAGTCTCACTTTCTTGCTGTCGATTTAACAGGAAACCATTCCTTGTATGTGTATGTAACTGAAGAATTTATGGATTATGTTTTATTTACATAGCCACTTTTGAACGTCTTAGTGCGTACACTCAGTAACCAATTCGTCAGTCTGCTCTGGCATCTTAACTTGAAGGAAAGACTAACAAACACACCATTTATCCGTGACCAAATCAACACACACCATCCGTTTCAATATAACTTGTGTCACTGACAATCTCACTGTATGACACACATAAATTCGAAAATTTTAGATTAGTCACACATATCCATTACATGTTTATTTGTTATGCCGTAACATCCTTGTTCAACGCAACACCCTCCGTAAATTACTAACCAAATTTGAGTCACTATATCTATCACCCTATCAAATCCCACTCTATGACTCTAACATTCGAAATTGTTAGATTAGTCACACCTTCCATTTACAAAATATACGTTTAATTCCGTATCATCCTTGAATAATTCACCAACATCTAACATTTGTCTTTCTATTACATCCCACTTTTCTATGTCACTTACATTCGAAAACCCTCTTAAAGGTCACTCAGAAGATGCGTTAGCGCAGAAACAAACACGCTTGACCACAAGAATGCGGCTTTCGTGAAGGTTGCATAAAGCTTCTCAATTCAAACCGAACATTGCCGGTTAGTAGAAACGCTACAACCGCGGCGCACGCGCGTTTCGTGCTGTGATTTTTTTCGCCGAAGATTTCTAACTTTTTGTGGTAGTTTTTTAGTGACTAATGAGGTTGGCTTTGTGTATTTGACAGAAAAACGGTGCAGTTTTCTTTAGGTCCTTTTTTGTTTACTTACAATGTTGTGATTGATATATTTTAAGATTGGTTTTTTTATGGTCATCCTCATTGGCTTTCTCGCGTTCATTATTTTAGTAAAATTTAATAATTGTAATGTATTGTATTCCTTTGTTTCTTGTGACCTTGGCATTACAAGGCTTTGTATACCGCGAGCCCTAAGTAAGTCAAGCCTAGGTCCAGTGCAATAAATTATACGGACCGCACAATCGCTTTCAATTCAATGTCATTCAAAATACAAGTATGTCTATCACACTTTATGTATAAAATCAAAAGCATTCGATTTCACGGAAATGTCGCGTGAAAACTTTCTCTTCATTTTATTTTACGTACGTCTTGTGATTATGTGTACTCGAAATTAATTAATTTTGCGACGGGTGATTCACACGGAAGTTAGTTGGTATTGTATAAAATGAAGGATGATCCAGTGATCTGATTCCTAGTAATCAGGCTTGTTACATAATTATACATTATCTAATAAAGCAAAAAATCACGGTACATTTAAGTATCTTAAAATACCGCCAAGCAGCAATGAAAAAACTTGAAGTTACTTGCATAGAGGCATTCCGTCTAAGTCCTTAGGGTTAGCAATGCAACTGCAGTCTTAGGATTGAGAAAACATTATGTCTAGGTATGCAGATCCTACTTACAATCAGGTGGCCTGTGTGCTCGGTTGCCTTCTATATGCTATAAAAACAACTTAATGTTCTTACAACATTTTTTTAACAACGTATTCTTCTTTGAGGTTATTTTTGTGCTGCTATGACAGCTGTCGGGTTTGATTTCTTAATCTTCTGTTAGTATAGGACACGTGATATTTTAATTTGATCTTGAACTCCTAATACCGCTAATTGATAAGTTAAAACTGGGCACCGTGAAGGCAGGATCGTGACTACGTAACCTTATTACTTAGGTCATGTGGCAAATGACCTTATCAGATAGGTTCTACAAAATTAGTGTGCATAGCGGTCATTTTCTTGTATTTTATTCCAGAAGGAAAGGCAAAGGACATGGATCCATACAGCCTACATCATTGTAATTAGTTTCCGTCAAAAATTTCATTTTTGTTCAAGCTGGCAACAATAGTTGCCAGCTGTATTTTTTTACAAAGTCATTATCTGCTTATACACACCAAACTAAGTAGTCCCAACACGATGGGTCTACGTTAAGATAAGCAGTGATCCTGTCACCACCTTCCGGTTCCGTCATCAAAATAGCTCGATTATGCCATTTTATTATTATTGTATTGTCATCGAAGTTGCGTTGGTATACCTCAGCTCAATCGGTCCCCGGGAATTGGATCAAACCTTCTTTGGAAGATTTAATCAGAACACATACATGCATTGCAATTTAATAAAAAAAATCGGGCAAGAGCATGTCGGACCATGCTCAGTGTAGGGTTCAGAATCCGTTAAGTACTTACTACAAACATAAAATAACAAGTAATAACCAATTTTCTATTTCAAATCACGAATGACCAAAGTGCCGTCTTAGATGATTTTAGTAGGCAGGTATAAACACTTTAATCGCCTGTATCTCCAGAACCAATGGTGTCTACTTAGTCGTGGCTGTAGGGGGGAGACACTTGACTCGAACAAAAATTAGGGCCTTAAAGCTTAATATTTCATAAACGGATCCCTTAAGCGGAAAATTGTTAAGTGTAGGGGAGGTACCCTAGATTATTATTTTTACACTTTGTTGTACCATTTTGTAGGCGTGACTAATATGTAAAATCATGCCAAATATAGCTTTCTAGTACTAAGAGTCTCTGCGCTAGGCTGCGGACGGACGGACGGACATGGCAAAACTATAAGGGTTCCCAGTTTGACTTCGGCACCCTAAAAAGCCTTATTAAATTGTTAGTATAACTTCAAAGTGACCCAAGTGCAGTGTGCGCTGCAGTCTCGCTCGGAACTGCAATTTCCTCTGCAACAGAGCCGGATGCACCAGAACGTAAACGAATTACTCAAGAATTAATATTTCCTGGATTACTTTACGTGATCCTTGACATGTTGCAAAACTGCCAGCGAGCCGGTGTGGAGCAATATACAATGTTTTATTTTATTTACAAGTTTGGCAATTACCTAATCTTTACGTAGGTTTTCATTTTCGCTTCAAATCTCTCTGGAATACCAATAAATTGCAAGTATATTTTGAATAATAAACTACTAAAAGCAAAATGTAAGTATTTCACAAGCTTTTTATTAACTTGCAATGTTTGTGTGTATTATTTATTTATTTATTTTTCTTTTCGGGTCGAATCTTGTAAGGAAGATTTGAACTATCCCGGAGACGGATTGAGCTGAAATTTGGTATATCTACGTAACTTTAATAACAATACAATAATATGGTACAGTCAAGGTCATAAATATGTATACACTTTAGTACCTTGTCACTTTAATCGCTGTGACAATTTCATATGGCAGTTGAAACATGACGTTAAATAGACAAGGTACTAAAGTGTATACATATTTATAACCTTGACTGTACCATCGAGCCGGTCTAATGATGGAGTCAAAAGTTGGTGACAGGATCTCCGCTATACTTAAAGTAAACTCATTAGGTTGGTCTTGATAAGCAGTACCTAAGAAAGTAAAAATATTTTCAAAAAGTATAGTCTGCAACAAAAGCTTCTCCAAAATTATTTTTTAAACTGAATTTGATGTATTTTTTAAACACTATAAAATGACCATAAAGGCATGATTTATTACGATAATCCAAAGGACAGGCTGACTTTGACGAGGTCAAGTCATCTCATTCAGAGTCAAATGTCGGTCATAAAATGTCAAGACGTTATTCAATCAACTTAAAAGACCATAAGAAAAGTTAGCAAAAAAATAAAATAATCAATTATTGTTTCATTGATTGCGACATAATATATCTAAAATATATTATATCTAAAATTAAACCAATAAGTATTTAGTTAATCCAATCGTTAACATTTTCTGTTGTTTTTATTTACTTATTTACAGTCTTAAAACATTAGGGGTTTTGATCAGGGCAGCCCGTCGGACAAAAGTATATCGTTTTTTAAGATAACATTAATATCGGTCAAACTAGCACATGTTTCCCAATATTGAAAATCATTTGTGCAAATATTCTAATTCTTATTATTAACTGTAACTTATAGTAGAGACAATTGTTTTTTATTTTCTAATTTAGACTTCGTTAAACGCAAAAGCGGGTGCAAAATACGAGCACTTATAAACATATAAATTCAGAAAAAACGGGGAGGACAACTTGTTTGAAAATCTATAAAATGTGCTGTTGTTGATTCATCTGTGCGATATATGGAATATAAAATTTAATGCATAAAAAAGGAAAATCTAACACAAGTTACCCTATTCCCAAATTAACCTCTAAACTTTTGCTATGGGTTCTAGACAATGGATAATCTTGCTTACCTATATACAAAAACACCTACTCGCGCTCCTTTAAGCTATAGTATAGGTATATATATCTCTGTGACAAATTACTTTTTACAATCATAAGAGTTGAAGTCAGGAATAATTTATCAGTACTAGGTATTAAATTTTGGGCAATAGCTTCACAGGCGAAAGCTTGTCCTAAAGATCTTTTCCTTTTGAAAAGTTTTTAGTAATATGTATGTATTTTACTCTCAAAATCTAGAGAAATTGATTGAGTATGTCAAATACGAGCTCCCTTACTCTCTCGGTATAACCTTGCACCAAATAACAGGTTAAGCTTCGTCTCACACGATGTAACATTTTAAATCGCGTCTCAAATACGGCGCTAAGTCTAATTCGTGTGATCATTTATCATTTAACCATCGCAAATGATGCCTTAATTTCAACATCGTGCAGACGTTTTGTTTTGATGCCCGATCGGTGACACTAATTACGCATTGCGCGAACGAGTGGGAACATTTGTTTTGCAATGTAAGTGCACATTAATGATAGGTCCCTAGTCAAATAAGGCCGGTACAAACAAGCCTTAATCATATAATAAATGATGTTTCAAGTTTCAATGTTGTAACTTAATATGGCTACTTAGAACAATTATTATATTATTACCTATATCGTTACCCTATTTATTAAGGACAACCAATTTCCAGTGATAACGAGCTAAGATCGTAAATTAATTTGCAATAAAAAAATCTTTTTTTACATCGTTCCATCCTTATGGGAGGTAAAAAACCGCAGACGGACGTAGACATACACAGAGAGAACAACAAACATTGGCTTTAAACTTATATTATGACCTCTTTTTGGTCGAGGCTTGAAAAATGAATGCTTAAGTCCGGTAGACTTCGTCTAATTTAAATCTGAACGGCCCTCCACTAATCGACCTATGATGAAACATGCGTGAGCGTCAACAAACAGGAGGAGCTTTCAAATTAAGATTAGACGACATCTAGTAAGGTGTTCGGAATTTAAAATAAAATTTTAAATAAAGAACGCTTCATTAAGGGTCATCTACACATTACCTCATTAGGAAACCCCGTAAACAGCAAATCTAGTTTTGATACTGGCCGGAGCGAATCCATCGTCAGTTGGCTCGGCATTCTAACTCACTCTGACCTTTAAAACGTTAGTGCAGTGTTAAAAATGTGTCAAACTCAGTTTCTGTGTGTCATCTTGCTGCTTATGAGCTGGATTGCGGATACGAAGACGGTGAATTTCCAGTCCTCGATTGGTCTCGGTGGCAAGTCAGGTAAATTTTATCATTATTATTGGCGGCAATTTTGCAGGTTCCTTACTGGATTTTGATGGTTAAGGTCACAAAAAATCAATCGTTTGTAAGTAGGTTCTACACGATGGCTCAACGAGTAAAGGCCGGGGTAAACTAATATTATAGATGAAGATTATATTGATAATTTGTAAATATGGATGTAGTTTAAAACGTTAATAATAATGTAATGACGACATCATTTTGAATAATAAATAAATAAATATCAGAGGACAATCTCACACAAATTGACCTACTCCCAAACTAAGCTCTAATAATATTATTATTATTTTATTTTGTACTTTAAACACATTTATTTAAAAAAAATAGTTACATTTTTTTTAAATTAAGAATTGCAAGTTAGACCTAAATTGTTTGTTGTGCTTTATTATTTTGAAACTATAGATAACAGCCATAGATAAAATTAATTAAATATATTTCATTGCTATCTAAAGCCTATCTACAATAAAAATAAGTGAAAGGAATGATCAAAATCTCAAACAGAATGCCTCGGAATAAAATAACTTAATCTGATCGCGTCTTAATTAGATTATCTAATAATAATGCCCTAGTAAATGTTCTTGGTTTCAGGACTAACTTTTCTTGTGTAGTTAGGATGTTTCACATTTTTATTGACAAAAACAAATGACATTTTTTGCAGACTTCGCTTACGCCCTAACGCTTAATATAATAATTTCAAAAATGTGAATGTCTAGTTTCAAGTTGAAAGGACAACATTTAGAGTATGCACAAATTTACCACTTATGTAAACCAGATTTTCAATGATTAATACATACATACATAAAGTCACGCCTTCATTCCCAGAGTGGGGTAGGCAGAGCTACAGAATTACCAACAAATCTAAAAAACTTGTTGATAATTCTGTAACCACATTTTGCACAATCAGGCTAAGATGTTTACTAGTGTATTAGTGACAGGTTGCAAGCCCAAGCAACCAAGCCAACCAAACAACCAAGCAACCAACCAAGGTTGTAATTTTCAATGATTAATCTTTTTCCAAAAACAACAAACAATAACTAACTTTCCTGTCAACTATGTAACACTAATGATATCGACCATCATCATCACTATTTTATCCGTTGCGGCTTCGGAAAATTGCATAATCATGAAAATTTACTCATAAAGTTATTAAAGTGTGCAGCTCCTAAATACCAATTAACTGTGTTGAAAATTTTAACGCTGGTATTTTAGATAAGTAGGACCAAGAATTCGAGAAAATTCATTAAAAAGTGTATACTAACTCAAAGTGAAATTCTAATACAATTATAATAATAATATACGAGTGCCTAGCTTTGAGTCTGTGGAAGTACGTCTTCGAGTTACAATTTCTTGTAATTCTATAATGCTCTATTTACTCATATAAAATGAAGAGAAGTTATTAAGTAATTATTTAATTGTAATGTAAGACAAGGAAACCAATTGTCACTGGCTCCCTTCACATCCGTCAGGCTTACTTCTTGCTCCGAAATCCACTAAGGACGAAATAAAGCTGGTATTGAAGGATTAACGAAGCTTTTGTTCGTATGGTTTAATTTCGTCAGTCACCGCAGCAAGAATTCATATTACACCTTTTTTTATTCTTTGGCACCTCGAAACTGCAGTTCATTTTGGGTGAATCAACTTTTAAAGTCCTCCTTTTCTACACGTACTGTAATAAAAACTTACTAGAATATGTGAGATTGATAATGGTTTACACATGTTAAAATTAGATAGTCAGATTTTCGGATTTCACTATTCATAATCATAAACCAATTCTATAATTTTGTAAAAACATGGTAACGCAGTGGAAAATGCACGTTTTTCATACAAAACCCGGGGACAACGTCGTCCCCTGCGTTACCTGATATATTTGTGTAAATCATAGAAGAATTTTTAAAATTGTCAGCTAGAAAGTAAGTTTAAATGTCTGATTTATTCAAAATATTGACCACATCAAAAAAAGAAATTGCATTCTACCAAATTAAAGTGACATAGTGAGACATGTCGAAAATTGGGGAGTACCTTAAAAGTTGATTCACCCTTTTACTGAGTATAAGAAAACAGTTTCAGAATATTAGTGAGTGGCTGTACCTACATATTTGGGTGTGGACCAAAAAGTTGGACCACAGTTAAGCGTAGTTAACCAGACACACAACGAAAGCGAAAAAAGTTCCGTTGTGCGATGAAAAGTTACGGCTAATTTTCGTGGCACAACGGAAAAGTTTCATAGAAAAAATAATGGAGTGAGTTAGCCTGGCCAAATTTTTGGTCCTTACCCACTTATATCTCCAATTATTTTCCTTAAAAACAATACACATAGAGTAGTATTTCTTCGGTTTAAGTTAGTCTCCTTTGTAAACACTTTATTGAAGAAATTCAAAAACACATTAAAGACACAACAACAAAACAAATATCCCAAATATCACTCCCACATATCAATTTAAAGCTTTACATCGATGATTTCATACGCTGTACGCTTCGTAATCGATTTGCTCACGAGTGGACATCGATTGCTGAATTCCCACGGCGGCGCGCGATGCCGAAATGCCGCCACATCTCCGAGGCATGCCCAGAATTTAATTAATCACGCAAAATATCATTTTCATTTTTGTGGGAACTAGCCGTTCCGGTCCTATTGCATTTTTGTAATCTATTCGGGCGAAAAGGCAATTATACAGCTGCTGCCTTGACACGTACCTAAATTAATGGTATATTTGTTTGATCTTTAAAATATCGTAACCTGCATGTTCCCTTATCGAGCTAACTCCCACAGCTGGACAAAAACCTCCCTTCAGCCTCTCCAAAATTGGCATGCATTAGGTATATAGACTTTTTCATATCTCGCTCATTCAAAAACCAATTCCAGAAATAAACATATTAAATGCTATTCAATTGTAAGTTTAATTTTTGGGCACGTGCTTCATATTTTTCCCTCTTTACAAGTAAGATCTATTGGATTAAAGACATCAAAAATATTTACTTGGAAAAAAGTCAGTAATGTAGTATGATATGTAGTATGTAGATCCATAGAATTAGTTTTTAAAACGTTACGTTTAAAATAGTTTGCACTTAAAAATAAATCTCTGTTCAGTGACTCCTGAGCCGTCTTTAAACGTAGAACTATTCCAATTGGATTTATCTGCCATTTTCTTGGCCACTCCTTCAACTGTGTAAGCAACTTATCTTCCATTTCGCATTCATACTAACTAATACCCTAATTCATAATACATACATACATATATCACGCCTTCATTCCCAGACTGGGGTAGGCAGAGCTACAGAAATACCAACAACTCTGAATAGACTTGTTTATAATTCTGTAACCACATTTTGCACAAGTAGGCTAAGATTTTTACAAGTGTATTAGTGACAGGTTGCAAGCCCGTCGCCTAATATTACTACAAGCCCTTATTCCCTTAGTCGCCTCTTACGACATCCACCGATAATTCATAACAATTAATGAATTATTATTTATTATTATGAATTATTAATAATTTTAAGTAATTAATAACAATTTCGCACAAACCTTTTAACAATAAAAGAGTTCAAACTGAGAAACAATAAAAAATTATAATGGTTATACATTTAGTAACCATGAGTGATGTGTTGCAGCGTGTAACCTTTATCGGCGCAAACCATGATTTCCTAATCACATGGGCGATGGAAAGAGCCAACCTCTACATGTATAACGAAAATGACAGACAACAGAATAATCGAAGATTTACGGTCCGTTCTATGCATAGTGACGGGCGCTGATGAGTTGTAAAGGTTTAGAAAACTGCATAATTTCATAATGCAAGGAGATTAAATGGTGTTTACTGCTTATTTATGACTTAAGACGTGACTTTGCGTAGATAGGTGTGCATATTTTAAGTTTAAGTAATATGACATGTTGGAGGGGAGCCCATTGCCCTGCGATGGGTCACCAACACAGGCAAAAAAGGATGTAGATTTAAAATATAAAGCTGCTGAAGAAGGAGATTTATAAAAAGGTTGTCACTTAAAACAAGCGTCGAACCGCAAGATACAGAGAATTGTTTCCCTTTCCTCTTTTAAACAAAAAAGTAGTTATTTTAGTATTGCTCTATAAGTTAAACATAAAATAATAAGATCTCTGTAACTGAGACGAAACGCGTTTTGCTTCAGAATTTTGTAGGCGCTCTTTTTATTCACGTAAAATAATTTTTCATCGTAATCATAATCAAATCACACACAAAAAGATGCAAAGTAATTAAATATTAAAAAAACTATATGGTTTCCAATTAAAAAGGCATTAGTACCGGTTAACTGTGTTATTACTACTCGGCAGTCACTAAGCGTTAAAAGGGTAATATTAACAAGGATCGGACAAACGCCCGTCATTTTCGAAACATAACCCTGTTCCGTACAACAGAGACTTCCTTAGGTATATTGTTAATAAAAAATATACATACATACATAAAATCACGCATTCATTCCCAGAGTGGGGTAGGCAGAGCTACAGAAATACCAACAACTCTAAAAAGACTTGTTTATAATTCTGTAACCACATTTTGCACAAGTAGGCTAAGATTTTTACAAGTGTATTAGTGACAGGTTGCAAGCCCATCGCCTAATATTACTACAAGCCCTTATTCCCGCCGAACCCTATATTCAAAGCGCGGATAGATAAGGCTTACTTCGGGCTGAAATTTGACATTTGCCCATAAAAAAGGTGTCAAGTTTTAATCTGAAGTAAGGCTATCTGTCCGCGGTTTGAATATAGGGTTCGGCCGTTAGTCGCCTATTACGCCACGGATAATTCATAAAAAGTTCGTTGACAGTCTACGGACGTCATTGGGGCATATCTAATCGTTGACATTGGTATCTGTTCTTCCAATGTGTTTGTGGCTCGGCGTTCATTTTCTTTTGAATTTCTTTTACAGTAACATAATCAGGATTTCTATTAATAGAAATCCTGATTATGTTACTGTAAAAGAAATTAAGTGTGTGTGTAGTGTAGCTTAAGCTACACTTACTGGATATTTTGTGTAAACGTGTTAATAAATATAAAATATAATATCGTAACATTATAAGGAAGTCTCTGCCGTACAGAACAGGGCCTCTAATTCAGGTGCGTTAAAACGATATCGTGTTTGACACGTTTAAGAATCGTTTATGTCACAGTCGCCATTATTGTAAATGGCATAAGAGTTATCAAAACGTTGACAATACGGAAACAGGTCAAAAACGATATCGTTATTACCTTGTAGAATCCCAACCCTGGCTTATGTTTTGGTAATGACGGGCGTTTGTCCGATCCTTGATTATTAACATGATGTAGTGTAGACGTATTGATCATATATTCTTGATTTATTATTTGTAATAAATATTTAGGTAGGGAAGTGATACTTAAGAATATGAAACCATGCAAAATGATCCGGTAATTTTAACGGTTTTTTACATTTATATTTGAGTCCATATGTAATTTACTCCGAAGTAATCATATAACAATGAGCCGAATGTTTTTTTTTTATCATGACATAAGCTTTTCTTTTCTATTATAAAGCGAACGCATTCGTTATTCACATCGAATTTAGAAAAAAAAACACAGTTGATAATTAATAACTGATAAAGTGATAAATAATAATATAATATGATGGTAAAAAATAACAAAATATATTCTTGAACAAAACTTGTTCTATTAATCCTTTTAATAGGAGTATGATGACAAATTTTACTATGGTCACAATTTCAGTCAGATAACTTCGTATATACAGATAATAAAATAAAATAAAATGAATAAAAAAACTCAAAAAGTGACTTCTTTTCAAATGGTTACAGTTCAGGAAACCGACTTCAGTTTGACTGACCCATAATTACCATTTCAAAAGAAGTTGTCTTTTTTCGTTTTTGAGATCGGTTTTGTTTATTATAACATTTTAATTTTACTTTTTTCATACTTAATATGCTGTAATGTAGTCCCACTTCTCAATTATTAAGAACCACAGGATATTTCACGCTCGTCGCAAGCAACGCCGCGGGAAAGACATCGTGCGTAATATTGATATTGCGCTAATAAATACCGTATAAAAGTTGGTACATAGTAACTCCTCTTTTTTTGAAGTCGGTTAAAATAAGATCCTCGACTTTAAGATTCAATTTCAACAACTAAATAGAGCCTAATATTTTGATATCAATCACGTCATACTGTCCAAGTTTTATAGCAAAAAATACATTCGACAAGTCTTCTTGTGTTCATCATATTTGTTTTTAAAATTTTAAGAACAGGATTAATACTCATTCACAAGTAAAAAAACATACAGCTTAAATCAGAGGTTTTATTCCCTTAAAATAACTCTTTGTCGAACGGTCGATAAAGTAAGCGAAGTAATACGAGTGGGCTCAATCGAAGGGTAAAGCGAGTAAGATGAGAAATTGAGAATACACGCCCTTAAATGTTGTTTTTACGCTCGGACGAGATAATTTCAAGTTCAGGTCTACCAGGAGGTTGTAATTTGTACTGCCAACTAACAACTAAAACACCACGCAATAATGTTATGATGTTTTCGAACTACGGAGGTGTACTCGCCACTGAAATTAACGTTGTCAATGTAAATAAGAACAGACCAATCAGAACCTCTTCCTTTTTTAAAGTCCATGAATGTAGTATTAGGATACGATTTCGACGCATCATGAAATATCTCAAGAACATATCATCGTAAAATCCTGCGTTACTTTAATTTAAACCATTATTACCTTCATCGATATTTCGAACAACGCCGCTCCAGTAATGTTTTCCAGGAAGTCTACCGCGACCTGTTTATCGCTCGGATCTCCCTTTCTATCTAGTCTGTAGCGATAGAAACACACTGAGTGAGAAGCGAGAAAACACAACTTGTGGTAAGCGTACAGCTACTTAAAAGTCCTCGCTTGTTATCGTATGGCTCTGCAATTTGTTCGACACGCTCCAACGCAGCGAAGCCCCGGGTGTTCCACCGGGGAATAGGTCAGGCCATCGTAATCCTTGTAGTAATAATCGCAAGGTTCAAAGTATTAAGCTACGTGCCGAGAGAATTTAATGTGCTGCTGACCTGGAAAAATAATGATGCAGTGCTGGATAATTTGTAGGTATAGTTCAGGAGGGAAGGCCTGTCAACGTTATTGCCCGTGTAATTTTAATTTGTGCTAGAATAACAACTGGTGAAGTAAGAGATTAGGGCTGAAATGCAATTAGGCCTTTAAAAGAACACTAGTAATGTGTAATGACGGATGATGAAAAATGTTTGTAGTGAAGTCGCAAATAATTGTTATTTTTTCTTTATTGCAAATATAAACAATCGTTGTGCTTAACAGATCGAGACAGTATTTCACTCTGGCCCTTCGCCTGCAGCTGCACAAGGCGCAGGTTCAGCCACATATACTGCTCTCATCTGTGGGCTGGGGCTCCCCAGTACTAGCTTCTCCCTCTGGATCGCATCCAGCGGAGAACTACTCGAATTGTCGGCTCCCAGCGTACTTCTGATCGGCTAGACTCTTTGGCGCTGCGTAGAGATGTTTGTAACCTCACTTTGCATTCTCTATTGCTTGTATGACGGGGAGTGCTACGAAGAGCTGTTCAGATTAATTCCTGTCACATCCTTCCGCCATCCTCGGACGCGACAGAATTTCCACCACCATCATTTAGATTTAGATGGTTGGCAGTCCGCAACTGTGCGTTTTACTCGGCATTTCCTGCCACGCACAACTAAACTGTGGAATGATCTATCGCCTGCGGTATTTCCGGACCAATACGACCTTCAAACCTTCAAGAAAAGAGCGTACTCTCATTTGAAAGGCTGGCAACGCGCCTGTAACTCCTCTGGTGCTGCAGGGGTCTATGAGCGACGGTATTCGCTTATCATCAGGCGATCCGTCTGATCGTTTGCTTCCTATTTCATAAAAAAAAAGTTTAGTAACGTTCAGGTACCCCAAATTATGGTCGCCTTTATTGTATGATGCATGCATCACTCTCGCACTTACAAACTGGTCAGAAAGTCACAGATGTTTTAACCACATCGATCAACGGGACCATTATATTTAGCCAGCCGGCTTTCGCAATCAGATTTACACTCGTTGCTCGCAGTATATTTGTCACTCATGAGTGATTCATAAAAAACGAAGAATGCCAATGGAACTTAGCACTGAACATTAACATAAAGAACCATCTACTAAATGTTGTTAAACTGTGGGGCAGCGTGGGGAGTATTATTTGTAGTGTATCTTTTCTACCTATTACTCCAGCAGTATGTGTGCAGGAAACAGGATGATAATATCATAACACGTTATTATGTTCTTTAAACTTTAACCCCCTTACTTATGAACGTGAAATAAGCTTGGAATAGTTTATGCCATGCTTTGTCACTTTCTGTCAGATGCAAATGTCACAATTACAGATAAGGGCAAAGCATGGCATAAACTATTCCAAGCTTATTCCACGTTCATAAGTAAGGGGGTTAGAAGACTATTTATTTTCCGATATCCTTGTTTGCATACCTATTTTGTTAAGTTTTAGCACATATAGTTTTGTGAACTAAATTAAATGACATCAAAGTTCGATGCTGCTTAAGACTGGCAGCGAGACTCCCGAACTTCAGCTTAAAGGTTTTAATTTAAAACTGCATAACACTGAAATGTCGTAATTCGAGAAAGTAGATCTACTCCGGCTCGCAAAGGTCACAGTCAGCAGTGACAATGATGTCAGCAGGACAGGGCCTCTATTCAGGTGCGTTAAAACGATATCGTGTTTGACACGTTTAAGAATCGTTTATGTCACAGTCGCCATTATTGTAAATGACATAAGGGTTATCAAAACGTTGACAATACGGAAACAGGTCAAAAACGATATCGTTATAACGCAGTTGAAAAGAGGCCCAGGGCCTCTGCGTTAGGTATAATAATGGCGACTGTGACATAAACGATTCGTAAACGTTTCAAACACTATATCGTTTTAACTCACCTGAATAGAGGCCCAGATTGTTTCAATAACCTCATAAAAATACGATCAAAGACCGCAAAGGGATCTATGAAACAACATAATGTTTTTGTCATTTTATGACTTTGAAAATCACAGTCCCCGTAAGTAAATAAATCACTTTTGAATCGTGTCAAAAAAATCTGCAACTCAATGAAGTTATGACGTTAAAGTTTTGACGTTGAGTACCTATTTGTATGTTGTGGGATAGAAAGTTCTACGGGCATTTCTCTTGCTATTCTGTCCCAAACATTGAAATTTGACACAATTCTTTATGGCCAGGAAATAATAATAACTATTATAATTTAATATTATTGTTGTGTGTATATATTTAATATTATTATTGTGTTGTCCTTCTAGCTTTTCTGTCCTGGATGGGTCATACACAGATTTAGGGTACCGTCTTTCCTGTGGACACACCGAAAGTTAACATTTTTAAGGCCTAATTTTCTGGCTAAGCCCATTCCCGCAACAACACCGTCAGGACTGCTTTAGACCTATCATATAAAAACATAACTTATATGCACACAAGCTCTTAACTATTGACCATAGGAGAGACAACTATTGTTTTTAGGAGTGTGTATGACCCGGGTACATAGTACGTTATTACTCGTGAGTTAAATTTTTTGTCCATCACTTAGTGATTTCGAGGTAACGTACTTGAGGCTAAAGACACATGGAAGATGCACAGGCAAGGAGTTTCCTTTCACCAAAGAGTGCCGACAGTTATGTGACGAGTCAATTTGTCGCCGAGTCTTCGAGCACCTTGTTGACAATTGTTCGACAAACTGTGAGAAGGCTCGCATGCTAGCAGTGTCGGAGAAGTAATCGGGTTACTGGCTGCAGGCTTATCCATCTGTAAACTACGGTAACCTTTTGGACAATAGTAGTTACAGGTTGGCGACAGGCCTTCGACTTGGCGCAAACGCAAAAACGCACCAATGCCACTGCGGAGCTCAAGTGGACCGACAGGGCCACGAGGGTCCAGCGTGCATAAAAAGCGCTGTTCGCCTGTCCAGCCACGCCTGCCTTAACGACACCATCCGGCGGGCCTTTGTCAGCGTCAACGTGCCTGCTACACTAGAACCTAGTGGGCTGGCACGTGACGATGGCACGAGACCCGATGGAATGACTCTGGCTGGCACGTGACGATGGCAAGAGACCCGATGGAATGACTGTGGCTGGCACGAGACGATGGCAAGAAACCTGAGGGAATGACTCTGCCTGGCACTTGACGATGGCAAGAGACCCGATGGAATGACTGTGGCTGGCACGTGATGATGGCAAGAGACCCGATGGAATGACTCTGGCTGGCACGTGACGATGGCAAGAGACCCGATGGGACGACCTTAAGTATGGGATGCCACTTGTTTGGATACTCTGGCACCGTCCCACCTCGGCGCGACGCTTCTAAAGGCAGGTGCTGCTGCTACCGCGGTAGAATCAGCAAAACGCCGCAAATATGCAAATAAAACTGATAATTGCATTTTGCGGCTTTGGCGGTAGAAACTCTTGGATCTTGGGGCCCGGAGGCTTCCGCTTTTTATGAATTTTAAAAATAAACCGATTTGTGCCTCAGGTGACCATAGGGCTGGGTCTTGCCCGGTGGCAGTGGCCTAGGGGACATTTGTACATATCATAGTTATTTAGAATAAGTTAATCTATTTTATGTTCGTATTTAGTAAGTAATTTTGTTTTTGAACAAAATATTTTAATTCTATGCATATATTTTTCATAAAATATGCATTATATTACTGGAATTGTGATGGTTATTTCCTTAGATCTTATGAAATATAGGTACTTAATTAATAGCATTGGACAAATTGGCAATTTGAAAAAGTGCAACACGTAATGCGTCGATCTATATGCATTGTAGTTGAAGCGAAAGTGATACCATAAATATTATAATTCAATAAACCACAAGCAAAATGTATTCTAATAGGTGTTATACATTACAACCACAAGGTTCATCTAGCAATACTAACGCAATTAGATTAAAATTTTATCTTATGTTCGCATGCAAGATACTAAATAAAGACCATTATACAAAAGTGTGTCGCAAATAATCTCCGACATAACCAAAAGTTACATTGTTTTGACAATACAATTATATCTACTTACACACAATTTCGAACTTTCTAACAATCCGAATGTAACCGAATATGGTCTAGTTCACGTCGGCGGAGCCATCTGCGTCAGTTGAGGAGTTATGTAACAAACATAACAACAAACAGCCTACGATACATTTGTATAACGAGGTGAATGGAACTTCCGAATTGAAAACATTTTGTTAATAATTCAACAAAGTCGGTGCAGAGTTTTTAAATTACAATGAAATCAATATGTGATGCGGATGTCTATGGCCTCGGTAATCACTTCATCAGGTGACCCGCTAGCTCGATGCCTCCCGTAGAATAAAAAAAACAGAAAGCCTGAAATTTTTCACTTTTTTAGCAAAACTTCTCTCTCCCGTACTCACAAGAGTTCTGTATTGTGAAAACTCATAAAAACAAAGCATTCATGTTAAAGTATTACATAGGTAGGTACAACGCCACAATGTAAAATAATACTAGAAATAACACACATACCTACATAACGTCACGCCTTCATTCCCAGAGCGGGGTAGGCAGAGCTACAGAAATACCATCAACTTTAAACTTGTTGATAATTCTGTAACCACACTTTGCACAGTCAGGCCAAGAAGTTTACCAGTGTATTAGTGACAGGTTGCAAGCCCATCGCCTAACAGTACTACAAGCCTTTATTCCCTTAGTCGCCTCTTACGACATCCACGGGAAGACATGGAGTGGCACTATTCTAACCCGGCAACCACAGGGAATTTGAATTTGAATTTGAAGATGATTTTTTCATAATCATATAAATAGTTGTTGTTGTTGCTAGCGATAACAAGCGCCATTGAGAACTGGTTGAAATTGATACCAGTTTGAAATGACTTCATTAATAACCTGAACAAAAAAGAACTTGTCTAGTTAAAAATTTCCTCCAATACATTTGATTCAGTTTACTTAAGCGTCGATTTTTTTAATATCCAATTCTATACTTAGCATGAAAACATTATTCAGATTTAGTTGAACGTCAACAAGTACTTGGATACTATAAAGCCGCCAATTGCTTTAGTTTATTACGAACTAAAGGACTTTAAATTGCAGTATCAATTTCACAGAGCGGAGAAAATAAATATGCTATATCCGAAGTTATAAGGAGCTGTTACACCGTATTAATACGATTCCTTAAGTGATTGTATCGATGGAGCAGAGAAAAATAAGTTTCTTTAAAAATCCTTTTAAGTTTATGTCGTAAAAAAATATTTGCGCTGAGATGAAAAACAGATAAATGTATTTGCAGTACATTGCGGCAAATGCCCACGATTGAGTAAACTCACTCAGCTACACTTTTCAATGTATTAGTTTTACTTTATGTTTTTCGCGTGCCCTACCTTCTCAGGTCAAGCGGTAAAGGTAACAAGAATCTCAATGGCGCCTTTTCAGATGTCGTTGAGACGTTTTTACCTTTTAAATGTTTACCTGCCAGTTATTTTGATGCCATTTGGCTCCTCGTTAACCACAGCGTTTTCGTTTTTATTGTGCTCTGCCAGAATTGCAGCGATAAGGCGGACTAAAGAATTTGTTTTTAAATGCTACAAGGCTTTAAATGCTAGAACCTGCAGATCTTTGGTGCTTTTTCAAGGATCTTTTTTTTTCTTTATAATTATTTTTCTTGTCAGATAGTTAAGCAAAACAACACATTCGAACACAGTTGCTGCATTTTTAACGAAAAGCTTAAGCGACTGTAGGTACTTGTTAGACTAGAGAATATTTTCATCAGGTGCCTACTCCAAATTGAAAAGATGGTTTAACATATTAACATAACATATTGGTTATTTCATTGTTCCGATTTAGAATCACAGAATGAAGTCTGAGATATATAAAACGTTAACGTTTACTTACTACAGCTATTTTAGTTAATTGTACGTTGTTTTGTTGCAGAATGCACGAGTTGCAGCGACGACGAGCTGGGGGTCACGCGGTGGACGATGCCGCTGCTGAAGACTGGCGAGAAGAGATACTACCTGGGGATATTCTTTAAGGTAAACAACTACCCATAAACCTTTGACCACTTTTGAACCAGTGGTGTTCTTAGAGGGGATGCCAAGAAAGCTTTCCATAAAACAGAAAAAAACATTAACAAGAAACCATAGTTACCGCTGGTGTGTGGCGCTAGGAATAAACCCAGCCCTCATAAATTAGGATCGGTGATCTATATAAAGCTGAAGCATTTTCTTAAACCAGAAAAGATGCAGTTTTACAGGATCAAGGCTGGCAACTCAGCTGAGCTAAGGGTCAACATAGTTCGACATAGTTTTATATAAGGGGTTCTATCCAAATGTTCACAGTACATTTTCGTCAAGTACTGACCATAGTAAAGTTCCTTATGTTAGTTATCTACCTTGTTTCTCCGTCGCAAAACTTTAATGGACACTCGGATGTTCTTTGACCTGGCTATTTTGCATGTTTCCACATTTTTGAGGCGGAATTTGCATATTAAAAGAATTTAGTTGCTAAATATCAATAAAATTAATGATACGACTTCATCAATGATTTAAGCTCGTGCTCATAATCTAATCAAAATGGAATCAGATCTTATTTTTTTTTAACAATCGAAAGTTTTGTACATAATGTTAAAACAATACAAAATCCAGTTCCGTCACAGGCTCGTAATATTTTATTAATAGGATGAATTTTGAAACCACTTTAAGAAAAAACAATTTCGACCATAATGTTCGTACCAACATCAACTCGCTCCCTAAAGTCGGTCCCATGGTCAAACTTGACGCGTTTGTATGATATCACGCTTTAAGTCTTACTATTTATTGACCTACTTAATTGACACAGAAACAATTTTCCCAAGAATTCATTCTATTACAGTAATAGTCGCATCATGCAAAACCGCGAGTCTAAATTAGTTGTGGCATTTGTGGTCTCCGACTATAACTCAAATCCGTGCTAGCAATTAATAAACATTTTTTTTTTGATTTTGTCATCGTTACGGTCTTTCCTATTACAATAGAAGGTTAAAATGTGTGGGCCGAACACCAGAGCTCATTTGTTAACGACCAACTTTAACAACGGACTGATTAATTGTAGATACAACGTATTTATCTATCTAAAACTAGACGTTTCGTTAATAATTTTTGGACGTAGGTTTTTTTTTGTGCTGCTGCATTTGCATGTAACGTTTTTTAACGTATGTAAATTTATGGATATCATTATCATACAAAATTCTCAGACGCAATTTTTCCGAAATTAAGACGGACGCAGTACGAAAAGGTAAGTATAGCCTTTTCGCACTGCTTCAGTATTTAGACCAGGAATTTATAAAACATCCAATAAAGCCTCACTCTGAAACTTAAATGAGGCTCTAAACAATAAGGAAAATCCAAGATGTCTCCGGAGTCATTGAGGCTCATAATCATGCAATTACCTATAACTGTTGTCTAAAAGAAAAAGGCAGTATAAAAGTATGAAGTCTATATGCACATACTGCCATGTTGCTTTAGCAGTTTAGCAAGTTACGTCAAAGATGTGCGTGCGACGGAATGTTGCAAGCGTTGATCGATGTCGGCTCTCTCCGGCACTCCCACTGCGTCCGCGCATTGTTCGGTTATATTTAAATTATTACTATACTTTCTATCACTTGTGACAGGTGCTACCGACAAATTGCAAAGTCATTGTCTTTACTAAATTAATTGGTCATTATGCTGGGCCTCTTTTATATTGTCTTTACAGTTTACCCCTATTGTTATCGTATTGTCAAATCTATGATTGCTCAAAAACAATACAAGCGCATTAAGGGAACAGCTAATGTAGAATAAGGGCTGAGTAACGACTACCGATGAAATGTTTAACCTAAAGCCGCATTTGGAGATTTCCTGACCGTCATTGCGAAGTCCTCATAAGGATTGCGTTGCGTCCAGTCCAGTAACTTACGTAGGACTAACCACTTCTTAGCATTCTAGAGCGAGGTTTTTTGATTAGTATTTGATGTAAGTTATCAAAAAAAAAAGGAAAACGGGTTGAATATGTGAGGTAAAATCATGTAACAGGCAAATTTTTCGCGACTGGATAAAAAACAAGAAAGAGAGATATTTAGAATCCCTTCATCGAATTCCGCTGTATATTGCAAGATTTCATAAAAGAAAGTAGGGAAGTTGTTTTTGTGGCTCTCTTAGTTATCATTCTACAAAAACCGGCTAAATGCGGATCGGGCTCGCTCACGAAAGTGGTACCTTTCGTGAGCGACATTACAACGACGAAATTGTTTTTTTTTTGTATGGAGGCCCCCTTTAATTTTTATCTATATTAGTAAATAGTAATACACACTGTGACAATTTCAAGTGTCCCCATTATGGTTCATGAAATACAACCTGATGACGGACAGTGGAGGTTTAGTAAATAGGGCCCCGTTGGCACCTTTTGGGTACGAAACCATAAAATCTACGTAGATCCATGTGACTTTTATTTTTATGAGACTTAATGTTATCTGTTTCTTGATTTATAATTTTTAATAGTAAAATTTCGCAGACGACTTAAAAGACGTCAACAAATTAAATTCATCTTTAATTACTGCAAGATGCTCCCAGAGTTTTAACGTCCGTTTAGATTGACAGCTAATTTCCGCTGCTATTATTAAGAAATCGATTTTATTCGTTTTAACTCAACTTTCGTAAATCGCTGTGTCCCAATCGGTCCGCGCATCCATTATGTTTATGAATCATTATTATGCAATAAACATTTGTGTGCCCGGGCCATCCCAAGTTACGTGTTAATCACTTTCCTCGTACAACCTTACGCCACTGTTTAATAACCATAGTTATGTTGGAGTTTGCAATATATCCATTATGTTTTAGGTAAAGGGTTTTATTATCAAAGAGGGTAGGGACAAGTAGCTTTAAGAAATTCGAGGAAAATTTATTAATCGTTTTTAGAAACCTCTTTTCTAAGTTTATACCTATAATCTGTGTGTTGCGAGATGGTGTCTGTGACAGCCGTATTTCGGAATTTTATTTACTTTCTGAACTCACAAACGAGGTATTTAAAAATAGGCGATTCATTATTTTAATCCCTGAATGGCGTCGCTAGGGTTGTACCAATACCGTATTTATGAAAAGTGAAAGAAATAAGTGTAATATGTGTTTCAATGAGCTGTCACAGGCACCATTCTACAGCGCTGCGAGTGTAGTATCATTTATCGGCCATCCGCGACGACCTTTTCCAAAATACGTATAATCTCGTATTTTTTATGTTATGTAGGATCCGTATTTTGACCTCCTAGCCCAGTTATGTTAGGTAAATCAGCGTAACGACGCTAAAAAAATAGGCCATTGCCAAACCGTAAAAAATAAGTAGGCACGGTTCATTCTGCGATCGAGGTGATTAATTCAAACCAAATATATTAGAAAGTGGTCACGAATCACCTAATTATATGTCGGAAAACGAATGTAGTTATTGTAATGAAAGCAAATCAAACTAAGAACGCATTTGCAAGTACTTCTCAGTTGATTGACCACAATGTAATAGATATCTCCTTCTTTTTATAGCGCAACGATTATGTTTCTCAGGTTTCTTATACAGCAAATGATTTGTTCCTGATTCGTCATATTTCAGATTCGTCATCTTCCAAACTCTTCATTGTACACTCAAATTAAATCGCGAACACGTGCTTACAGGAATAATAAGTATTACTTAGGACTTTAGGATATATTGTACTTAGTAGTTATACTTTGTACTACGGCTTTTAGATAATAATTTACTTAAGGCAGAGACCAAAAGAATTGGCATCATACACATACATACATACTATCACGCCTTCATTCCCAGAGTGGGGTAGGCAGAGCTACCATAAATACCAACAACTACAAAAAGAGTAATTGACAAATAATGAATTAATAGTGAGAATTGGCAAATAATGGAATAATCATAACATTTACCACAGAGGATTTCTATAATAAATTTGGGCAGGTTGTACCTGGTATGACCAGTTTGGAAGATGACGATTCTAGAATATGACGAGTTAGGAATATGTCCAGTTAGGAATTGTCGAGTTTGAAAGATGACCAATTTGGAATATAACGAATCAGGAACCAGTCCTTCATATGCAAATAAATAAAAACAATCCAAGACCAAATAAAAAGGATCTCAATATGACGCCACTGTCGATTGGAACAAATCATGCCTTAAAAAGGTTTATAATTTATTTTTTTAATTATTCGGTTAATCCTCAATCAAGGCAACAGTTTAATTTGGCCAAACCCGTGTCAGTGTTATTTGGAAATATTCTCCGATACTTTGAATTCTGATCACGAACCAAATCCTTTTGATTGTTTCCATATCCAAAATATTCATAACGCAAATCTTCAATTATATTGAACAGCAAAAATGCTAAACCCCTTTATGAAACCCCATCAGTATTCTGGTTAGCACCTCGCCGTAGTAAATTAGCGATATGGCAACAAAAACCATTCCATTGAAGCGCACGTGACGGCGCTCCACGCGGCCGTTGGAGATCATTTCACTTTCACATTGTCCAAATGTTTTGATTACGTTGTCCCGGTACATTTTATGTGTATTTGGTGAATATGAATTGTTGACTGTTTGGTTCTCGACATGCTATAACGTTTATAAGAGTAAAAAGGACTCAAGGTTTGCCAAAGAGCAATGGCGCGCAGGATACTGGGTGTACGGAGGTCCGATACGGTTAGGATCAGAGGTGCGTACCAGGACAATCAAGATGATGAATTGTCAAGTTTATGTGGAACTGGGATGGCTGGAGAAAAATACCCTGAACGGCAGGAAGAATGCAAAGAACGCACACGCTAATTTGAAATTTTCCACGTAATTAGTGGATAAGAAACGGTCTATAAAAAATTACAAACTCCCAACGATATCCCAACAACATGTACGTCACGAGCCTACGAGCTGATGTAGAGCTGTGAACTCTTGATTTAACTAACTGTTTTTCACTAAACTTAGCTACGAACCAATCACCGCCATAACACAAGCTTTCATTAAAATATAAAGGCATTAAAATCAGATCATCCGTCGGCCGTAGGCCATGGTAGACTAACAAAGGATAAAATAAACACAGTCCCCCTTATTTTGGTGGGGTTTTAAAGACGGTTCGTCATTCGAACGTTGTCCGACCGTTCCACCGATGTCCGTTTTCGATCGACGTTTTTGCCAGCTAGTTGACCTAGTCCGGAACTTTTATGAAATTCTTAAATAGCGAAATATATACTTAATACACAGAAAACATCTAAGACTCAGGGACAAATACTCGCACTCATCAATCTCCTCCGCAATGATGGTCTTGTCCGAAGCGCTAGTAGATTCACCCATATTGCCTAAGAAATTCAGTTTAATATAAAATAAATAAATATCAGGGGACAATCTCACACAAATTGACCTAGTCTCAAAGTAAGCCCTAGGGCTTGTACTATGGGTACTAGACAACGATAAACATACTTATTAAGAGAAATAAATGCTTAAATACATAGCAAACATCCAAGACTCAGGAACAAATATTCGCGCTCATCACATAAATATCTGCCCTTACCGGGATTTGAACCCAGGACCGCTGGCTTCGGAGGCAGGGTCACTCCCAACTAGGCCACCGTGTCGTAAAAGACAGAGCTATAGCAGTTATATAGCTCTGTCTCTTTCTCTCACTATCGTCGTCCTCGTCCCACCGAACTGAATTGCTTAGCCATGTCATGGAAACCATCATTAGGCCAATTTACGGAATAAATGTTTTGCATCCTGAAATTTGAATATTTGGCCTCACCACATAAATTTTCACCTTACATATGCCAACTATCTACAGGGTCTGCAAAGGGTAGTTCTACCAGCGTTTCAACCGCTTTGACTTCGGTGTCGCATTTTTAACCATTTTCCTGTACGAGTAGGATAACCATTTTCGGTTATTTTCTAGGAGTCCAGGCATTCTTCAAAATAACCGAAAATGGTTATCCTACTCGTACAGGGAAATGGTTAAAAATGCGACACCGAAGTCAAAGCGGTTGAAACGCTGGTAGAACTACCCCAAATCTTGGCTTATTTACTTTCTAGGCAAGCCTTTTTTAGATCTAAACAAGGAAATACTGGTAGATACACAAAAGGGATATGATAATGATCAAACCTTTGCTACAATATACAATTAATATTGCTTGCTTGCAATTAATTTGCTTTAATATACAATTTTTAATAGATTACACTAAAATATAACCAAAACTCCAAAAACAAATGGTTTCGTTGCATGTCAAAGTTTTACATCGTTATTCAAGAAACAAATCTCCGATGGCATGAGCCGAGCTGTGTTGGCGTCTCAACCTAGCGATTTTTTCAACACAATCTGATCTATGTCAACATTTTGACTGAGGTTTCAATCAAATAAAGACAACATTTAATCGAATCCGCCGCGTTGCGCCGTGTGGCTATTTCGCCCACGGCTAGTTAATACTTAGATGACCTGTATTTTTTAAAGGAGTTCCATATTTTTTAAAATATTTTTATCTTTAGGGCGATAATGCGAATAAATGCCATGCTCATATTACATATTGAATGTACCTATAAGATTTGGTAAATCGACATTGCATGCGGTCATTAAAAAAACATGGGGAAATTTTGCACAAATTGACCTAATCCCAAACTAAAGTGTAGGCTTGTACTATGGGTACTAGATAACGATACAATTATATAGAGAAATACATACAAACTTAAATTCATAGAAACATCCAATAATTGTTATTTTTTAATTTGTTTAAATATGAGTTAGTAATCAAAAAATAAAAATATGTATAGGCATGACTGACATGACAGGACCCATCAGCTTCTTTTCTTTTTTTATGATATATCTTAATCACCAACGCACTTATTGTTGGTATTCTAGCCTATTAACTACCTATGAGACTTTCATTCATGTTTATAATGGAAAAAATATATACTACCTTGAGGTTACTCATAAATATTATCAAACTGAAACAATTTCTGCGCAGCGCGACTTCTTTGAAGTTTAAAAGTCATCTCTAAATATTAAACTTCAAATCCAATGACCGATAAAACGCAAACATCAGGCTCATGAATTTCCGGACAACTTGTCAGTTTCCGGGGAATTAGTTCCGGCGTCAATGTTCCGGAACTAACCCGGCCGCGGAAAATGTACTGGAAACTCAAAACTGACCACTGATCATTGGGTTTTGAGCTAATTTAACACTTGGGTAATTGGCGTAGGGTTTAAACTTTGATTGGGGCAGATTTCCAGCAGTAAAGCAGTTTAACTTGATGGCTGAACTGGGGAATTCTCGTCGTACTCTGGTTTAAAAACACGTGGCTCTGATTTCTCCCATATTCGTTATGCATTTATTAAATTTCCAAAATCCTGGGTCTTTATTTTACTTTAAACTTCTTTTGATGCTGTTTTTTTGGCATCCTCATATTACTTACGTAATAATTTAATTCAACTATATTGGCTTGAACATAGTAATTAACGAAGTAAATGCAAAATTCTTTATAAGGTCCTTATAATTTAAACATGGAACAACACCTGTGACATCATTCCTGTCGTCGATTGTGTATAAAGAGATTTTGCAGGGGGTCTGAACTATGACTTTTTAAAACTTCAAATCTTATGAAAAAATTACACGACAATTATTTCGCGCATACAGGTATTCCTCTCTTTCATAGCACTTTCCAGAGAGCGTAAGAAATGAAAAAAAAAAAATGGTCTCAAACCTTGGTAAATTTATCTCGTCTCATGAAACCGCATTGCTGCTTGTAATTAGGTAGTTACAAAATTAAGTAAAGTTGACCGTATTTGGAATTGTTTCAAATAACAATTCATATTGTTACCCATACTATACTCGCCTCTACAAATCTCATCACTTCCATCCCATATCCTTTCCCGCGTCACTTCATCAGTTCATCACCCATTCCTGATTGGTTAGTCCAACGTCGCGAGCCATCGCGCGGCAGCGCCTGCGCAACTTTCTCAACCGGTCGAGTTCAATTATGCAACGATTAAAACTGCACATAATGCCGGACGTTGCGGATGCAATGTCAAGTTTGGCTGTCTGGCTGGGGCTGGAAGACACTAAAGTAACCAGAAGTCATATATTCTAGAACGTTTAATACGTACCTACTGTGAAAGTCCGCTGCTTGTAGCGTACTGGCAGAATCTTAAGTCGTGCTGGCTGATGTATCTCGCGGCGTATTCCACGGTGATCGCGTAGATCTGAAATTATATCGCCCAACCGGGATCTGTGCGACATTACTTTGTTCAGTGTTCCCTTGTTCAGGATTCCTTGGAGTCCTATAGATCTAACGCGGTGTATGCATTTCCGATGTCGATGGAGTAGCCGTTGGTGCATCACCCGAACTGGCATTCAGATTTGGCAGGGTACAGGGTATCTCTGGATTAAATAGTTCTAATGCTAGTTACTTAACTGGGGTCTATATAAGAACCCATAATGATTTTTCTCCTATATTTGAACTCTCTAATATCGTTGGTCATAAAGATTGTTTCTCCTAACGCACCTTAGCCCTAATGCGATTATCCTAACATGGTTTGGTCCTAATCCTAATATTGTATATACTAATATATGAAAAGCATAATATTTTACAAGTCCTAATCAGTCATAGTCCTTTGTCATAAATTCCCGCTTTTGGACTTTAGGGCAAACGTTATTGGATCGTGAACAACACCCACCCAACTCTGGCAACATCCCGAGGTTAAAACACAAGCAAATAAAGATTTCCGTTCCGCATGTCGTTGCGATGTGCGAGTTATTCCGCCGGGCTGGTTGCCATGATTTACAGTAGTTCAAAAACGTAAAATACTCGTAGAAATATAGGTAATAATAGACTTTATGAAATAACAACTCAAAAACTATTAGTGCATGAATGGCAAGACGTTTCCTAAGTACCCATAGATATGAATAAACATGTGCACTTGTTATGAAGTAGCTAAGGTTTTGTAGTAATTTATTATTGTGGCTCAACAAAGCCCTGGTCAGTATCAAGTCTCAAAAGAAAAACAAACCCTTTTCATTACACCAGAATTGAAGGAAACGTATTCAAATTAACGGTTAACTCTAACTCACAGTGAGTACAGAGAGACTACCAGTATTTTTCTTTGAACTATTAACTCTAGAAACTATTAATTAAGTATGAGAGCCTCCAAACAGGCATTTAAGGATACCCGTACTAGTTTATAAAGGTTTTATCCCGTATTATTAATTCAGTTTACAACTTCACAACTTTCCAATGACTCGTCTCAGATCAAATAAACGCGTTAATCTATTTCTCCAGTCAAAATGGCTTGACATTATTTACAAAAAAAATAGTTACTCAAACTATTTGGCACACGGTTTTAACAACATTCGTTTTAATGCAAAAAGATTACATCATACATAGTATAAAAGAAAGTCGCCTCCCGCTGTCTGTCTGTCCCTATGTATGCTTAGATTTTAAAACTACGCGACGGATTTAATACGTTTTTTTTATAAATATATATAGTGATCCTAGAGGAATGTTCATATGTTTAATATGTTCGCTTTCGGGTCGCTGCTGGTACTAAAATAAGATGAAATAAAATGTAATTTCTTCATGAAACCTTACATAAGGAACGACGGCATAAATGCCCCCACTTCATCCAGGTATAAAAGGCCGCCATTATATACATTTGAATGCAGCAGCGATTTAACATCAAGTACAGAATCCTAAGCCGCAACCCGTTGCGTCTGAGGAGCGTAATTCCGCTCCCAGTCGGAGATTACGAGAATATGAATGTAAAAATGTTGAATTGTGCTCATAATAATGAAAATTTAGGTAGGTACAGTCGACCTGTAGGTAAAAGTAGCTGCACCTTTGTACCTAGTCGCTTTAACGCCTTTGACAGGCTAGTGCAGCAGTTCAATCATGACGTTAAAGTGACAAAGCACTTAAGTGTGCAGCTTACTCATAAGGCTGATTACAAAGGGATGTAACTATCCACTTTTTAACCTTGTCAAAATGCAATGAGGTAAAAAAAGTGGATACATTTCTCTGTAGTCGACTGTACCTACAAACTGGACCCAAATCGCATCCGTCTTCTATAATTTAAAATATTTCTTTACATAGAATAAAATACCCTCTGCGTCTATTTGTCTGTCTCTCAGTAAACCGCTTTCCTCCTAAACCACGCAACGGATTTTTTGACCATCAATTAGATAATTTTCTATTATTGATATGATTTTTACGTATAATTAATTCTGGTTTATGTACTGCCCTGTTAAGCCTATGGCTATGTCAGATTCAATTGCCAAAGTGAATTCAATTCTCTATTGTTAGTGATAAGCTTGTGATTGCTGCAGGACAGTCAGGTGTTACAGAAAAACCACATAAACCGAAGCTAAGCGAGGACGAGTTGCTAGATTTATAACCAACTAGCTGTTTCCCGCGACTCCATCCGCTTAGAAGTCGTTTATCGCTATAACCTCAGGAAAAGTTCAATTTTTCGTGACAGAAAGTACTCTATGTCCTTCCTCGTTACTCAAACTATCTCCATACCAAATTTCATATGAATCGGTTCAGTAGATCCAGAGATTACCCCTACAACCTCTCAAACTCATCGATATTCCCTCAGGAAACTTCAAATTTTTCGCGATAAAATTACCATATGTGAGATAGTTTGAGTCTCGGGGAAGGCCCCGAGACTCAAACTATCTCCGTACCAAGTTTTATCTAAATCAGTTGCTGTACTGATTTAGATAAAACTTGGTACGGAGATAGTTTGATCCAGAGGTTACCCCTGCAACCTCACAAACTCACAAACTTTACCTCTTTATGATATTAGTATAGACTAGCGATGGTGAAAGGCGATGTAATGAAGATAACGAAGGATAATAACTATTATCATGAATGTATCTATGCAGGACTTAAACGTCGCGATATTTGCAACTGTCTTGCGAATCCTCCAAATGAAATGATTAATTGCCGCTTAGATAAAAGTTAACTCACTTCGTACCTATACAACAACTTACAAGATAAAATATGAAATTATGTTTGTTTGTTCTTCTTTCTCCTTGAACTTGATCTGAAGCGGATCAACGCGTGAAAATTAATTTTCCAAATATTACAGCTGTACATTAAATTTGTTAAATAATATTCGTTACAACTTTTTTATTGCAGCTGAATATTTAAAACTAAATTTAGTGAAAAGCATCAGTCATTACATAAATGACTAGTCATACTTAGTTATATACTTTATTGCCTAATGTTGTACGATTTATTTGTTGTAGTAATTAAAGAAAATGTCATGTTATGTAACAATGCATCGAACATTATTAGGTACCTATAGAACTGGGGGGTTATTATGACCTAGCGATGCAGTTTATTTTACGGTGAGCATAAAGGACAGAGCTATGGCAGTTATATAGCTCTGTCCTTTTCTCTGAGTGTAAACAGAACTGCATAGTTATGTCATAATAACCCCCCTGATATAGGTACTAAATGATCAAATAACATCGTATTTTGTCGGATAAAGTCATATTAAGTATTCTGCTAAGTTAGCCATCGGTAAGTTAGCTGAAAGCACGAACGCTAGGTATTAACTTTTTATCCGACATATACAATTTTATGCCACCCAAATTGACAAGGTCCCAAACTAAGCTCTAGGCTTATACTACGGGTACTAGACCACGATAAACTTACTTATACATAGAAAACATCCAAGACTCAGAATCAAATACTCGCACTCATTGCAGGGGATATGAACCCAGGACCGCTGGCTTCGTAGGCAGCTTAGAGTCACTACCAACTAGGCAAACGCGTCATCGAATGTTGTTTAATTGTTACTACACTTCTACAAATTACCCAGGTAAAAAGAGTACATTTTTTAAATTTCAGAGCCTAATAACGTTATCCGGGCCTAAGATTAGTTGAGAGATTTGGTGTCAAATTTTCCTTTCTTAACCGCATTCTGCGCCCCCCCCCCTACCGGCGCCTAAAGCTCCCCCTTTCTTCCCTCCCGCGATGAGGATTACTCCTCAGCCTCCTGTAATTAAGGATCAAAGTGCCTCTTGTGGCGAATCTCAAATTTAATTAATTTATGGCCTCCAGAGCGAGATTTTCGCTGCCGTGATTGCCTGACAGAAATTACGCTGTAGATCATAATTGTATTCAAATTGCAATTTGGGGTTGTTACAAGTACTGTGCACCTTGTATGTACTTGTTTTTTTTATTTTTTTAAGGTGGAAAGTAGTTTGAGCGCGAATGGAAGGTAATTCCACATGCATACATAACATCACGCCTTCATTTTCATTATGGGGTAGGCAGAGCTACAGAAATACCATCAACTTTAAAATGACTTGTTTATATGAAGACGTTACCGTTTAGGATTGTCCCAATCATAAGTAGTGAACCGGCAAAGGCCTTAAGGAATCAGCTTTGGTAGTATAATTTGAGTCAATGGCTTGCCCTGACGTTTCTATGAACCAAAAATCCAAGAAAAGCACAAAAACTCCTCAGGGACGGCAAGACATCTATTCCAGTAACCATTATGCGGCCTTTATGCTCGTTTGCCTTCTACTTGCCAGAAAAAAAAACAAAACTAATACGAAACGCCATACGAGTATGAATAACAAATATTTATAAATGAAAAGCCTCACTTTCTAATACAAATAATAACAACATTATTATAAATAGTAGCTGTACTTTCTTCTTATACATCGACTGTAATATTCTGTTACGTAAGATGGTAATAATAACCTTGTAGAACTTGCGCCATGATTGATTTGAGAAGTTAATTATCATGTATCTGGTTCTTAATGGAGATGAGACAAGTATTCGAGCCCGTGAGTAACGCGCAAAAAACTTGATCTTGATACTGGTGGGGAAAGCTATATTCCGTTGTCACTATAACCGTAGCCTGGTAGCTCTAGCACGTACATTTTAAACATACGTCACGATTTCGAATTGCCTCTTTTATCCGAAAACGAAGACTTTTACGGATTCCATAGCCCCGAAAATAGACTCATACGTCACAATATATTATTTTACCTGTAGTACCTGGAAAACCAACCGATGCTCGGGTTGAAAACGATTTTTTCCGCAAGTGACAAATTGACTGATTGATTTTTACTCCCGTAAACATATATTGCAAATTTCATCGAAATCGTTAGAGCCGTTTTCGAGAACAGCAGAGCAGTGCTCTCAGCATACTCTTTGGTGTAGTGTTGAATAATGCATACTGTTCTGTATTGTAAAATGTATCCATGTCGTTTCATTTGGCCCCAAAATTTCTGTCTGCATACATACCTACATACATACATACTCGTAAAGTCACGCCTTCATTTCCAGAGTGGGTAGGCAGAGCTACAGAATACCAACAACTCTAAACTTGTTGATAATTCTGTAACCACATTTTGCACAATCAGACTAAGATGTTTACCAGTGTATTAGTGACAGGTTGCAAGCCCATCGCCTAACAGTACTACAAGTCTTAATTCCCTTAGTCGCGTCTTACGACATCCACGTAAGGACATGGAGTGACACTAGTCTAACCCGGCAACCACACGGGTTATAACGGTAACAACCGTTTAAAGCGTATTCTATTATTAACCATTATTTTATGGTTTCAGGCAAACTGGTTCAAGGCGCAGCAGTACTGCCGGTTCCACGGGATGCATCTCGCCTCCATCGCCTCGCAACAGGAGAACGACCAGCTCGAGAAATACGTTAAGGACTCAGGTAACTGTTCATTTAACGGGACTTAATGGATGACATCGCAGGAGTTTAGCTCTTTCATGATATAAGCAGTTGCTCCCGACTTCATCCGTGTAGAAATAGTTCTGCTAGCCGGTTAAAAGTACCCCATATACTTCCTTAAGGTTCTACCTATCATTCCAAATTATTGTTTCAGCAGTTTAGCCGTGAAAACGTAACAAACAGATCGAAAAAGTTACTTGAAATTTATAATACCTATTATCTTCCCTAGTATCCATACTATGGAAAATAAATTTTCAAGCTTATATAATTCTTGACCATTTTCTCTTATTATATTTAAATTGTTTGTTTTCCGAACATGCTGCGATGTAATTGTACTATCTTACCTACTGTGTTTGCTAATGTGACCCATTTTTCAATTGCAGGATACGGTCGCGAGCACTTCTGGACGTCTGGAACGGACTTAGCCGAGGAAGGGAACTTCTTCTGGATGGCTAACGGGCGGCCCCTCACGTTCGTCAACTGGAACGCCGGGGAACCCAACAACTTCCGCTACGAGAACGGGGAAGAAGAGAACTGCCTGGAACTCTGGAACAGAGACGACAAGGGGCTGAAGTGGAACGACTCCCCTTGCTCCTTCGAAACGTTTTTCATTTGCGAAGTACGGACGGATTAAAGCGCTGTCCTTATTTTAATCAGTAGACATAAGACAGCGTTATTGTTGGAATTTGCTGAAAGTTGGTCTTGTTGGACTGAAAAGCTATATTTAATCATGAAAGGCGAAGAATGTATAACTTGGCAAAAAAGAGTTACGTATAGACAGTAGTTCATCTTCAGACAAAACATCGTGTGGCTTACATTGTGTGCGGGCCTCGACGGTACGCGCCGCGAGCCTCAAGCGGACGGACCGAGACGGTTTAGTCGGGGCCGGAGACGAACTACCTACATTTTTTATACTTCTAGTTATATTTTTCTGAACAGTTTTTTGGCAAAATGCACGATAGTAAATAAGAGCGTTTTCCGTTCTTGCAATGTAAACTTCTTCAACTCGTGAAGTTATAAGAGTTACTCTTAAAAACTTAATAACTCTTCAATTTGGAAGATGAAAATACTCAAGTTTGTGTTACCTCTTAGTTAGTAACGTAACAAAGACGAAAGTGCAGGAAGTTTGTTCTCGCGAATTGGAACGCCAAACTTAGTTTCCAAAAGACAAAAATAATACTAGCGTTTCTTGTAAACAATTGTTTAAGTATGTATTTATTCAGACGTTTCACTTAAATTGTACCTATATTTTAATATTTTTTGTACAAAGTAAGATGTTAAATGCTTAAGGTAAAGACAGTTGCTGTGTAGCTGTAGCGATTACAATATTATAATTTGATGCAACAAAGTACAAGACGATAGATGTGAAAAGTTACCACTCTATAACAAGTTACCACTTGGCAAATGTTGCTTTGCTAAAGTTACCGCTACAACAAAAGTTACTATTTTGTAAATTACCATTGTTACCATTACTTTACCATACATTTTAATAAATTGTGTTTCCGCTTCTCGAAAAGTAGCTTATTAAAAAAAGACGACATCCGAAAAATGTACAGTTTTCCCATGTTAATTTTATTTAGGTCTTCTAGAATAGAATTCTCCAGCTGTTCTGGGCCTCGATTCAGGTGCGTTAAAACGATATCGTGTTTGACACGTTTAAGAATCGTTTATGTCACAGTCGCCATTATTGTAAATGACATAAGAGTTATCGAAACGTTGACAATACGGAAACAGGTCAAAAATGATATCGTTATTACCTTGTAGAATTCCAGCCCCTGGGTTCGTTGATAATCCAACCTAACAGTCCACATCAAAAGTAGCCCAGCACAATAACATAAAGATGCTCTAAATGATCTAGACACGACGACGTCTCTTGACAATAGAGTGCAGATCATTTTGAGCTCTTCGGTTTTGTAGCTACTTCTGCTGCTGTACTCTGGATACCGAAAATACTAAATGTCAGAATCATGCGTGGGGCAATAAATTTGTAAAAAGGTTGTATAAATAGGAGATACAGAATGCATTGTTCATGTTTGGGCGTTTTACAAAAAAAATACCTATAGTTAAGGACTAAAATTAACAACGTTAACTTTTCCATTATGTCACGAAAATTAACCTTTACTGCTTTAAAAGGAATAAAGGCATCTCAGACAAAACTCCTATAGTTAGTTCAACCATATTACTAACAGGTGAGGTTTGAATCTGCTACGGTTATTAAATTTGAAATACTGCCTGTTTGCTTATGAGGGCAGTAGGTATATAAATATATGACCAATTTTCGTGACGTAATGGAAAACTTATTGTTGTTAATTTTTATCCTTAACTATAGGTACTTTTTTTGAAAAACGCCCGTTTAACGGCCGCGCTGTCAGTTAAAGACACTTAAGACGTTCTTTTGTGACGATTATTCATACGCAAATTTGAAAAAGGAACGAGTTAATTGTTTTTAAAATGTCTCTTATTACGGCGGTAAGTAAGTAGGCCCAGTTTAACACCTACATTGTGTAATCGTTATTTTAAAGTAGGTAAATACACTTGGTCAGTAGTAAATACAGAGTTGCGAGGTAGGTATGCTTGGTTATTTATTAATGTAGTTTTTGTACTAAAGGTTAAACAATGTAAACACTGCCACATGATCATCAAGACCACAGGCGTCTATTCAGAAATTTCATTCAGCGGCCAGCGAAAGGGACTGAGTTGTATGACTGTTTTAACTCTGTCTCTCTCCCCGCCTGGAACTTGACAAGTTTAAACAGCTCATGATACAGCCTCTCATGAACTTAAGTAGACTTGGAGGTGAGTTCCGGAATTAGACGTCTGGTAAATGGGACCTCGAGTCCATAGTCAAACTTAGGTTATAGAAATAGGTTACCATAGTGATACTTGTAAAAATAGATTTAAGAATAAATAAATTTGAAAAATCTCGATGTTTTATCAATTGCCCTAAACCCTCTAAATCTTTGCTTATTCCCTAGAGCCCAAGAGAAAACAGTGGAAACCGTACTTGATATTTTTGTTTAAAAAAATTGAATTCAATAGTTTATTTAGTAAACGAGAGAAGACAGTATATATAACTCGTAAGTACTATTGAGATTAGGGTAAGGACCAAATGGTTGGACCATAGCTAAGCGTAGTTAACCATACAAATAAGAAAAGTGATTAAAGTTCCGTTGTGCCACGAAAATTATCCCTACAAATGTATGGCTAATTTTCGTGTCACAACGGAAAAGTTTCATAGAAAATTTCGTCACACCCATGCCAAAGTCGCAAATCTGCACTTCGATTTAAAATAAGAATAGCAGATTCGCTGTTTTACCAAATGGCGTTTCCGTCATTGTCTTTTGGACTCAAATTACAGATTTACGAATTTAGCATGGGTGTGACGATTTAATTGAGTGAGTTAGCGCGGCAAACTTTTTGGTCCTTACCCATTATGGAGTGAATGTACCAGCGCTTCGGTCGGACAAGACCAACATTGAAGAAAATAACGCCCTAGCGGTTTTTGTTTTTCTTACTTTATTAGTTACCAATAAATAAAGTAAGAAAAACAAAAAACCGTCTTCAAAAAGCAAGGAATACTCAACTTCTTTTAAAATTGTAGGTCAATCGCAGTCGGCTTTTGGTTAAAAATATTGTAGGATGCCGAATTCAGTTGGACTACGTACGATTTAAAAAAAAAAAAAACTTACTTTTTTAAGACGGCTTTTTGTTTTTTAAAACATTTATTTTATTTCATAACTATATTAATGATAATGACCAGAGCCCGGAATTTTCGTAGCAATTTTTAGGTGTCATAGGGAGTTCTCGTTTATCGACTTCCGGTATACATAATTTATCGATACATTATAGAACACAACACAACATATCAATGAAGATTAAAAGTAAAGGTAAACAACAGGCGGTCTTATCGCTAAAGAGCGATCTCTTTTAGATAACTTTTGAGTGGCTGAAAATGTTAAATAGAGATTTGCAATGAAAAGTTAATTTTAGCAATTATACATTTAATCAGTTCAGTTCAGTGTTTTAACTTATCAATTTCACGTACAAAGTCAGTTTTAGTGCCTACAAGCGTTTCATGATTAGTTTCTCTATAAAGTCAGTTTTAGTGCCTACAAGCGTTTCATGATTAGTTTCTCTATAAAGTCAGTTTTAGTGCCTACAAGCGTTTCATGATTAGTTTCTCTATAAAGTCAGTTTTAGTGCCTACAAGCGTTTCATGATTAGTTTCTCTATAAAGTCAGTTTTAGTGCCTACAAGCGTTTCATGATTAGTTTCTCTATAAAAGCAATAGATAGTCATAATTTTATCTTATTTTATTTTTATTTTATTTTATAGAAATAGGTTCAGTAACAAGTCACAGACGTAGAAAGCATGACAACAGAACCTGAAACATATAAGTAACACTCAGTGTCTGCAACTCAACACTAACTGTACTCAACATGTGCAGAATACAAGTTTAAATTAAGCTAACACGCACTTGATTGTCTTGTGAAGCAAGTAAGGAAATTACAAATAAACCAACTATAATAAAAGACATCACAAATAAAAGTATACAGGCAATGATATTCTACTATAACATGTTAAATAACTCTGATGTACTAGACTTAAATAGGTTTAATGACATTGCGAAAACGTCGCAGTCAGAACATATTTTATTGAACGAGCGACACATACGGTTGATGGGATTATTAAGGGATACATTATTATTGGTGTGAAGAGTGGCAAATAGTTGGGGGTGGCGGGTGGGTCTAAGGACACATTTAAATTTAATTTTGCCCAGAATATCAGTATCTACAAGAGAATTACATATTTTGTACAACATGGCCATATCAGTTACTTGTCTCCTATGTTCCAGCGTTTGCATATTAAAGTGTTTCAATCGCTCATGGTATTCCGGGATAGTGCGACGTATACCCATTTTCATGCATGCGTCAGGTACGCATGCACGAGCTTGGACAGACTCAATTCTGTCGCTATGAGAGGAGTAGATAGGATACCAAATGGAAGAGTTGTATTCGAGGGTACTACGAACGAGAGAATTGTGTCAGTACATAGGGCTTCCCTTCGGGATCCTATCATTTCATAACCAATGTTTCACAAGTGATTAATTTCACAAACATATCATTTGACAACCCGCGTTTTTTTCCGAAACTGTTAATAATTCTGGATTTACTTCATGACCATCGTGAAGAACCCTGTAGGTTAGGTTAGGTTAGTTTTATAAAATTCATGAAATATTTGTAGTTATACAAATAAAAGCGGGTTGGCAAATAAATAGGTTGCGAAACGATGCATTTGTCAAAGGTTTGTCGGCAAAAAGACAGAACCCTTCGCCTCGCTGCATATCTCAAATTTTCGTGGTGGGTTTTTTTTCTGTCACACTAACTTTGTCCTGGCAATAAAGAAGATATTATTTTTTTATCCAATTTGGTGGAGTCGTTTGAAAATTCTGCCCATTTTTTATTTATATAGAAAGATAACGTCATGATTCAAGCGTAAATCAGACTGAAGCAATTGAGCGGGCTAGCGGGATGTCAAGTTTGATGGCTGCAAGCCGTCATATTACCTCAATAACACGGGATGGTGGATTCAGCCATTAGAGAGCGGCTTATATTCCGTGCATTATACTCATACCCATTCTAGGTGAGGGCCTAGGTGAAAGCTATCGTAAAATGTTAATTAAGTATACGTAGTAAAATTTGATTAAAACCATAATGAGAAAGTCATTTATTATACGAAATAATATCCTAGGGTGCCATTTTTTAATCTTACCGACGCTATATTCATAACTTTAAAATCAATTTACGCAAAGATTTTATCTACTAGCAGGCTTGTTTTTGGATTTGATATCATAACGCCTTTATCATATCAAATCCAAAAGGCGGGCCCGCTCGTAGATAAAATCGCAGAATATATTGATTTCAATGTTGGTCAGTTTTCGTCAGTGGGATTCAAAAATCGCACCCCAGGGGAAAGTTTACAACAGCTACAAAAACGAAGTCACACAACCAACAAATCATTACCTACTCGAGAAAGAAATTTACTTCACCATTGTTGTTTGGACACACCGAAAGTTAACGTTTTTAAGGCCTAATTTTCTGGCTAAGCCCATTCCTGCAAAAACGCCGTCAGGACTGCTTTAGACCTATCATATATAAACATAACTTATATGCACTCAAGCTTTTAACTATTGACCACCGGAGAGACAACTTTTGTTTTTAAGAGTATTACCCTTTAGGTAACTTGACATCAAATAAATTTCAACAGAAATATTCGCGGGTCCCTGGTAGCTTTAACTGCAAATATACACCTGGCCGCGGACACATGAAATATCCATGAGGCGCTGGCGTTTGCCATTTGTGTACAACATTCATTCCCAAGCAATGGTGCGCATAGCAAATAACTATAAAAATATAACGACGACTGAAAGTCGCTCCCAAAACCCTTAGGTATGTAGAAAATCCTGGGGTAAATCCTTAGAGGCTTAGACAAAAAAAAAGGATTAATTGGTTCAAAAACATTGAACTAGTCATAATGAGCCAGCACGCAAGCTCACCTACATAAGATAAGTAGGTACTTAATAAGAAAAGGCTTAGGTTTAAGATATGACCAAGAAACTCCTTTACCACTTTTGGATCTTACTAGAGTCAAAAGTGGTAACAAAAGAAGTTTCCTACTAGACTATACACTATAAGCTGTAAATGTAAATAGGCTGCATCTCGTAATGACGTTTTAAAACCATTTGGATACATGCTGAATTAAATTTATTTTTCAACTCGAATATAGTGCACTCCTTTTTACTACGCCGAGTGCCTGATAAAATTCACGAGAACTTATTAAATCAAGTTTGGAGCGACTATGTGGTATTTCTGTTTGCCTAGTACTTGTATTTCGTCGCTTGTCTTCCAGTGCGTCTCTTTCATTTTATTCTAGATAGTGAAGGATTACTGAGATACAAACAAGTCACTGATAAGTTCGAGCCGCCCTGGCGAGTCACATTTCCTGAATCACTCTGACCTGTCTCATTGGCTAGCACAAGTTGTCCGTGGCTCGTTTGTTTCTCGAATATCCTTTTCTAACTATTATATCACGATAGAGACTCGCTGAGAGACAAGCGAGATAATAGAAGATAGGTAGTTGTACTGAGCCTTCCTCAAAATGTTATTTCGTAAGATCTACTTTAAGAACAACTTTATTTTTATGGCGTTTGGGGGCTTAGTAATAACATTTAAAATTTTCTCTTCCAAGATCATGCAAGTCAATTTTGAATCAGTTCCCTCTGTGGAATTAACTGGAAATCAGAATAAATATGCGCCCGATGACAAAGTAATAAAATTATCTTAGAGTTGATCATTTAATTGAGCTAGACGGTGGCAACAATGTCCACTGTACTTTACGAAGACCCATCGATTTTGGACTCTTTAATTTAGTCTTCATAAGCAGATGATGACTTTAAATAAGAACCCTTCAACATTTTGAAGTCATTACCATTCATAATTCTGAAAGATGTTTTTAGGGTTCCGTAGTCTAACGCAATGTCCGTCTACCTGTCCATCTGTCCGTCCGCCTGCAGCTTAGCTCAGATAATCTTAAAACTAGAAGGTTTTTTACGGTACCTCCCCTACACTTAAAGTAGGGATGGTTTTTCTTTCTCGTCTACCCTAAGGGGTACATTACAGTGCCCGGCCGATGAGAAGTAAATCCGGACATCTGTCATCGCAGTACAATTTTAGTCTTGGGTTTGAGGTTATAATTAGTACTGGAATGACAGGTGTCAGGATTTACTTTTTATCGGCCGGACACTGTTAGGTGTGGAGCGTCGTTGGATAGATCTTTCATAGACTATTGCAGGTTTGCGATTTCAATTTTTTTATTAAGGGATCCGTTTGTGAAATATTAAGCTTTTTAAGTTCAATTTTTTGTTAGACTTAAGTGTGTATTCTTTAGCAAAAGCGAGACTGAAACGAAGGTCGTAGGGAAATCAATCATTACGAAGCAGAAAAAGGCAAATGCACCATCAATACAAATCCCGACCCTTCGAATGGCAAACACCGATCTCCGAACGCATAAGCCGCTGGTTTTACCTTAATACGTGTACCTTTGAAAGAACCCTAGATTCCAATAAAGTAGCAATGTACCGTTCATTTCCCTCAGCAGCGGCGTCAATCCGCCTAAGCAGTCCCGGTACTAACTGCGTTGGGACAGGACAGGAGGTATGCCATTTTGATACTAGGCAACTTATGGATTTTGTCTTCTCAATTGGATATTTGAGTGTTCATTTTCTTTTGAAAATAACATAACTGTTTGAAGCAAATGAGGAGTTCTCACTAGCTTACTAATAGGTACTACTATTATTTCTAGATTTTTTCTTGTTATATTGGTTTTTTCAATGTCCTCTTCCTTCCTTCTTCCCCTCCCTAGCTTTCTGAAAGATTCAACTATCTGGCCTGCGGCAGCGGTCATCGCCTGCGTTCCAGCGCCAATCTTTCCCTTGCGGTTCCGTGTAATAAAACACGTTTCTATGCCAAATCCTTCACAGTCCGTGGTGTCCAACTGTGGAATGAACTTCCGTTGTCCTTAAGGCAGTCCCCTTCTGTAGTCTCTCTAAAGAGGAATTTAAAAACTTTGTGGCTGAATGAGTCGTGAAGTCAGGTTCCTATAATGATTAGAGTTGTTATTTATATATTTATGTAGGTATATATGTATATGTATGTATATATGTGTGTGTATTATACATGTACGTTTATATTAGTTTGTGTACTTGCTAATTTGTTTAAAATGTATTTATTTATTTATAAGTATTATCATTTCTTTTTACTTTTTGTGCAAACTTGTATGTATCCAACCCCATGCATTGTCCTTACTCATTTGCTTCAGGGTTAGCTGGAAGAGATCCCATTTAGGGATAAGTTCGCCTTTGTACATTAATTTAGTATTATAATTGTAATATTTATATTTTTGTGCAATAAAGAGTTTACATACATACATACATTGGCGTTAAATTGGGGTTGGTTGGTTACGCTAAAACGACTCGATGGATTTGGATTAAATTTGAAAAGGAGACAGCTTATACCCTGATTTGACTATTTTATCTTTCATCCTGAAAAAAGCACTGTTCCCGTGGCATAGTCGTGACTCGTAACAAAGTCGCAGGCTGATGATTGATAATAAAATCGCCAGAGTTCATTAGAAAATGGTTTTTTCTTGCGATGCTAATTTTTAAACTACTAAAAGATGCCTCCTCCAAAACCAAAACCTCCTAAAATACGATACAAATATTCTTTATTGAACACCACATACCTACCTACAAATACAGCATGAAAAGTAAAATGCAAATTAAATGTTACTAAGTGAGTCAATAGGCGCCTGCCTTATAAACCGTTTAAAAACATCTGCTTATCACATTTTTTTATAATTTTCACGTTTATTTCTCAAATCAACATGCATCCAAACGCACTAAATCAATTCTCGCCCCTCGACCAATTACGTAAAAGCTATTCCTTTTCCGCTCGTTAAAAATCCCATCAGCAAACGCCTAATTTGTCTCATTTCGCAGCTGACCTCTTGGTTCCCCCTCTCTAAATAGCACGATGTTATATAAGCAATGGTAGCCAGATAGTATATACTATGTTCCGTATGTTTGTCGCAGGTTTGAGCAGTGTTTAATGATTGACAGAAAATAAATATGTCGTGTTTAGGGAAACCCAGGCCCGTATTATAGTCGCCTTTAACGCGGTGCATAAAGCTTCCGTCACTCTCACATTAACCCACTGGCCAGAAAGTGACAGATGTTTTATCTACGGTTACCCACATCGATAAAGACGACTATAACAGGCATCAATAAATTAAAACTATACAAAATAACCCTCCATCTTCGTCGTCAGGGTTGGTGACGCATTTGCATTCTTAGTATTACAATCTTGTGATAATAGTTTTGAGAATGCAAATGTCTATTACTCTCAGACCCCATTTACCATCAGTTAGCATGTGTTCTGGTTTGCATTTTCTTTTCGATATAAATCCGCATTATTTAATCATCACTAGTTCCTACGCGTCACTCTGACATACTCATATAATTAGTTTACTGCTATAATTCTGATAATTGTCCGTGTTTTAAAGCAACCTTTATCACTTACAGTGTTACAAAAGCCGAAGTATAATATTTTTTGGGCCGTGAATTACAATTGCACCGTAAAGATACGATTGGGCTAACAAAGGGCCGGGAAAGTCTTTTCCGGGCTATAATACTTATACAGGAAGTAGCCCGGATTCATAACAAGAACGTAAGGGCAGGTACACACTTGAAGATTTTTTGACGTCGTACTTAGCCTGGTCGTTAGTGCTAGTGACCCTGCTGCCTACAAATTTAAAAAATAAATACAAAATTCAAACATTAATTATAGGATTAAACAAAATACTTTACTAGAAGCTGTTCCGGGTTTGATACTAGATTTTTTTGTGATAAGTGTGTTAGTTTCTGAGTCTTAGAAGTTATTTTACTTATGTACTTATTTAAGATTTTATTATTTAAGGTTCAAATCCCGGCAAGAACAGATGATGAGTGATGAGCGCGACTATTTAATTTTGTTCCTGAGCCTTTGATGTTTTCTTTGTATCAAAATATTGTATTTCTTTATACATATAAGTATGTTTATCGTTGTCTAGTACCCGTAGTACGTCTAGAGCTTACTTCAGGAATCGGTCAATTTGTGTCGGTAAATACACAGCATAGTACGAGTATATCCACGGTTGGCTTGGGAATGAGCAATTAACGTTGTTAACGTCGTACCTCATGTGCTTTTTTTTTTTTTTTTTTGCATATTATTCTCGAGTCTTGCACGATATCTCTCTGAGAGCTCTTATTTACGTGACAGTTATCGCGGCCGAGTTAAAAATAATACGATAACATGTTAAAAGCAATATGGTTTTACCGAAAGAGCGCACGCCCCGCCTTAGTCACCGTCACGTACAATTTTGGAAGGCTGAAAACAGCAGGCATCTTCCAGTCGTGTCTGTTTCACGTGTGAATCCTCCCTGACTCTAATCGTATGCAACTCGGTGAGATTCACCCCCGCATTATTCGACTGAATAAAACATGGACTCGACAAATAGCTTATAAACAGCCGCCCCAATTCAGCCTCTTCGTGGACCATAATTTCCACTTGTTACTCTTATTCGAGCCTTTTCAGGTTCGAGAATATTTGCATGACATTTGAATGATAATGCGTTTGAAAACAAGTTACGCTGTAGTAGGAGTTTTAAGTTGGTTTTGTCTATTGTCTTCTTTAATTATTAAAGTATAGCGACTAAGAAACTTTACGGTACCTACTGTAACTTACATACATACATAACATCACGCCTTCATTCTCAGAGTGGGGTAGGCAGAGCTACAGAAACACTAACAAATCTAAAAAGACTTGTATATCCACATTTTGCACAATCAGGCCAAGAAGCCTACTAGTGTATTAGTGACAGGTTGCAAGCCCATCGCCTAACAGTACTACAAGCCCTTATTCCCTTAGTCGCCTCTTACGACATCCACGGGAAGACATGGAGTGGCACTATCTAACCCGGTATCCACATGGGGGACTGTAACTTAAAAAACATCAATCATATAAGCAGCAACTCTATGGAGGCGAAGGAGCTCGTAGAGTATCTAGGACTTAAGCCCAAAGTTACCCTGAGGGTCAAGTGGTTGGAGCTCCACTACAAGGTAAATTTTAAGTCCTTTGTGGTGCGAGTGCCGACCAAAGATCAGTCGGCCTTTTTAAAGTAGGAATTCCGACTGAGGGGTGTCATATTTCGGCGATTTCACACATTGCGCCACTTAAATTAAAGCATCTAAATAATGATCATGTCATGACTCGTGAATTATTATGGTTCGCCATTTGTTGACTTCGCCAGTAAAAGTCAAAAATAAAGATCATTAATGCAGGCGCTTCACTCGCCTAAAATAGGTACTTATATTCCACATTTCGTCCTTGCACTTGGATACACGCATATACATTGACGACCGATGGACGCTCGCACACTTCGTACATTGCTCAAAAGTTACCAACAAAATATATTTATCACATGATTTGTATGATCGTTAACTACGTGTGGAATTGTGGATTAAATATATGCCCGTATGAAATTACACGTTGTATAATAACCGGCCATTTACCTCGTAGAAACAAACACATTCACTTGTAAAATGTAAATTAGCAACAAATGACACCAGGGTAAAAAATAAGGAACTAAACTACATAATATTAAAACTTAAGTAATGAAATTAACTTAAATGACAACTAACTATATAAATTCAAGCAACTACCTACACATGCTACATTTAAAGTCAAGGTTGTTTCGGAGCAAAATCTAGTCCATCGATTCTAAATCAGTTTCAGTTTCTTCTAAATTTTGTGACCCAATCTCCAAATAAGTAAATGCAATTGTTTGTTTAATCTATAGGTATTGAACTTTCAAGCGTTATTCCTGTTGTACGGTAAAAGCATAGAAATGTAAAAAGTAGCTTTTAAATGGCGGGCAACCGCTGTTATTGTCTCGGTCTCACAAAATTACTAAAAACTCCAAAACTAGATTGTAATAAAGCAGACTTTAAAAGTACCTACGGCGGGATTATCCCGGGGCGGAAGTCCCGTTAACTCCCGAACTCGCGGGAAATGTGCCTTTTCGGTGACAAAGGAAGCCTTTAAGCGGGCACTACATCCGACCACGCTGATAAAAATGATTAACGTCCGAGGTACAGTCGACACCGGCGATATTTGGAACGAGGCTGTGGCGTACTTTAGCTGGGATAATAATTTAGCATTTATTGCAGCCTGGGGGGTGGTTCTCTCAACACAGCGCTGCGTCGATCTCAAACTAAAGGTGAAGTTTTATCCGCCAAGTTTAAGAAGTCCTGTCGGAGCGTACAAAACACATTTTAGCGCTTGCCGTCTCAATTAGTCAGCAGGCAGGTGAGTCGAGTTCAGTGTCGTATAAAGCTGCCTAATTAAGCAGGCACGCGCTAAAATGTGTTTTGTACGCTCCGACGGGACTTCTTAAACTTGCCGGATAAAACTTCACCTTTGAGATCGACGCAGTGCTGTTGAAAAAATCACCCCTGTAGTTGCAGCAGTAACGTCCTCGAGAAATGCAGCCTGCTGCGTTTAGTGGTGCTAGAACCTTGTCCAGGGTCCGTCCGGATCGCTACCACCATCTTATTCTTTAACCTACTGCCAAGCAGCGTGTTTGCATTTGTGTCCCCGTGTGGGGATAAGACAACTGGTGAAATAACTAGCATAAAGGTAGGGTTGAAAAACGCATTTGCACTCTTAGGATTGTAGTCTCAAGATCGTAGTCTTGAGAAATTAAAAGTCTCAGATCCCAATGGCCTGTGTGCTCGTTTGCCTTCAAAAAGATGAGCTCAGAGATTCAAGAAATTGGGGTGGAGTATCTGCTGATGATGAGATTTAAGATGGTAGAAAGATGAAGTCACCAGTTTCTCAAAACATTGCAAATTATATCGAGTAAGTAAGGTTAACGTATTATCCAAAAAATGTGTATGACAATTGGCATCTGCGGACCGTGTCCATATTTAGTACTACCGCTAGACAGTAAGTTGTCACTGACGTTGTCTTTCATATCGTCCTCGAATAGTAAAAGTGAAGTAAACCTAAAATATATAACACTTTTTCAAAACATCATTATCAGCCTATACTAGTCCACTACTTGACGTAGGCCTCTCCCATTACATGCCACCGAGCCACCTTGCGAAGATTGTCGCTTCACCTAGTCTGAGGACGTCCTACGACCGTCCGTCGTCCGTTTGCTGATCCGCGGTCTCACTCAAGAGCACAATAGCTCCAGAGGTTATCCATTCTTCGGCACATGTGGCCAGCCCACTGCCACCAAGCTGCTAATTCGATGGGCTCCGTCGATAACCTTAGTTCTCTGTCGGATCACCTCATTACGGATCCGATCCTTTAGAGAAACTCTCAACAGAGCCCTCTCCATAGCCCGCTGAGAGACTTCAATTTGTGGACCAGCCCCACCATGAGTGTCTACGTTTCTTTTTCAAAAAGTTACGATTGTAAAACGTATGATTGAAATGTTCGAGCTCGAGCTGCAGAGCGACGATAGGTCTTATAAATAGGGGCGCATTCCGAGCAACCGATACTCTGAGCTATTCCCGCACTTCTCCAGATATAGTGAACTTATGTTCCCTTCAGTCCGCACCTGCGGCTCGACCTAAAAACATGCGGTAAAACAAGAGCTGTTGCATTTGCACTCGGCGGTGCATTTCACTCAGAGCCGGGCGCTTCCCAATACGAACCATCTAGACTTTGGTTTAACCATGGATTAACTAATGCTAGCTCTGTATGTTTTAGACCCCTCTTATACACACAACACATACGCACAACAGCTTAAATTTGCTTGATGTTTGTCATTTTAACATTTTCATCTGACAGAAAGTGACAAAGCATACTTAAAATAGGTTTATAGGGCTAATTAAGACTGAGAAATAAATGTTATTTAAAAACCTTTTGATTTAAAGCCGGTGTCAGAAAACATAACACCGAAAACCACTTTTTCAATTTCGTAGGTTTGTCCATATTGCTTATATTGAAATTCCCACCAACGGTTATCCACTGCCCGCTGTAAACGTAGTTTTTGGCAGTTACTTACTAACCTAAAAAATACGGAGCGTCCGGTTTCATACGCCATATGTACAATAATTTATTCCATAAATAAGCAGTAGACGCACTCCGGCAGGATCACACTCTCACAGTCCATCCGTCATACCGTGTAAACTTACTATCTAGCGAGGGCTTGTGTGAAACATCTAGATATTAACTATCTTATTTACTTATTGATTAAAGTAATATATACGCTGCCCCGTCGCTTACGAAGTGGAGTCGTGAAGGGAACAACCCGGCCTCGTATCGGTGTGGATGAAGACCGATTGAAACAAATGACGCTCGCAGCACATCCTTACCGCTTTGCGCCTCACGTGCCTAAACGCTACTCCTGGAAGTACAGTGGGGCTATTTTTTTTTGCATTTTACGACCATAAATTACTGCAGGCATTTCTGTGGGATAATTATACGCATAAGCGGGTACAGTGGCTCTGCGCGTACAATAGAGTAACACATTCGGGGGGTTACCAAGACATGCCTAAACAATTCGGTTTAGGATGAGTGTATGGGACCGTATACTAAATTGCTTAGCCCCGTCATGTTAACCCCCCAGCATTCGCGGACAGTGTGGACTGCCTGCATTTAAATAACTGCGGCATTTATATGTCATCGGGAATAATTAATGTGGGTCGTAAATAGAATAATAATAATTATTATTAAGAAATGAGTTAGGATTGAGTGGTGGATTGATTGATTTAGTGGTGGTAGAGGCTTGTGAGGGATCCGGTCGGATCGCTACCACCATTTTATCCTTTAACCTACCGCCAAGCAGCAATGAAATGACGAGCTAGAGATATTCCATCTTGATGCCAAGGGTTTCCATTAGGTTGCCTGTGTGCTCGTTTGCCAAATGCTTACCACAGGGCTCGGATACCGGTTTAATTTTCAAACCGTCAATATGTACTTCACGCAAAACCTTTTCATTTCGGTTCCGTTCGCATAAACCGGTTTGTTAACCGGTCTTTGGAGGAACGGTTATATAAAGTTATTTTCGAATTAACCGGTTTCTTAATTCAGTACAAAGTCTTTAGTTGCTCGGCTTGCAGGTCGTGGAATAAACTGGTTAATTAAGGTTAAAATAAAGTTCATAAAACGTTTGGAGCTAAACCGAAATTAACCGGTACTAACCGGTATTTTTTAAACCGGTTCCGAGCCTTAGCTTAATTACCATATAGACATCCTAGCGTGCACTAAATTTGATAGTTTTATACTCGGGTCTAGCCCAAAGCAACTGGGATATTTATCTAATGTTTCTAGGCTTTTATATGACATCGACCTATCGGATATTTCTTGGGTTTTCATATTGTTACAAGCATTGTCTTCATTCCCTAACATTTGTTATTACATAAAACTGTGATAAAGCACAATATAACTTGAATAATGCTTCATATCAGTAGGCCCTGAATGTGTTATAGATTTATAAAAGTACTGTTTGCTTCTTTCCGTGAAACGTTAATGTAGTTTTCGTCATGTGGGTGTGCTGACGTCGCTGACTGCCTTACGTCACAAAATAGTACCTACGTCGCGATCGATCGTCCGTTCGACACGGTATTAAAATGCTTGTTGGCAACTGTAATGAGGTAATGACGGATCGACACCGATATCTCTTAAATAATGGTGTTATATTATCTGTCATAATAAACTCGGTGCATCGATAAGCTTTATTCCAAGCCCAGGTCATCTATTCTACTGTATTAAAACCTGTAACGTGTTTTACCGCCAGTTTCACAATCGTCAAGTAAAGCATATCTGTCAATTAAGTTGAGCCCTTTCGCTTTCTTACACTTGAAAATAAACAAAGAGAGGGCTATCTTTGTTTGACAGAAGAATATACTTGTCGATTGTGAAATAGGCCCATGATATTGTTTTTAACTCCGTCGCCATTACTGTCAAGTACATAAGAGTTATCAAAAAGTTGACGATACGGAAACACGTCAAAGGCAATATCGTTTTCCAAGTAAAAAAACCGGTCAAGTGCGAGTCAGACTCCGTTCCGTACAAACTTATAAGAATGTAAATTTGCATTGAGGGACATGCTTGACTTTACCGTTGAAAAACTGTTTTCTCCATACATCGACATAGGTCGCGATTAGTTTACCAACTGCAAATAAGCATGTAATCCCAAAAAATATGGAGCAACAAATTAACGATTTTGATTTTGAGATATACGTTTTTGCAGCATAAACGGCCGTATCTTTTTTTCAGTTAACATAGAATTATTATTTTTTACAGTTTCAAGGGACTGCATGTAGACTTGAGTATATGGTTTTAATTTCAACTTGATACCTCGACGCGTTCCCAAGATAGACATTTAGTCTTGACAGACAGACGGAAGGGCTGAAGCACAACAAAGTGATCCTATAAGGGTTCCGTTTTTCCTTTTGAGGTACGGAACCCTAAAAAACGATAATATATCAAAAGTAAATAGGTTGACCGAGTAGACTAGAGCCCCCAATCGAAAACGTATGTGTTCTGTAGAACTCAACCACAGTAAAAACAAACCAGTAGGTCATCTTCGAACTAGTGTACATACAGCAGTTTGTATGTATGCGCACACACATAAACCGCTGAATGTACACGTACGCGCTACAAGCTAGTGGTGGCCGAATGAAGCTGAACCAGTCGTGGTTACGCCACTGCGTGTGTACAGTCGCTCTTATAATCAGCTGCACACTTTAGTGCTTTGTCACTTTAACGACATGTTTAATTGCTGCACTAATCTGTCTGTGTAAGGTACAAAAGTGAGCAGCTTATAAGGTCGACTGTACGTCAATCTCCAAAGGCCGGAGTTGAATTCCTCTTATATGTATACTTTTACACAACCATGCAACGATCAATGTATTCAATAATATAAGAGGACAATCTCATAAAAACTAACCCAGTCCCGAACTAAGCTCTAAACTTGTAGAGTGGGTACTAGACCACGTTAAACATACTTAAATACAAAGAAAATATCCGAGGTTCAATTGCGCATATCGGGATTCGAACCCGGGACCTCTAGATACGTCGGCATTGTCAAGCGTTGTCCATAACATAGCGTTGACATTGTCCCGTGATATTATTATTATTATTATTATTATTATTATTATTATTATTATTATTATAACATATGCATTGCTACAAGCAAGGATGCCAATGAAACAGCGGTTTAGAGACAGAATAAGATTTCCCGCCGAGTCACGGAGAGAACGCTCTTCCTGCCTGCTTATCTTATTTATGGGCCAGAAGATTTAAAAACACCTACTTAAGTATTATTCGGGTCTGGTCAAGTGGCATACTGATATGATAAGGGTATTGCGCCAGTGCAGGAACAGATCTTGGATAATTATACCTTATCAGAAGTCTGCCTACTTAATATTGTAGCAATTTCTAAGAAGAAATATGTGTAAGTTGTGTGCACACACAGATATCCAAGGTTTAGTTTACACTTCTGGAAATAAGAACTTTTTAATAATTTTGCGATTATTTTGTTCGTCATTCTGTATCATCTTGTTTGTCATTCTGTAAGTCCATACCGTCCACTTGTAGGATTAGCAAAAAAAAACTGGAATTTGTTATGCAGAAGGGCTGCCAAAATAAATAATTTTGGCTTGAGAGTTGAGTATTCTTTCGATGCTTTTTTAGATATATGTTTCTTTAAAAACAGTTTTCCGATTTTCTGAACATTGATATAATTGTTATTTCCAATTATGTTAAGACATAGAAATCAAATTGTAAAGTTTTTTTGAATAAGTATGTCGTGAACTAAATATAACAAGGGTAAATAATGACTAACGCAACATATAACCATCCGTTTTACTATACGCGACTGTAACACACCACGTATCTCATATAGTACCAATGTATGGTACGGTGGAAGCTCGTGGCCTGGTAAATATTCATTCGCACGATGTTTATGAACGGCCCTGTTCCGGACGTCGAGGCGGAGGTGGCAGGGGAGCTCTCTTGGGGAGCACTTTACGGTCTTGCAATATATAGTCAAGATAATTCATTTGTATGGGATGTTAGACGTGGTTAGCCGTTGTCAACTTTTTGAATTCATTTTAATGATTATGCGACACCGTAGCCGATTTACTTTCATTATATCTGCGTAGGTACTTAACATCTGTACACAAGTCGGAGTAGTGTTTCGGATCTTTGCGATAAACTTCATTTTAAAACACAATATTTTACATAAGTAGTAAGGCCTGATTTAAGACAACGTCAACTTTCTTCTATATTGTAAATAAATAAAAAAATTCGTTCACAAAGGAAAAAAAGGATTTTTTAAATGAGTCAACATACAATATTTTTGAACTTCATCCGCTTATATAACTTTCTCATTCTAAAAGATAGCTGCGTCTGCGTCAGTTCGACTAAATCTGGGGCGCCCATTACGTTCTCTCTCGCTTCACTCGTCGTCGTACCAAACTCATCGATTGTATGTAATAACGTAATTCGTTCCTTCCTTGAGCTTAGTTTGGAATAGGCTGCAAATTTGTCTTAAATATTTCGCTATTAATATTATTTATTAAATTTATGAACTTGAGACACGCGAATTGATGAAGTCGATCAATCAACTTCGCTATATTAATCGATTGTTGTCGATCCATGCTTCCATCGATACTAATCGATAGGTGTCACCTACCTTATTACAACTTACGCCGAATTAAAGAAGTTGGAACACGTGGCGCCACGAGCGAGATCCATGTACGCGAACGGGTTAATTTAGGCTTGTTTTGAAACTTTGCTCAACGGTGCGCGCGTAAAAGAAAAACAACCTATAGGGAAGGCTTACCTATACATATGCCACCAACTCAGAACCCTAAAAACATGAAAATACAATTTTTCCTTACTGTTATTTTGGGACATACTGGGAATTTATTAAATATTAAAGGAAACCCGCCGCGACTTCGTATGCACAGAATTATACTTTCCCGGTACTGCCGTATTTCTTTCCGCTGGGAGTAGGTTTTTGGGCTACCCCTTTTTCCCTTCAAGTTTTCTAGTGCATAGGTTCAGCAGCTGCATTGTCAGTGACGGAAGAGTTCTATATGTAAGAGATCTACAAAAATAAAAAAGCAGGAAAAGGCGATCAAATCGTTGCTTACAACAAATTATATATATACCCTAACCATCTTGCCAATTAACCAATGGACAAATCAACAAGTTTTGAAGGTTTTTACAACCTTCAAGAGGATAAAAATAATAGCACCTCAGGACCTAATTTGATGATTAAATAAGAAAAAAATGGTTTTGCCATTGAGCTTATACCATTCATGACTTTAAAGGAATCTCATAAACTCTAGCTTAATGCCCTTAATGTCAGGCAGATTGCAAGATATACTGGGGATTAAAAATAAAATGTAATGGATTAAAGCAATATCACACAAACGGCCGCACTCGGTTATTGAGATGCAGAAAGGCGTTATGATATCAAATCTAAAAGGGGGCCGCTCGTAGATAAAATCACCGTATAAATTGATTTTAAAGTTACTCATTCATCAAATTATCAATTCGGAAAAACCTGAGTATTTGTTGAATACATTGACGTGGCGACAACAGAGGGCGCCGCGCGTCCAGTGGCGCATCATTACTTTTATTGTGTTTTCTAATAAACTAAAGTATTATCTTACAATCAAAGGGTGCTTTACTGTTGTACTAATGAATACACAATTTATAGAGAATATATGACATACACACAACAATTGAACTATGAGTGAGCAACTTAACGGAAAAAAGTGGCTACCTGGTTCCGTTAAGTTGATTACACGAAAGGTAAAGGTTATTAAACTGTGTCATGTATGGTATATATTGCGAACCGCTCTGTGTCCCGCGTCACTCATCCGCCGCCTTCCGTAGCAGTTTTCGGTTCCAGGCCAGTGTTGGAATGATTTACCTCCTCTGATAAGGAATTGCTGTTCAAAATTTTCCTTCTGACTGAATTAAAAAAAAAAAACTAGAAATCCAAACCGAAACCTGAGGATTGCCCCTGCTTTGTCCAACTAATTGTTATAACACTATTATATTCCTAATGCGGTACCTACTGTGATTTGTGTTTAAATATTACACAGTATTATTTTCTTGCTGAAGGCCTTTCTAACTTGTATGTATTTTTAATTAAATATTTTTTTGCGATACTCGTTTATACAATGTTTATTAATTTTGTTTTTTACGGTTATTCGCATTCGCTGATGTCTAGGTTCCGGCAGAATAACAGCTCAAGCTGAGCTGAGACCCTTTTCTTCCACACACATTGCTGGCTCCTTTTACCTACGAATTCACTATGAATTGGTGAAATAACTATTTTTGTATTTATTTATTATGTAGCTTTTTTTTGCTATGTGTGTGCTAAATAAGTATTTTGTCTTTCTTTCTTTCTTTCATTCGTCGTCGGTGACATTTAAATATTGAACCCCAGTAACATTTCAATACTTCCCATACCTACTCCTTCTTATTTCGTAAGAATACCGAGGTACTTTAATAGGAACCATAAAAAAGTACTTAATTGCCCTCTGTCTGAGATATAGGTAATGACAATGACCTACCTAAAGTCCTGAATATCAAAGGACGTAAGTATCTAATATGTACCCATCTTGTCTCGACATAGGCATTGTGTATCAAGTGAAAGGGAGAAGGTAACCGAAGTTTCTAATTAATGGATCGAAGTAACCAACCCTACTTAAAATCAAAGTAAGTAGTTTCGTTTTCTCTATTCCTTTCTCCCGATTCGTTCTCGAATGACGAGTGAAAGGGATAGGGCATCCAAAGTTACGAATGTACTGCTTCATAGTAACCATCGAGTAACCATCCCGTATTCCCTGCACATAGGACACTGTTAGGCACTTTTATAACCTAAGAACGTTCAGTGCTACAAGACAGGAATAGTACGTAATTTAAGTAAGCTATATAGGCGCGCCGTGTGGTGCCGGTCGAGAATAGCACCACCCCCTCTCTTCCCGTGGGTGTCGTAGGAAGCGACTAAGGGATAAACCGGAGGATGGGCAGCAGCGTCCTCTGCGGACTACATGGTATGACTGCGGTCGCCAACCCGCCTGCCAAGCGTGGCGACTACGGCATTTTTCCCCCCAAACGGTTCTAGATCAAAAAAAAAACATGAATGTACAACAACAGCCCAGACCCCTAGTCCCCGGCGGCCCCGCTATTCCTGGCTCCGGTAGCGGCCATGGTAACGGTGGGGCAGGGGGTGCTTTAGGTAATCTCCGGCAGAGACCCGGCTACCAGAAACGACGACCTTTGGCCCTGGCAACATACAACTGCCGAACATTGCGGACCGACGAAAAGTTGCTGGAACTGGAGGAGGAATTGAGCAGGTTACGATGGGGAATCATAGGGTTGTCAGAAGTCCGTAGAGAGGGGGAGGACATGACAACCCTGGAGTCCGGTAACTTGCTCTATTTCCGGGAGGGCGACCACCAGTCCCAGGGAGGTATCGGGTTTATCGTCCACAAGTCCCTCGTGAACAACGTGGTGAAGATCGAGAGCGTGTCGAGCAGAGTAGCGTGCCTTGTGCTCAGAATGACCCAACGATATTCGTTGAAGGTCATACAGGTATATGCTCCGACCTCAACGCACTCCGACGATGAGGTGGAGGCTATGTATGAGGATGTTTCCAGAGCCATGCATAGCTCCAAAACTCACTTCACGGTTGTTATGGGGGACTTCAACGCAAAGCTGGGCAAACGAGACGGTGAAGAGCAGAGAGTGGGGAATTTTGGAGTGGGGCATAGGAATCACCGGGGCCACCTACTGGCCAGTTTTATGGAGAAGGAGGGACTCTATATGATGAACTCCTTCTTCAGAAAACGTGAGCATAGGAAGTGGACCTGGATGAGCCCTGATGGTGTAACGAGGAATGAGATAGACTTTATCATGTCGACGAAAAAGCACATATTCAATGATGTCTCCGTGATCAGTGCGGTTAAAACCGGTAGTGATCACCGTATGGTGCGAGGCTCATTGAATATCCAGTTCAAGCTTGAAAGGTCTAGACTGATAAAGTCTACGCTCCGCCCGGCACCCGCTCAGCTCCAAAACCCCGAAAGCTTTCAGCTCGAACTTCAAAACCGTTTCGAGTGCCTAGGTAGCGACGTGGACGATTACAACGACGGGTTTGTGGAAGCTGTCCAAACGGTCGGGTCTAAGTTTTTTAAGATCCGCCGTACAAAGATCAAGAAGCTCTCGGAATCCACCCTTAGGCTCATGGAGGTGAGGCGCGAGATGATTCTGCAGTCCTCTGGTGACGCTTGTCGCTATCGGCAAGTCAACAGACAGATCTCGAAGTCTCTGAAGCGTGATGTACGCCGATTCAATACTAAAAGTATTGAAAAGGCTATTGAGCGTAACAGGGGCTCTAAGGTGTTTGCCAGGGATCTGTCTGTTGGCCAAAGCCAATTGATGAAGCTGAAGACCGACGACGGCAGAGTCATTTCATCCAAACCTGAGCTATTGGCGGAGGTTGAGAAGTTTTATGGACAGCTGTACACGACAAACCGAACACCCGTCGAAAATCTAGCTAAAGACCCGAGGGCTAGATTAACCCGACACTATACCGAAGATCTCCCCGACGTCAGCCTATACGAGATTAGTATGGCCCTCAAACAGCTTAAAAATGGCAAAGCCCCAGGGGAGGATGGAATTACAGCTGAACTCCTGAAGGCGGGTGGTAAACCCATCCTTAGGGGTCTCCAGACGCTGTTCAGTTCCGTTCTCCACGAAGGGAGAACGCCGAAAGCATGGAACAGAGGTGTGGTGGTTCTCTTCTTCAAGAAAGGTGATAAAACCTTGCTGAAGAATTATAGACCCATCTCACTTCTGAGCCATGTTTACAAGTTGTTTTCGAGGGTCATCACAAATCGTCTCGCGCGCAGGTTTGACGATTTCCAGCCTCCTGAACAAGCCGGTTTCCGAAAAGGCTATAGTACCGTAGACCACATACATGCGTTGCGGCAGGTTATACAGAAGACCGAAGAGTATAACCTCCCCCTTTGCCTTGCATTTGTGGACTACGAGAAAGCCTTCGATTCGATCGAGACCTGGGCTGTGCTGCAGTCTCTCCAGCGGTGCCAAGTTGACTACCGATATATCGAAGTGTTGAAGTGTCTTTACGAAAACGCCACTATGTCCGTCCGACTACAGGACCAGAGCACGAAGCCTATTCCTCTGCAGCGGGGAGTCAGACAAGGAGATGTGATCTCTCCGAAGCTGTTCACCGCTGCATTGGAAGATGCTTTTAAGGTTCTGGACTGGAAAGGACGAGGCATCAACATCAATGGCGAGTACATCACTCACCTTCGATTTGCTGACGATATCGTAGTCATGGCTGAGACCATGGAGGAACTCAGTGCAATGCTCGCTGACCTCAGTAGAGTTTCCGACCAAGTTGGCCTGAGAATGAACATGGACAAGACGAAAGTCATGTCCAATGTCCATGTCGCGACAACTCCCGTGATGGTCGGAGGCTCTGCGCTCGAAGTTGTTGACGACTATGTTTACCTGGGACAAACGGTCCAGTTAGGTAAGTCCAACTTTGAGAAAGAGGTCACTCGTCGAATCCGACTCGGCTGGGCAGCGTTCGGGAAGCTTCGCAGCATCTTTTCGTCCAAATTACCGCAGTGTTTGAAGTCAAAAGTCTTTGACCAGTGTGTGTTGCCAGTGATGACTTACGGATCTGAGACGTGGGCGCTAACAATGGGCCTTATAAGGAAGCTCAAAGTCACTCAGAGGGCTATGGAGAGAGCTATGCTCGGGGTTTCTCTGCGTGATAGAATCAGAAATGATGATATCCGCAGTAGAACTAAGGTTACCGACATAGCCCGAAGAATAGCTAAACTTAAGTGGCAGTGGGCGGGGCACATTGCTCGCAGGACTGATGACCGATGGAGTCAGAAGGTTCTTGAGTGGCGTCCACGGACCGGGAGACGAGCTGTAGGTAGGCCTCCAACAAGATGGAGCGACGACCTTGTAAAAATCGCGGGAACGCGGTGGATGCGAAAAGCACAGGACCGGTCTGAATGGAGAGCCTTGGGGGAGGCCTATGTCCAGCAGTGGACGTCTTTCGGCTGATATGATGATGATGATGATGATATAGGCGTGTTGGTCGCCGGCACCTAAGCTTAAATATTCTGAAGCGACGTAATACGAAAAGTCATGTGATCTACCAGTGACGCGATTGGTTTAAAAACAAAAAGAGTAGAAACGCTAGTTACCGAAAGCTTCTTGGCTAGGGCCTCTTGAACTGGCAAAGCAAACTTTGGATTACAACTAGAAATTATGACCTTGAATTACATCACGTAAGTTTTACGAAGAAGAAAGAGATGCAAAAAGATACGTGTCTTGTCAGTGTTAATTTTGACATCAATATTATATTTTTATTATTATGTTTATTATTTAATTGCCGGGTTAGAATAGTGCTAATCCATGTCTTCCCGTGGATGTCGTAAGAGGCGTCTAAGGGAAAAAGGTCCAGGGCTGGAATTCTACAAGGTAATAACAGTATCGTTTATGACCTGTTTCCGTATTGTCAACGTTTTGATAACTCATTTACAATAATGGCGACTGTGACATAAACGATTCTTAAACGTGTCAAACACGATATCGTTTTAACGCACCCGAATAGAGGCCCTGTTAGGCGATGGGCTTGCAACCTGTCACTAATACACTAGTTAACTTCTTGGCTTAATTGTGCAACATGTGGTTATAGAATTATAAACAAGTCTTTTTGGAATTGTTGGTATGTCTGTAGCTCTGCCTACCCCACTCTGGGAATGAAGGCGTGATGGGATGTATGTTACCTACGTACGAGTATGTAATTAATTTTACACGTCGCATTCTCTATAGTATTTAAGTTTCTTGGGCGCCGCCCGAATTTTAGGGTCTTATAACCAACCCCCTATTTCATCATCCTTACAATGACAAGTGACAGGTGACTTTTCAGTATACATGGTGCAGCTTATATGAAACCCAATGATGTATCAGCGTATTAACTTTACAAGTACAGCTGAGTACTTTTGGAGATGCCTCCTTACGTTTTTCTTCTTCTATATGTACAAAAAAAAACTAATTAATTAATTGATTAACAATTTAGTCGCTGTTAATTAATCGGCGATTAATTTAATCGTGACTAAATGAATCGAAACTGTTACGAATAAGATTAATCAATCGCCATTTTTAATCGTTAATCGTTAGTCGATTATATTTTGTCCATCACAATTGTAATTTACAACATTGTTATTAGGAAAAAAAATGTTTTAAACCGCACATTTACTAAAACGTTAAAAAATAATTAAGGGCCGAAAAGGACGAAAATATCCGTGATGAGACTGATGAGTGAAAAACGAGTTATTTTTAATTTCACTAACGATTACGTACCATAAATACCTACGTAACTACTCGTATGGTGAAACTGACGAAACAGTAGTATACCATTTTATAAGAATAGCATTTCTCTGTAACTCATGATTAAATAATTCAATTTCAAACAACTAGTTACGAAACTCTCTAAGGAGAAAGTTATATTATACGATGACGTCATTGACGGGGGTAACGACCTAGGGGGAGCGATGACGTCATTGCGCAACTGCCTCACTTAGTTTTTGTGTTCCTTTTTTATACAGAATGTCCTTAAACTAATGATAAAACGAAGATAATAGATATGATGGTTATTTGGTAATTTAGACCTTTATATTAATAAAAAAAAAACGCCATATCTTTAAATGAAAAACTTACACTTTTACTTAACTTTCGATAGCACCTTTTTTTAGGAATTTGCAGTAGAAGCCCTCAGAAAACTGACTCAGGATATCAAAACCCACAATATTTATAAGTGTCGTTATTTCGGAATTAATGACATTTTTATTAAGGTCAACATTACTGGTTGCTCATAAGCCGAGCATCAGCCATTTTCTTGTTTTCGTTGGTTTTCGGAACACCCTGTATAACTTCCTTGCAAAATAAGCCAATAATATAATTAACAAAAATATAATTATCAATACATACAAGTAGGTCTGTACCAGATTCAATGAATCCAAATGAAATAGCCATGTCTTACAGTGACAGTTGTCAGCGTCCACAAACCCCAAACAGCTGTACTTCCCAACTTTACAAAATGGAGTCCTACTGCTGTATAAATCATGTTCCAAAGCAGCGTGTTTGTTCTTTTGGCGCGGCAATATGCTGAGTGGAACGCCGCAGCCCATTGTCATATGCTTTGCTTTCTTACTTTGTACACCAGAAAGTACTGACGAGTGAAAGCTTGGTCGAAATTAGGTTTTATTTACGCGTTATACATGATATCTATTACCTATAATTATGAAGATAGTTTTTAGGAGCTGATTACTGTTTAATAATTATAAATTATCATAGTCTTAAGAATGTAATGACATAGATACTCCTCCTTTATATAAGTCTTTAACCATTGATACCCTTCCTTTGTAATGTAATTATTGTTGATGTCTGGAAACATTGGACGAACCTGTCAGATTTAGGTTGCAGAGGCACGAACGAACTAATGTGAATGAATATGATATTAAGACCAAGTATCCGATATTTGTATCCGACGATTGTTTTAATTGATAAACAATTATTATAAAACCTAAGATGTTATAATAGGTAAATAATTTAACAAACAAATGTGACAGTTTAGTGACTAGATCGGATACACTTCCCTTAGGTCTTGTCACAAAACAAGAATTCGTAAAGTGTACGTGTACGAACAGTAAAACATAGGCAACTTAAAATACGAATATTAATAATTTATAGCAAAACTGGCTTCTGCCCGCGACTCCATCCGCTCACTCGATAACTGTACAATTTTAAGAACTATCCTATGGTATCCCCGGAACTCAAACTATCTCTATACCAAATTTCATCTAAATCGGTTCAGGCGTTTAAGTACTTTGGCAGTAATAATGCCGCCGGTCGCCACTTGCACAATATGCGTAATATTTAGTTTCGTTCATTCCATTCCTGCGAGCTCTCCTGAAACCATACCTACCTTTTTGACACATCAGCCAAATAATCAGTATTTAAAAAATCTTTATTTCTTTCGTTACATCACAATCCAAAATATCATCTTTTAAAGTCTTTTACCACAAAATTTCGAATCACATCGTATAGAAGTTGAAGAAGTCAGAATAAAGACGTAAAGTCTTATTCGAACCCGAAGCCATGATCCGCCACTATCCGTCGACCCTTATCTACCAATCGAAACTTGAACTGTGACCTTTTCGACTCGCGTACTGAATTTTCCATTCGCCAGTCTCACAGATCTCGTATAAATAAAGAAAGTTCGCAATTATTTAGAAAAATTGCTGTAGCAACATGTTCTTAAGTTTAAATGCAAAATTATCCTAATAATCAATACTAGCTCGCTAACCTAAATAGATTTCAAATTCAAAGTCATCATAAAATAAGCATGCAAATTGCTTGAAGTGGAGTAAAAACTGGTTAACAATCAATATACGCTACGTTTTTTCAGGCTTTACGTAAGAGATTATTTATAATAGATCAATGATAAGATCCTCAAGATACTTCGGGTATAAGTGTCTTTTTTTCAGACCGCGCTAAAAGTAATGCGGTGGTATTGGCAGGAAATAAGTTTACGATGCGATGGTGTAGAATACTATTGTACATTGTGTTAGTTTGTTGAAATAACCTCATTTTGTTAATTTAATAGATTTGTAGTTAGCATTTATACTAATTATAACTTGTTATATACTTCGTGTTTGAAACCTCAACGGATTGAGTTTAAAAAGTTTTGTAAAAAATACTATTTCGTGGTTGTTGATCTCAGAAAGGTTGAAGCCTAACGTCAGTTTCAATCTGCTAGGTTGTCGTACATTGCCCCTTACGTTACACCCTATCCGTCCCGCGGAGGCTTCATGTCCACCCCTTATCACGGGCTCATGCTCCCCCTACGCCAATTACTTCGCAGTTATTCAATATCGATAATGTCTCATCAAATAGTTATTAATAATGTAGTAATGCTGCTGAATTTGTAGCTCTATCAATTCGTTCCGTTTGTTTGTAAATAGCAATGAAGACTCAATAAATGGCCCTCTACAAATCGAACTAGTTTAAAAGTATTCACGACCGTTGTTATTTAACACTCAATTCAACCTAAAGCATGTGGGCGCGAAAGTAGATCTAAAAATATCCCGACACGTGGAAACACGCTGAAAATATCCGCAACCTGCGGCTCGGGGCAAATCCGCGCAGCACCGGCCTTTGCGGCGTGAAACATCAAAGCTTAATAAAGCGTAAATGTCTGGCCTTTATAAAATGGCGTCATGGAAAGGTAACCTTTAGGTGTTTAAGCCGGGTCCCGAGGGAGCGGCGCGGCGCGGTCCCGCGGCGGGGACGCGGCGGCCGCCGGCGGCGCGCGGCGGCAATGCAGCCGGGCCGGCGCGGTGGCGCGGTCTGCACGCCGCGCGCATGCGTCCAGCCCAGTATTAAAAATGAATTCCTGGCTCCCGCACTGTGTGCCGCTCGGTCGTCGCCGCCGGCTCGCGCTCGCTGTGTCCGCGTGAGGCCGGGCCGCGCCCGTCGCGAGTGGCCGTGCAGTGCTGGTGCATGGATGCGGTGATCGCCGGGATGCCCCGGCCGGGCTGCTAGCGGCCGCGGCATGGCGCGCCGCGCCGCCCGCGCCCGCGCCCCCCTCCCACCATGAGCGACCTGCAGGCCACCTTCGAGTTCTCCGTGGAACTCTACAAGTTCTACAATGTCGACCTCTTCCAGAGAGGGTAAGGACGCGACGCCTTTGAAAACCGACTGTCAGTATAGACGAGACCGGAATAACTGGTCTAATTGTGATAAGAAGTTGAAATGCAGACGTAAAATTAACTGACTTTCGGTGCGAGGTTAACTTCAAATGTCAAGTTTTTATATTTCAAGACACCCTTTGGTTACAAATGGTAACGCCAAACTGTACTTTAGTAAAGGACCCTTAGCAGGATCCAAAGCTCGGAGCTGCTAACGAGCGGCGCTAGCTTGCCCTGTTAAATATTCCACGAACACCTTTACAATGTTGACTAATTAAACATTAGTCGAATCGATACCGCTCCCATTCAACAACATTGTGAGGCTAAAACGACGCGATAGCGTAACCACATTATCTGCTAACCTAGTTCGGCTGTTACACAACCAGTAAGTATACACAATGGTGTCAAATTCCTGCAGACGAGGTGCTGTTCTAGCGAACTGTCCTAACTAGTTAGCGGCTAGGACCCCGAATGGAGGCCGAGGGGGAAATTGTGTTTACGAGTTACCTCGCGTCCGTCCCGTCTTGCAAACTCGATCGGATTTCTGGCGAGCCCGGCGAATTTTGGCAAGTCTTGTTGCAAATTCTTAGGGATTTCATTTTCAGATTAGGTTTACCTTGCTTAAATAAAACGAGCATAATGTATAATCCTCATAATTTATTATAGACAGGTACAGCCATATTATTGAACGTACCCAAGAAATAATAATTATATTTTACAACTTCTTCGGCGCAATTTAAATGTTCGAAATTACAGCTTTGTAAAACCCGTCTCTGAGTTAAACCGCGTACAGACAGACGGAGAGACGGACATGGCGAAAATATAAGGGTTCCTTGTTGACTACGAAACCCTTAATCCAAAAAATATACCATCGACCTTACCGTAATACTTCGAATCAATCTGTTAGAATTGTTAAGAGATGACGAGTGATGAGTTTTTAGGAAAAGTAAAAACTCCTATAAAGGACATTGCTCCAGTTATGAACAATCCCATAAATATAAGTTTCTGAGATTGATATTTCTGAGATTGATATGCTTTTAGCGTTACAATTAGATTATATTGAAGTTATTCGAGATTACGACTATTAGAATGAAATGTTAGTTATTCCCAAGGTTTCATTTAAAAAAGTTGATTTTCATCACTGAATGTTCAACATAGTCCATAATAGACGCTTTTACTTGAATAGTAATGTTAATGCGTCTTTTTGTGTGTACCCGTTGCCCTTGATTTTCTATGACGCCGCAATGAGTAAGCAAGTTTTGTGTTGATCAATATTACGCCGGTTCAACTCGAAATTTTCGTAGGTAAATATATTCCTATCGCTTTTTGGAGAATAGCATTTACATTTTTAATATGTGTGGTGATTGTCCTTTTCATATTTATTTCATATTTTAAAGGCAAGTAAATAAGCCAGCCCGCCAATAATTTTGTGTAAAATCAAGGCATAAGAACATATCCAACATTTATTAAATAAAATTATTGAAATATCGATAATCATACGTAGATAACCTGATTAATGTACAATAACCTAATTTAATTTATCAAACTGCTACGACGTCTACGGCGTAGCTTTCGTAGCGAACCATCTACAGGCTGTATTTTAAATACCTCGATACTCGATAACCTTTATAGCTTTAAATTGAGCCTTAAACTGGTACGGCGGTAAATTGCAGTCGCATGCAGCATGCTTCGCGTGCAAGAACACCCTTAACTAGGGGTTTGCATTAAGTTTTCTTACCCTTTAAATGGAAAGATGACTTGGTTTCTCTAGTTCTCAACTCAACATTAAGATATAAAAATACTGTTATGATGTTTAATTGATAACTTACTGTCCTTTGCTCTTAAATAAGGTAATAGTAAAGTTTAAATGCAGTACAACAGTTTTACAGCTGAAATACGTTTGTAATGCTTTTGATATATTATACAGAACCAATTACCCCACTTTTTTATTTATTGGCTTAGTTGAGAGCAATTAAGCAAGAGAAGCAAGAGAAAATTATATTGGCGTGTGCAGGACGTGTAAAAAGGAGACGTGAAGGACACAATAAGGATAAGTAATGTGTATGAATGTCTACGAATATGGATATAAGGGTAGAGGAAAACCGAAAAAGTCGAATATATTGCGTAAATAATGATATGTGAATGACAGGTTGTTGACAACTAATAGAGGAAAGTAGAAGAACTGAGAACATGCTATTTCAACCCTCCCCCCGTACTCGTATAGATTACAATATGTGACATTAGATTGACAAAATCATTATTCAACGACACGGTGGCCTAGTTGGGAGTGACCCTGCCTCCGAAGCCAGCGGTCCTGGGTTCAAATCCCGGTAAGGGCAGATATTTGTGTGATGAGCGCGATGTTTTCTATGTATTTAAGTATTTTTTTCTCTATATAAGTATGTATATCGTAGTCTAGTACCCATAGTACAAGCCTAGAGCTTAGTTTGGGACTAGGTCAATTTGTGTGACATTGTCCCGTGATATTTTTTTTATATATTTATTAACAACTCGTACTTAATTCACCTCTGTTTTGCCCTGGCACCGCCATTTTAAAAGTTAATACAGCGTTTCCAATATGGCGCTCGTCTACCCGACGTTAACATGGTTTAGTGTCCGCAGGCTATCAAGGCAGATGAGCCCTAAAAAATACCGCTCATAAAGTATTACCGTAAAACTTGCCGCGCGGCAATCTTCCATGATACATGTGGAAAATAGGTACAGCAATCGCTCCGGTCTTCTGTATGCGTAAGTATAAGGCGTCTGACCAGTGAGTCGTGTCAAAAACAATATTTTGCAGTGTTTTTTGTGAGACGAGTCGTTGGTCAAATTCTAGATACTTACAAGTACGCATAATCTGTTATCTTTGGCTGATCAGGCGACCCTCGATCGACCACTAATCGCTGATCAGTCGATTGGTTTAACAAGAAAACACCCTAAAGTTTATAAAGTTTACCAAAAGTCGTTTCCTGCTTTCAAATGGAGCTATTTATGTGACTACGTGTTGTTTCAATGAAAAACTAGAACAGCAATACTAAAAGTGGTAAATACGTCTAAGTCTTTAGTTACGCCAGCCGTATAAAGTCGAAACCCTAGTAAAAATATATTTAGTGTTAACTAAATTAGGTTCAGTCAGTAAATAATTAAATATAAATATCAAACGACAATGTAGTTTTAACTTTTAATTCACGATTGATACAGGAAAAATTGATAAAAAAACTAAATATCCTCACGGCGACACGTTGGCCTAGATGGGATCGACCCTGCCTTCGAAGCCAGCGGTCCTGGGTTCAAATCCCGGTAAGGGCAGATATTTATGTGATGACCGCGAATATTTGTTCGTGAGTCTTGGATGTTTTCTACGTATTTAAGTATATATTTCTCACCCATAGTACAAGCCTTAGTTTGGGACTAGGTCAATTTGTGTGACATTTAATCTAGAGTTTGAAAACGAATGAAAATCGTGATTATTAAATTCCTTCGTTAAGATACAACACATTTTTTTAATGAGTTAGACAAGCGGCTGAGCTCTCAGGTCACAGTAGAATTACTAAAATTCAACAAGAGATCTTATAACAAATTCGCACAGTTTTCGTAACCCACTAAAACTAAGTGTAATTTTACTCAAAACACTCCGTCGGGTTTATTGAACTAATTCCGCGGCAGTGCCCGCACGATGTCACCGCGCTATTTTTACACTGTTTACTGTGTTTCAACAACTAAATAAAATAAAATCTTCACTAGATTTTCTCATAAAACCCAAATAGATACTCCCACGTATCGAATGGGTTCGTGACCCAAATTTAAATAGATCCTCTTAATTCAAATAATGTTCGCTTTACGACCTGTTAAATGTCCGATATGCTGCCAATACTCAGTTCATGTACAGAGGAGATTGAAATTGTTTTTACATCTCTAATTTTCGAAAAGGAATGCCATATCTCAATAGCGGGCTGAACATGGCATTTCCACCCCAAGGTGTGTCACGTGTTTACATTTTCAAGTAACAATGTATAAAAGTGAAAAAAAAAAACCTACTCGCATGACACGAAATTAAAACGAATCCAACAATACCCTGTATTTCAGAATAGGTCTTCCTACAGGATGTTGCAAAAAATTAAACATGTATACAAAATATACTCGTAAAACATTACCTTACTTTTCCTTGAGCAGTCGGGTAAAAATAGCTATCTGGCGACAAAATGGATTATTTCACGTGCAGTAAAACGTAACCTCATTTTATGGTTTTTCAATAAAATTCGGTTTCAAATTGGGTCACGACGCTCACAACTAAGTTCATATTGTACCGAATGGTTTGTATTTTCTTAGAGAAAGCCAAGCCGGTCCCTTAAATAATAATTTTAAAGTGTAGGTACCGACAATACCAACTAGAGTCGTTATTTTCATGAACAACATGTAGCCAAAACCAACCATATCAGTGATATAACAAATGACGTCATTCTAAATTACATAGTACTTTACCGATTCTTGTATATTAAATAGCAGTATGAGGACATTAATAATCCTTAGGCAAGACACGTTAATTAAATCCCCTCATAATTAAACAGGACGTTACCCTAGTACATTACCCGGGCACAATAGCCTTTAACAGACGCGTCAGTAAACGTCACGTCAGAATTGATTCGGGTCAAGAGTGACAGGTGTAACTATATACCCGCACGGACTTACCAAGAATATAACAATAAAGAATCTCACAGCGCATCTCTCTCTAACTAGCATCAAAGAAAAAGGAGGCATTGAGAGTTAATGTATGTGGTTATAGTAGGGTAATATAAAGTTTTTACGAGAGTGCAGATAGTAAAATGTATATGAACGTTTAGGGTTAGCAAGAAATTTTCCTGACATGTCAGGGAGCTTAAACATTAGTCAGGAATAAATGTTAAAGATATATAAAGATTTATTAACCGTTAAAATAGCAGGTTAAAATAATATAAACTCGTACGTCTTATCTTAACCTATTGCCTCTAAGATAAGATTAGTCAGATACACTTCGACCCAGAGGATTTGCCGCTTAATAATTAAATTACCGTCTTTTTTCACTCAAATCATAACCTCTTCATTCATGAGTGCAATTGACAGTGTCTTGAATTCTCTTGTTTCTAAATAACCTATTATCAGGAATAGGAAACATGTATTTTTTTCCCTACGCTCTTCGGAAAGTGCTATGAAAGATTAACTGTATACGCGAAACAAATGTCGACTTTTTTTTCATAGCATTTGAAACTTTAAACAGTCATAGTTCAGACCCCCTGCATTAACCAGTTTATACAAAAAACCCGACTGTAAAAAGAATGAAACAAGTTAGAACCTTTTGTACCTGTTAAACCTTTGTTATGTTTTAAACTACATACGAGTATTTACCAAAATGTGGTATTCGCTGTCTGATAAAGAATAGAACCTCTCCTAGTGTTCGTATGATCACCGCCACTGCCCGAAAGATGGTCTTCGAAGTCTATTGATTACATTTAACTTCCAGCCGCCATGTTTAATTTATAATAATCAAAATAGCCTATAACCATCGCACAAAAAAGACAAATTGATAGACACCTCATTTGTTAAAATCGGTTCAATAGGAACGGCGCTAGAGTGGAACATACATACATACATACATACATAGAAACGTACATAGGGTGTCAAAATCATTACCCTTCCTTTGCTTCGCCGTAGTCGGGTAAATAGACACCAGGAATGACGTCACAGCTGTTATTCCATGTTTAAAATTGCATTTATGTCAGTTTTAAAATTTTAACAAGTTTTGTTTCCATATAAAAACTTAATAAACGTGTCAAAACTTAAGGCCCATATTAATAAACTGATCTCGGTTTAAATGCCCGTCTCAAGATACGTCAAATATGATAGTTTTCTATGATTTGACGTTTACTTTGACGTATCTTGAGATGGGCATTTAAACCGAGACGATTTTATTAATACGCTCATTAGTGTATTGAGATTTATATGCTTTAATTACGTTTTCTCCTAAATCGTATTAATGAAACTCAATTCGGTTGTTCATGCATGTTCCATATTGTCCTTCTTACTTCAATCTGTACAAGTCACACGCTGCAGCTTAACCGTCATTCTATTGTCCCGCCTTGTACGTTCTGCCTCCTAATTATTTCTTAATTTAAGGAAGGGTTATAAATGAGGAGTCGGAAAAACGGTCAATTAAAAAAATATATAATATTTAAAATCTGCGGCTAGTTCAGTAACCAAGAAATACGTGGGTTCGGGCGAATACACTTAAAATCGGATTCCGTTAAATTCCCTGCAGCCGAAGTACTCCCCTGAGTGCGCTGGGTAGGTTGGCAGCGGAATTTCTCATTGGCGATGAGTTTTTCTCAGCGGCGACGAGTTTAGCGCCACCCGGAAAACAGCTCCGCGGTCTTGTAAAAAGGCCCGAAGCGAAACGCAAGCAAGCGGCAAGCAGTCAGCCCGTAAGATTTCACTCTGGACTTTGGACCCCAATTTGGGGTACACTAAAAACACTTATAAAACACCACAGTGATTTTATATTGGTTGAGGAACACGTAGGGACGAACACAAGAAGATCGATTACGTTTCCGTGCCGTGGACCGTAGCAGAGATCGATTTCAAGCGACGTGCGTTCTTCTCAATGTCTTTTGGCTAATCAATGAGCGGCCGCGCGCGGTGACAAGTGCCCGCGCCGATCACATACGTCACACATCCATTCGTTTATGTGCGAGTGAAACTAGGAACGATTGAACGTCAATCTGTGCCGCAACATATTCAAATAGTTAGCGTGTTGATGATTTTATACATTTAAATAATTTGATTTAGGATAGTTTAGTTATGTGTTTTAGTGTGTAGTGTAGTAATAAGTTGTTTATATTATTTTTAATTACGTAATAAGCTAGGATTAAGGTTTATTTATGTAAATATGTACGTATAACGTTACACTATTTAAGAAGATGTGTCAAGATTTTTTAAATTTGTACCTATACCTGGCCACCCTAGCTACGTTAGAGATAGCGTGTGTTAACGGCATCGTGGTTGGAATATCGATCGGCATTTGTTTGACACAACTCTTCGACTGGGATTAAGTGAAACCCGTGGAACCTAAAATGAGTTTCATCGCTTAATGTCGCGTTGGGCAGATGATGAGTGGCACATTTGAGAGGGAAAAACCGTCCTATTAATCATATTATTTCTTTCTTTCTTAAATGATCTTTGTTTAGTGGTGGTAGGACCCTGTGCAGAGTCCGTCCGGATCGCTACCACCATCTTATCCATTAACCACCCGCCAAGCAACAGTGTTCGCATTGTTGTGTTCCGGTGTGGGGATAAGACAACCGGTGAAATTACTAGCATAGAGGCATTCCATCTTAGTCCTCGGGGTTGGCAACGTATTTGAGTTCTTAGGATTGTAGTCTTGAGAATTCAAATGTCTATGGGTCTCAGATTCCACTTACCATTGGGTGGCCTGAGTGCTCGTGTGCCTTTTTTTTAACATTAAAATAAAAATAAAAAAAATGAAAAAAGCGGTACGCTTGTTGAATTTCTAGAGTTTGCGATGAGAGTTTCAAGTCAAATTGCCTGTCTGTCCAATATTGTGTGTGCATTGACCCATCAAGTGCGATTACCTAAAAAACCCGACCTCTTGTGGCGACAGTCTACAATCTTGCTAGCGGTGGTGTGCTCACATACCCGCAGTGACAAAGATCTTTCTGCAATTCATCACGTTGGCCATGCCACTGTGGTCATAACAATAATGATTAGTGTTAGAGTTGAAAATATTGTAATATATAAATTTCCTGGTCCGGATTTAGCATTCCAGTTATTAGGTGGGCAACTAGCCAGGTATTAGGTAAAATACCCGAAAGTATGTACATATTTACCGAGTATGTAAACACCCGATCCGATTCTATGGGTAGAGGAGTTTAGGCCGTGGATAAAATCCCGGATATATCCCAATGAATATGGTGTATTTAGGAATATCCAGGAATATTTAGAGCGTATTAATAAACTCATCTTGGCTGGGATGCCCGTCACAAGATACGTCAAACCATAGAAAACTGTCATATTTGACGCATCCTGACACGAGCATTACAGTCGAGATCAGTTTGTTAATACGGCCCTTGGATACGTATTTGTACATTTTTATCTGCTTATAGAGCTCTAAATTTTCACGCCCCCTTTAGCTGTTGTTAAAACATTTTGAAACTATATTTCGATAATTTGTACGGCTTTGGGTCAACAAGATGTTTATACTTTACTGTAAAAAATTGAAGACTAGCTTCAACCGTTTGGCTGTAAAACCAGACAAACGCGGACGGACAGACGGACACGTAAGTAACAGCAAAAGGGTTCCGTTTGGACCTTTCGGGTACAGAACCCTAAAAACAAATAGACAAGTTGAAAAGAAAAGTTATTTTTTTTAGTGTAAGTAGGTAATTCTTACGCCGAGTTATGGACAAATTTCGGACAAGTTGGCGTCATTACTCGCAATAATGTGGACATGACTACAAAGATAATAATTAAATTAATCAAATTAATTAAAATAGTGAATAACTTAAAATTTAATTTTGATCCTCAGCAAGAAAGTACTTAATAAATAATACAAAGTCTTGTTATTGTGTAGATTTATTAAACAGTATTTTTTCTGTGTTGACTTTGTTCCTCTTCACATCTAATATAAACTAATGAACTAAAAAACTCCTTTTGCAATCCACTGATGTTAATGGAGCAAACTTAAGTAGCTTAATGTGATTCATATTCTCATGCCAATAAGATTGAGAGTCTATTTTGCCTTCTAAGTATTGGATGACGGTTTCAACATCTGGATTTATTTTAAGGATTGCTTTCCTTGGATTCCAACGGATTTCAACGGCTTCCTATTTCTCCTTGTATGCTGTCCAGATTATTAAATACACTTCTTATATCCTATTTTAATTAAAAAAAAAAATATTCGAAGAATCTCTATTACGTGCGGGATTGATTAAAAATGTAGTAAAATTAAGTTTAATTGAGATATAACGTTATCTGATTGTATAATCTGTTTAGATTTACGGATATACACGCTGTAACAACTGTTAAACGTATCAATAACTTTTTTTACAGTTGCAAAATTAATTTTGTAATTGTGGGTTGTAATTTGTTTGTGTGTTGCAATCCTAGAAGGTACTTTAGATAATACTTTTTTAACATACAGGACTAATATTTATTTGTAATTTTTTTATTACTGTTTTGCAAAAGATTAAAATTGAATTTGAGGTAAGCATTGATTGCTTACCTCACCTTACTTTAATTTATTTAAATCTTGGAAGTCATGTCCGCGATAATGTGGACATGACTTCCAAGATTAAAATAAATTGAGGACGCTAATTTGTCCGATCTCTGGTTATGGAACACTTGCCTGTTTAAGGATTGTGTGCTTTCGATTTGACAGCGTGGCGATCAACGTCTTGCGTGTCAGGTAAAAGGTTTCATTGAAGTAGGCAAGTCTATAAATATCGTCTTATTGATTTTCACGAACGATTATTTCTTAGTCAGTTCATATTGCACTCAGAATATTAAAAGCGTTTAACGTTCGAAGAAATATTTGCACAAAGATGTAGTATTAAAAAAAATATTTAAGGAATTTATTATTTTTAATTCAACTACGATTCTTGTAATTAATACTTCTAGCCTATTTTTATTTTCTACTTCCAGGATACCATACCCTTGTTAACATTATTATGTGTAACACTAGTCTTGTCGTGGGACATTAAAACTCAAAGGCCGTGTTGCAAAGTCAAAAATATGGAAAGCACTTTGGTGTGATCTAGAAATGTCTGTTGCAATTTTTATTCAAGTATTTAACCTTACGAGTACATACACATTATACAAATCATTCCCTAAAGTGCTATAGCTACTCTTACATCCGTAGCCGGGCATTAACCGTTAATCAAAATCCGTTAATCGTTAATTAACAACGTTAACATTTCGAGTAACGAACTAACTTTTAAGTTTACATTAATAAATATTAAAGGACTTGTTAACTTTCATTATATTTCCCAAGTCCGTTAATCGTTAATTCAGTACCTACTTTTTACTATAAAAATACTGCACGCACCGTGCTGCGAAGCGCAAAACACGTTCAGCCTCGCTTTCAGGCGAGAGCTTAAAGCTCATATTAATGTTCATGAAGGGGAATATCCACATTATGACAGATGACTAAATTACACATTTCAATCATACGAGTTCTGTTTGTCCCTAACCTGTTAACTTCCACTAACACAACAATATAGCAAAAAGGCAACGTTTATTGCGTGTTAACGGATTAACGATTAACGTTAGCTTGCATAAAATTTTCCGAAAAGTAACGCTTTAACGTTTAACGAAGTTAACTTTTTTAGTAAAGGATTAGCGATTAACGAAGTTAACTATTTGATCGATACGCTTCCTTAAAATATCAATGATTAAATTAAAACAAAGTCAGTTGGTCGCGCAGAAGCTCTGAATCGGTGCGCTTGCGTCACAAAAACTTAGCAGAGTACAAAGAAATGTTTCTCCTGGCCTCGTCCTTCTTATTTTAAAAATAGAATCGCATGAATATTAACATTTTATTCTCGATTTTTAGGGCAACGTAGGAGGACATTCTTGCAATAGTACGCAAAGGTGAACCGAATACACTTCAATTTTATACGCTTCGACATTTAGACGAGTTTTTTCTACTTAAGTAAATGATTTATTTAAAATGTATGTGTCAAGTATTGTAAAGTACTTACGAGTAAACCCTTGCCTGTATCAATTTAGATACCTACCTGACATATATTGGGTAGGTTTATTCCCCGAGAGTGCATATTTCTAGATCGGACTAATAATAAAGAGCTTTACAATAATTACTAGCATAAAGGCATTCCATCTTAGTCCTCAGGGTTGGCAACGCATTTGAGGTCTTAGGATTATAGTCTTGAGAATTCAAATGTCTATGGGTCTCAAATTCCTCTTACCATCAGGTGGCCTGAGTGCTCGTGTGCCTTCTCTTTAACATAAAAAAGCTACCGACAAGCTAACTCGTATATACCATCTCGATTTATTCACACGTAAGATTATACTGTCAACAAAAAGGATTATTGTATGTGTAAAACCCGGTCGCAAAAATGAGGTTACTTTAGCCCCATCCCTTTCTCTCGATTTAGTCACTATTGACGAATAAAAGGCATACAAAGTCTTGAATTTAACGCTTCGTATTTAGTTACCATCTTACCACCCTGACACATTATACAAACTCTGCACTACATCAAAGTCGCCATTTCCTATATTGCGAGATGGTGGTAATAATAAATACTGACTATGTATTAGTCACCGTCAAAAGTAGATACAAACTTTGGACTTTGTCGCTTTACTATCACATAAGCAATGTCAAACAAGATTGTCAATGCGATAAAGTACAAAAGTGATCAGCTACTTAGGACGCTGACGAAGATACAGTTTGAGGTCAATTTCGTTTGTTGAACATGTGCTTTTGGTAACTTCAAGCTTTGCACTGAATAGTAAAACTCACATATACCTTCCACCCTTGTTAAAGCATTCATCGATAACTTTAACATTTTTAAACTCCGATGTAAAAACGTAACGCCATATAACAAGTCTAGGTAAAATAGGTAAATCGATAAAATGATCCTAACGTTTTCCATCAAGCATGGTTAGAACCATCTCGAAACAAATATAAATAATAATAAATGTAAAGATAACATAAAATAATTAAAAAGAATAGTTATTTAAATGCGAAAAGTCATTAATTCATTGTATTTATTTTTTTACTGTAGAAGATAGATAGACTACGGTCAAGGTACTTTTTACGGCGATAAATAATAGTCTGCATTTTAAATCTAATGCTTTAGTAATTTTAAATGATTGTGTTATGACCACAATACTGAAAGATGACACCACCAAAGTAGACCCAGTTATCGGTGGTGCAATTTGGTAGATGGACGATCTTAGGCATTGGTATAAATATTTATGATTTCGATATCGATACTCTTAGTTCTTCTTTATAATTAGTTTTATATACAATTAATTAGACAAAAAATATATTTTGTATTCCATGGTAATCAATGTAACCATAAGACACTTTAGGCACCGAATCGTAACACAACTCATACCTCAACAGCTGTTGGAGCAGAAAGCTTTAACTACATATCTAACATTCTTAATCATTGTTCTTCTTTGAGCATGCCCTTACTTTACACGACGTATGAGGAGTACAGTCAGCTTTGTAGAACACGACAGTGTCATAAACTTATTCGCTCCGGAATGGAACTACGAACTGTCGTTCAGTTGCCGGCGTAGTTCCTCCTGAACTCGAGCGAGGCTCGAGACACTGGAAACTTTCTCAACATTTCAGCAAGTACTTTTACAAGTAGGCATCAGGTATATTGGATAGTGTAGTGTTCAATAGGTAGGTATAATATTGAAGAAATAGGGGTAGAAGCAGGAAACGCGGGCGTATAGTAGTTAGATAAATCAATAAAAAACTTTCACCTGGCCAAGCATGAAACGCGGACTAACTTCCTTAACGAAGTGAAATTTCAAAATATGGATTCTAGAGAGCATTGCTGCAATAATCAATTATGCACAGTGCATTTCATCGCTGCAGCCACTCCAACCCTCGCTGCTTCTGATTTCCCAAGCGGCGCCCGTCTATTAGTAGGTACCCATTACTACTTCCCGTGTTTTCAGAGATGTTTTCGTAATTAGAAGTTTCTTGTGTAGCGTGCATACAGTTTAGCTGTTTTCGAATCTGCTTTATTTACAATATTTTCTCGTGGCGTGGCTCAATTTTAATATTAGTTTTTCGGCCCGAACTTCGTTTGGTTACTTAGTATCATTTTGTACCTTGAGTTACACTAAGTAGTAATGTCAAAAGCATGACCTGTTGAGCCCATGCATAGCCAGCGTACAATTTCTCTAAGGATACCTCTCACCACTTAACCAGTATAGCTTGTTTAAAAATGTGGCAAACGCGAAAACCACTAAATGAAACGGACACAGATGTGGTTTAACCACCTAATTCACAAAATACCTGTTAGGTAAAGTGACAAAGTGAACAAGTTCCTACATTAATGCTGCGCCATGTACAATAAAATGTCTGCAGTCACGTATCATTGACACGTGTTCACGTTCGAGGATGGTAAAATGAATTATTGAATTTTGGTCTTTCAATCATGCATGTACCCTACGGCTGAAAATGTATGGATGATATTCAGCACTCAGTGAACACCCGGGAGCACACAGGATACTTTTTCCTATACTTTTTTAAGTTCCCGAAACCATAAGGGTTAGTCTCTCCATTCTATGGATGATCTTTGTTATTCCAGACTGTATCAAGTCCGCGTGGGGCTGCGTGTGTCGCCGAAGGTGCCGGTCCACATCGAGGCCTCCGTGTCCAGCGGCAACGGCGCCGCCCGCACGGGCCGCCCCGCCGCCAACGCCTCGCTCGTCGGCGGCTTGGCGGCGTCCCGCGCCTTCCAGATCATGTACCGGAATGAGGAGGTCACCCTAAGAGACATCATTCATTTTAGAGCGCATTTGCTTGGTGAGTTCAAGTTACTTCCTCAAGTTCCAGTTAAATGGTTTGTTTTTCAGTTGACAAACCACTGCCAATTGCGCTAGATGTGGTTATCTGTATAAGTTTAATCATTTATAGAGCCATTAAAGAATAAAATTGTGACTGGAAATATGCTAAACTGCGAAGCCATAAACCAAAATCAGTCATATAAATTACCTACTACTTTTACGATGGGCACGATTACTATAATCCTCTGAGACACAATTTCGAAAATATCTTTCTTATTGCAGTTGATAGCCGCAACCTAAAAGAATCCCTAGAGCGTGCAGAATGGAGCCTGGGCGTAGAGCTTTGGTGCAGCGAAGGTGCACAATCCAGCACCCTGGCACCAGTGTCATGCCGGGTGCTCAAGCTTCACTTCCAGCCAGCACAGGGCCTGCACTACCACTTGCCCGTGCTGTTCGACTACTTCCACCTCTCCGCCGTCTCTATTACCATCCACACCAGCTTGGTCGCTTTGCATCAGCCTTACATCAAGTACGTAGGCTAAACTAAGTTGGGTTTAGGTTGTGTAAATATAAAAAACGGGAGTAGGTATCTTTAAGGAGAGTAGATATTGGACTTAAAGTTCTGGATGACACTATCTGGGACTTCTACATAACCAACGACAAAAGTAGAGGTAATAAGTATGTAGAAAAGACGAAGTGAGATTTATGTAGATGAAAACTTGTGTAATTCCACACTTTCAAGTGAATATACAAATATAAATGTTTAAGTGACGAATTAGGTACGAATATCTACCTAGCTAGTGATAATGATTTTACCTACTGTTGATTTTTAAATTTCTTAAGGATTTAAGAGAGCTTTCTAACCATTAATGGACACAATTTACTTTTTTGCATGACTGATCAAAGGAAAAGCATCATGCACTATGTACAAAGCTGGTAAGGTACCTTAATCAACAGTCTCTTTTCTCACTGTATTTAAAGGTTTGTAATTCTAACCCAATATATCTTGTTTCCAGTACTCCTCGCTCGAGCAAGCAATTGACTAAGCTTATGAAGAGCGCGGGCTCCAACTTCAGCTCGTCGGGCAGCATGGAAAACGTCCTGTTTGGTTCTAGTGCCAAGTGCGCTGGTGGAAACTCCAGCAAGATCGCTCATGCTAGGTGCGTTTAGTCAAGTCATCAGTCAATTTACTTTTTTTTTACTTTTTTACTGGAATAATTATTAAATCAAAGTATGACTCATTTGGCCTTTATTCTGTCATGGAATGATCACATGTCAATGTAGGAATTTAATTAAGAGCCTAACTCGCAATTCGATAGCTTTCAGTTCGTAGGTTACCTATGCATCATTTTGTTACTAAGAGAGTAGGTTTCTAATAAAACAGTTAGTTTTAGCTTTTAACACGTAATTGGCGCAGTTGGTAGGATTAGTGTAACACTAATCGTCTGCTCACGATGTGAAACAAAACGAAACATTTCAGCTCCTTCACACCTACTTTGCTAGGTCATGCTGCTCTCTTAATTTGTGCATTAAGTACTATATAAACGCAAAATACAAACATTAAAAAAAAATATATTACACAGATAAACTTATCCCTTTAAGAGATCTCTTCCAGATTACAGCTTACCTGTGTGTGATAGAGTAAAACAAATCACAAAATTTGGCATAAACAACAATGTAGAAAATATATTTAAAAGTTTAAACTATATACAGTAAATAAAAACTAGTTAAGTGTGGGAGTTACTGCTATCCTGTAAAACATGCATTAACTGTGTTTTTTTGTTGGTAAATAAATATATTTGTATTTGTATTTTGTAACTACTAAAACAACACACTTCTAAAATGTCCATGGATTAAATATATCCTTACATTATTTTAATATTTTGCATTGGATACATTGCAAAATACTACAATAGTGGAGGGATATTTTTGGCTTTCATATATTTGTTCCAAATTGTATGCGGTGGGATCATGAAAGTGGAAGCATAATGGAATAAGTAAGCCATATTTTTTATCGTTGGACATTTTTGAAGTGTGTAACATACTAACTAAATAAAACTTTAATTATCTTTCCAGGCAAGTGCACGCGGAGGTCTGCGGGATCCTTCTAGGGTCTCTAGAGGGACTCCAAAATGCTCTGTCGATCTGTGGGTCTGCGGGCGCTCTGCTCACACCCGAAGAGTCAGAATCAAACTCCATCGTCGGAGAGGTTGCTCAGAGGATTAAAGACCTTAGTGTCACCGGCAAGGTACTAAAGACTATTTTAATAGTAGTACGGCTTTAGAGCAAACCTTGAAACCGAAATTCTTAGTGACCATAGTAATGTTGAAAGCCTATTAAACGACGTGAAAATATCAGTAAATAAAAAAATACGTTACTAGGTCTATTAGGTCATCCTTAGACTATTCAAATCACTCGAAAATTCCGATCTGTACGAATCCATTTTTCAATTGAACCTCGTGGACTTCTTTATCTAACATGATACTCACATACTCATCACTTCCTAGTATAAAACAAAGTCGCTTCCCGCTGTCTGTCTCTATGTATGCTTAGATCTTTAAAACTACGCAACGGATTTTGACGCGGTTTTTTGTTAATAGATAGAGTGATTCAAGGGGAAGGTTTATATGTATAATACCCGGAGCGAAGCAAGGGTGGGTTGCTAGTTTACTAATAATTTTATTAAAATACTTCAGCACAGTAAATTTAGAAATAAGTGCTTGATAATGACGACTTTTTCAGAAGTCCCTGGCGGGCGAGGAAGAGGAGTGGGCGATGGGCGCTGCGCACGACATCGCGCGGTTGTGTGCGGAGGTGACGCTGCGCTGGCGCGCCTTTCTCCACCACACCTCCGACCGGCCACACGTGCACCATGCGCTCGCGGCGAGGCATCACGCGCTGCGGTACGTACCGATCAGGAGAACACACTTACCACCGGAGGATTGTTAACTTCTTCTTCTTTATATTAATGGCGGTCCACCGCGACATTCCGCAGTGATTTCGCCGATGTCAAGTGAGTAGAGTAAATCAGTAAACAGAATCAGCCGGACATCTTTCAATCGGCCATCTTCCCTACCCGAAGTTTACTGGGTTGTTAACTAGCTTTGCCCGCGACGACTTTGTATAAGCGTTTATCGCTATTTACAAAAAAAAACAATAACGATCTTTAAAACAAAAAGAAATATAAAACCAAATACAGCTTCGAGAAACTGCTTATAAAATTTGAACACTCAAGCCTATGCCTGCCTTATACCTGCAATTTAATAAACTAAACGAACCATTTGCTCACAGGTCAAAACGAAACAAAAACATAACACATAAAAAAACTTTTACGACCTAGTTGGGTTTAGTAAGTGCTTTTTACTCGTAGATTATGAGTTCGTACTCGTATGCAACGCTATTAACAAAGTAATTACTATTCTGTCAAAACTACTACATGATCCATTTCATAACGCTCAGGGGCCCTAGCCAAGATGTAAACGCTCATTCTGGTGCGTTTCGATAAACCACGTGGTCGACTGTCATCCCATACATTTTGAGCGATAGAAAAGAAATACGTTTGGAGTGTTTGCATCTTGGCTAGGGCCCCAGTACATTTTCCAAATCATCTTACGAAAAAAATAAACCACACTTATCTTCTTTGAATATTTTTTCAACCAACCTGCTTTACTTGTATTACGTTCACACCGACCGTCACGGCCAATCGCTACTAACTGTATTAATATAGGGAATGCAAATAACCGGTTAATAACCGAGTTTAGTATACAAAATACGGTCAATATCCGGTTTAACGGGTTATTTGCATTCCCTGATTAATACCCTTAGTCTTCAATTCCAGAATCAAACGCTTCGCGGAATGCTTCTTCGTGCTGGACAACCCTCGGCACTCCCTGGCCGGCTGCTACGACAGCAACTATCAGTCGTACCAGAGCGTCGGCGAGACGGCGCGCCGCAGCCGATATCTGGCACTGCTGCCCCCGCTGCCCGTGCACTGCATCGCGCTCGACGGCGATCCGCATATCATGCCCATCATATTCGAGGACCGGTGAGACTATTATTATCATAGAAACGAAGATGTAAACAAACGCAGTGGACTGTAGTAAATTTAAAGAAGTCTTGCATGCATCTCTTACCTTGTGGTGTCTTCATTCGACTTTACCTAGGGCCCTGGTTATATCCTGGCTTCTGACACACAATCAGCTCAGGAGTACTCCAACTACAATCAACAGCACTTAGACGCTTGCAAGCCAATTAAATTATATATTTATAAGAGCAGATCTCGAGAACGTAACCTCACTTCATCATTAGAAAAAACGGAAGAGCCGCCATTTCGTAAATACGTCATATGGTTACACGATTGAAAAGCTTTCCTAACTACGCAAAAAACTATATACCTACTAAAATTACTATACAGAAGAAAATAACCTTGTAAATTAGGTATGCGCCAAGTAAAGAAGGAGGTTGTGTTGCTTTGTGTTCGATGGAAGACTCCATCCAAATGACGATGCAATTAGCCATGTTGACAGTGACCTTGCTTATAAAGCTAGCAATCCCTGGTTCCATGCCCGGCGTGTGATGAGTGCTAGCTGTCGGATGTTTTCCATTTATCATAATCATTTATTTTTTAATGTATGTAAGTACGTTATACCCGCATACACAAGTGAATTTGTGTGACATTTTCCCTGGATATTTATTTATTTATGATATTTAAACAGATTATAAGGGGTGGGCGAGGTAGGTGGTAAAAGTCTATTGGCGAATTATATTATCGCGTCTGTTTGCAATGGCTGGCGAGTTTTGCTTGCGCACCATCCTGATACCGACTCCGCCTGTGCTGAATATTTTCTCTGTCCAACAAAATTACTACTTAGCTAAGTTACAGTTAGGTTTTATTTTATTTTTTAACAAGCACGGTTTAATTACAGATATCAAGATACGGCCGAATTTGCGAGGCGACGCTCATTTCTAAATACAAATGCAAGTAAATCAGGAAGTGGTAAGTTTACCAAACTAACAACATCAAAAACATGATTTACTAAACACCAATGACGTACATATCACATATCTCATACGGGTTTTTGTTCTAGATCCGTTCCTTTGCTCGGAACCACTTGAAGATTGCGCCTGTAGTATCAGCTCGCTGATGGATTCAAGGAGACCATCATCAGAAGCGTCTAGAGTCATTCTCGCGATACCGAAAACCATGGTTGACGTGCTAGAACAGCAATTGAAATCCCCAAAATCTAGCGCCGGAGTTGTACAAGCCACTCTCACCCTAGCTCCACAAAAATCAGCCAATGAGTCCCCCAAAAGAGCTCTAGTCAAACAAAATGTAACAGAAATAAGTAAACCCATTAATAAACAACTAGAACTTACTGGACGCACTAGATACATTGTGCAGAACAACCAAATAAATGAGATACAATTGCCACCCAACAACGCTTTCGCCTCTTGCTCCATACAACAAGGACAACAAATGTCCAGATACTCCGCTTCCACACTCCTAGATATCAACGCATCTAAGAACAGCCACATCTCTCAACAAGGAAAGGAATCTGTAGACGCAAATGAAGTATTTCATCAGAAACACGAAATCACTAGCGGAGTCAGCACTCTACCTGCCAGACATAGCAAATCACTCGATCAGCTTCGAATGGCACAAATAACACCTGTAAATAATTCGCAACAGATGCTAACCAAAAGCGCGAGAAATAGCTCTAATACGTCAGTGAACTACCCTCCCAAGCCATATCTACCACCACAACAAATCAAACCCACCACTCTACCTCGCAGCGTCACTACCACCGCCTATCCCACCAGCACCACAGGCAGGTATGGATCAAAAGGAGACGACTACAGAAGAAATATAAGTGAATTCAGAGAAAAGTACAAAAATCCATTTAATCCTAATACTAACCCCCATGGAATGAACAATGAAGTATTTCATAACGTAGTATATAAGTACGACGGACGATCGAATCCTAACCAAGTGTACGGCTATACTTTCGGTAATCAGGGTACTCTCCAAGCGAATAATGTAATTCGTAATCCGTTAGAATTCCAAAGAGGCTATAGTGTAAATTTACCCCGTCCTATGTTGCCTCCTCGTAATTCTTACCCACCGGTTAGTGGAAAAAGTCAAGTGACTGATCAAGCTAGTTTAATTTCTAGTAAACACGTTCATAGATCTAACTCTACTCACGTTTTCCATCAAAACATGGAGTACCAACATAATGATATAGAAGCAGCTCGGAATCAACTGAGGCACGAGTTAAACTATTATCTTCAAAAGGGTGACTGGAGTTATGACTTCAATACCGGTAGTTTGATTCAGAATTACCAAAAGAAATCCAGCAAAAGTAGTGACGACAGCGGATTTGTAATGACATTAGATAGAAGTAGCGACGGAACTTCTAAGTCGACTTATTCAAAGACTCCACCATCCACTCCACATTCAACGATGCCCTCGGTCAGACATAAGAAGAGTCGATCCAAAGAATCTAAATTGAATCACGCTACGAAAGAAAACAGTAAAATAAACTCGAGCAGAGATTCGCTTAACAGCCATCATTCTATAAGATCTAGAGATAGTAAGTCAGACCGTTGCACACCTAAATCAGACCGCAGCACGCCTAAATCTGACCGAGGAATTTCTCGATCAGGTAAAGCCACTCCTAAATCCGGAGCGATCACTCCAAGATCTGGTTTAGCGACACCTAAATCGGGCAGAGTGACACCGAAATCCGGTTTAGCGACTCCAAAAAGTGGAAAATCTAGTGGAAAACCAGAAAAACGTTCAAAGCACAAAGCTTCTGAAAAAATGACGCAACTTATGTCAGAAGCAGCTTCTTCGTCTAGCAGTGACAGTATTCCCTTTGAAATGAGACGACTGGAGTCATCAGCAAGTGTACCATATAGCTTGGGTCAGGGCCCCGAACTATTACGCCACTGCAGAAGTGCTGCTTCAGTATTAGATGAACCAAACATTAACAACACATTTGGATCCGAATCATTACCAAATTTAGCTCCACCTCCGGCATTTGAGTCTCCGCCACTTGACATAGCCGACAAAGACTTCAAAATATTACCACCGGAAAACTTTTCAAATAAAGAAAATAAGAGAAGTAGAAGTAATTCGACATCAAGTTTGAGTGAGCAGAGCGGGTGGGTATCTAGTGGACGCAGTTCTGGGCCTTCGACACCAGATAATGCCAGTTGTCAATTAAAAAAAAACTTCCCCCCTCCTGTGAGCTCTGCAGGCAATGCGACGCGGCAAGTTTCCAACGTGGAAAGACCTTCCAGAAAAATAAATAGCGAAACGATCAGTGATTTCACAAGAACAGTTCTAAACGGCGATCAACTTAGAGAACGTTTACTGAAATTAGCTGTGAAAGTCGCTCAGAGTAATCCTAACGAGAAAATCGAGTGCTGTGATAAAGAGGTTTGTGAGGAATGTACGATTTGTAGTGACTCTATATGCACTGATAGCCAATGTGAATTTAACAAACTAATGCACAATAATGGAATAGATGCAGGTTGCAGTTCAGACACTTGCAGCGCCAATTGTTTTCAACAGGTTCCTGCCAATATCTCTAAAATAAATCAGAGGCACAATTCGTTCAGCGCGATTCAAGGTAAATCATATACTTCTTCACCTAGGACATCGAGCGAAGGAACGGTTAAGAAATCTCAAACAATCAGCGATAACTTACACCCTCCTTTGCGAAAGGAAAACTCCGCCTCCAAAAAAACGTCGCAGGAATCTGGAAAAGCTATCCCTGCTGTCAAAAAAGTCTTAAAAGACAGAATAGAATATACAGAAAAATTGATAGCGGCTGAGATAAGAAGTTTGACCGTAGATCGTAATTGCAATAGTCATAAGAAAACCTCAGGGCCGGCAGCTGCCGTGCAAAAATATAATAATAAAGCTAGGTCTGAAATCGATCTAGCCCACTTTGCTGCCGAAAATGAGTATGAGCATTTACCTCCACCTCAACAGTTTAGAGACGCTCCACCACCGCCTGATGAATTTAAGGTAAGAAATTTAAAAAATAGGGACCAAACCAAAAATTGTTCCAAAAAAATATAACACGCGGTCTTAGACTATTAATAGTATTTACTTTCTTGCAAATTTTGTTGATTATTTAGTTGCTTTGATTGTTTTATCGTTGTAATACAGTCAGCAGCAGAATTAGTTAGACAGTCGAAGAGCTCTAAATGTTCTACACACGTTCGTGTTCGCTTAACAATATAATCTTGTATTTAATAACTTTGGGATCTTCGTCTATACACGAACTTATGCAGCTGACTGTGTTACATATCTTCCCGCAAAATTTAATGTTTACACATATCTAATTGTTTTTGATTCTAGGATCCACCATCAAAGTCACCAAAACTAAGCAGACAAAGTAGTAGTAAAGCCTCTACACCTTCCAAAACGCCTCGAAAGCAATCAGCGCAACCAGCAACTTTAGAACTCGATAATCCTCTGTACCACGTATGTGAAGGTAACCTAATACTTCCAAAAAAAACAGTTCACTTCATTGTTATGCTTCTGCTAATAACTAACATGTCCGCTTCGCGTCAGGTATGAGAGAGAGACGGAAACTACGGCCACACCAGCCGATCAACTCAGCTCATTCGGGAGGTACCCTTAACAAGAGCCAAAGCACCGGGGAATTGGCGAATAGAAACGAGAATGGTAATACTAACAAAGGTACGCTTTTATGTGCAGTAATCACTTAACCAAAGACGATGCTTCCCTACAGCGATGCCAATGTTTTGTGTCCACTTTTTATGTGACCCACCTGCAAAAAACACCCATCATATTCTTTATGTATCTGTCACTGATCATTGATTCTCAAAAACACTTACTCCCAAGCTTACTAGTTTCCTATGATTTCCTATCACGTTCATATTTCATTTTCACAGAGCATCGGGAGAGTAATCTTGTCAGTATCTTCGGGTTAGCCGAGTCTGAACGCCTGTTCGTGAAGTGCAGAGAAGAATTCCGGCAGAGCGTAAAGTACCCTGGTGCTATTTACTCAGACTTCCCTCCAGTCGAGAACTCTTTGCCGTATTTCCATATTAGCGACGAATACAGAATGTTTAATCCTGAAGGTATTCATTACTTATTTAATGTACTATCTGTATTAAATATAAATATTTACATTAAGGTATGAAAACTAACAAAAGTTTCACTTTGTCAATCCCTGTGTAGAAATCTCAGTCGCTTTATTTTTCAGGACTCCATCTTATAATCTGCGTGCATGGCTTAGACGGCAATGCAGCAGATCTGCGCTTGGTGAAAACCTATCTAGAACTAGGATTACCAGGCGCACGATTAGAGTTTCTCATGTCAGAGCGAAATCAAGGGGATACCTTTTCTGATTTCGATACTATGACAGACAGGTTAGTATGGGTACAATCTAAAAAGAAGGTGTAACTCATTGTTTATTTACAGAAATTAATGTGAAATTAATTTGAACAGTATCTTTCAGTTCCAAAAAAACTCTTAAACTTTGTTTGATCTCTATACAGATGGCATGTGCCTTAGAGGTGTGAATCCAAACCTCTAAAATACCTACTGACTTTTACGTTTTCTTTGCAGGCTTGTCCAAGAGATTCTGGCTCATATACAGAATTCAAATGAACCAGCTCGGATTAGTTTCGTGGGGCACTCGCTGGGGACCATCATCATTAGGTCCGCATTGGCGAGGCCTCAAATGAAACCGTTTTTGGGGAAACTCCATACTTTCCTCTCATTGAGTGGACCTCACCTCGGCACTCTTTACAACTCTAGTGGACTCGTCAATGCTGGTGAGTTGGTTACTGGTTACTTGGCAAAAAGATGTATACAAAAGTGGGCAAAAACCCTACTTTAATTAATTTTTTACGTTTATTATCTCGGTTATCCGTAATATACCCGATTTGTTACCCTCTTTTTTTGCATCTATCGTGACTAAAGAGTGAAAGTAATAGATAAGGTAATCATTTCTTGAATACGGACAAAAAAAGCCACGATGTCATCTTCCACGAAAATATAAACGGCCCATAGAAATGTCGAAATGGTGTTAGAGCTGCTTGGGCCCTAGCCAAGATGCAAACGCTTCTAACGTTTTTCTTTTCTATCGTTCAAAATGTATGGGATGACAGTCGATCACGTGGTTTATCGAAACGCACGAGAATGTCATCCCATACATTTTGAACGGTAGAAAAGAAAAACGTTAGGAGCGTTTGAATCTTGGCTAGGGACCCTTAACACAATCCTAATCGAGTTATGAAATAAAATTACGCAGTCATCGTTAAATCAACCACTTAGTAATCGTGGAAACCAAAGTAATCAATAAAAGATACCAATTAAACTGGAAATAATATGATGTTGCACCTGTGACATGAACCTAGATCTTCTTACCGTCACTCTCACATCGTCATCCTGAAATAAACTAGGTAGACCATTTGGGCACCCAAATTTATCATCGTCAGCGGCTTGGCAAACATAGTCGTATAGACCAACAGTACCAACACACAGAATAAAATATACCGTACAAGTACCGAAAGCGCTCTTCCTGACAAATCACTTTTTGTCAATTATGACCTAGGTATCCCTCGTGCGGCCTCTGATTTTCCGCGTCATTAATTACGGTGACGTGTGTTATCCGGACCTGAGCGAGAGACAACTTGATAAGTTGGATCGCCTTCTCAAAAGTTGTATTCGGTTTGTTTTCTGTCTTCGTAAATATTCCTTTCGGCTTAAGCTCACCTTTTGTACGTTAAGTGCATTCTTAAGGGCAACAATGATTAAATCCTATCAATATTATAAACGCGAAAGTTTGTAAGTATGGATGTTTGTTACTCTTTCTCCCAAAAACTACTGGACGGATTTTGGTGAAATTTGGATGCAAACAGCTTATACCTTTGATTAACACACCTTCGGAAACTGATTTATACGCGTATGAAGTCGCGTTCGGAAACTACTAAATAATAAAAAAATAGTGTTTACTTACGTGCCTATTTTGTGCCACGACAAATTTGGGTCGCCGATCTATTTGCAGCTTCGCTCCTAAAGTACGTAACGCTTGACCAAACCAATCGTTTTCAGGGATGTGGTTCATGCAAAAGTGGAAGAAGTCAGGCTCTCTGCTGCAGCTGTCGTTAAGGGATGCGTCAGACCCGCGGCGCTCGTTCCTGTACCGGCTGAGCGAGCGCAGCCAGCTCCACCAGTTCCGAAACATCCTGCTTTGCGGCTCCGGCCAGGACCGGTATGTGCCGTTGCACTCCGCTCGTCTTGAGCTGTGCAAGGCTGCGGCCAAAGATACGTCGCTGCTGGGCCAGGCTTACAGGGAAATGGTAAGCTGTTTACATGAAACGTATAATATAGTGCCCGGAAGTGGTGATCAAAACGCTGATCCCTATCTCACCCTTGCTGCTGCTAATGGTATGTTGCCTGCGCATGTTTTACCTACAAGAAAAAACAGTTGCTTGGATCACGTGCTTCTTAAATCAGATACATCATCCATCACATTAGTTATAGACTCACTCATTACTGACCATACACCTGTTATAGTTTGCTGTAGTCGGAAACGAGCACTAACCAAAACAGCACGTAATAAAATCATATTTGACGAATCAGCTTGCGTCAATGTCATAGGAAGTTATGATTTCTCATTTATTTTGTCCATTTCTGACGTTGAAAGGGCTGCGTACTCATTTGTCACTGCATTAATGGATATTATGAAGACTCACTCTAGACACGTGCGCATAAGTAGCAAAATGCGAATTATAAAGCCCTGGATGACACCTGGTCTTTTACGCTGTGTTAGAAATCGTGATCGTTTATATAGATTGAGTAAAAAAGACCTCAATAACCATCTGGCAAAACTAACATATACTCGTTATAGGAATTATTGTACGAACTTGCTTAAAAAGGTTAAACAAGCCTATGAGCGGATGGAGTTCCAAAAAGTAAAAAATAACCCTAGAGCTACTTGGAAGCTTATTAAAAGTATAACCAACCTTGACCGCAAAACTTCCACTGCGGATAAGCTTTTGTCCCTGAATGGGAATCCGGTAGTGGCAGTTAACATGGTCAATGAATACTTTAGTGGTATTGGGAAAGACCTCGCCTCAAAACTCACTGGACATTCCAATCATGACGCAGACGCACATTTCCAAAATCATAACCAAGTTAATTCTATGGCTCTAATGCGGACTGACAACGAGGAAGTTGAGCGCATTACTATGGCACTTCGAAATTGTGCAGTAGGTTGGGATGGTATTCCAGCGTCATTGCTTAAGGCCGCGCGTTCCGTCCTAGTGCCAATAATGACGCACATTTATAATCTTTGTCTGTCGTCTGGTACATTCCCCCAGGTATTCAAAAGAGCTCTTGTACACCCTATCCATAAGAACGGAGACAGAGACAGTGTCAGTAATTATAGGCCAATCTCCGTTTTAACCACACTTTCTAAAATTCTAGAAAAAATCCTAAATTCTCGTTTAACAAAATATCTTGACGCCTATTCTATACTTTCTAGTAATCAATTTGGCTTTCGGTGTGGTAAGTCTACAGAGGATGCTGTACTAGCGCTTACAAACTCAATCATAGACAACTTTAATTCTAAACTTAAAACTATTGGCATTTTTCTTGACTTGTCTAAGGCTTTTGACACTGTCTCTGTACCGATTCTTCTGGGAAAACTGGAACGTATTGGGGTACGAGGACCTGCACTTGATATCTTCAAAAGTTACCTCAGTTCTCGCACGCAACAGGTACGCATAGGGGAGCATACTAGTGATGACGCGACCCTTTCGTTTGGTGTACCCCAGGGTAGCGTGCTCGGGCCGACCTTATTTTTGGTATATGTAAACGATCTGTGCAATCTAGCTCTCAATAATGTACAAGTTTTCGCGTATGCTGATGATACTACCCTTATAATCCAGGCACCTTCATGGGAGGAGGCCCGCCTAATTGCAGAGGATACATTAAGGATAGTGATGCAATGGTTGGCAAATAATTTGTTGACAATTAATGTTGGCAAATCCACTTTCATAACCATTGCCCCCAAAGCATCCTCTTTGCCTTCCTCCTCACTGTCTATTCGTGCTCATAATTGCTTCCTCAATGACGTTTCATGCTGCTGTACTGAACTAACGCAATCCCGCAGTGTTAAATATCTTGGTGTTGTTATAGACTGTTTAATGAGTTGGAGTGACCAAGTGGAGGCGGCTGTCGGTCGGATTAGAAAACTAATCTACATCTTCAAGACCCTTAGATCTGTCGCTGACGAACAAATTTTAAAAATTGTTTATTTCTCACTGGCACAGTCTGTTTTGACTTACTGCTTGGCGGCCTGGGGTGGATCAGGGAAAACTAGACTCCTCCGACTTGAGAGAGCTCAAAGGGCTGTGCTTAAAGTTATGCTTTGCAAACCCATTCGATTTCCCACTATCGAACTGTACACGATAGCTAAAGTCTTAACTGTTAGACAGTTATTTATTCTTAAAATTATATTACGCAAACACCTCACCTTACCTTTTGCTAAAAATACTACAAAGCGACGGGCTGGCCGCATCTGTAAACTCAGACCTACACGTATTGTTCTTGTTAGACAACATTACGATTATCTTTCAGCTAAAATGTACAACAAATTGAATAAGTTGTTAAACATTCATGTATCTACATACTGGGAATGTAAGAATAAAGTGACCAATTTTTTACAAAAACTTTCTTATGATGAGACTGAGACACTTGTTAATGGTAACTAATGACCTTATTTCTTATTGTTATTACTAGTGATATCATTCCTAGTAATCTAACTAAGAATAATTTACTTTTTAGATGTAATACTTACCTACTTGTTTATACTACGGACTACACATAGTTATAATAATTATTGTACTGTATGTAGAACGCTATTCCTCTATGTCCCGAGGTGGGCGTAAACAGCTGCGACACAGTTTATACTAATGCAGCTGCTTACGATCTTAATTGTTAAAATATGCATGTTATTATTATGTTCAATAAAAAACAATAAAAAAAAAAAAAAAAAAAAAGTCACAATCTTACCGCTTACAAGGCAAGCTGATCAAGTCAAATGTTACCACTTTCTATCAGATTGTTGATTATTTCCGAAGCTATTTTAAAATGATCATAATGTTTACCAACATTTTAGAAGCTTTGGTTTTTCTCATCCAACGGGATCGTTCTGCTGTTAATTGTTTTTCCATTCGCCAAATTAGCTTTTGAAACTCTCACCAACAAGTCACTCACTCAAAAAGCAATCAGAATGTAAAAATTAAACATATATATTATCATCATCGTCCTCATCATCATCAATTACACAAAATATCCCATAGGGTCGAAGTGTATCCCATAAGGACCCCACCAACACATGACATGATAGGGACATTCAACAATAATACAGACGCAAAAGATTGAATGCGTTAAAACTATCTCGTACATACCTTCGTAGACAAGCTATCAGCAATACTCTTTACTTCTCAGGTACACAATATGGTGTCTCCGCTAGCGGCGCGGGCATCATCAGTAGCCGTTGTACGATACGACGTGCAACATGCACTGCCGCACACTGCTAGTGCGCTGGTCGGTCGCGCAGCACACATTGCCGCGCTCGACTCCGACCTCTTCATCGAAAAGTTTCTGCTCGTATCCGCCATGAAGTACTTTCGATAGAACACCGTAAATATTTTTTAAATTGTCTTCGGGGTTAAAAAAGCAGATGGTCTTCAGATTACAAATTTCCACGGGTCTAAGGGCCGTATTAATAAATTGATCTTGACCGTATGCTCGTCTTAAGATGTGTAAAAAATGACAGTTTTTTGTGATGTGCATCTCAGCCAAGATGAGCTTATTGATTCGGCTCTAATGACGGTATTAACAAACTCGTCTCAGTTTAAATGCCAATCTCAACATACGTCAAAGTAAACGACAAACCATAGAAAATTGACATTTTTGACGTACCTTGAGACGGGCATTTAAACCGAGATCAGTTTATTAATACGGGCCTAATAGCACAGCCTGTTCAATACCAGAGCCAAATCCTTCTGAAGTCTTCAAGATGACTCGACCCACTGAAGACTGAAGTCTCTATTTTTTATGCAAACGAACACAGTCCACCCGAGGCCCTAGCCGAGATGCGTAGGCTACCTAGCATTTTTATTCGTTTTGTTTCTAAACAAAACGCGTCACTGGTAAATCACGTCATACGTAAAGTCACGTGATCTACCAGCGACGCGATGTATTTAGAAACAAAACGAATAGAAAACCTGTGTTGCGTACGCATCTCGAAAAATAGTGACTTCAGTATTCAGTGGGTCGACTCATCGACTTGAGAAGGATTTGATTGCTGCTACGTGGAACTTCCGATAAACCAATGCTAGAAAAACTTTATCTCTGTTTACATGCTTGTATGTATTAGGAGGACCAGACGACTATGAGGGTCTAAATATGGAGACACTTCAAGAATTTATTAACCTCGGCATGGAGTAACTTTCTAGACAGAACAGCGACAAAGTCGCAGCAATGTGTGATTTAATTATCGTCATAAAGATCTGTCTTACTTTGGTTTAAAATTGTTCCTTCTAAATTGTGCACCAATTGCCTGAATTATTAATACATTCGTGTTTTAAATAATATTTAATATTTAATTACTCAACTAATTGTATTTTTAACTGTTTATTTTTACTTTGCATTTTTTGTTAAAAAATCAGCTCAGGCATGGTAGAAAAAGGCAATTTATTATCTGGATCTATAAAATTAATTTGTAAAATTGTTGATAGAGACATCAAAGGTTTGGATATTTTATCGTATACAGTTTAAAATGGTATTCTGTTTGTTTACATAGCGAGAACGTAATCACACTCGGGAAAATGATCAAAAAAAAAACAAGGCCGAATTTGTGAACGAAAATTTTGTTTCTGGTTCCACTTGACTATGCCCTATAGGTACCATGCTTGGTTGGTACTGATGCCACAGTTTCAAACGTCTTGAAATGTTGAGTACGCATGATAAGTTTAGTACAAAGATGTTGCTACAGTGTAAGAAACATAAGAAGTCAACCTATTCTTGGATTTGAGGTTATAATTTGTACCTATGACAGGTGTCATCTGAGGTTTCTTTTACTGTAGTTATTTTTAGGGAACCCGTCTCCTGACAACACGACAATTTTCATAATTTTAAAGTTAACAATACCGTTCTATACCGTAACTATTATTCAAATTGCAACTCAGACTTCTCGAGATAGTATGATACCTAATTTCTTTTTTTTTGAAGTTGACTATCATATGATAAAACAATATTTACTAGTTCTAAGAAGGATCTTTACACCAAATAATTTAAGAGTATAATTTAGGTATCGGTAGATTATATATAGATGTTATTTGTATTCTATGTATTGTTGTGTATGAGCGGTTTAGGTAATAAAATTATCATGTTTAACGCCTAAATGGGATGAAACTTACGTTGACGGTAACCCTGATTTTATAATTCTAGTTTTGAATTAAGAACATTCCTTTAGGCTTGATGAAGCCATCGAATTGTTAACGCATTTTGAAATTGGCAGCATTTGCGCAAAGAGTCTTAATAATGATTAGGGACCTGGGGAGTTATTATGGCATGGCTATGCAGTTCATTTTAGGGCCAGCGTAAAGGACAGAGCTATAGGAGTTATATATCTCTATCCTTTTCTCTCAGCGTAAACTGAACTGCATAGTTATTTTATATTTATAATAACCCTCCTGTCATGCGAGTTGTCAGGGAACTTGAAATGTGTATTTTATATCATTACGAAACAATGGGAAGTATGTGTGTGTGTGAGAGTGTGCGAGAGGAACTGAATTGGGCCACAGATTCACAATCATTGCAATCTCAATAATTTCATGCATTTTTTTTATTCATTATGTAAAATTTGTTAGCTGTGGAATTGGTTTATATAATTAACTATTTATTTATCTAGCCCTGAAACGGAATTGTAGTCATGTTATAAAAGTTAAATTCCAAAATACGTACCTACCTTCAGTAAAGCATTGAACGTAATGTGTATTTGGTACTATATTGGGTACTATGTCGGAATTTATAGAGCTATGCACCCTTTACAATTCTTAGAGCCGAGGTCTATGAATAACTATTTTAGTTGGAACTTACACGAGAGAAACATTTCTTGCTAAAAAAATACAAAAATAAGCTTTGTTAACCCCACTGCATTTTTAAAAAACGCATGTTTTTTTTCTGCACTATGTAGCTTGGGAAATTGGAATTTGAAACTAAGCGGAAAACTGTTTGCTTGATGTAGGTACCACGAAATAATATTCAAGAAAAACAATGGCGGATTAAAAAATATGCAACATGAGTTAAAACTCAAAACATTAAGTTTATATAGACGACAATATCAAAATATGTCAGTAGTCAGGTTTTAATAATTAGCTTTTTGTCTTGTTTATCTTTCTTGCTCGCTCTTGAAAGTGTTTTTTTATTGATACTTCCGAAATATCTTGCTTCGAAGCTTAAGTTCGTAAGCTTTGCTTTGAGAAGAAACAAAAACTCATAGAAGAACGTTGTAAAAGCAAAAAAATCTTGTGTTTCGGGCTTCGCTTGAAAGTTGCGGTTACTTTATAAAAATGATATACCTACCTAAGCTATAGTGCGTAAGAAAATGCGTGGGTATTTTTATTATCAACTTAAGTCTCAATTAAGTACTAAAAAAAAAGGCACTCAATCGGGCAATCTCACACAATTTGATCCTCTCAACCTAAGGGTTAAAAAAACAATTCTGTGAATCTAAGGCAGTTTTTTTTTTAAATGATTCAAGCCCATCCTATTTTAAGAAACGTGACAGGAATTAGTTTTTTTTTTAATTACGTCATAGCTGAGGCCAAGTTATGTTTATAATTGTGGAGTTTGCAATGTATATTTGTAACGCTTGTGAAATAGGGGTAGGATCAAGGTCTTTTTTACGTGCTATAGTGCGTTGGGGCAGATTAATGCAGGCATGGTTCATTAAAAAAAACAAGAGTTTAAGAAGAAATATAAATTACTAAAAACAAGGTCTCGGAACAGGCCATAGCCTTAATATATATACTTACCTATTACCGTCAGTTAGAAACTAAAGTTGTAAATTTTAACGAATGTTAGACTGATCTTTAAAAATATACGATCATTAAGATATTTGTAAGTTTCATAGATTATCATTTTTTATGAATAGACATTTCATTTCATACCTTAAAAATTGGTATCTTGCTCTGTCCACTCTTTTAATTCTCATATTTTTACGAAGGATTGATATAATGTGTGGATTGGAAATATGCAGCGAATAGTGCAAGTGAGCTGAGTTGCCAGAATACATAAAATATATATTTCATTAACATGTTGAAACCGCTTCCTAGTATTGCAACTGATCTGAATCGCACATTATTTCAGTTATGGTTAATGTAACGTAATATCTAGATATATTCACGGAGCGAAGATAGCGATAAGTATAATATACCTCAAATTTGCTCACGGACTTGCTTCTTAACGGAATCTGTGTAGCTGGGTATGAGATGTAAATACAGGTAGAAAAGATCTTATTTGTAAATTGAATTCGTATGTATTTAATGGCAATGTGTCGATGTAATACACTTATGATGATTAATAAATATGGTAACGCCTAGAAATGTTGTTTTCCTATAACCACAACGTTAATCCATAAAAAAAAACAGTTGATTTATGAAAGCAAGCGATTTGCATTAGTGTTTGCTTAGGGTATCGATAGTTTTTGTGAATAACCTTAAAGATTTTTTAGAAAATTTGTCGATAAACAATTTCCACTGTCGCATTGTTAGTAGTAAGAAAATGGTAAGGTAGTCATTGGTGGTAGTTGGTGTGGTTAATGAAGAGTTGATGTCGCGACGTATGGGTCGCGAACCTCATCTGACAACATCCCCCACCTACACCGAACACACACGACACACCTAAAGGCAGATCATTTGCGTGTAAGTAATATTCGAGTGGTGTGGACGATGAGCCGAGCGTTACTATGGTGCAAACCACTTGCATAGTCGACGCCGAACTGTAACTTACTTTTAAGTATTTCTGTACTTTATGTTTGAAAAAATGACCTTCTGCTGGAGTTTCTTGGCGCTTCTTCTCCGCAATGATGGTCTTATCTGAAGCGCTAGTAAATTCACTTCATATTACCGACGTGTAAAAGAGCCCCATGGGGGCCTATTTACTGAATACATACATAACGTCACGCCTTTATTCCCAGAGTGGGGTAGGCAGAGCAACAGAATACCAACAACTCTAAACTTGTTGATAATTCTGTAACCACTTTTTGCTGAATAAACATTTTGATTTTAATTTGGGAACACAACTACTTACAACAGGTCCTTTACTTAAGTTTTTCACCTATACTCATTTATTTAGTCAGTTCTGACTCTCTTGAAATAGGAAGTTTCGTGGGCTCAGCATAAGGTATTAACGGAACACGAGTAGATTATAGTGTTAGATAACTAGGACACAAAAGTTTACATGGAGGCACTGCTCTGTTCATAGCGCTGGCTTCCCGGATATGTGATCTCGTTCATCTGGTATCATGTGCGTTGAATATCTACAGAAGGTGAGAGCCTAGGTGTCCCAGATAAGATATCAACAATAAAACAAAGCAGATCAAGTTGAAACCTATACCTACATAGTCTATTATGTTGTCTCGTACCATCGGACAGGACTGAAGGCCGCCATATACCTACGGAACGGTCCGTCGTTACGATCAATTTTGATGCGATATTGCCGCACATGTACAATCCATTATTCGACTTTAACATCGCAACATGGGATCGTTATGATAATTGCCCCGTGTATGGCGGCCATAAGAAATTCTCCCCACATTCATAGTGCCTTAACGACAGTAAATTAATACAAATACGAATTGATAATTACGAATTACTTTTATTACATACATAAATATTTTACATATTTATGAATACAATACAAGCGCTCGCGCAAATAACATCTTAACCTATTTGTTGTTACATATTTATTTTTAATCTTCACGCATTAATTTCGCTTTGCTGCATTCATTTTATATTCATTTGTAAATCACGAACACGATGTCATCTTTTAAAATGCCTGAAAATTTAGAACGGCAACACTAAATAAATTCGTATGATGTTGGTAGTACAGGAGCCAGTGATGTGCAATCTAAAACTTTATCTTTGTCGATTATTCGATTTATGTATTAAACCCTGTAGTGAGTTTACAATAATAACATATTAAATAACATTGAAGCATGAAGCTCAAAAAACATATTTTTCTGTATTAACATTTATTTTTACGCCTTAAACGTTTAAAAATAACAGGTCTTTGTTAAAATAACGCTCACAATATCGACACACAGGTACAGCTTATAATAACACGAGTAACACCCCATTAAATGTCAGTTTGACAGTGCATATTTTATTTTTGACACTTCGTACTTTGTCGGGCGGTTGTCGCAGTCGGGCTGGGCTGGGTCGCAGTGTGCGGTCCTTGCGTGCGTTTGGGCGTAATTTATTTATTTTATAAATAGTTATTCGAACTACAAATTTTATATTAAAAACATCACAATTATACGCCGCGAATAAACAAGTTCTATTTTTAAAACTGAAGTGATCTTCCTAGAACTATAAAGGACTTAAAGGCAATGCTATCGTCGGAACCGATGAGTAATATTTAATAAATAGTAAAGTAAATTATTTTTATACGCAAAAATGGGGAAGTTGTTGAGTCTTTTGGCCCGTGACGATTCTAACTGTTGTTCCTCGCCGCGGTACGATATTTTTTTGGATTTCGAGAACGCGGCACCCACGGAGACGGAGCGAGAGATTTATGAGGAAGTGCAGCGGGTCTTATTAGAGTCTGAGAAGATATTGGAAGAGATACAGTGCTATAAAGGAGCGGGAAGGGAGATAAAGGAGGCTATAGCGGATCCTTCCCGGGTGTCACAGGAGCGCGCCTGGCGCGCGGTGAAGCCTCTCGTGGACAAGCTGCTGAGATGCTATGACCATTCCCTGGCCCTTCAGCGGGTAAGTGGACACCAATAGACAACCCGGTCCTAATATTAAATAATTGTTATTAATTACCTAATGTTATTAATGCACGTTTGTGATGATGGCCATTTAAAGGTTGCTGAAAGTTTTCAAATTAAATGTCCTGTATTTAGACATACATACATACATAACATCACGCCTTCATTCCCAGATTGGGGTAGGCAGAGCTACAGAAATACCAACAACTCTTAAAAGAACTTGCTGGTAATCCTGTAACCAAATTTTGCACAACCAGGCTAAGATGTTTATTAGTGTATTAATTAGTGACAGATTGCAAGCCCATTGCCTAACAGTACTACAAGCCTTAAATTCCTTGGTCGCCTCTTACAACATCCACGGGAAGACATGGAGTGGCACTATTATAACCCGGCAACCACATGGGCAATACTTTAGATATAGAATACTTTTATCTCAAAACAAATATAGTTTCTGTGAGATTTAGTTCCGCTACTAATGAAGTCATAGTTATATCTTGAATGAGTAACATTTACTTGGCTCATATTGAACTACGAGGGTTTTATGCTACAGATATAGAGTTCATATAAAACTACAGGAGTCTTTTGAAACGTCACAAGAGAATGTTTCAAGAGATTTTTCCATGACTTGTATAGCTATGAAGGTAAAAATAATACCAAGTTCTTGTCCCTTCTGATTATGATATAGTCCAGTCCAATAGTCAAACCCAATAAAAAAAGCTTAAAAAAACAAAACAATATCCAATTTTCGTGTGGGGATCCGTGTCTAACCATAAAAAAGTAACTAATTTTAAAACTAAACTCTAAGCGTCAGAACATGAAATGAAAAAATTTAATCTAATATATCCATGCTTAAATGTCTTAGAGCCCCATATTTGAATTTCCTACACTATTATGATATAGTCTAAAACACACCTAGATGCTGGTACTCTGATATTAAAAAAATAACTAGAGTATGTAAGTCCTCGACTGTTCATTTAATTTCTTATAGAAATAGGTACCTAGCATGTTATGTCGTATGAGTATTCTATAAAATAGTTTATACAGTAACATAGAATTTGATTGCATTACATTATTAACAGGCAAATGCACATCAAGGAAGTATGAATCAATATTACATGTCATGAGGCAACCACCATACCAAGACCAAATATGGTGTATTTATCAAATATTAACACAAATACATCAACATCGCACAAAAAAGAATCTTAACACATTTCAAAATGTCATGGCAAACTAATGGATCATGGCAAATGTGAACCCACTAAACATTCAAATTCAATCATTTCCAAATAGAAGATTAAGCTAGATTTATTATTGTCTATAATTTTGGAGATGACTATAACAATAATATGAAAAAAAAACTAGGCAATTTTAATTACATATAATAGCAAATGTAAATAATAAATCATTTTAAAGACACTGCTTCCTTCTCATGAAATGTTCCTTATCAGAAGACCTTATCATATTGTGATTACATTCTGTCAAATGATAAGCTCTTTAGATAGCAGAACGCAAACAAAAGGATCTTAGTGCATGTGTAAAATGAATAATGATACACCTTTATCAGCGGAGTATCCTGTGTATAAATATTAATAGAATTCAATCTGCTCCTATTCTGAGTAGGTTACAAATAATAAAATCTTCCACTACTTGACTTGCGTGGTACCTATCCGCCTCGATGAATAATATTTAACTTTGAATTTACTTCCAAGCCACAAAGGTTATTATGGGTACTATTGGGTACCTACCTACAATTTAGATTTGATCAGAAATAGGATATTATTTCTCTTTTTTTTTATTCTTCTTATATTTTAAAATAGCTCTTATTACTAGTATTTCAAATATATTTAGTCATCATTCTTTATCGTCTACGTCATAATTCATAATTGTTACCTGAGTGAGTACATTCTAAAATTCAAGTACCTTTCTTCATGAGAATAATCTTAATTCAATACCTATGCATCGTCTTCGTTTTTGTTCTTACCCGCACAATGCTTTCTCAAAATCTACGGCTGTTATTAAAAAAAAACGTTATTATTCATTTAATTCAAAAACAAATCAAAATGCACGAATGTTGACACACTATAGATGGTGATGTACCTACATATCGACATCAAAAAATATACGGCTTTGCCCACTACACCGTATTATAACCATGTCCGTAACAGGCCCGGAAATGTAAGTGCAGGGACTTGTCGGTCGGTGACGGAACGGTCAAGTGGGCAAGATCTCATACCTACCTACTTGTCAATACAAAGATATTTTTTATGCCTGACACGTTCCTAGTACGGTCATGGTTGGGGACCTAATGGGCACAGACCTTTAGGAGACCAAAATATACTAGCAACTTGTTTACCTAATCGTTGCTGGTATAAATTTATATTTATAAAAAAAAGCATAACTTTAAATACACACTCCGATGGCAATGGAAATGATTGTACAGGATAGTTAACTCAAATTTATCAATTTGGTACTGAAACATCGACATTTCCTCATACTATTTAATGTGGCAGGTCTGTACAACAAACAAGTCCATTTAGTTATGGTATCTGATTTAGGGATGTCTAACTACATAAATCATAGGGCACAGCTATGCTATTATCCGCAACGAAACAACTTCCTCGGAAACCACGAAAGTAACTAGGTAGTCATCCGCGACACGCTTCGCCTGAGTAAGTTACAGCTCACTATGGGTACCTTTAAAGACCCAGAGAGTACCCTTGGTGATTTACTTTCCAACAACATAGTCACGGACATAGGGAGGAGAAAAAATTATATCACTAAATGGGTAACATCCTGGTAAGATCCAATAACTTGGGCAAGCTAACTCACGCAATTAAATATTCTATGAAACTTTTCCGCTGTGCGACAAAAATTTGCCATACATTTGTAAGGATATTTTTCGACGCATAACGGAACTTTTTTGCCTTCATTATTTATATGGTTAACTACGACTATCTGATAAATAGGAATATAAAAAGGTTAGTCTACCTTTATAGTGAACAATAGTGATTAATCATGAAAAATAAAAACTAAATCATGTGATGTCATTTGGGGGTTTCTCAAAAAATCGGAAAGGACAAAAATTAAGAAAATTGAACTTTTCTATTTCGTCACGAAAATTAGCCATATACGTTTAGATACGTTAATTTTCGTGACGGAATGGAAAAGGTGAAATTTCTTATTTTTTGTCCTTAACGATGTACACTTTTTTTTGAAAACCGTTCCATTACTTTGTTTATAAGATTAAACTGGCTTATCTTGGTAGAGTTAGCACTGTTAGCAGCTTACCGCCGCAGTCATACATTTTAGAGATAATTAGTCAACGGTTTTCTTTGGGTCTTATAGTTTAGTGTAGCCATCGCCTCAATTTTTCCGAGTAAAATTCACACTCTTGCCTTGGTACCTATTTATATCACCTTAGTTTCAAATTGTCACCCATTCTCAACTACAATTGCCAACGCATCCCTAAAAACTGCTAAGCATATTTTAGATGAAACTCTGTAGTGTCGCGTCAAATATTCGGTTTACTTTCAGCTTATAGCGGTCAGATTCCAAGTAACTGAAAATTACCTATAAGTAAGCACAGTCAAGAAAATGTGTACTCGTATACGCATACATAGGTACGCGTAGCCACATCATCGAATCAGGGTTCAACGTTGATACAAAAAATAATTAGGGAAGAGTTATTGAAACATCACTTATCTATTCTCTGAAGTTCTGAAAGCAACAACATATTCCTCATGCCTTTAAATGCTACCTAGGTATATAAATTCCTATTATAGCGGAAAATGAAGTCTTGCGTAGATGTGCACCACACCGTGAAGGAACTCGTTGGAGAGGTGGCCTTTATGGGTTTAAAATACCCATCGATCTATCGACCACTCTCGGATGAGATGACCTTTGAAGGTCTGCACGCAGCGATTCACTTTATTTATTGTGCTGTTTTCATCCGTCTAGTTTTCGTTTTAAATGCATTTGGTAGTCGGAAACTGACAAAATACGCCGTAGCACAAATCTATAAACGAGTAACTTCAACATCCCCCGTCAAATTTAGTCGCACATGCATCGCAATAGTTAGGGTTGGAAACAAACCCCACGTGTTTTACAAGAAACCCCCACATGTTTTACAAGAAACCCCCACAGTACCTACCCATAGTATAAACCTAGAGCTTAGGTCAATTTGTGTGATATGTCCCTCGATATTTTTATTGAGTTGCATATCTATACTAATATTATAAATGTAAGTAACTCTGTCTGTTTTTACGCTTTCACGGATAAACATAGTTTGCGAGTTATCGCGACGGGGAGGGCTGGGGTTGGTGGTCGTGTTTGTTGAAATTTCTAAAAATATAGGTACATATGTAATTATGATAAACGTATTTTTTGCCGCAAACAGGGTTAACTTTTATTTCCGCTCATTTCACCTAGTTCAACGACGTATCATAGATAGATTTTCCCGACCTTACACATGAACAATTCTAACTGACTTAAGAGGACTGTTAAGCAAATAATTTCCATACAAAATGCGATAACGTTTTTCTCTCCCCTTAAACGTCCGTTTTTTACGACTTTTGAACATGTTGTAGATATTATGAAAAACTAGGTCTGTACGTGTTCCTTTCCAAGAAAATATTTATTGGAAAGCAAAAAACAAAAAAAAATACAAAAGCGGAAGCGTACAGACCTAGATTTTCATAATATCTACAACATATTAAAAAAAGCGGCCAAGTGCGAGTCGGACTCGCCCATGAAGGGTTCCGTAGCAGCATGAAACATAATATAAAAGTTCGTTGTAGCTTTGATCAATGTTTTTATGACGTATTAAAAAAACTACTTACTAGATCTCGTTCAAACCAATTTTCGGTGGAAGTTTGCATGGTAATATACATCATGTATTTTTTTTAGTTCTATCATTCTCTTATTTTAGAAGTTACAGGGGGGGGACACACATTTCAACACTTTGGAAGTGTCTCTCGCGCAAACTGTTCAGTTTAGAAAAAAAATATGTTAGTAACCTCAATATCATTTTTGAAGACCTATCCATAGATACCCCACACGTATGGGTTTGATGAAATAAAAATTTTGAGTTTCAGCTCTAAGTATGGGGAACCCCCCAAAATTTACGTTTTTTTTTCTATTTTTGTGTGAAAATCTTAATGCGGTTCACAGAATACATCTACTTACCAAGTTTCAACAGTGTAGTTCTTATAGTTTCGGAAAAAAGTGACTGTGACATACGGACGGACAGACAGACAGACATGACGAATCTATAAGGGTTCCGTTTTTTGCCATTTGGCTACGGAACCCTAAAAATCGTGGAAATCCGATCAGATTTAGAAAGTGAAAAACGTGGGTGATAACGTTTGGATTATTAGCTAAATTTGTATGGATTATTTTTGACAGCTACGCGATTTTAGCATCGCTACACAATCCTCTTAAACCCTCAGCTGTTATCTGTTTTATAAATACTAGGTATTGGTTCTATATAGATACGTTGATAATTACAATTTTCGCCAAATCTTCACTGAGAAATCTGCGTGCTACTAAACTTCTACCACCAACTTCACACAACCTTTCAATAATTACGTTACTTCGATAGGTTCTAGTCGTCCTATACTATAATATTATGATTTCTGACTACTATTATATAAATTAAGTGGTTACAGCCCGCCGCCGGTATGGAGGCGATCAGATCCAAACGGATTTCATCACGGCGACTCTTCGCTGGTTCGTCCTCAACGCATTACGTAAGACGCGAAAACTAAAACAATGAGGATGCTCATGTAAACGCCTAGGCCACATCTGAATCACCTATTGTTTACCTATCTTTTTAAGACGTCCTTTCAATACTTGCTGAATTCTAGTATCAAACAAATGATAAGTAGGTAGATGTGAAATGTGGTTACAGAATTATCAGCAAGTCTTTTTAGAGTTGTTGGTATTTGTCTGCCTACCCCACTCCGGGAATGAAGGCGTGATGTTATGTATGTATCTAACCAGTGCTAGTAATAAGAAGTACCTACCTGTCTTAACTTGACGCATGTTCATTCATGCGTGAGTGAGATGGAAGTACGTTATTGAATGAAACATGCATCAAGTTATTGCGAATAGGCAAGAACTTACTTCAGAAGCTAAAGAGGAACATCCGATTTTGTATTACCTTCATCCTTTTTCTATGAAACTGTTGGAATCCCAACACGATTATGTAAACGTAGCCGTAAATCTGTATGTTATCTATGTAGGTATAATCTATGATTTTACTAAGGCGATTTGCGCCTTTGTTCATTTCGTTCCGCAATAGATCGCCTCGAGATACCTAGGTGGTCGAGGTAGACCACTGTGTAACAAACAAGTGAAAATATGTCGCGCTCTTCAACAAATTAAGTAACTTTTAAAATAACCAGCGAATGTGCGCTAAAACAGAAACACGAGGAACAAATAGGTAGGTAGGTATACTGTCAATTGGAAGTATAAGTCTCATACCGATAGCAAGCAACGCTATTAAGAAGCTGGAAGTACTGTGAGCGACTGTTTGCTGGCGTTCATTTTAAAAACCAACAGCATATCGGACCATGTTCAGTGTAGGGTTCCGAAGACGGTAATAACTCCAAACACAAACTATCCCAAGAAACAACAAGTATGAACTGATTTTCTTCGATGATTTTTATTGCCTGTAGTTTTGGCTATATTACACGAAACTGCGAAAATTACACTTTTCATGTTCAATATAACCTAAATTATCGCCCAAATCTAAAAATTGATAATAACACGTACATAATGATTTTTAAGAACTATCCAATAATACCTCACTCGATGTCATAATATAAAAAATACAATTTTCCGTCCTAATTTTAAATGTATAAATATGGTAAATTACAGCTTTGTACCAAGAGTATTTGAGTTGAACAGCGGACAGACGGACTTGGCAAAACTATAACGGTTTCTTGTTTACTACGGAACCCTAATAAAAACATTAAAAGGGGAAATGCTGCCACTGCTGCCAGCATCTTAAGTAAAATGCCGCAGGGGCCATTCTTAATTTAATGTTTTACTTATTTTAAGTTTAAATTTTAAAGTACATATTGTTTTATACTTCCCTAGAAGACGCCCGCGACTTCGTACACGTCCAATTAGTTTTCCGCTCCTCCCCCTATGTGTATATAGACGACACTCATAAATTACAATTTGATAGTGTCGTCTACATTAAGTCAAATACCTCGTTTATCGGTTTTCCTTTGGGAACTCTTCAATTTTCCGGGATCTAAAGTATCTTATGTCCTTCCCGGGATCTTAGTTATCTCCATACCAAATTTTATCTAAATCGGTTCAGTAGTTCCTGAGATTAGCGTGTCCAAGCATACAAACAAACAAACTCTTCAGCTGTATATATAAGTATAGATGTATTATTTTATGTAGTCTGTCAAATAAAAAACATTATTTCAACTAACGCTAATAGAAACACCAGCAATATCACTTTGTTCATCGTGTTAGGCTCGTATTGAATCAGGGGCCCTAGCCAAGATGCAAACGCTCCTAACGTTTTTCTTTTCTATCGCTCAAAATGTATGGGATGACAGTGGACCACGTGCTTTATAAAAACGCACGAGAATGTCATCCCATATTAGAGCGATAGAAAAGAAAAACGTTAGGAGCGTTTGCATCTTAGCTAGGGCCCCATGTGTTAAGAAGCCACATATTATAAAATCGGTAGAGTTTAGTAATCTGGGTCTTATAACCATAACGCCTGAGCCCGTTCTTTGGATATATTAAACTTGATTGCCGCACAATCGATGGTGGCAAACAACTGTGTTGTCAACAGTATTGTTCAACCATTCAAGCCAACTGACATGTTTATTATCTTGTTCCGCTGATAAGTAGGTATATCTAACACCTTGCTTCCGCGGCTTCATGTCGACCGTGCTTCGACTCCTTGCCTTACTCTCCCCAAAACAGGGTTGTGAAGAGTCGGTCGATTGTGAGGCCCATTTATGATTTCAACAAGGTTCCCCTTGTGTACGCAAAATCACGATTGTCCGAACGATGTCGCATAATTGTTATTCTACTGATTAACCTAAACCTAACCTAACCTACCCTATTCTACCAGGGTAACACAAAACATAATAACATGTCCTGTTTCAGTTGTAGAAAAATTCGGCGTAAGTCCCTTTAATCAAACAAAAAAATACTGTTTTTATAAATTAACAATCCGTAAAATATTAGGTGATAACCGACATCAGTTATATATCATGACTATAGAAACGTTTTTAATACGTTTTAATTGGCTATGTAAAACTGTAAAAAGCCCTAGTCGTGCCAATGTTGCATTCTCCACTTTTGAATTCAATAAAATATCACAAAATTCACAAATCCAAAGTTATAGCTATTAATTGACACTTATACCTTGTCAACAATAACCTTATTAAGGCACAACACTTTTCATCTGATCATAATAAATTTATTTATAGAACAAAGATTTCAATTGAGCGGTCATTTTTCAATTGACCCAATCGTCAGGTCTCAACTTAACTAACTGTCCTTTCTATTTTCAGTGTTTAACAGTAATTCCCCACTTACTCTTTCATTTCCTAAGAGCCGTAATCAACCTGATCTTAAGATGCAATGTAAACGTCAACTCATATATTGAAATGACTGTTTTCTAGTACATGACTTTTTTGACATAGCATCTTACTCGTACAAGAAGCATCTCACTGTAGATCAGTTTTCTTACAGGTGCTTTTCCACCGGCGAGACGAGCCGAGACGAGACGAGACGAGACGAGACTAGAACTGAAATTTGTATTGAAAAATCTTGTATCTTTGGTGGAAATGGTGGAAAATTTCGCGCCGCCTCGTCTTACCTACCTACCTTTGGGGCAGTAATAATAAACTGATCTCGACTGTAATGCTCGTCTCGAGATGCGTCAAATATGTCAGTTTTCTATAGCTTGACGTTTACTTTGACATATCTTGTGACGGGCATCTCGGTCAAGATGATTATATTAATATACGGCCCTTAGTGCCTAGAACGCAATATCGGTTGCATTATACATACAAATCTAAGCTAGTACCTATTGAATGTGTCGATGAATCACGAACTTAGGCGGCTTGATAACATTATCAATTAAACCCACAGAGCATCTAATCACTACTAACAATTCAATCAGTGGAACTCCATCTGCGCATAAAGCCGTCGGGAAATCACTTTGCAAAGAGCCGTTGTAACCCCAGAACTGGGGTTATATTCCACTTTGTTTAGCCCCTCTTGCTTCAATATTGAAATTATATGGTGGACGTTATGACAGCTCTTAAGAGCTTAATGAATTAAAGCGTTTACTGATAAATGAAACAGTTAAAATTCGCCCTTGACGGCGGTGGAAGATAAACTTATATTTATCTAATGACCTAAATTTTGACAAAGAGTAAAAAAGTAACAACATTTATCTTCTTGTGACGCTGACTATACGTTACGGAGATTTTACGACCGTCTAGTGGTCGAATTAAATAAAAGCATCCGATCCTTATTGTACTCTCATAATCGGAATACTCGTACACTAAAAACGAGGTTTTATTAAAAGAAAACCATTTTAAGAAACTATTTTTATGCATTATTTTATTATTACTTTTTAGATTTAAATTAATTTTATTTCTAAACAAGTTTTTTGTTTAAATCACGTTAAAGTTTAGGTCGAATCTGTAAGACAAAAATGCAGAAGATTATCTTCAAAACATTTAAGGACCTACTTGGATCAGCCTATTCCTAGAAATGCTTCTTTAGATTGCAGATTCTATCTTCTTCCGGTAGTATTGAGGTTGCTACAGGAATTTTACCGCTATTTAGCTTAGCAAAGCATTGTAAAAATATGGTGCATACCAATTGAACTGCACCTCTACCCCTCGTAACTTATATTTATACAATACATATGACAATCATTCAATAAAATCATCACTCGCATAGAACTCGCGTGAGAACTATTTGAGTGACGTATGCGCACACGCATCCTTTGGGGCAACGGATCCATCAATCTGTTTATTCAATGATATGTGAATTATTGAAACAATTAAATTGTTATCGGGCCGTTATGCTTATCAAACTAACTTCCTATTTATAGAAGTATTGCTTGCAGTTGGGTATTATATATTATTATAAGAAGAAGGTATAACATGTCGATGTTACTATGTATTTATTCAACTTCTTGACCGCCACAGTCACCTAGTCGTTACAGGGCAGCCAACGACAAGGCTCACGTTTGTTCTTTAGCGTACATAGCACACACTTCATAGGGTGGCAGTCATAAGGTTAAAGAGTTGCCGGGACGCTCGCGTTTTCTGACAGTTTGTTTTTATTTTTTTAAATGTTTTTGGTAATCGACATCAAGAATCACCACTTTTGAAAATAGCAAAGTTTCAGTTTACCTTTCAAAAATAAATTCAACACTCAAGTCTTGGCGTCTCTTAAGAAATCTGCAACTTGTATGTACAGAGCTAAAATTTCCGCCGCAATTATCGCTTTAGATTTTTTTTGACCTTTTTTATGTAGAATTCGAGAACGTACAGTTGCCTAATGGTGCATTTTAATATGTGCAAGTAATGCGGTGACGGTAGAGAGTAAATAAAATAGGTACCTACTTACTTAAAATCCTTTCAAAAGAAAATACTACGGATTGTGGTTGCTTGCTTATTCTCTCCAAAATCTGCCCGTGCCAGACATCTGACACCTGACACCTCAGAAAGCATTCCGTGTTCTTAATTTGAATTCCAAATTCCAAACCATAGAGGAAACGTAGAGGTATCTCAACCTCTGTAGTACTTGGTATTATCATACTTTTTTTTTATGTTATTGGAATATGACAGTTTTTTTTTATTAAAATCGATTTGTAAGTCAAGGCTGAGATTCTACACGGTAAAAACGATATTGCTTTTGACGTGTTTCCGTATTGTCAAGTAACGGCGGCTGAGTTAATAACAATACTAAAACACGTCAAATGCAATATCGTTTTAACCCAGTATAAAGGCTCTGTAAGTATTATATTTTGCATAATCGTAACATTTCCAGTAGTTATACAATTGATTATAATTTATGTTCCATTTCCTTCCTCCGTAACGTTTATTATGACTTATGACGTTTTATTCGTTTCAATTCCATCGCAATGCTAATGGTTTTCCTCTAGTTTCAATAAAAATGGCGTTTACCATAAACAAACAATAATAAGTTTAATGTCCTTCTTACCTTACTTATAGTGGGATGGATACCCTGATGTTTTTACTCTACTACTGAAGAAACATGTTATTTTTAAATCTGCATGTATAGATCTTTTTTTCAATAGAGGCTGAACAGACATCCCGATTTTGACTTAAGATGCGTCGTTAGATCGTCTTAGCTTTGCGAGTGCCACTGGGTACTTTAATTTAAATAATATATACGTACTAGCATTTCCCGCGACTCCGTCCACGTAGAAGTCGTTCCCTCGGGTTTTGTATTTTTTTTCTGGATAACAAGTAGCCTACGTGTTATTCCAGACTATAATCTATCTCTGTGCCAAATTTCATCCAGAAACGTTCAGCCGTTCTGGCGTGGTTGAGTAACAAACGTCCATCCAAAATTTCACATTTATACCATAAAATACGATAGAAAAAGAAATATTTTTTTAATTACACGCCTAACAAAAGGACGATACAAAATACATGTGGCTGACCTTATGCCAGATGACTTGAAATGTTCCCAGCTCAGCATGTGGTTGTAAAACCAACACTGGTCACCCGCTGGTCTCGTAACCTTTTGAACGCCATTGACGGCCCCTGGCCAGGGACCAAGGCTCCAAAATAGCCTCGTTTGTATGAAAAACGCTCTCTGACATGTATTATTTGACCGCGAGAGTATATGAAATGGGTACTTAACCCTACAAACGCTAGACATCCAAACAGACTAGTACTAGACAGTTCTCAGTCGTGCTCTCTTTGTGAAAAATTGCTACCGCATGACTGTAAAGATTTATAACGCTATTTCTGAAGATTTGAAGTTCCTTCGGGGTAAGTGAAGTCGCTAGTTTAGTAATAAATTTCATAACATGTCGACGTTGACGTTAGTATCGTCATCAAGAAATAAAGTGAAATAATGTATGGAGACGTGAATCTGTTTTATCCTCCTGATTTTTCGCTTGAGGACATAATACCAACATAAAAGGCACCTTATAGTTAACGTGTTAAGGTTGCAATTTCAATGTTACTTAGGTATTGGTATTGGGTCTTACGGGGTTATAGGTACATACGTGCTACCGATAGATTCCATAAAAGTCCACGTTTTCGAATAGAAAAGGCTATTCGAAAACGTAGCGTGCGATTTAAATGTTCTTGCTACATAGTTACTGAAACATCATAGACATCTTTTAAATTTCGTATGAAACCAAACCCGACCTTCTGCCACCACCAGCCACATCTGCTAATGTTTTGATTATAATACGACTCGCATAACTTATTTAATTATCCACGCGGGTTATAAACATTACTGTAAAATAATTATAATTACCTTTCGCCTAGGTACAGTATGCGATAATAATTATATTTGTTATAAAACATTAACATAATATTACGCCACCAGAAATAAAAACATATAAGCATTACGTAATTGTTACAAACATTGTTTATTATATCACACTTACGTGGCATTTTAATTTAACCTAATCTTTAAGGATAATGCCATTAATTTTCAACACATTGTCATTCATTTTGTATACATAGAAATACAATAACGAATCGTATTTTAGGATATTGGTTTAGTTAAAGTACAATACGAAACTTACAGTTTAGCACCTATAGATATGTTATAGGTAACACTAGTAGCTACACAGGCCTTCGGATTCTGAACCCATCTTAGAGTACTTATGTGTGTAGATAAAAAAATGTATGCAGCTGTACATAATTAGGCCTAAAACACTCGTGACTTAAGACCCCTCATTATGTATTAGTTACATAAACTACTATTATAAAAAGCGAACGAAGTTTGTTTTGTCTGGTTTAACAAGTCAGTGTAATAAAGAACCCACTCAGCCTACCGCGCCATCGGACGCATTGCGCCTAGTTTCGCAACGTGATCGTCCAACCATACGCAGCCATAATACCACAACACAGCAAGTTACTGGTTAATGTATAGCAACTATACAACTGCATTCGCTCCTGCTATCCCGATTCCACGCGGTCCTTTTGCCTGCCAAGATCGTGCCTGACCGTTTGCCAAATTAAACAAAAAAAGGAAAGGAAACGCTGCATATAAAAGCACCTACTGTTGAAGTATGTTTAAAGTCTGCATTTTAGAGGAAGTAAAGAATCGTCAACATAGGAAATTCACACGAATACGATCAATCCCAACTTGTGTAATGGACTCAAGGGTTTAATTACGGAAACGACGTCGCCGGCTATCGCAGAATGAAGGTACCGACCGACAACTCGGCTAAGGAGTTCCCGTCACTCGCCCATGTTAAGATCACCTGTCTTTAACTTCTTTGTAAATGTCAGTTATAATAGGTATAAATAACTGGACGTTTTAAGCATATGTTATTTAAAGCGATATGTACGGACTGGTTATTTTAGCTAGCAGCTGTTTACCGCATTGCTGCATGGCATGAGCGACTTGGCAGGTGCAACGTGCATCAAATTGTTCATATGAAAGGCTTGCAAGGCCCTACAAACTTGTCTCATAATGGTCCACCGTGCGCTCGGCGGCACAGTCATTTGTCCATTGAATGCATTGTTGGAGCATTATTGCAGTCGCTGACACAAATCGCACCTGTCATATAAAATTGCTCTGGTAAACTGTTTTCGCAATTTCGCCCTTTACAAAGCCTTTATCTCAAAGTTCAGACGTCGACTTCTTAACTGGCCGCATTGTAAACCCGTAATTTAATTACAACGCTGTCAGAGACAGCGTCTTACAAGGTTTTTGTCATTTTAATACGAAAGCCCTAAATAATTAGTGTTGTATTAAGGGACGAAATCCTTAAAAACAAGTCCCCGAGTTCATGATTGCGCATAAATTGATCATAAGCCGTCGTAAAAAATGTCGTCTCGCCCGGACTCCGCGTTATTAAAGTGAATGTTTTCATCCTACGTAATGATGCTGTCTGTATTGTTCGAGCATCGTTCCCTACGTGGGCACAAACTGCGTGCCCCTTAGTTTGTTTTGTATCCTTGTCACAACAGTCTTAGAAGTGTTAAAGTAGTAGAAAACGTGCCTTTGCTCAACTTTTGTTATTTATTGTTACAAGGATTTTTATATATGTACGTTTATAGGTCCAGTGCTACAATCGTTTCTCAAGAAAAAAAATTAAACGTATGTTATCTTTTTGTAGAAAGTATCTTCAATAGGTAATCAATACAATCATAAACTGCCCGACCTTTTTAACCTTTCATACAAACTACGGCATTCTTGGCCAATGCGATTTCGCGCATTTCGATATTGCCAGCTATCAAGTTAAAGGCGTCGGTAGCAGACAGTGTTTCCGCCTCGCCAACTTGTACAGACACAAGTTTTCTGTTCAGTTAGGAATTGGCACTTGGCACCTAAAGCAGCGGAATATTAATGGGGCATTGTCAGAATTAAATGGCGGATCGTGAATGTAATGTGTAGGCAACAGTTAGACAAAGGGTTAAGTTGTCTTGCGCACACGCGTGAGTCATTTTAGATCATGTGGCCGGTGACCTAGGGTATGCGCGTGATTAAGCAAAAAAATACAAATGAGTCTATTGGAAAAGTAAATAATACTTAATGTTTAGATATATTTGCATATTTATGCTAGTTCGCCTGTCTTTGATCTGCTTTTTGCGTATTATTAATTAGCGTAGATCGCTTTTTACGGAAAATAATAACTTAACAGGTACTATTAATTACTTCATATCGTTTAGGCAAGGTTAGGTTAGGTCAGTTATTCAACTATCTCAAAAAGGAACAACAGTATATTATTAATATTATATTGCGTAGAAAAAGTTATGCAATCAAATATAGAAGGTCCTTAGTGGTGCTAATTTAGATATGTTACGAATACTAGGATTTTGTCTAATTTACTTCTATTAAAACATTTACTTGACCACGTATTCCTATCTAACAGATGCGTCAAAATATCTTTAAAAAAAAATAGTAAATAAATATATCAGCAGTATCATATCTCAACACATGCGTAAACCTACACATGAAGTCATAGGGAAGTTCCGTCATTGTTGACTCGGAATCTCAAATAAACAACGATAACATATAATAGACGCCGTGAAAATCGACAATCGTATACAATTCAAGCAGATGGCTGCAGCGTGGAGTTAGTGGCGCGTGCAGGACGTTGCACCCGACAGATGCATGCTTTCTGCTCTCCATAACCCTGTTCTGCATCAGCTCTTTTCCGGGACTTTTACTGCGAAAAACTAGCAATGTTAATATATTGCAGCAAACTATTTGAATGCTCTGCTGACTTCATTACGAATACAATCTCGGTGGTTTTATTCCGCCGTTCGATATTCTAAAATCGTGCGCGCCAAAGCTCCATTCGAAAATAAAAATGAAACGTAGCTCCGTTATTTTTGAGAAAGGGGTTGATTGTGACGTTTTTTCTCATGTCACTTATTTTTTATCGCTTGCTTAGTCGTTTTGAGAACTCTCTTCTCAAAAAGTGGCCCCTCGCTGGTAGCTTTCTTTTAGTGCATCTAGAATACTCTGTGTCAGTTTATGCGGAATGTTTGTGTGTATGATTTTTTTAATGTTATCTGTAACATTTTTACATCAAATTTTTTGCGGCACTTCCTTTTGGATTATTTGAAAATGGTTTGTTGTGTTTATAGTAAAGCAAGTAACGCCAAATGGTACAAATTCATACCTTATTCTCCAAACTTGTAAGTAGGTAATCCCAATTTCGGCTATTAGGTTGGGTTCCAAAGTTTATGCTTTTATCTCCTATTTATTTTTACAAATGTACTTACTGTTAGGCCATCGCTAATACCTACTGTAGTAAACTTCATGGCCTGATAGTGCAAAATGTGGTCACAGAATTATAAATAAGTTTTTTTAGAGTTGTTTCTGTACTCTGCCTACCCCAATCTGGGAATAAAGGCGTGATGTTATGTATGTATGTATATCCTATCATCTCAACTGTTACACATAACTAAACATTAACTGACACCCCTTCAATAACTTACGTCGTATTTATATCGACGTCATCTAAACTTCTAGTAGGTAAATACTTTAGTTTACTTTACGATCGTTTTTTGCAAGTTTAATCAACATTTCACACGCTTAAAAATACATAAGTAGATATACGACCCAACGTATTCAACATTCTGGACTGTATAGCAACAAGTCAAGATATAAACTGGATTGTATTTATTTTGAGTTACGACTTTTTTATTTGGGTTCTATTAATAGGTAATACTCCCGCAGTGGCACGTGGGTCGGGTCGCTACGTCCTTAATCTAATCATGGAGGATCATGCGGACACGGTTGACATGATTCATATATGATGTAATTACGGAGAAAACCAGCTTTATCGGCCTCAGTGGTCTTGGTTTATCGTAAAATGATCAAGAAATTTGCTAGTAATCTGATGTTAATTGATTTGAAAATCACTGAACAGTTTCAACTGTCCGATAAAGCAAGGCGCATGCGTTGTTTGTTTGTCATCTTGAATACTCGTAGGTACGCACCCAAAATTAATAAAATGTAATTCTTAGAATTCGAAGATTTTTCTAAAAGCTACAAGTTAATCATTAAACAACTACATTTAACAAAAAAGTCCCTACCTACATGCCTTCGTCATCTTTTTAAATCAGTTTGTGATTTTGTATTCGTAATAAAAAGCGGTCAACCACAGTGATGTCTATGATGAGACCCTGACCTAAAGCTTTCAACTCAATAACAAAAGAAAATAAAGCCTCAATTCTAGCTTAATAAACCACTCAAATCTCCAGCAAGTAAATTAGCTGTAACTGGTGTTAATTTAATGAAGCACCGCGAGCGCGGGCGCCGATCACGCGTGCTCATACGGTAATCTAAATTACACTTTACAATGCTTCGTGCTTTTTATTACCATGTTAATACAGTTAATTAATACGTCGGAATAGGTAATTATAGTGTGTTTTACCCATAGATGTTAATAACAATTTAACGCGAGTGCAGATGATAAACGAGTGAAACTCTATTGTCTAATGTTCGCTAACATCTGGAAACTGTTTGGGTGTTCATAAGGTGTGAAACGTGGACGCAATGGAGATTCTAGGAGCTAAAATATCCCCGCCCTTGGCCCACTTTCGCAGCGATCGTATCGAATCGCGCGTTCCAGGGTACGAAGCTGGGTTTTCCGTTCTTGCAGAATTCCTTGTGTGTAACGAGCATTTAATTAGCTAACGTGCTTGTTATAGATTGTCTGATTAACTTTATCTCCAGCGTCATGTAGCATTCCGGCTATAAGTAACGTAGTGTACTAGTTGATAATGTCACCGCATTTTCAAGATTCTTAACTCAAGAAGTGGTTTCTAATCGTTTTGTCAACAATGGTGACTGAACAAGACAAGCCAAATACAATAAAACTCGAATACTCTTTAATGAACACCAAAAAAAAACAGAACACGGAACATTACATTTAAATCATAGGTGTAACAGGTGGTCTTATAGATTGAAAATATTTGGAACGCTCCTAAAGGTGGTAGCGCGTGGTCACAAGGTTGAAAAGTATGCTGAAGAGGAGAATTAAAATACGAAAGTTACTACGAGCACGGAATATAAGCCACTTGAGCTGATGGCGAAAAACGGAGACGTGGTCAAATCTTCTGTATTGAAAGTTTTATAGTTAAATATGGCTTTATAGAATGACCTCATCTCGGAACTATCGCAGGCGCGATGGTGAAAAATGGTCCGACGACACGCTCTGTGTGATTCATATCCCAATGGTGGCATTACATCACATTCTAAGTAGGGATAGAAATGCTCTTAATTTAGTTTGATATATTTGTATATGCTTATAAGTACATTTTATACGAGTGACACACCTATTTCATAGCTTAGCACAAAACAATAAACAATATGTAGTATCTTAAAATAATAAACATCTAGTATAAAACAGGAAACATTGTTAATGGACTCTATAATGCATAGGGGCTAGTGATTGCAAATTAGCTCATCATAATTATCTTCTAGGTGTTGCTGCTTACGGCTTTGGCTAGTTAGTGAGTCCAGTTCGGCATTAAAACTCTACTCCTAATAAATATAACTAAATAAATAAATATCAGGGGACAATCTCACACAAATTGACCTAGTCCCAAACTACGAGTAAGCTCTAGGCTTGTACTATGGGTACTAGACAACGATAAACATACTTATATAGAGAAATGCATATTTAAATACATAGAAAACATCCAAGACTCGGGAACAAATATTCGCGCTCATCACACAAATATTTATTTATGTTATTTAATGATCCTGAAAACTTTATAACTCGTGAGTATACCAGCGCTTTCAAGACAAGAACCACCGCAAAAAAACTCTACTGATTTATTGTATTATTTGTCTTTTTACGATTTCAATTTACGACAGTCGTGTACTCTAGAGACAGCAGTGTATCCGGACAATTTCAAAGAAAAAAATCTTTACATATACACATACATACATACATACAATAATAGCTCTACAAACTAATATGACAATGATCAATAAAAAAAAATGAAAGAAAACCGTCGAAAAGCCAGTTTGTCTTATCTTGTACTTACGAGCAATATTTGTAGATATATTTATTTGTAGTGACATTCTCGAAAACCGTTTTATCGATTTCGATGATTTGATTTGCAATGTAGGGGTATATGGGCGAAAAATGGATCTGCCAAGTGGTCGTCTTCGGGAAAATATACGATTTCATCCTGAGCGACACTCGGTCTGCCAGGCTCTGTATTACGAGTACTATGAGGCTCATTCCGTCTTGCGCGAGCTTACTTGCGCGACTAACCTCCCGATGAATCATCCTATCAAAGCATTATTTCATATTTTATACACCCTTCGGCGATATGGGTCTTGAGGGCAACGCACGGCGCCACCTTACTTCGTATATTGCTGGCGTGACTCACGGCTCACTTAATTTGAACTGAATTCATGTTTATAATACGTCAGAGTAACGGAAGGCAGCTATTTATTATGCGTAGCCTTCGTTCGCCACGTGCTTAAAACATTAGGTTCACGCGGGATAGGTTGGTCCTAACCTAATTAATATGAAAGCAAAATCGTGTCAAGGGCTTGATGATGCCGCCGGGTCGCAAATTAGATAAACTTAAGAAGTTGCTAAGTACCCTTGTGGCGCGAACTTTCACTGTTCCCAACAGAAACCATTGCGAAACAAAGGAACTGCTGTGATCTGTTACAGAACATGATAACTCCCCGAAACAGCAATAACTGTCAAAAGCAGAACGATATAAATTCGCGGTAAAGGATATCGCCGTTTGACCCATTACGAAACAGGAACCGAGGGAATCGGCATAATTGCTTACGTTCGATTCGTTTGTACCGGTCCTCGATTGCGAAACCCTATTCGAGACCATTCTACGACTACGGTGTCTAATTCAACCTCCTGTCCTTTACCAACGTGTGCTTTTACACATTGATGGAAGTGAATAAGCAAGATCCAGGGGCTCCCTTGTGCACTCGTACAGTTTAGAATCAGGGTGTATTCAGCCCGTTCAAATAAATTACAAGTGCTTCCTTACATTGTTTATAAACGTTCGCAGTGAAGCCCGATTTCACTAATTTGTTTCTATAACAAAAAGTTAATTGTTTAATGTTATGATTAGAATTAATAACACTATTACGGCTGATTACGAACATGCCAATAGCTCTATTGTAATCAAGAGGTTGTAAATGAATTACATTGATAATCATAACTTATACTTCTATGTTATTTTAGAATGCCCACGTTTAAGACAAAGTCCCCATCTATTACTGGCAAAGAGCCGTTAATAGGAATAATTCTTAATGGCGTTATGGGAAAAGTTCGGGGTTAGATTTCTTTATTTCAATATCCACACCTAACTTCACGTTACCACTTGTTTACTGCGGCTATTTTCCTCAAAGATAGGACAGTAACTATGATCTTGTATTCAGTTCAAAAGAATAATATCTCCATGTATTAACTGAACACTATTTATGAGATCGTATAATTATCATTTATGTAATAACAGCAGATAAGAAATTTAAAAATTTCTTCATTTTCCTTTTTGTACCTTTTCTCAGCATTATCTTATCAAACTCTTGCAAGTGTTCAAACCATGTTACGTCCACTTTAGGAAGTGCCAAACGATGACGTTTCTCAGAATACTGCAGTGGGTGCATATTGTAAATGGGGAAAGCTACTTCGTTGTTATAAAATCGATATCAAACTGAAGCATGATCCATCTGACCTAATTAAGTTTGAAATCGAAACTGAACTTTTAAATACTACTTCGGTTGAAGGTTTTAATTAGGTTTTGGATACTTCACTGAAACTTAGTGACTTTAAATTCTCGTTCAAAATTGATTCTCAATGTGATTGATTTGCGATGAGCATCGTTTATGATCAAACTCACTAATAAGACAACAATGACTGAATAGAGGTATAAGTAGGATAATATTGGCCTTTCTGAAATTCCAAGTTATTAATGAAGAAAGTCGTCTAAAGGAGATATAATATCCGCATCCTTGACACCAACTAAGCGGTTATTAAGGTCAGCGTTACATTGAACATCCCGGGTCAGACAATACTTGCTCCACCCACGTCATTCTGAAACTTGATGCAGGTCTTTTGTTTGTTCGGAATATTACACAATTCATGTTCACCTACACGTTTATAGGACCTCCACTTCTATGAACATGTAGGTACTTGTAGATTTTATTTTGAGTGGACATTTAAAACTGACATGTCAGTAAGGCTAGTCTGCCGATAGCACAAACCGGAATTTAGGTCGAGCTAGGTGACGTTTTGCTCTATTTGCTGTTCTTCATCCGCAGAAATAAAACCTCTTTTATAGTCCGTCCTGTTTCGACTTGACGTAGTGTATTTCCCCCAAAAGAGGATTTTCCGTAATGGCAGTTTAAGGTATTTCAACGCCATATTCACAACGATCTACCTATGCGAAATTAATTTAATTTAAAATGTGAAAGAGAACAGTCTGCTTGCTGCTTAGTAGGCTACTTGATGTTAGTAGCTTAGGAAGGAATCTGTTAGTTGCAAAAATACAAGAGTAAATTAATTATCTACGCAGGAAGTGTTCTGAACCCCGCGCGGATGCTTGTATTTTTCTGTTTTTTTGTGTAACTTCTTGTGTTTTAGTCACAGGACACTAAACCTATCATTTACAGAATCCTAGTTCACGACCGTTGGTGACCTTACAACGTAGAAGCTCAAATGATATCACGCCTTAATATTTTTTGTGTAACCCTCACCATTACTGTCAACGAAGACTTCCTAGCTGCCAGTAACCAATGTTATTTTGTGCAGGTGGTACCGAGACTGCTGGGCGCCCTGGTGGGCGGCTCCATGAGTCCCACGCAGCACTTGGAGCAGCAGCAGGCACTGGTCAAGCAGTTCGCGGAGATCCTGGAGTTTGTACTCAAATTCGACGAATACAAGGTAGGTTTACGATTACTCAGTGTCAACAACGCCTGTGGTGTGCTTAGTTTTTAAACGATTCCTTAAATTTTGACCAACATTTTTGACTCGAGTGAACTAAGTTAAATTTGACTTTGTCTCTTCTACGTCAACCAAGTCCATGTTAAGATTTTTATACATTACCATTTTTACAATAATCGCTATCGTATAAAAGAGATTTATTAAAATCTTAACGTTTATTTGAAATTCTATTCATGCGTGCATAGTATAAATTTATATAGATAAACTGCGTGTCTATCATTTCACCGAAACACCTTTCATCGAATGTATCATTTCATCGAACGCTATTTTCTGCTGAAACTTATAATGTTTTCAGGGTATCTTAATCATCTAACCTAACCTAACATACGTAATTAATGTTTAAGTTACCCTGAAAACATAACGGTTTCTGCCGAAAATTGCGTTTGATGAAATGAAATTCGATAAAATGATACATTCGATGAAGTGTTGAGTTACCAGATAAACTACTACTGAATTCAAAAAACATTGTGCAGTAACAATTCCCAATTTATTACAATAAAGTCTGAATACACTAAAGCCTCCTTATTCAACACTCCAATACGTGATGCTGGACGTGCTAGATATCCCCGAGCAGGCAAGGATTAAAACAAAGCTACGCCCAGTGCAATGTGCTGACCTCGATTGCCTTTGTCTTCGCACTCGGCTGAACCTGAAAGCTACCATTCTTTTTAGTCTTCATTTAAATCACATAAGTGTTTTCCGTGGCGTTATAACCAGGAGATTTTGATGTTTTCCAGACATATTTAAATTACGTTACATACATTAAATTACATACATTAATAAGTACATTACATACATTAAATTACGCCTGTTTCCCAGAGGGGCAGGCAGACACCACTTCTTCCTACCTGCTACGATTCTGAGAAATCTCTTTCGCTTCTTCCACATTCATACGTCGAGTCATGCTTGCACGTCGGTTTCGGGTACTTAAGATTCGGCCCTTTGGCAGAATTTCTCAGATTGATTCGAAAAAGTACGCCTAGGGCGGCCCCTTCCAACCCTTCTCACTTTCGCACTGTATATCTCTTTCGTCAATCTTCTTCCATCAATTCTTTCCAAATGACAAACCATCGTAAAACATATTTTTATGTGTATTAAATACGCATAAAAATATGTTCATACAAATACTCACTTATACACTTTTACGTAAAGTATGAATTTGAAGAGTAGTCTCACAATGCGTCTACTTTAAATAGTGTAGATTAAATTAATGAAATACATATATCAGAGAAAAATCTACACAAAATGACCTATGTAGTAGCAAACAAAGCTCTTAACTCTATGCTTATTGAGCACTTTAAGTGCTTTGTCATTGTTTTCATATTTAAGAACATTGAACGACGAGTAAGAGAGTGACAATTACAACTTAAGTGATAAGATTCTATTTTATGTATCTTTGTCGAAATTTTATCAACCCGACTTGACTTAAATTCTATCCATGTCACTTAATCTCCCAATAGACATCTCGACTTTATCGAGGGAAATTTTGAATGTCTATCAACGCCCAATTTTCCTCGGATACTGCCGACAAAATGCCTGTGACACCCTTTTAGGGGGAGCGTTCATTATCCATCTACGATGTCATAGCGACCTATCACTTGAGGCTTGAAGAACAAACACGGTGGCAGCTCTAGGAGTTATTGGAGGAAGATATCATTTTCTTGTTCCTGGTTGAACAATATTCTGTATTTATTTACTTCACTCTAGTATTACTCTTCTCGTCTCAGGACTTCAGAGCCGTCACAGATAAACCTAACAAGTTCAATACAACGCTATAATAGAAAGCAAGCGTCTCGTTCCATTTATGAAACAAAATGCAATAAGCGGTCATTATGTACATGATCCTATTTGATGCCATAAAGTATGATGTTTAGGACCTCTTCATTTACAACGGTCTGTAAATATGCTTATTGTATTATTTTTATGCATCTGCAGTCGTTTTATTCATCAAACCTATACTAATCCAATTTAAGCAGTGACAATCCCAAAATATCAGTCGTTCGTTAAATATAATATAAAGATAAAAATCACTCTAGATGTTTCACAGCCGGCTGACTGGCCTGTCTGACCCTTTAGTATGTACCTACGTGTGTTTATTTTTTAACCGACTTCAAAAAAAAGGGAGGTTATACGTTCCATTGTATTTTTTTTATGACTGTTCACCGATTACTCCGTCAATTGTGAACCGATTTTAAAAAATCCTTTTTTGGTTTGATAGAATATACTTCCGAGGTGGTCCCATTGTCACCAAATCTGATCTGTAGGAGATCAGTGAAGAATTGAGGAAACTCCTCAAATATTGGTGGCAAACATATAGCGATTTTAATATTTTTAGTAACAAGTCTAGCATTCGCGTTCAAAAAGTATCACTTGGTGAAGGGGAACTGATGATGAAGACCACAGATGGCCACCGGAACTCCTCAACGGTTCCTATTTCAAGGGGGACGATAAGATATCTCGATTAAGATAGTTGAGCGACTACAACGAAGAATATTTACTTGTTGAAATATGAGTATGACTTTCCCGCAGCGTTGCTTGCGGCGCGCTTAAAATAACTTAAAGTTTCATATCTACTAAGAAGTGGGACTACGAAACAGCGCATTATGATCACTAAAAAGTATAAAATAAATGTTTTAAACAACATAAACCGCCTTTATAAACGGCGACCACAATATTTTCAACAAAAAAGCCGACTTCAGCTGGACTAACCTATTAGGTTATTTACTATATTAAAAGGAGTTATTTTTGCATTTTTGAAGGCGGTTTATTGATTTTCAAACATTATTTTTTTATAACATTTTGTCAACCTAGCAAATAAAGTACCACTTGATACCTATGTCGTCAATTTTAATAAATACGGTCATTCTCTATAAGCACTTGTTACATTTGATTGAAATTCTCAAATAAGGAATACCTACTTAAAGAAATGATTATAAGAGGTTATTCTCACATATTCCCACCCACCGTTTTTTATTAATGCCACTTTGACCACTATTCATCTGTGACAGATAACCCAGCAAAAGTGTGCGGGTTGATAATGCCCATTAGAAGTCCGCATAAGGTACTATCTGCAACCTATACTTTCCTAACATGTTTTTCCTGCATAAGGTACGAGAAAGCATCTGTATCAAATTTGTACAAGCATAAATATTTCACTGCGTTATTGTAAAAAAAAATACTTAAGTACTTGTCATGCTTTATTTTTTATCTGAGTAATGCCTGTGTACGTAGTGTTTGCATTCGGGAAAGCATCTGTGTCTATAGTAACAATTTACAAATTATGTTACACTCTATGTATGTTTCTGTGTTATCTCCTAAATAAATACATTAATTAACCAAACGACCAATTAGCATGTGATTGATTAAAATAACACCACTACAGACTTTCAAGTGTTTATTCCTCTTGAAATAAAACGTACGCTTGATGATTGATGTTTTCCACATCAACATACATAGGTACTCGTAATTGACTGTCAATATATTTAATGATTAGCGCATTTGAAAGAAAGAAGAAAGAAAATACATTTATTGACACAAAAACGATACGGTTTAAAACAAACAAAGAATTAAGACATACATTTCTGTGCCGTTGTGTCAATAAGGGACCCACTCAGCGCGATGCCGAGGCAAGCCAGGGCGCTGATTTTCAGTGGGGCCCGTTACCACAGACGTTAGTGCAGCAGACAAGAAACAAGTAAACAGTTACAAATAAGAGTATAGGTATATAAAATAAAATTATAGCATTTATTAAAAAACAGTAGAAAAAATACAAAAAAAACACTGAGACGCACGATCGCCCTACTACTTACCCTCGGTGCAGTCGTCCTTATACCGTCATAGTCGTCATTTGTCTTACTGATAATCAGTAAATGCTGAGCACAGCTGACCGCTCGCGGAGTCGTTGCTCCCTGACTCATGTCAGGAGGAAATGTGGTTCGTGTACACGGGATGCGCAGAAGCTGAAAATTGCTTGCAATTCACTAGCGTTAAGCCAGAAAGGATGGGAAGGATTTTAGGAACAAAATGATGATGGTTTAGCGGCGTTCACCAACAATAACTGAGCCGGTTTATTTCCAACTTATACTGGGAGTTTAAAAAGTAAACGGTGGTTTTATCGTTTAACGTATGTTTATTTTTTATGCCTACATTTAACAAATCCTTTACTTTAGGAAATAAAATGCAATATCATTTAATTCACTTATTTATACAATACAATTAAGTACGCTTTATTGAACACCACACAAACGAAAATGGAGAGACTAAAACATGAAATTCTTCCACTTGGTATGGTACCTCCTCCTCCTATTGTACCTCTCTCTACACCGGCAGCCTGTGGGAGCATTATACACAACGGGCCTATGGGGCCCTCCGGGTCCAATATAATAATGCGTTCCGTCTGGGTGTTGATGGGGCTGCCTTGCTTCTGTAGCGCATCAGGGATGTTCGCGGCGGCGCGTGTGGACTGTTTCTACACGGTCATGCGCAAGCGCGGGGCGTCCCTGGTGCGCCGGGTGCGCGACAGCCCCAACACCATCCTGCGCATGATAGCGGGCAGAGTAGACTGTCTCTATATAAATCACTGTAGGGGACTCCATCCCCTACTGGTGCCATATTGTTTTAGGTTAACCTAACACCAACACAACTAACACCTGAGACTAAGTACCTATTCTTACTAACAAAATGATAAACAACAACGGAATGGTCGTAAAAAATATAGTTATACACGTCATGTCCTAAATAAATAAACCCATCAAAGTATTTCCATAGCACGAATAGCTTATAAATGCGTGATAACGAGATAGGTACTTAATATCATTAGTCACTAATCATCCAATAAGGTAAACATTATCAGCGAATTCGAGTCGAGTACAATAGAAAGTCGACCTTCGCGCGACCTTGCATGACTCAGCCACGCTTTTTATCTATTAGCTATTATCCCATAAAGCCCCGTCGTTTATTTGTTAATGTTTTTGGTGATTTTCTTTTGGCGGAACACGGAAGCCATCTTTTTTTTTTCACGGTATTTACCTTCAAGGTCTTTCTTTAGGTACCTACTGTACTTTCTATAGGATTTATTTTATTTTAAAATTGCTGTTGCCCTCGACTCCGTTCTCGTAGAAAAAAAAATTGTCTATGTAACACAGTGATATTGTAGCATTCGACTGGTGTAAGAATCGGCTTTGTACTAATAACAATAATATTAATTAATTTTTATCCTTAGTTACTTACGTTTATCATCCTCTCTCCGTTTTTCAGGAATGCTAATAATAAAACACTTTTAATATTTCTGCATTGGGTGGAATATAAATTACATCCCATAGCATTACGTACAATCTTTTTTTGAATTGGGGATATTTTAACTATAGTCTCCATACTAGGCTATGCCTTTATCATGTTGAACCAGCTACAATGAAATTCATGTGTTGTGTAGCAATATTACAATTACTAGAGACGCTAAAAAATAAAAGAGTCATAAGAGTTGTTATTAAAATAAAATAAAACACATACCTACACACATTAAAATTATCAAAAACAGCCAGCAGATTTCACTTTGTACTTTACCTTGCCTTTTTATACCTACTGCTAATGTCTCGTGTTCCCATGGACAGTAGAGAATTTTACAATAAATTAACGTCGATCAATCAAACCAGCCTCTCACCCACGTCTGCCCACTCATACGATAAGTTTCGTTTATCACCACTGTAACATCGTGGCCTATTGATACATAAATAAGAATAGGTTGCTTGTTGATATATTCTATCATCAATCTTCTTTCTTCCGATTGATTAAGGGTGTTTTCGCGATAAATGTAAACAAACATACTGACATACCTATACCTTCATCTGTACAACAAAAAACTTTGAAAACCTAACTGCTTTTGTTAAATCTAGCCACTGGATTCTTTATGGTACACGCAAAACGATGTTGTAACAAAACATTTAATTCCAGATGAAAACGCCAGCGATCCAGAACGACTTCAGCTACTATAGACGCAGCGTGTCCAGGGGCGGTCTGATCAACCCTGACCTCCCGCCGGGAGACGAGTACATCTGTGCCGAGGTCGCCAACAGAATGTCGCTGTTCTACGCCCAAGCCACGCCCATGCTCAAAGTGCTCTCGGAAGCCACCAGCCAGTTTGTCAATGACAATCAGCAGGATCTGGAGAACACCACCGAAACCCTCAGCACTATGGCCAAAGTGTGCTTGAGGATGTTGGAGAATCCGTAAGTATTCTGTAATATTAAGAAGCTTCGTGATGTGTTGTGACTCTCCTAGTTTATCAGTAGTTAAAAAGAAACGAATATGTAGTCTTTGTAAGTATTTATTATTGAATAGTCCAAAATATCTTTTCTGTCGGTCTATGAAGTGAGCTTAGTCTTATCTAAAATACGCAATAAATTATGCAGATTTAATACTTCCATTAAGGTTTGTTTGTATAAGACATAATTCCCTCCCCGGCGTAGTCGGTGCAGATCGCTTTGTTGTAAATTCTCGATATAAAGAAAGTACCATCTAAAATATCGCACTAAAAACATATTATTTGTGTAGTACATGTATTTATTTTAAGAGGTCACAGTCAGGACAGTCACCGGTTCCTGTCGTCTAACATGCTTACATTACCATCCAATTGCCGCCCACTCAGGTTATTGATACCGCTCCATACCCAAGCCATACGCTCGCCTAAGCCCTGCGCAAACCTGATCGTCAAACAATGGCACATAAATCTCGAGTTTCTCCGCAGCAAACCAGATTTCCTAACTGCATACAAAATACAAAGCCATCTAAGCCTGTACCAACAAGCTCAGCGGGCATATTGCTAGCGACAAGGGCGTATTTATTACAGGATCGTATTTCGTACCACTCGCGCGATATCGATACGCTGCCCAGCGAACCGCTATCTTTAACACAAATACATTATGATAATTCAACTGTCACTCCGATGATGGTCTATGTGGGTCGATTGCGCCGAAAACAGTGCAGCGCAACTTAGCGAGATGATGAGTTTTGGTAGCCAATTTGTCTTGGACTAACGTTCACTGACGAGGAGTAATTTGCAGAATGCATAAGTCGAACAAAAAGTAACCATTACAAACCGGGCAAGAGCATGTCGGACCATGCTCAGTGTACGGTTCCGAAGCCGTTATGTACTTTCTACAAACATAAAATCAAAAATGAATAACTAATTTTCTATTTAAAGGCATTTGGTGCCGTCTTAGATGATGTTAGAATGTATAAACACTTTTATCGCCTGTATCTCAAGAACCAATTATGTCTACTTAGTCGTGATAGTTTTCCTTTTAAATTCGTTATGTGTGTACACTCGACGCTAACCAAAATTTGCGCTTTAAAACTTAATATTTCATAAACGGATCGCTTGATCGAAAAATTGTTTTCTCAAACCCACAATATTTTTGAAAGACCTATCCAACGACACTCCACACGTAGACGATATAAAATACATCCCAATGTTACGTATAGGGGAAATACTTAAAAAAAAATGTACCTACATTTTATTGTACAACTTTGTTGGCGTGACTAATATGTACGAGTATATTCATGTCTAATTACAACTAAAACACTTCAAAGGCAATATCTTTATTACCGTGTAGAATCTCAGCTCCTGTGCGCGACTCTATTTTATTCCGAATTATTTTTGTTTTGGCAGACACTGAAAACCTCGAGTAGAACCGATAGTCAGAGTTATTAAAAAGTCTAGGCCATAACTAAGAGCAGGTTACCAAAAAATCAATATGCTTTCTGATATCTCATCCACGTGAATGCTCGGACCGGCAGTGCTCGTGACGTTTGATTATTATCGCCTAAATCTAGATATTTACGTAGATCGATATCTCAATAGATTTTATGTTCTTATATTTTATTCAACTACTACGTTAACAGGCGTGGTATGTTAACGTGTATATATCTTTGTATCTGCGTGTCTGTTTGTGGCATCATAGGTCCCAAACTTATGGACTGACGTGTTTTCTTTAATGGAAAGCTAGTTTCTAGCTTCTACCTGTTGCCGTTATCAATATCAAGCAAAAAGAAGCAAAAAAAAATCACGTTGGTTGTATGGGAGCCCCCTTAATTAAATATGTATTTTATTTTTATATTTTAGTATTTGTTGTTCGTAGCCGCAACAGACATACATAATTTGTGAAAATTTCAACTGTTACTATCACGGTTCATAAGATACAGCCTGGTGACAGACGGACAGACACACGGACGGACAGCGGAGTCTTAGTAATAGGGTCCCGTTTTATCCTTTGGGTACGGGACCCTAAAAAGGCCCTAGAAAAGCACTATTTCTGCCTGGGCAAATAGTGCAATTTATGCACTCGTATACTAGTAGGGCCGAATCGTTCTCTATATGACTCGTCCATAGATGCCATACTTTCTACCCTCGGCAACAATACACTATTTTTATTTTTTTTGCCTACAAAAGGCAAACGGAAACATAGACCACCTAATTGCAAGTGGTACCCGAGACCCATAAACTTTTGCATTCGCAAAAATACAATTTAAAGGACTGCAATCCAGGCATCGGCAACCCTGAGGAATAAGATGGAATGCCTAGCAATTCATTTCACCGGTTGTCTTATCCCCACACCGGAACACAACAATGCGAACACTGCTGCTTGGCGGTAGGTTAAGCCGTAATCTTTAAATAATCTTACAGAAACCACATATCGATGGATAAATTTAAGTCTCTGAAAGTGACTCACCCTTTAAAAGTACGTGTTCAAACGCAATCCGTGAATTTTTATTTATATGGGCAGTGACATCAATTCGAGGAAAGATATTTTGAAATGAACGAACAGTCATCCTGCTTTTTAGTTCGTGGTAGGCAGTAAAGTTGTTATTTTTTCCCTTATGTAACGTTATGCTGAATCATTTTAATGGCGTACATTTTTAAGTCTATTTATTGTAGGTCAAACATCATAGGATTAAAACAAAACTACCGTAATACAAGTTTTTACAAGGCATCATCTCTAAAGCCTAAATAAGAGTCATATTAGTGTATCATGTAGACACTACATTTCATGCATTGTTATTCACGTGACGTGTTAATTCACGAATCTATCAATCGCCAAATTTATCAATGTCAAGTTTTTTTTTTCACACATATTTCAATTCATTAGTCACATAGAATCCTCACTTTATTAAACGTTAAAGCTTTTGTATTTTTTGATGCGAAACTTTAAGCCACTCAGTTGATTCACACAATATTTTTATAAAACACCGTAAACATTTTCCGAACTACTACTCGTACATCATTCCGCGTAAAAAGTAAGCAAACTTTACTGAAGTTCGTTGCTATTTTAGTGAATTTTCCGCAATAAATACTGCTAGTGGAAACTGAGGAATTTAGCGATCGCCGAAATATTGAGACTGGACGCCGTTAAAACAAAGTAAAATACAGGACAGCCCTAAAAACACTGCATTTAACATTTATTTTTACCTATATATGAACCTAACAAGCTACTGTATCCACCCGTAAAAAAATATTCGGCAAATTATCATTTTCTTTAATAAAAAAATAACCATCATCACCTTTTGAACAGCCTCCAATGGTTTTTCAGTCTTACTTTACAATAAATACATGTACTCGTAGGTGCGTTTATACTCGTGAGGGCCCACCAAACAAAACACAGGAAGATTCTTAGTGCGAATTTGAATCTACCAGCAAGGAAGTAAAGTTCGTACGTTTGCTCTAAAATGCACATTATACCTACCCATTGAAATATAGTTGAAACTGAATTGCCTTGATTATGGCACACTGGGTCTAACCAGAATACGGTTTTAAATTTACGCCAGCGCGCCTCACCACTAAAGTTTAATACCTACGTATAAGTGTATAGCAGGATAGCCTAAGAAAAATTGCCCCCAGCGTTTTTGGGTCGAAACTATTATCAAACGATGCCTTTTGAGGAGGTAATACCCTGCACAAAGTTTCATCTGTTACCCCCTGGGAGTGAAAAACACCCGATTAACCCCAAGACTGTTATATAATTTTTTTCCTTAACTACGAAAGTGACGAAATTCAAATTTTGTACAAATATCAATGAGACTAAAAGCTATATGTTACAAAAATATGACCCTCCTAAACGTATAAATTCTTGAAAAAAAAAAAAAACACCCTGTGAATTCGGCTCATGGTACACACCATTTTTTTCAAATATGAACCAATTTACATTTAACATCATACAAAAGTTTCATCGACCTAGCTAGCCCAGAAGGAACATTACGAAATCAATATGAATTGGCTCTTTGGTGCCTACTATTCATTTAACTCCTTCTAAGAGCCTTGCATAATGCATTATAATAAACAATGGCCTGATTTTTCTTAGGCTATCCTAGTAGGCTATTTTAGTAGTAGAATAGTACTTAGAGCTTCCAAAGAAGTCTCCTATCCATAACGTTTGGAAACAGCTTATCGTTGTCAAATATCTTATTAACGGGCACATTCGCGCCTGTCACGTCCCTCCGCGCCGCGCGTGATTGCCGGCTTCCTTACTCGCGATATCAACGGTTATTGAAAGTGACAATGCGATTGTACGCCGTCAATAGCAATACCTAATCGGGCGCAGGTTTCGGTGGCTCATACCGGTATAGATAAACATTAATTGTGAAGTGTTGTGGTATTCTATTCAATAATGAAATCAATAAGAAAACTAAACCAAAACGTCTTCAAGAACAACAGGCAACAACAAGCTTCTTTGTTGCAGAATCCTATTTAAATGCCGCATATTGAGATCGAGCTTTGCATTATTTATACGCGAACGTCCAAGAACATCTTGGTCATGATCAGATGATCTTGGACGTTCGCAAACAGTAAAGCTATTTTAATTATTTAAGTTAGCTAATGACATTCTGCAAATTTAACACAGGACACCATAAAACTAACTAACTAACTAACTTAACTAACTCGTAACTTGTTTTAATAATGTACTTTACAGAATCATATTATTACATCCGTATAAATGCTACACGTAGAACGGTTATTATAAAAATGTTATTGTGTCAAGTTCTTGACCTGTTCCTATTATTAACTCTGCGTGTGCTTGGTATATACGTAATTCAAGGAACGGCCAATAGGCACGATCCACTCTCAAACATGGCACCAATGTTGGACACTTAGTTGAAAGCATCACCAGCGCTAATTGGTTTGGTTCATTCGACATTTCCGACATATAAAATGTGTCAAATTTTAACCCAAAGGAAAAGGAACCAAGTCTAGCAGAATGCTCGTCCTGATAGTCACATATTTTATGTGGCTTACGCTGAAGTAATCAAATATATCCGCCTTTGCATGAGCATTACATGGTGTAGATCCTTCATTTCGTTATTTGAAGTAATTGAATATCTTGGTCAATTAACATCGACCCAAGTACCTGCACGGTGATAGAGTGATAATACTTATAGGAAACCTACCTATTAATATTTCGTGCCCCCGTCATCTTTCATTCAATTCCTCTTTGTTTTAATATTTATTTAAACTAGCTGACAAAAAGTTCTAATCGGTGATTAGGAGTCAGGGGCACCTCACCTCCACCCTTTCAGAATTAGAAATCTTTTATTTACAGGCACACTTTATTACAGAATTATTGTGTTAGAGATAGAGAAACTTGGGCAAGCATTCGTGGTAACCATACACGGTCAAACCCACACACAGTAGGTTTCACAACCTATGGGTCATCGGCCAAGCCAAATAACTATTTAACATTAATTGGTATATAAATACTAGTTGTTAATTTTGACATTATACTTTGCTTATCTAGTCTTCCGCTTGCTTCACGTACGGGATACGTCGACCCGAATCCAGCGCTAGTACAGTTTTATTGTGCTGTAAAGTTCCCTGGCGTAAACACGAACTGACCTAAAACTCCTTGATATTTGTTTAGAAAATATTTACGCAACTGGCTAGTACGGTTACTGCTGACCCGGCTTTGTCCGTGTTCATAGATCATTCCTGCACTTGCGCTTGCGTAAGTCGTAAAAGTCGGACTAAATTGTTGAGCCATAGAAACTCGCACAGAAAGTCAACGACGCTTTGATGTATACGGGCGAGGATCAAGAAGTTGAACCATAGTTTAATCAGGCGCAGGTAACCATACAAACAACGAACCCGAAAAAAGTTCCGTTGTGCGTGGAAAAGTATCCTTACAGTTGTAAAAATAATTTTCGTGGCACAACGGAAAAGTTTAATAGAAAATTTAATTGTGTGCGTTAGCGTGCCAAACTTTTTGGTCCTTACCCACCTACATTGTTAGTTCATCTGATTTGACGTCAGTCTATTATGATAGGTTTCTATAATGTATTTTATATGCGAAATGTGACTACGGCTTATTGTGACTTTTACGTCAAGAAACCCACGGATTAACAAGGATTTTATGCCAGTAGCATTACATGCGAACATTAGTAATAAATAGTATGTTTGTTTGTACAATAGATAATTTCAGTTAATGCACAATGAGGGCAAGCGACTCAAGCATATTTAATTGTACTTTCCATTATCAACAAGAATCAATATTCACTCAGATGTTTCGATCTCTTTCGAACTTACTCCAACGTAACTTCATCGTCCTCATCATCATTATCAGCCCGTATTAGTCCACTGCTAGACATAGGCCTCTCCCAATGCACGCCACTGCTCCCTCCCAAACTTAACTTAAAAACTCTTATTTTCGTTTTCAGAAAACTGGTAGCTCAGTTCAGCCGCGAAGAAACCTCGCTGCTCGTTCTCCGTGTTATGGTAGGTCTGATCATCTTGTACGACTGGGTGCACCCTTCGGGCGTGTTCTGCCGGTCCTCGTCCGTGGACGTCAAAGGCTGCGTCAAGTTCCTTCAGCAGCAGACTCCGGCCAAGGCCGAGCCCCTGCTCAACGCCCTCCGATACACCACGAAACACCTGAACCACCAGACGACCCCGAAGAATATCAGGTCGCTGCTAGCGGCGTGAGGCCAGCATTCAAGCCTTGCATGTTGCTGTGGGGAATGAAATGACAATAATAGGGGATTTCTCATTGCGCGTTTTCGTTGCTGCGGTCTAGTGGCGTTAAGTTAGGGTTGGAGCAAATTTGACGCGTTAGTTGTGTCCTTGTCACAATAAAAAAAGGGATAAGTCATTAAAACTTTAACCTGAATCTAAAAGTAGATGTTTAATTTTATTGATTTTGATACCCTGAAAGTCAAGTCCAATTATAATGTGCTCATTGAAAGTATTATTTAGAATTTAGAATATTGCGCCCGTTCCAAAAGTATATACTCACCAGAATCTGAATTCACAGTCTCAAAAATTAAACTAAAAAAAATAACCTCCGTGGCAGACAGATGGTCACGCGAGTGATCTTAGGAGGGTATCGTTTCACTTTTTAAGGTAAGCCGTCAATGGGTTAACCCTAAAAACAAACCGTATTTGATATTTAAGCAGTCTGCGGTTATAAACCGAATGTTGATAACCGGATCGGGTGGAATTTTGCAAATTACACTACAGTTAACAAAAATGGCTAGCCTCTGGGTGTTATTAAATTCTTTGCGTGTTGTTAAGGGCCACTAGACCCGAGCGTTCTAAATTTGGCAGGTAAAGTTTTTTTACCAGTTTTATAATAATAGGACCGAACCACTTCGTAGGTACCTAGTTAATGTAAAAACGGTCATCCTAAGAATTCACGTGATAAAGACCTTCAATACAGCACAATTTTAAGGGAAAATGTAAAAGACCTTAAAATGTTACCGACCAGTCCTGATTTAACAATTGTTCGTTTTTGCTACCCTGCAGTCCTTAAAACCTATAGTCATGAAATCACACTAAAACTACAATTCTTCGCACCTTAATCTAGTATAAATTCTTTCACGAGTACGCGGCAAACTACAAAATAAGTAAACTTATTAGATTGCTTCGTCGTCGTAAATTTTGCGGAGGATATTTTTGAAACGTGTACATAAACTTGTTATATGCAGTAAGTTTCATGTTAGCACAAAATGCTTTAAAGGCAATGCTATGAAATATATTCTGAGAAATTATACCCCTTGAGCCCCCCACATGCAAGGTTACAGAACCGTCACAAGTAAACTTATAGCAGTCAGAGGCAAATGTAAATCGGCTTTTATACCCTTAACTTTAGGAACTAATATGTAGATAATAAAGAAGGAAGTATTATTTATGTTACGTTGAACTCTGCTTGTCGTGTACCATGTATGATGCCTTGGAATAACTTTTGTAATTCGTTACCACGTAGTGTGCAATATTTACTTCAGGCTCCGGCCGACGACCTATTTTCGTCTTGGGGCTTAATAACTACTTAGAAAACAATTTACTTGTTATTGTATGGTGACTTGATATAAAACAACAATAGGTATGTGTTACTTATACAATCTCTATTAAAAGTAAATATTTAAATAAATTGTTTTTTTATTGTAGACATGTAACTAATTTGCCGGATCACCTTTCGGTTTTAATTGAGACTGAAATGAATAAATTCTCTCAAGTCGATAATTCCTATCGCATAATATTCAATGGCATTTTATAGATTTATAAAAAATATTCTTAAGAACTACCTTTAATATTTATCTAAAAGGAATGTGAAACTAATCTTATGGCATAATTATGAATATTATTATCTATTAACTTTGTAAAGACCTCGAGTTCAATGAGATACCTATGCGAACAAATAAATGTAAGTAATTAATTATTGTATTGGACAAAAATGCCTTTCTTAAATGTATATAGATGTTAAGTACATCGTGTTAACATGTTAAATTTATGCATTTACCACTGCCTTGACGTTATCAATCATAGTAAATTTAAAAGGATTTTTTATAATGTGTTTCACCATAAATAATATGTAAAACTAAACATAAGTGAACCATGTCCTAGTTGTTTACAACTTATTATAGCTATTAAGGATATATATTGTACGTTTTCCTTTGATACAATTATCGTAAGTTGTTCATTATATATATTTTCCAAATATTTAAAGCCGCTGTTATATGCTCAAAACCACATTTCGTGAGTTGTGAACTTCTGTCCTATATATGAAAAGTATTGTTTACTTCTTCCTAAGATCTCAATGAAAAAATTATACCATAATTTACGGTAAAATAATCGAATTTAAATGTAGTAATTGGACACTCTGCACGATATTATTATGTACTTTATGCGGGTAGTCTTTGACAGGCCCTTCCCGGACACCCGCGGTCTAGGTGTTTATCTTCAGCCTAGGCGTGTGGACAGAACGATTATTATCATACTAATTAACATAGTCGTGTAGGCAATGAAACTTTCTTCGCACAGTGAGCACAATCTTTATTACTCATTAGTAACATTATCGTTGTTGGGATGTGTAAATTTTTATGAATAATTTGTGACTTGCTTGCAAAATCGAATGTAAGTCTAGAAATAGTCGCATTGAATGTTAGGAATTGATTGGGATGAAGTAGATGGAGTTGTGGAAGGGTAGATTTTATGGTAATTTTGCCTGCATGAAGCTAAAGCTCAAATCTCAAAAGCGACAGAGATATGTAGTTAGCGCTCGCTTGAGACGACCTTTTTTAAAACCAATAAGGCTAATAAAATTTACTTTTGCGCACGTTCATATGGATTGCTGGGTTGAGTCCGATAACTATTCAAATAAGGCATAAATTCCAAATTGTGCACTGCCCAGAGTCATAATTTTATATCTATTTTTATAGTCGAAATAAATTTTCGATAATGTATTCCATTTTTAAGAAATTCCAAATAACGAACACTCCACGTTGAGTCTAAAATTAACTCTAGTGAAGTGAAAACTTTGTTTGAAATAAGATAGAACCTAGAGATTCGATTTATTTGGGTGTTTTCAGAGAGATCTTTTCTTGGTTTACTTACATTAAATTTGACTTGGGGCTAAGGCCGATTGCCAAATTCTACATCGTTTTTACACGTATTGTTATTGTATTATTTTTAACTCGGCCGTCATTAATGGCAAGTTAATATGCGCTACGTTGACAATACAATAACAATATGGGTGAAAACAATTTAGAATAAGGCCCCTAAACGACAACAGGCGGTAGAGTCGCAAACGTTGCAACGCTTGCCTTGCTCGAGTATTGAATGTTAAACACAACGTAGACAATTTTCTAGCAAATTTTTATAGAAAATAATGCAAATTGTAGTTATCTTGATTGTTGTTCATTGTTTGATTCGAGTCACATTTGTTTGTTGCGATTTGTATAAAACGTAGTACCTACTCATTATTTGTAGTATAATAAACACACCAAAGTTATGATTAATAAAAATAAATAGACTCTCACAGTGCTTAGTTTTATTTGGTCAGCTGATGAGGTTTAATGAACTAGACTAGGCACAAACTCAAAAAAGTTCCACCATTATTATTTATAACGGAATCATCAAAGCAGTTAATTATTTGTCCCAGAAGAGTAAAGCTCTTGATCAAATCTTTTATGATAAAAATTTACACCGACCAAGTCGAAAAATACTTAAACGTTATTTTGATAATTGATATAATTCCCTCGTACAAGCTTTCTTAATAACCGCCACAATCGATCCTTGCCTGCGAAAGGTGGTTCACCAATCCGGTGGATGGTATGCCATATCCAAATGTTATTAAACTGATTTTCGTATCACATACTTAAAGCTCTGTAAGCGAAACCCAGGACCAACTTAACTTGATCTCCAACTTCGATAAAAACTGTAACCTCCGCTTCACATTATTTGACTGTACATTATTTCCAAACAAATATTTCCGTATAAGGTTGCTGTTTTATAATATTAGTATTTGACAAAACCTGCAGGCCCTCTATTCAACACTGTAAAATTATATTGCTCTTGACGTGTTAAAGTACTGTTTTTAACGCGGTCGCCATTACTGTCAAGTAAATAAGAGCTATCATAACGTTGACAATACGATAACACGTCAAAAGCGATATGGTTTTTACCCAGTAGATTAGGGGCCCAACAACGATATCGCGTGTGACGTGTTTTGTAATCGTTTGTCACAATCGCCATTATGGCTCTTATGTCCTTTATAATAATGGCGACTGTGACATAAACGTTCCTAAAACACGTCAAACGCGATATCGTTATAACACAGCAGAATAGAGGTCCTCCTGTACAATGCCTTGTGAAACCAGACTTACCGCTGGTTTCACAATCGTAAGTAAAGCATATTTTCCAAATTATTTTAGCCTTTTCCCTTTCCTACACTAATTAGGTAAATAATAGACAAAGAGAGGGCTACCTTTATTTGACAGATGAATTTACTTGTAGATTGTATAACAGGGTCTTACCCTGTTACCTATGACTAATATAATTATGGTATTCTGACGTAGGTGCATTCATTATTAATAAAGCGCATACAAAGATCATAAGGTAAATGAAACAAAATATATGTACTTATAAACAGTATATTACAGTATGTACACTAGTTGTTGGCGGGTCGGGGCTTGAGGATGAGCTTGCCGGTCTCGTCGCAGGACATGTTGAAGTCGTTCAGCACCGCGCGCGTGCGGGCCGTCATTATGCTCGGCGCGATCACCTTGCGATGCACGCCCGTCATGAATAGCAACACTAAAAAAAAAAAAACAACGATGCATAGATTCTAGCCACTAGCCAACCAGTTTATTAGGAATATCTTGGGAAATAACTTTGATGTGATGACAGGTGACCAATTGTAGAATTATATTCAGTTTGGTGGAAAAATGGATTATAAAATAAAGTTTTTAACAAACCTTATTGACATCCTAAGGCCGGCATTACACCTGTAAATTATTGCTATAAGGTATGAAACAAAGCTATATGCAAGACTGAGATGCAGATATTTGCCACTCACTCTTACCCATAGTTGTGTCTCAAAACTTAAAAGAATAACTTACAGGTGTAATGCCGGCCTAATAAACAATATAATTAGTAACAGATGTACTAAGTACTAATATTTATTTTGTAACAAGTACTAGAAGCTATTACTAAAATCATACCTATATTACCAGTAGTGCCATGGAAGAAGTTCCGTGGCGGAACTAGTGACACTTTTTCTTCCCAATAGTTCCGGTAATGGTAGGTACTTATAGGAAATTTGATTCGCCCAACTACTCAATGAAATGTACACTGTAACGCAAATTGCCAGACACGCAATTGTCAGGTTGTTAATACGCAAATTACCAGACATATGTCACATACTCAAACCCCCTATTCCACTCGAATCCATTGGTCAAATCCATAAATGGGTTAGATTCCACTTTTGAGTACACTCTAATCCACAATTGGATTTGATTTCGATTACAATCATCCATACATATTTTGGACACTGCTTGCGTCAATATTTTAGACTTGAATTGTACATCAAAGTATAATAATATAAAGCAGGTATTTATTTAGTTAATGTATCGAGTAAGTAACTTTATTTTATGGCGTTTAAAATAAATACTATAAATTTACTTCATGTTTCGTTTTTGTGATATTATCTACGAGAATGAACAGAACTAATGGGATTATAAAATATTAATGTTTAATTGATGCTTTGTTCCGTGGAACTATTGGGAAAAACTCTCACTAGTTCCGCCATTCCAAACTACTGGGAATAAAGGAAATAATAATAAAAATTTGTATATAATTGGTTTTTTTTTGGAATTTGTAATTTGAGCAGAAATATGTGAAACAAGGTCATATAATGTGAACTTGAGTAAGATGCCTAACCCAATAATTTCGGAGACAATTTTCCATGACTTGAATGTGTCTTGAATTGAGCATCTCACTCAAAATCAGTTTTATTAATACAACCAAAAGACTTCATTAATAAATGGATTTAAGTTAGTATATACATACCTAAAAAAGTTGATGTAAAAGCAAAGAATGGGTGGTTCCATAGAGACTGTGTTAGAGAGACCACAGGTGTAAGTGGGTCAGTGAGCCAGTGCCACGCTGCAATTGCTGTGCACACAGACACTACGGCCAGCAGGACTGAAACAAAGCCAACTTCATTAAAATCACATTATTTTACACTTTGTTCAACTTTTCCAAATGCACCTAATTGTAATGGCAGAAACCTCTTCACTTTTCTCATCTAGTCTAACAGCCAATGACAAGAGTCATACATCAATGGCATCTATATGTGACCAACATTCAATTTGAAAAAAAAAACATACTGGTAGGTATAGTATAAAGTTCCTTTTATCTACTACTACGACAATTTGTTTTGTGGTGTACAGATCATGTCACTTTATTTGTTTTGTGGCAATGAATCACGTATAGCCCTTCAGTCGGCAAGACAACTATATAGTTAGTATAAACTTGAACTTTGAGTTATCATCATAAAGCATTTCATTTTTTACCGCATCCGTTATACAGCTGCTGGCCACTTGAAGGAGTTATTAAGAATAAGTTACTAATAAATTCCAATTGCCGTGGTAAGGTAGTATTTAAAAAAAGTCAAACAAACAAGAGATTACCTGTTTATATAAACTGTCACACGGATTACCCTAGATTGACCCAACTATAGCCCTTCAACTAGTGCAGACTCACTTCTTTAATATACTTAACATGTTTTTAAACGTATATACTGGTAATATTGGTACAATGCAGGCTTTAAATTATTATAGTCATTCGGATTGAAATATTCTTATCAGATACACTCATAATTGTGATGCATTGAGACTAAAAATTATGACACTTACTTCGCCATCTAGTCGTAGCAGGCTGCAGACAAGCTATCACTTCAGTCAGTCGACGTTCAAAAGCTTTCAGGTCTGCAAATCAAACAGACCTATGACGCAAACTATGGCCAAGATTTAGGTCATATACTGATACTTTGAACATATAAAAGCATACCAGCAACTCCAATCTATCATGATTAAATGTACACTAATGTAAATTAACAAATTGGGGCGAAAAATAAGGCGATAATACCGTAAAACCGGCGTTTGAACACAATATACATATACAGAACAAAGTAAAGTGTTTTTTAAATAAAGGTAACTTTCCGACTTACCATCGCAGGCTGTTTGTTCAAGAGACATCTTATAATATTCAATGAACTGCACTTTAATTCCAAAATCACTACATGTTGAGAAGAATTATCGATAGAGTAGCTGGTGCTATTTCACGCACAGGAATTGATTAAAATAATATGTCAAATTTGACAGTTCGAGAGCGTGTACAAGTATCGTTAGTTTACACATTTGACAGTCACATTGACGTTAAGGGTGGCTAAGATTTATTTACACGCGAAATTGCTATCCAGAAAGTGGCTGCTTTTATAAGTCCACAACGGATCCTCATGACGTTGTTGTACATTTGCAGGAACGTTACTTAACATTCCATTTTGCTTTTGTGTCTGACACGTAAAAGTCCGTTTAGAATTGGAGGCCACCATGCATTATGCAGGCTGGAGTATGCCAACAAACGGCGAATCGTAGCTGTATGGCTTGGTCTCATATATATTACGTTTGATATGTTATCATTATCATATCACAATTACTTTTTGTTTTAAACTTGTCCGCAATTAATGTCAAGTAAGTACCTACCTAAGAGGTATCTGAACGTAGACAATATGGTCACAATATGTCAAAAGCAATTTGGTTTTACAGAGTAGAATATAGAATCCCAGTTTAGGTATTTAACAGCATCTTTTTTGCTCAAATTTACTTGAAGGCGATGGTACTACGCTGTATCTGTACGGGATGCATCTTAAGTAACGGTGCCAGTCAACGCTTCCATGTAAAATACACGTCAGGGTAATGTACAAACAGCAACACTGTTAACTGGACATCGGTGGACCTTATCACAAAAGGCATAAGGTCTACCAATGGACAGTTAAGAGTGTGGGCGATGGTACGAGTATATACTAGGTAGGTATACTGTTCAAAACGAATCATATCAGTTGAACAATCGTTAATTTAATTGATTGATACGTACTAAAATCGTAAACTTACATTTTTATATTATTAATACATTTCGGAGTATGATAAATTTAGAATCTTTTGGTTACTTAATTATTTATTTTAGTATTCTTAAGAATAACCAACGGGTCTTGTCAGGGTCACAAACACGGAGCTACTTTGCAGACTTTTTCTTGAGCCTCTGCAAGTAGACTTCTAATCCTTTCCGCACTTTTGGGTCTTTGACTATCTGTATAAAGTCATCGATATCCTCCTGGCGATTCTTCTGCAGTTTCATTAATGGTTCCTGTCTTATTCGCATCTTGGACAAAGTGCGGGCGTGAGGCGGAATCCTATCAAACATCCGTATGAATGATTCGCACTTTTTAATAGCATCAACCTTGTCGACTGCAATTTCGTCTATCAATCCAACCTAGAATAAAAAGGTTCAGCATTTGTAAGACATCGAAATAACATTTATTGCCACTGAATAAACACTTAGTTGATAAAAAATAAAATGGCTTAGACGGCGGTACAAAGTTTTGCTCTGCTCAAGATAAGATAGACTCACGTTTCATGATAAGGAATCTTACGGTGGATGAGTTTAAGGTTCCCTTTCATGTAGTAGCACTCTTTTATCTAGTTTCTTTGCTGTTAAAGTACTATCATATCACTATCTAAAAATCGTACTCTAGTGAGACAAACTGCGTCAGCGAAGCAGATTCGATCTGTTTACATGAGGTTGTTATAAGGTTAATCTCGAAATAGAGGGTAGTCAACTCAAACATCACCCTATCCCTACTTTTGTCGCATTAACCCACCTAACGGTACAGTTCCATAGGCGTGGCGCTAGGAATTTACATTTGTATTTTTTTAAATCTCTTCTCCTGGATCTTTGGTGAAAATAGTTTTTTTGCCGCCTCGTCTCCCCTCGCCTCGCCTTGAGCCTTAATCAAAAGAGTGCAGATTTTTGCAAGCCCCTTTGTTTGTTAAATTTAAATAATTTATTAACTTGGGCGACGCCCCTGAGATTTGTTTGTTCTGTTTGTTTACTTTCAATGCTTCTTCTGCGGTAAACAATTTAGCGGTAGTGAGAGCCAGCTCAGCGTCTCTTATATGGATAGTGTGGCGCATGGTGTCCATGAACCATGGCGTCGCAACGATGCCCAGAGCGGACTCGTTCAGCCCGATGGTATATTTGCCATCGCCGTTGACCATAGCTCGGTATTCACAGGACATGGCGAGTAGGCAGCCTCCTGCAGGTGAGTGGCCCTGAGATACCAAGAAGGGTACATGCAAATAACTGTATTGAAAGCATCATTTTACGATTATTAGAAACGGTAGGTAGAACAAAATTAGGGCAGTACTTATTTAGCAACTCATCTTGACCGAGATGCCCATCACAAGATTGACAGGATACGTAATTAGCGAACTTCAAGCCATAGAACACCGATATTTGAGGCATCTTGAGACAGTCGAGATCAGATTATTAATACGGCCCCTAGAATAAATTGTAAATATACATTTGTAAAAGAAATTTGTCACAACTCATTATAGCAAAAAATATATAGAATGGTATTAACGCTATTTAAAAACTCTTATACCTACCTAATATTTGGCTTTGCTGGCGAGCCACAACGCCATAACCCACGATGCTTGTTTAATTGGTTAGCTCTCTAAATAGCCGTTGTTAATAGCTACATTAGTTATTCTAGACAACAGTTACTTACTTAGTCAATAAGTAGTTGCACTGCAAAGCAAATTTTTTTGGAACAATGAATAAGGCCGCTTTCTGACTTGCTGCTTTGCTTGCAGTAAATCACGGATTCGGCAAAGGTTTCTAGGCAACCAGTGGCATCTACCAATCAAAGCGCAGTGTTTACGCCGCCTGTACGATTTACTGGATGCATACCGACAAGTCAGAAAGCGGCCTTACTATAGCACCCTTACATTTACAGCAGCAGCTGTAGCGAACTTATAGCCGAATAACTTGATCCAGGTATCCTGTAGAGTTCTCCGAAACAGCACAAGTCTCTCCATATTGTCGACATTGTATAATTCTGTAATGTCTAAACCAGCACAGAACACTGTTGGCGATGCCTGGAACAGTAGGTACATGAGGTTTTATAAAACAGGGGTAATCTCGATTACGACTACTCGATTACGTAAGCTATTTCCATCCGTTACCACTACCTACTTTGTATAACAACTGGGTTTAAAAATAATAATTGTGGTGTGGTGGTAACTACCGGGATATTATTTCCCATCTGTTACTATTGGTAACTACTGGGAATACAATTCTCTAGCCTAAAATAAATTGATGGTAACAACTAGGAATAAACCTCAGTTGTTACCAGGGGAATCGAAATGGTAACAGGTGGAAATAGCCCGACTACCTACTTACAGAAGTTAATATCAAGCCTTTAGGCTTATTGTTGGCTACTTCGTCAAGTGATTTGTTGATAGCTTGGAGTAATTCGAGATTGAGGCTGTTGACCGGCGGCCGATTTAAAGTTACCACGGCGATTCCATCACTGTCGGCGACATCCACTAAGGATCCCGCGGATGCTGACATTGGTCGACATGCTGGTACAATCCTTGGCGCAAGCCTCACGAGTTGCCTTAACGGAAGCATTCTAAGAAAGCCCATAAAAAAGACTAGGTATTAAAATGCTGCTATGTTTCTCACATCATATGTATCTTGTAGAGGATTATAATAGAAGAGATTTGTATTCTTCGATACTTGGATCTTGTAATTCGCGTAAGTACAGTTGCCGATATATTTGATGGTGACTGAACTGTCATGTGGTCAGTGGCATTTAGAAATATTTTTGACGACTTCAAATGCTCTTTCGACACAAGTTTATATGTTTGTCTGTTTTTATACTATTTATTGATATTGAGATACTGTTATGTTATGTCCCATTCAAAAACTATATCCATCTACTTTTACGCACTCATCTGTATCAATTATTAAGTAGTATTATTTTACCTTAAAATATCAAATCAATTGACACAACACTCCGTCTTTAAAAATAGATATCTACTTACCGAATTCGCTGTTTGTAGTTTGCACTGAGCTCTTATCAGTTGTTTAAACCCTGTCATCAACATATATCATATAGTAGTCATAGGTAGGTCCATCTTTAAACAATTCATTTCGAAAGAATTAATTATCTTGTTTTTAAATTGCATTCGTTTGTATGGTCAACGTCGATTATTAATTTTATTTTAAAAATCGAAAAAAAAAATGTACAAATTACTTAACAAATGTTAAGTAGTACAATATTTTCAAGTGGTAACTACCACTTTAAGCTGCAGTCATTATAAACTATATTCAGGGCCTCTATTCTACAGGGTAAAACATATTGCCTTTGACCTGAAATCGTATTATTTTAAATTCAGCCGCCATTAAGTACTGTCAGGTACCTTAACGTTGATAATACGACAACAGAATAAAATAGAATAGAGGCCCGACTATAAAATATAGAAATACAATTACTCTTAACACAGTGTAAACTATTTTATACCACACTTTTTTATACTTTATTATTTGTGAAGCGTTTATGAATATAGTTATCCACCAAATTTAACAAACGTCAAGTTGACAGCCTGCGATTGGGAAACACCTGCGAGTGCGATCTGCGATATTAGACATAGACATAACACATACCTTCAATCTGTGATATACATACCACCAACAGGAGTCCAAAGGTCCAGGTTTAAATAATCCAATAGTTTCAATTTGAATATAAGGTGAGGATTGAACAATTGACTCAATTTGAATTTGTTCTATAAATCAAAAACAATTGCTTCTTATAATTATACAGTGGTATTTAAGTTTAAAACTTTTTAGTCAAGTAGCCAGTCACAATTCTATTTTCAAACTAACTTTTTTAGAATGTTTCCACTGAGGCAACTAGCGAGGCAGCTGGCCAGGGTTGTGCCAGCATGTCGACCGATGTCGGCGTCGGCGGGCCCCATGGTAGACGTGGCCGACAGCGATGGAGTCGCTATTGTGACTATGCAGCGGCCGCCAGTAAACAGCCTCAACTTAGAATTGCTGCAGACTCTCAATAAGTCGCTCGACGATGTAGCTAAGAACAAACCTGGAGGCATGATCTTGACTTCTGTGAGTGCAAAATTATATTTCTATGAGTACACTTTCATTCAACATGAATATAAATAAATATATTCTCTTTTTAACCCCCAACGCAAAAAGAGGGGTGTTATAAGTTTGACGTGTAAGTGTGTGTGTGCGTGTGTGTGTGTGTGTGTGTGTGTGTGTGTTTGTGAGTGACTGCCTGTCTGTGGCACTGTAGCTCTTAAATGGGTGAACCGATTTGAATGCGTTTTTTTTAAATGAAAGTAGATTTTTTAGCGGTGGATTTTAGACATGTTTCATCAAAATCGCTTCAGCCGTTTTTGAGATATTGAGCTTTTAGAAGGTAAAAAGCTCCCAAAGTAATGGCGACACCTACTTTCAGAGCTGATTTCTCTTAAACTGCCAAACCAATTTTCGTGAAATGTTGCTAAAAGCCATCCTAATTAAAAATACAAATCCTTTCATCCGTTTGGAAGCTACGATGCCACAAACAGACACTTAGATAAAGAAGTTTAAAAAGCGTGAAAAAAAAATTAAATTAGAAATTTAAAATTCCCCGACTAAATAAATTGTCTGTAAAAAAACCTCTAAAAAGTAAAAAAGTAGTAGCCCTAAGGGTTGATTGTTTGATAAGTAGATAGTTAACTGAACACTGACACTAACTAAAGTGACATGGCGAGAGACGGCTAAGAAAGTGAAAAAACATAAAATACCCCAGCTACTTAGCGGTGCCCGACTAATTTAACTATACATAGTCGCTGATCACTTTTGTACTTCATCGCAGTAACACATATGACAATCTTGTTTACCATTGCTACATTAGCAAACTGTAAAGCAACAAGGTGCAAAAGTTCATATCTACTTATGATGCTGATTGTACCTTGTTTATAATGCACCTCTTTGCATAAGCAAAGTATGGACCTGACTTTTTTTTTCTTCAATATGAACTATACAGCCATTCTAAAGTGAATGTGAACCAACAACCCTCATTTAATTGTTATTTATATTTTAGCGCTGTGTCACCCTGTCAATTATCTGCCGTAATACCAAAGAAGGCAGCTAACTGGAATGTAGTAGTCAAAGCATTCTGTACGCTATTGGTAACCAGATTTAATTTAAAATGTTTTAAATATTACTAAGTAGTTAGCGGCCATCTTCTGTATTATGGCTGATCAAGTAACAACATATGTATATCTATTATTCCAGGCATCACCTACAGTATTCTCAGCAGGCCTTGACATTATGGAGATGTACAAGCCGGACTTGAAAAGAGCTGAAGAATTTTGGACTACACTGCAGGAAACGTGGATTAAGCTGTTCGGATTCAAGTTTGCTACTGCTGCTGCTATCAACGTAAGATTATACTTGATCTTAAGTATATTAGTATCATTTTAAATAACAAATGTTTATTTCTTTTGTTGGACAACCACCTGTATATTATGCCCTTTAGCTGTCTGCAAAATCAATGGTACGTAACCAGTTATGTGTGAAGAATTTTTTCTCTTGCTACAAAACTAGTTACATACAAAGATGTTTTTTAACGCCATTGCATAGAACCCATTAGGTTAGGTTAGCTTAAGTTTGTTTTATAAGTTTTATAACAATCCTGAAAAGTGTATGGTTTCAGAAATAAAACCATTATACATTATGACCATTACATATTATGAACCATAATGTATTTTGAACTTTATTTATTACGATAAGATCCCACTTATAATGTATGTATTCCCTGCTTAAATTCGTAATGGGTGTGAGAGTCCTTTGGAAACTAGAACAACAGCTGTTCCGGAGCAAGGCAGGCCACGCTGTCCTGCAGAAGCTTTCAATCTAATTGAGATGTGTGCAATATAACTGCCACTTGTATACCTAATGAAACCTTAATCTTATTCTTCTTTACTCTTACTGTTAAATAATGTTTGTTTGTAAATGTTATCCAATTCCTGGGATAACTTGAAAAAAAAATCTAAATAACAAAACAATTTAGACAAACTTGCAACAAATAAAATTTTCAAGTTTTGTTAATTTAAACCTTATTTAAACGTAAAGAATACATTTCCAGGGTCACGCTCCAGCTGGCGGGTGCCTCCTTGCTATGTCCTGTGAATACAGAGTCATGGTGAGTGGTAAATTCACCATCGGGCTCAACGAGACTGCTCTGGGCATTGTCGCTCCTCTGTGGTTCATGGACACCATGTGTCACACCATTCGTACCAGAGATGCGGAATTTGCCCTTACTACGGCCAAGCTGTTCACTGTTGAAGAAGCAATTAAGGTATAATTTTTTGTGCAAACTAGTAATAATGAATACCTTTGTTTGTACTCTCTCTCACTCACTTATGATAGTCTAACCTTTACCCAAACCTGAAAGAATTTTTAAGAACTATTATACTGTATAGTCGGCCTGGTATGGTCTTTTGAATTTGGAAACCAGTTCCATAAAAATTTCGGACAGAGGCATCTTAGGTACAGAACCATAAAAATTACATTAGTCAACACTTAATTGACCAATCTTATCTTACTGTTTTAAATCATACAAATAAAACAAAATTCAACCTTATCGCCGGAGGGGCTCGCACACTTGTACCCGTCGTATGCCTTGTCCCGTATCCGAACCCTCGCTGTCATATGCCGAAGGAACGCGCACGCTTGTACCCCTTGTCTGCCGAGACTTTATGTCAATAGAGAGCGCGACTGTAAGGGTTCCTTGGGTTTATATTGGGGACGGCTACGGGACTAGGCATACGAAGGGTTAAGGTAGCAGCTAAACCACTTACTTGTCCGACTGTACTAATCATAGATTGAGTTTGATAAGCAACTGATGACTGTGATATAAAAAGTGCCCACAGTTGGCAAAAAAGTTTGTCAAATCAATAAAAATAAAATAACCCAAAATAAAATACATAACATTATGAATCCGATGATTTGAGAATCTAGTAAAAATACCAAAGTATGGTGTTTGAAATTAGTATTTTAAGTATGAGCGCTGTCAGTCTAGGAACGCCAGCGTATTTGACCTTCACCAGACTTGTGCTTGTCTATGGGCCTCTATCCACGCTGTATATTCAAGCTCACTGGCGCCATTATAAAACTATCTGTCGCCATACAATCTGATCAGAAGTTGAACAAATGGCATTGGCCTTGAAATGTACATTAGATTAGATACTTTATTTTTAAAATATTACAAACAAAAAGGTAATACTAATAACACTCGTAGTCAGGTCACACCATTGCTAACCACCAGACGGCTAGAAGGTATAAAAGAGGTCCTGGATACTCCTGAGAAAAGTTGCTCGCTGCCGCAGTCTAGGCAGGGGAATCGCGGCGTCGCGGCGTGGTTTCTTAAGGTTCCGTTCCCAAAGTGTGTCAACGGGTCCCTTTAAGCCTCCGCTTTCCACCCGTGTCTCAGAGCGGGCTGTGTAACTTATGAACCGTAATAGATGGCTAGTTTAAATGTTCAGTGTGATTTTGTATTGCCGCAAGAACAAAACCGCCACTATTGTGTGGAGTCGAGGCGCGGGCGCGGGCTCCCATCCACAGGTTTACGTTCTTTAATAAAACATACTCGACATTTGTACTTCTTTTCAGGTTGGTTTGATCGACGAAACGGCCACTGATAAAGCAGATGCTGTTGCAAAGTGTAAGAAATTCATCAGCAAGTTCGATAGGATTCCACCCCTAGCCCGCACCATGACTAAACTAAAAATAAGGCAGGAACCTTTACAGAAGATGCAGAAAATTCGTCAGCAGGACACTGCCGAATTCCTCCAGTTCCTCAAAAACCCTCAAGTGCAGCAGGCTTTGGAAATGTACATCCAAATGATGAAGCAAAAGGCTGCAAAGTAATGCGCTTAATACTAGTCACAATCCACAAGAAAGGCGAATAGAGATTAGATGATTTCACAATACAATAATATTTACTCGATACAGGCTATGAGAATCGTCAGCAATAGATGATGCGGCTACAGCAGCTGGCAGCAGGCACGCATGTCCAATGTTATAGTAACTAAAGTTTTATGTGTGGTGAGATAACACTATTAAGGCTGGATTCAACCACATGGAAGTCTGACTTTTTATGGAACTCTTATTTGGTTGAATATAGTTTAAGTTACTTGTACCTCTTCACTAGAAAGTAAGCTGACTGAATTGTGCCTTAATTTAATAAATAGATAATAACAGGCGTTAGCAAAGTTTGAGATTTCAATGTTGAGGAAAAAACATATTTTTCCAAGGCACGGAGAATGTAAACTATATCACTGGCCACTGCTGGTCAGTAAGCTTATTGGATATATTGTCGGTGATAGACGTGATAGTGCAATAACGGGTTACGAACTAAGCTACAAAATAAATACATCGACGACCGTAATCTAAATTGACGTAAGGGACAAATGGCTACTTTTCAGGAGAGCCAAAAAACTTTCTTTTTTTTCTTTTTAAATTCATATTTTTTTTGTTTGTTTACGTATCATGTAACTAATAATAGCCAATTACTTATTTTTTTTAACTCTTTAACTACAAATAATTCAATTTATCATTTAACGCTTAGTTACTGAGATAGCATGTCCCTTACGTCAATTTTTTTTATTCATATTGTCCAATACACCCTTCTTCAACAGTTGACTTTAGAGTAAATTTGATGTATCTACAAATAAATTGAAAAAAACGAAATTAAAGTGGTCGTAACTCCATTAAAACTAATCAATGACAGGGTGAAAAAGGTACATGGGAAATTATCTTAGGTGAAATAATAAACCAAAACATAAAATGTAAACGTGTTATTTATTAGAAAAATTAAGAGATCAATCATGTAAGTATAGACATAATTTGCCAGAGCCCGGAATCGCAGTTATGTAGTGGAGTTTGTGTGTTTACAGGACTTTCATTGTGTAAATCTTCATTTTTCTTTTACTATGAGCAATATACGAGGTTTTTAATTGAAGTAAAGTGTTCTGAAGAAGTAAAAAAGAAAAGACAATTGTAATGAAAGTTATTCGTTGCTCTCGTGTTATTGTAAACGGGTGCTTTTATAATTATGTTGCAACAATACATCACTACATACGCCATTATGAGCTCTCTTTAATACGTCGATAGCTAGTAACAAGTAATAAAATTAAACAAAATACACTATTCGGTGTAAAAACTATTAGAAATATAAAAACATAAACAATTTTAATTCAACAGTAACAATTAGAACCTAATAATAGTAGTACAATTAGGCCAAATGCTATCTTAATTTTTGTATAAATAATACCAACGGCGATGGTTGAAGAGTATAATGTTACAGCTTCTCGTAAAATATAAAATAGGTAAATGATTTAAATAAAGGAGCGTGCGCTCGGCGTGAGTTCTCTCGTCGTAGTAGTGGAGGGGCGCGGCCTGGGCCGCTGGCGGCACGCGGGCGGCGCGGGCGGCGCGGGCGGCTTGTCGCACGGCCCTCTCGTGGCGAAGACTGGCGTTAACATGCTGCCCGCCTTGGAACATCATGTTCCAACAGTGGAACTAGCCTATTGAAGGCTCTCCGCAGCGTCCCGGAACTGGTGAGTACATCGGCGACCCGGGCAACTCCGTCGGTGCCAGGGTACAGGCATGTGACTCGTCCGAGCATCCATCGGTTGGGTGGGAGGCGGTCATCCTTGACAATCACCATTTGGTCAAGGTGTAAGTCTCCATCATCATTGCGCCATTTGTTCCGCTTCTGCAGTTCTGAAATATACTCGGTATAATACCGATTCCAAAAGTGATTTTTTAAACACTCTATTCTTTTGTATCTCGTCAGAGTATTAATACGTGTCTCGGCGTCATCAGCAAGTACCTGGGGAGTGAGCATAATTGTTCGTCCCATTAGAAAATGTGAAGGAGTAAGCGCAATAAGGTCCGAAGGGTCGGAAGAGAGAGGAGTGAGCGGCCTAGAATTCAGTACAGACTCTATCTGCACCAACAATGTCGTCATCTCCTCGTAAGTAAGGTTTGCTAGTCCTAAGACACGTTTCAAGTGAAATTTAATTGATTTTACCGATCCTTCTACTAGACCGTTAAAATGAGGGCTATATGCTGGACTGAATTTAAAGTTAATGTGATTTTCTGCTGCAAAGTTAGACATTTCATCAGAGTTCAAGCTAAGAAATCTGGATAATTCGTTGCAGGCTCCTACAAAGTTTTTTCCGTTATCCGAAAATACTCCGGTCTACCTCTGCGGGCGACGAATCTATTTAAACAAGCAAGAAAACCGTTAGTACTGAGCTCGGTGACAAGCTCTATGTGAACTGCCCGTATCGCCAGGCACACAAACACACATATGTAAGCCTTAAGAAGCTTGCAACCTCGTCCTTTCCTATCCGCTATCATGATAGGTCCGGCGTAGTCGACGGCTGTATTTTGAAATGGAAAATCAGCATGGAGCCTCTCTTTTGGTAGATTTCCCATTATTGGTTGAATACTTTTATTTGCAAACCTGCAGCAAGTGGTACATTGCCGTGCAGTCTTCCTAACCAAGTTACGTCCACCAACAATCCAAAATTTATGACGTAATGAAGCTAGCATTAGCTGTGGCCCTGCATGAAGTAGCAGTTTATGATAATGTTGAACTAGCAAGCGTGTTATGTGATGATTTGCGTGTATGATAACGGGGTGTTTCGCGTCATATGAGTAATTAGAGTTAGAGAGCCTTCCTCCTACTCTAATAAGGTCATTAGAATCCAAAAAAGGGTTAAGTTTTAGTAGCTGATCCTTGGAATTCAACTTATCTTTATTTTTGAGGGTTGAGTATTGTTTCGTGAACATTTCAAATTGTATTATTTTACATAAGGTTTTTTCAGACTTGCTCAATTCAGATATCTGCAGATGATCAATTTCTTTTTTAGGCTTAGGCTTTGTTAGGCTAGATACCTTTTTATGTGACTTACGGCAGTTACGTACGAATCTGTGAATATAAGCATAAATTCGTTGTAATTTAGAATAATTAGAAAATTTTGTGACATGATTATTTGTTATGTTGCCTAGAAGAAAATTAAAATGTAATTTCGTTTCAGGTAGTTTGTTATATGAAGTTATACTTTCTGGTTGTGTTGGTATCACAATATTAATATGCTGAAGAAAACTGGGGCCCGAGAACCACAAAGGACTATTTTTTAGCTGCTGAGCGTTTAGTCCTCGTGATCCTATGTCGGCAGGATTCAGGTCTGTGGGAACATGGTACCAGGCGGATGAATCTGTAGTGTCTGTAATTTCAGTAACTCTATTAAATACATACTGTTTTAATTTTGATTTTGACATTTTTACCCAACCTAATACAATGGTGGAGTCACACCAGTAATGTTCAGACTGGAATTTTAGTCTCATTGAAGTTTTAACCTTTTTTGCAAGTCGAGTAGCTAGCAATGCCCCTTCTAATTCTAGCCGGGGAATTGTCATGTTCTTTTTAAAGGGTGCAACTCGAGATTTTCCGATAAGTAGGTGTACGTGAACCTCGCCTTCCCTGGATACGCTACGCACATACACACACGCTGAGTAAGCATGTTTTGATGCGTCACTGAATGTGTGTAGTTCTATTGTTATAGGAAAATCACATAACACTCGGCGTGGGATTTGAATGCAATTAAGGTGAGGTAAAGTTTCAAGGAATTTATTGAATGAAATTTGGAGTTCCAGTGGTACTTCATCATCCCATGCACATTTATTTTTCCATATTTTTTGAAGTATAATTTTAGCTTGCAATAAGCATGGGTTGATGAGTCCGAGAGGATCAAAGATCTGAGCGATAGTAGATAGTACTAGGCGCTTAGTTGGTTTTTTATGTGTGGGTGAGTCTGATATCGACGATGAAAATGAAAGGTAATCATGTTGACAGTTCCAATTTACACCTAATATTTTTGAATTACTTTCGTTATTTATGATTAATAAAGGATCACCTTTCCTCTCATCGTCGTTATGTATGTCGTGCAGTATGTCTGAGTAATTCGAATTCCATTTTCGCAAATTGAAGTGAGCGCCTTTAAGTTGATGGTTAATGCCTTTACTGATGGTCACTAACACATCCCTATCGTCATGACCTGTCACGAGGTCATCGACATAAAAATCGTGTAAGATTGAAGTACCTATCAATTTATAATTTGTATGACTAATACGCTCATCATGAAGTGATGTGGTTCTGTTCATGCAGTCATGTCCCAACTGAGCAAGACATCTTGTAGCCAGGAACGGCGCTGAGGCAGTTCCGTAGGTAACTGTGTTTAAATAGAAGATTTTAATTTTTTCAGTAGGGTCGTCACGCCATAATATTTGCTGTAATGGCCTTTGATCAGAGTTGATAAGTATCATTCTGTACATTTTTTCTATATCAGCAGTTACTACGTATTTATGCTGTCTGAATCGCAACAATATACTTAAAAGATCGTCTTGGACAGTTGGGCCAATCAGCTGTATATCATTGAGTGATAGTCTCGAGCTGGTAGCCATCGAGGCATCAAAAACAGAGCGAAGTTTAGTTGTTAGACTGTTATCTCGCAGCACACCGTGATGCGGCAAAAAATAAGATATTTCATTATTTTTAAACGTTAAGTTTTCCGACATGTGGCCTAGATTTATATATTCGTTCATGAATTCAATGTACTTATGTTTAAAAATGGAGTTTTGATTAAATTTGCGTTCTAAAGCAAAGAATCTAGCTAGTGCCATATCATATGAATTCCCTAGACACTTGGGAGATTCTTTAAAAGGAATGTTGACCACGAATCTACCGTCAGACTGACGAGTAGTCGTTTCTGTAAATATTTTTTCACATTCCTGCTCGTCCTTAGACGGAACACGCGGGTCGGTAATAGATTCACACTCAAAATAATTGTCTAATTTATGTTGCAGCTCAGTATCAGAAGAGCTGGTGAAATGGCAATGGACTGTATTTTGGCAATTACATGACTGTACTTCTTCGCTTGAACACTGACATGAATGCATATTGCAAGCATGGTTTTTATTATTGAATGATTTTGTGTGTGTGTTCTGAGGCGAGGGTACAGCACTCGAAATTAACCAACCTAACATTGTTTCGGTTAGAGTTGGTTTATTTTTCCCTAAGGAAATATTGTTATTCTTTATTACCTCCCAGAAAAGATCGCTCCCTAATAACATCTGCACCTCAGATGGCATATAAAACGAGGGATCAGCAAGGTGGATGTGGCTAGGGATGTCGAAAGTGGTATAATCGATTTTATGAGTGGGTAATAACTGTGTTATGGCGGGAACAATAAAGCAATTAATATTTTTATTGTATCCGCTTTTTGTAAGTGACGAAATATTCACATTACAACGTTTAGTGATTTGTGAATGTTGGTTATAAAGACCCTGTATTGAGACTTGAGTTTTATGAGCGGGAATATTAAGTTTTGCATATAAACTATCAGTTATAAAACTGGAAGTGCTACCGTTATCAAGTAACGCACGTATTTGATAGATGTTACCAGAACTGTCAGCGACACCTATAATGGCGGTGGACAGCAAGACAGCTGATTGATGTGCACATGACATTGTAACATTTCCTGGTATGGATGTGTGAGTTTCTAATTTAGTTACACTTTCTGACGCGGGTAGAACAATGCATTTAGAAGTCGTCGGCAGACTGCGTGCGCCAGACCTATTATTCTCTTCCATATGTAACAAAGAGTTATGTTTTTTATGACAAATGTTACACGGACCTAACGTGCATGCGCTTACGTCATGACCTTTACGCAAACAGTTAAGGCATAATTTCATTTCCTTTGCCTTCTCTAATCTTATCTCTAGTGGGAATGATTTGAACCTATAACACTGATATAATGAATGGTGTCCTTTGCATAAAAGGCACGAGTATTTCGACACAGTGGGTGACGCAATAAATGTTTTTTGGCGATTATGCGTAATGTCACTGTACCTCCGCGGTGGGACACGCGAGTTTTGTGATTGTGGCTGTTTGTATCGCGAGTCGTCCATGGTTTCCAATAGATTAGCGCGATCTTTAATGAAAGTGTATAAATTGTCTAAAGTGGGAATTGTTTTAATTCTGTTGCGTTCTTCTTCCCATTCACGAGCAGTGACGGAATCTAATTTACTGGTAACCATGTGTATGATTAAAATATCCCAGTGTTCAGTAGGTAACTTTAAGGTTTTTAATGCTCTAAGATTTTTGGTAAACGTATCCATCATGTTTCGTAGTAACCTTGCCGATTCTCGAGTCAAAGGTTCAATATTAAATAGCGAGTGAATATGATTATTTATAAGTACTCGATCATTGTGATAGCGATCACAAAGCAATTGCCAAGCTATATCATAATTGTCTGCAGAAAAATCAAGAGATTGAATAATTAAGGCTGCACTATCCTTAAGTGACGCACGCAAATAGTGGAATTTATGAATTTTTTGAATGGTTTCATTATTATGAATAAGTGATGTATAGGTATCACGGAACCCTAACCAATCATGATAGTTTCCGGAAAAGGACGGTAAATGGATAGTTGGTAATTTTAACGTTGGCCCACCTTTAGCGATAGCAGTACCAGAGCCCGTCACCTGAGAAGAGTCGTCGCCCTCAGATGCAGCTCGGGTCCTATTCTGGCTCAGCAACTCCTCTGCCACAGCAACTGCAGTGCAGAAGTCGTCGTCAAAGTTGCCCCGTTCCATCAGTTCCTTTGAATCATCATCTGGAAGTTGGCATAATGATTCTATGTCAGTTTGCACGGTATTAAATTCGTCGTATATAGGTTTTATTAGATCCAAGCGCAACGATAATTGTCTTTTCTGCAAACTGCTTAGTCTTTCGCACGATGAAAGCGTATCTAAAAACTGTTTAAATATAGTAACTTTAGATTTAAGCGTGCCTCTCGATCTTTTAAGCACCCTTATATCCATTTCCAAGATGAAACCTGATGAAATGTGGAAAGAATCAAGAAAGAAATAACATAAAAGTGAAGAAAGAAAAAGGTTGAAGGTACTTAAATTTGAATGCAAGCAGAAAATCACGCAAGCAGATCCAGCGCGCAAGCGCAGCGAACAAAGCGCGGCAAAACCTCGCAACTGTAACGGTCGCGTCGGCGCGGTCGTTGACCTCGTCAGCTGAGCGCGCGAGCGCCCGCCGGCCGGGCCGAGCGTCGAACGTTCTGGAATGTAGATAAGTACGCAAATCTAAAGCAAGCGAAATAAGTATGACAAAATTGTTGGGCAGACAAAGCGATAGAAGAAAACTAGGCAACTGAAAATTAATTAGGAGTTTAAACTGAGTAAGTACATAGGAAAAAATAGCGTGGGAAAATGAAAATAAAACAGAATAAGTGCACCTATCTATATTTAAAGTGAAATACTAGAATAGCAGGCCCCTGTGGCGAGAACCTGTGAAACTAATGAGATCGTAGGCCCCTATGGCGAGAACCTGTAAAAATGATGGGACCTTGGCTCGCGAAAGGAATTTTAGACCCCTAATGGCCGTTAAAGGATCCTAATTTTAAGAATGTTTGGCCTCTATGGCGAGTGCCCTAAATTAATAATTCGATGGATCGGCGCACCTATGGCGGTTGCCGGTATTTAATTTAAATTATGAGATGGCTCCTATGGCGGTGCCCTCAAGAAAAAAAAAATACATTTACGGGGGGAAGAGGGACTACGTAGATAATGGAACGAACTCACCAAAACCTCACTCCCCGTGGTATAAATCTCGTTCGTGACACGGTGCAGTCGATGGAGATAATGTTGTAGATTCGAATAATCGTTAGAAAAGTTCCAAGAAGCCGTCCGGTTTCTCTCTTCTTAAATCTATCGTCGCTGGGTTCTTTGTTCTCGGTGCACGGCGCGGCTTGCCACGTCGCGTCGTCTTGTCGCTAACGGTAACCTCGACGTGTATTTCTCGTCGACTCTGATGGATCCGGCTCGAAGCATGTATAAATAATACCAACGGCGATGTTTGAAGAGTATAATGTTACAGCTTCTCGTAAAATATAAAATAGGTAAATGATTTAAATAAAGGAGCGTGCGCTCGGCGTGAGTTCTCTCGTCGTAGTAGTGGAGGGGCGCGGCCTGGGCCGCTGGCGGCACGCGGGCGGCGCGGGCGGCGCGGGCGGCTTGTCGCGCGGCCCTCTCGTGGCGAAGACTGGCGTTAACAATTTTCATCACTGCTCTCACCATCGTCAGTTTCAGCTAAAGTAGCTGTTATCATTTCAGAATGAGGCAAAGTTAAATATTCGTTATGAAAACGCTTTGGGATAGTACCATTATCACACAACCTTTTTAAATCCTTGTACTTTTGCTCAGCTATTGGCAAACTTGTTTGGTATAAAGGCTTCAAATCGTGAATTGGCAGCCAACCTTTGCTTGTCGATGCTTGCTGTGATTCTTTTTCAATAATTGAACTTTTTCTCGTACTTTTTCCTCTGCCTTTGCCTTTTGTAACTTCCGCATATTCATTTAGTTGAATAGGATAGGTAACACTTTCTGAAGACATGCTGTATTTAATGGCCATTACGTTAAGTTCTTTTTTTTTAAATGTGACAACCTTGACATCTCTCATGCGGAAATTTTTATTCTTGGCTACATTTTGAGTGATTGTTTTGGCTGTAACGGTTTGAAAATTAATAAATTCTTTATGATCTAATACATCTACATTATAAGACCGTGGATTTTTTCTCGCCGATTCCATAAGTGTTGGCCACTGAGACGGGGCCCAGACTGTGAGCTTACGAACTTCTTTTTCTATAGTTGCATGTACTGAATCAACAGGCATATATGTGTGTCCAGGCAAAAGGTAATTAATCTGTATTGTAGCCAAATTTTTAGATGATATTAGAAAAAATCTAAGTAAAGATAGTATGGTCTTGTTTTTATTTTGTCCGCTACAAGAATCGCAGTACAAAATAAGATTATGAACTCCACGATTGTCCACTTCCTTCAAGTATCTAAAAAGACAAGATCCAATATAATTACATCCTCGTTTCCCATTGGATTCACCCCACACATAACAATATCCATTTTGAGTAACGCTTTCATAAACGGTACAATTATATACAGCATATTTACGACTATAGTATAATAACATACTTTCTCCATACGGAGTATTCAATACTTTCTGTAAGTCAAAACTGGCAACCACTGTGGTGTTACCTGGCACTTTTAATTGTTGATGGAAATGGAATCTAGCTTGCATAACTTCTTTTTCTTTTATGTGCTCATTAAAAATTGGATTACTCACGTCATTTGGGTTGTTTTCGTGCTGGGTGCATAATGTACATTTGTCTTTTTTCGGAACATGAAAGCTGTAATTGTAATCAGAGTGAAATATATTTATGAACAACCGCTGACTCAAAAACGGTTTATTTTCTTTAATGCGTTCATTTTTGTGTATGGTGTGTAAATTTGTAACATTTTTCAATTCTTGAGGCAAGTACAAACGTTTTGATGATTTTCTACAATAATGAGAGGGTACTGCTGCAAGACTCTCTAAAAATTGTCGAGCTGATTGTTTTGTTTCTTCATCGTATTTTTCTAGCACGTTTGTTTTGCGTTTATCTTCTTTACCTAGACCTTCACTCTCCTCGTTCTGGAGTGTATAAAGCAAGTACTTTTGTGTTATATCCAAAGTGTACAGTATAAACTGCTGACAAACCGGTCGGCGTCCTTCACCTTCGTTAATGTAGTACTCATAACTTTTATCCCTTCTGCTATTTTCGTTCTTTGTTTTTTTCCGCTTAATTGCTATACGTTTAGTATGGCAAATAAGCCAATCCTTTTTTCGTTGGTTATCTAATGCCCAATAATAATCGAAAATTGCTTTTCTTCTCTCATCAGATACATCGAAACATTGTCTAGGGCATTTCCCAACAACACAGGGGTTATTTTTAAGTAATTTGGCTTCTTTTACTTTTCCGGTATGAGTTTCGTAAGCTTTTCCTTGATCTTTTAATTTTTTCCGAGATTTTCTTTTGTTAATTGGTTTTACCTTTCTTACAGAAACGACTTTTTCTTCATTTAATGTACTTTTATGCTTCTTCTTTCCATTTCTTTTCTTTCTTTTTTTATTGTTACATTCATCAGAATCAGATGAATTTATAAGTTCTGTTTCACTGTTACGCCAGTTATCGGAACTGCCAGAAGAAAAATCTTCGTTGTATACGAAATTTTCTTCATCAGAAGCAAAATCCAAGCATTCTTTTTTAAATTTTCTTGAAGCTTCTCGTTTTTTTCTATTTTTAAGTTTGTAATCGACTTCCACAGTATTTTTTGGTTGCTGTTCTACACTTGAAGTTGAAGGTAGAAGCATTTTTTGTGTATCAATTTGTGAAAGAAGAGATGGTGAGGTAGGAGATTGTACTGCAATAGGACTTATACAATTAGATCCTTGATCAACGTTATCTTTACGTTCCTGCTCTACGCTTGAAGTGGTATCAGTTTGTGAAATATTTGGTGGCGAGATGGGTAGCTGATTTTCTTTGAAACTTATAACGTTTGACGTTTGATCAATGTTTAAACTATTGCTTGATTGCTGTTCAATCGTTGGAGTCGAGGGGTTAACCATTTTTTGCGTACTAATCTGTACAATATTTAATGGCGAGGCGGTTTTCTGATTTTCAATAGAGCTTAGACAGTCAGACATTTGCTTGTGTCTCGAAATCAACATGATCTTATTCTCTTTATTTATATCTACAAGGACAGCAACGTTTGATATTATATTTATTTTGGAGTTATCGTTAACTGTTGGTTGCTGCGTATTTTCAAGGCTTGAATCTTTTCCAGTAAAATAAATGTGGTTACCGGGAAATTGGACGGTGGATGTGTTTATGTCCTCGTCGGTGCTGCTGTTAACAGTTACGTTTGGCATCGTCGTCGGATTTGATGAATATCTCGAAATTATATTGGATTCTACGTCACTATCTTCTATTATGCTGTTTGAAGTGTCCGACAAACATTTTGAATTTGTATCATCTTGACATCTGCAATTTATTAAACAATTGATTAGGTATCCATTATGCGTACTTAGTATTATTTTACTTAAAAATATTCGTATCTAACTATACATAACTATTAACTTTAGATTATTACGTATATAATTAGGTACTGTTCGTAAAGTTAAATGTCATCTTAACGTTCACAATAGTGTCGAGTCGTACCTACGTCAACATAAAATTTGTAATAAAAACCACCTTAGCACCTAAAATTGGCGTAACGTACAAAACATCAGTGTAAAATAAACAAGCAAATTGACGTAACGGTCTGTCAAACTATTTTATATACTGACACAAACAGAGTCGTTTTGTCGTAACGTCCACGCATTTTGTATTACAGGTTGCAAATTCGAGTAAAGGTCATAAATACCTACTGTGTCATTTAGTTACCAGTTTTGTGCAAACCGACCAAAAACTATTAAAATGAAGTAACCTTCTGTTTAAAGTAGGTACTCCAGACATGAACGAATACACGGGTAAAAATTGGTTTGTATATAAATATTGCCCTAGGGTTACAATAGGTAATAATAAATAAAATTAATTGATTAAGAATAATTCATTATTAATTGGTAAGGAATAAAATGATTTATTTGGTAATTTTAGTAAAGTTAAATGACATTGAAACAATCGCAAAAGTCTCATTATAGGACTTGTACGTCAATATTAAATTTTCAACAAGAACCACTTCATAGCCAAAAGTTGTTGTAATGTACAAAACATTAGTGTAAAACAAACAAGCAAATTGCCGTAAGGGTCTGTTAAACCATTATTTAATACTGAAACAAACATAGTCAATTTGTCAAACAGGTTGCAAATTTGCGTAAGGGTCATAAATACCTACTGGTGTTCAGATACCAGCGTTGTATAAACGGACCAAAAATTCTTAAAATAAACTTAATAAGGGACCAAACTATTGTTTAAAGTATAGATTAGTACTTTAAACAATAGTTTGGTCCTCTATTAAGTTTATTTTAACAAAATAGCACACAAGTAACTTAGTTGGTATTTTCCTAGGAAGTTATGACGCAATACCTAGAATGAACAGGTAATTAATGTATTTAGAAACGTGACAAAGTATTTTGGTTAGCATAGCATTTCTAAAGACTTGCAAAATAATATACCTACATAAGAAGACACAAACACGGTAATTGCATGTAGCCGAATATTTTATATTTTATTAAATAAAATACTTACTGCAATAACTTTTCTCGATCCCGCAGTAATTTATTGCGTCGAGCTAAGAGTGATTCCATACTGTTCCTATTCATCGTTATCAAATCTCGGTTGCCTTCCTGATCATTATACTTAAACGTGCGTGAAGACGAGTGCTCGTGCGAAACAGAACTGAGCAAGCAGCGGCAGCAATCAATTCAGTGTAGCCATGTGTAATTTGAAAAACGAATAGATTTTTTAACAGTCGAACATACCTTTGAATAAACGATAAAAAATCTGTTTTTTTTTCTTGTTCGTATGTATGTATGTAAACGCTTTATTGGAAAACTAACAATTGAATTATAGTGCTCTCATTAAAATTATTTTATTTTATTTCAATTTAAAAAAATATAGTTATCACGTGTCGTGTTCATTGTAAATACTTTATACTCTGTTTGCACAAATAACTAACCCTTGGAATATTATTTTAAATGCATTTATAGGCATATTTTCAATCGATGTCCAAGGCTCAAAAATCAATAGATTGTCAAGAAAATTCAGTAGATTTCGTAAAAATCAGATGAACCAGTAACACTGTCAACCACAACCAGCAGCGACATGCTCTTTCTAAAATGTTTTTTGTTGCGTACACGAGGTGATAGTGAGATCTCTTTCACCCTCAAGCAACTTTAAGTGCGTGAGAGTGATTTAGCTATATTAACGAACACTGAGTATGTCATCTAACGAAAGAGATAACGCTAACATTTTAATGTAAGGGACGGTAGTTTTATGATTATAGTTGTGAAAAAATGTCGTATATACTCTTAGCAAATATTTGATACACTTACAAATTACCGTAAGGGTCACTGTTGCCTTACATTTGTGAAAGCAAACCTGCGTATCGTACAATTGCTTACAGAATAGTCTTTTACGACGCAGGTAAATTTAGAAAATTATAGTTACGTCTAATTGTGATAGAATCAATTTTATTTTTGTAAATAATTTTGAGAACGTTAAATGATGTATCGTACCTTTACTTATTTAATGGCGCCTTACAGCGTTAGGTAAATTTCGAGATGAAGGTTACACCAAGAATAAATTGCAGTTTTTTTAATTGCTGTAGATACGTCGTATTTTTTTGAAATACGGAGTCAAAGTAACATTTTTTTAAGGCTGTAAGGGGCATGTTTTTTAAGGCTATCGAGACGTCACCTATACCAATCGATAAAGAAAAAAAAACTGAATAGAACTGCGTTCATAACTCATTTTCGCCATTTTGTCCCTTACATCAATTTAGATTACGGTCGTCGACATTTTGTAAGTTAAGTCACAATATTTCATCTTATTTGCCTTATTAGATACGCTGTACAAAACAATACAAATATTATTTATTGAACATCTAACGACGAACAACAAAAGAAATTTCACAAAGTAATACAACAGGCGGTTTTGTCGTTAAACAGCGATCTCTTCAAGACAACTTAAAAAGTGAAGTTAAAAGAAACTAAAAAAAAAATGCCAGGCTGTGCAAACTAAAATAATAAATGGAACATACTTAAATAAATAAATAAATAAATACACGGGTATAAAGAGTATGATGCGATTTCGCCCATTTCAATTTCAAGGGTGCGTAAAACTTGGAACACCAAAAGGAACAGTTATGATGAAATTTGGGAGCTAAGGATTGAAGTGAAATAAATTTAAAATGCTCTTTGCAATATCGTCGATGATACGTTCATGAGCTCACCATCAGGTGGCCAATGTGCACGTTTCTTTACACCGTGCCTTAAAATCAATTTTAAGAGATCCTAAGGTAAGGCCGCAAATACACTTGCAATAAAACTTTTGCGAAAAAATTCCGACCGTTTGTCCGAAAGTGGATAGTGGTACCGTACTACAACTGCAAGTCCCTGTTGGACGCTCCTCACAGAAGTTTCCTTGCAGATGCAAAAGAGGCCAAAGATCGATCTTGATGTCAAGTGTGCTATCCTGTTCCCACACCTCTAAACCACGGGAAATATAAACTGGCTTCAAATCTGTCCTGGAGAAGAAAAAGCAGAAGACCGTTTGCGTAACATCTTTAATTCAGATTTTGGCTATCATAATGTTAATAATTATACAAGGTTGGCAATACGTGCCAAATAAAAAAAATATGTACAAGGTATAACGTACTTTTGTGTCACTCTGTCCCACAGTGCGATCTTTGTATGATACTATATCAGAGAGAATATATTAAATATTATTTAAAAAAAATATCATCCTTTATTTGGTGTATTTATTTGAATAAACTAATCCCGTTCAGAAGTCGTCACCAAGTAATGCAGCTGTTTCTGGGTCTACAGACTCTGTGAGCTGCATATGCATATCCGTCCACTCCTCTCTCTGGTTGTCTATAAAGTAATTTATTTCAAGGACCCTGTTCCGGTTGCGCTTGACTTCATTGCTGCAAATAAAAATTTACCTAGTTGCAAACATTTACAGAAGTTCACAGATGTGTTTGCTCTAACCTTAGAGCAAGATGCCCAAGTTTGCTGTCGTATTCTAGATTAGAAGTAAAAGTAAGGGTACGTTTCGTTGCAAGAAACTTCTCGAGAAATATCCGACAATAATTTGAAATTGTAAATGGCCGCTGTCGGATAGCTGTCTGAATATTTCAGAAGTTTTCTTGCAGGTTGAAACCCGGCCTAAGACAGTTAGTCCTGAAAGTTTTGTTCTAACTAAGCTTTAAGGGATCACCAGCTGTGTTAAGAGATCAACAAACTCTCATCAATTTGAAGTTCACATTTGTTAAAGCCAACTATTCGCGCAGGGAGCGAGGAATCTCCGAAAGAGATTCGGATGCCACCAAACAATGGTTGGATACGTCTCTGATTAGGCTAGCGGAGAAGAGTTGTAAGCGGGAAGCGAAGGGCCCCGACAGTTTGCCGCAAGAGGAAGAGGTTTGGGAGGTTAATGTGCATTGATTGAATAGCTAACTCACTCATTAGTTCCCATGACGAGTTCGTCCCGCCAGTTGTTGGAGCGCGTCATCAGCAGGTCCTCGCGCGCGTCGATGAAGCGGCTATGGTTGTCCGAAGACTGAGCCACGTGATTCATCATAGCATCACGGTCCATCATTACCTGGACAATGAATATCAGGGGCCTTTTTCTTAAAACTCACTTACATACATAATATAAGTCTACCCAGAACAATTTCGTACAAATCTGCTAGTGCAATGTACCGTATGGACTCTATGCTCTTATTAGTTAACGTGGCGAAACGGAGGAGTTGCTAAGCCATGCTTTGTCCTCATCTTTCGAAATCAAATGTCACAATGACTGACAAGCACGACTTAGCTACTCGTTTTATTATTACGGGCAGTAGGTACCGACTATTAGTTCAGTAAGCTTCGAGAAACAGGTCCCAGCAGTTGACGTCTCTAGACTACAGAGCTAAATAATACTTTTATTGGACACAAGGTAATCCTAATTATTTATTAAAACAAGGGAATACTGTTACATCCGGTTCGAAGGACCAGAAATCGTCCAATGAACGTGGCAGGTTTTAACAGTAAGTACCTACCTAATTAACTTAGCCGGCTTCCGCGATTATACTTGAACACGCAACTTCGTTCGCTATTAAGAAGCTGGGTACTACCTAGGCAATGCAAATAACCGGTTAAAACCGGTTATTAACCGTCTTTTGCATACTAAATCCGGTTATTAACCGGTTATTTGCATTCCCTAGTACTACCAGTTGTACATGTCATACTCAGAGTCAATAAATGACGATTAAGTCGTTCCTTTAATGACGACTTTTCATACACGTTTCAAAAACAAACGAGTTAATTTTCTTTTAAATGTTTCTGGGTACCTACGGCGAAGCTACTTTGAAAATTATAGTTACCTCCATTTATTTTCCCTGAACATAGGTAAACGTCCACATGTCAGTATCGTACGCATCGGACGGATTAATTATTAGGCGTAATAGATAGATAGATAGATAAACATCTTTATTCATCTCACACAATACATGGGTTCTTAGGCTAACAAAAGGAACATGCAAATATCAATTATTTATAAATATTGTAAAAAGCCTTACTTGCGAAATAAAATTTACTTAGAACTAAAAACATAAAAGCAGAAAAAGAGCCATGTGATGGTGAGACGAGAAGGCGCTGGCTCAGCATAAAACTGTGGTAAACCACAGCACTGATATTCTGCCAGAACCAGAGTAGTGACGCCAGTTAAAAATAATAATAATAAATATAGTTCGGTAAATTGTGCCGTATAAAACGAAAACAAGAGGCCCGTAAACTAAACCGAATAAAAGTGAAATTTAAAAGTAGAGCAGCTACAGTGATGCCAACAGTAGATACCAAAGCTAAAAGTATTAAAAATTATAAAACAAAAAATATTTTTTCTGAAATAGTGAGATTCTAGGAAGTATTTTTTTGTAGAATTTGCAAATGAAGTTTGAGTTTTTGTTTAAAATTTTGCTTTGATCGGATTTTGCGCAAAGTAATGAGAACCGTCCGGTGCGGTGCGGTGCAGTTACAAAAGTTTTTTATACAAACAATACTAAAATCTGTTTAATGCGATGCGTAGGATGCGTACGGTACCGACATGTGGAAGGCTAGCTTTTAACCTCATATAAAGAGGGCACTAGGTCACTTGCTTAGCAAAATTTAACACTTTAAAGCTTAATATTTCACAAATGGATGCCTTAATCGAAAAAATATTTACAAATCAGCAATATTTTTGAAAGACCTATCCAACGACACGCCACACCATGGGGTAGTGAAAATAATACCATCCCCACTTTACGTGTACGGGTGCTACTCTGGTTATTTTTTTCTAGATATTATTCTACCACTCCGTCGATGTGATTTGACGTGACTAATATGTATATTCATACCAAATAACAGCTTTCTCGTAGACTACGGAACCCTAAAAACGGTATTGCTGAAGTTAGAAAAAGACTTCGCTACAAGGTGGTGGTGGTTTTAGTGGTGGTAGGACCCTGTGCAGGGTCCGTCCGGATCGCTACCACCATCTTATTCATTAACCACCCGCCAAGCAACAGTGTTCGCGTTGTTGTGATCCGGGGTGGGGATAAGACAACCGGTGAAATTACTAGCATTGAGGCATTCCATCTTAGTCCTCAGGGTTGGCACACATTTGAGGTCTTAGGATTATAGTCTTGAGAATTCAAATATCTATGGGTCTCAGATTCCACTTACCATCAGGTGGCCTGTGGCTCCTTAACATAAAAAAAAAGTTATATCGCGCATACAAAGCATCTATACCTTCCGTAAAGTGTAGGTATGTACAGTCAAGGACTTGAATGGTTATCCCAGTATGGAACCCCGTTATAATGACAGCGTTAATCATTAATTTGAGCTTTCTTTCATGTGGTTTGACGCTGTCATTATGACAGAGTTCCATACTGGCACAACAATTAAAGTCCTCGACCGTTCCCATAAGAAAAAAAATAGCTTTGGCAAATAACAGGCAAAAATGAGAGCGCTATTTGGAGTACGTAATATCGGCAACATTATTCACTGAATTAGATCGCATCTCTCTCTAGCTCACGCAATCATCACACTTCCGTCTGCCTCGCTCTACAAGCCCAAAGAGTTCCTCCAACAAAACAGCTGTGTACGAAGACTTACCAATCTCCCTCCTGTGATGACTGAGGCTTGAACTCTGAAATTGGAAATTAATATACCGCTGCCTGATGATGACTGATGCGCGCTGTCAGATCTAACTGACGCTGGAGGCGCTGTCGTAGATGGTTGTCTTCGTTTTGTCACTAGGTGTCGCCAGCATCCCTACAGCTTACTTGTTCATCTGCACTCAACTAGCACAAGAGCTCCGGAAACATGTATCATAGAGCAATAAATAAGGTAAAACTCACCGCGAAAAGTTCCGGCGATGCATCTCCCAGCATCACCTTGTTGCCGAGCAGCTTAGACAACGTCTCCAGTTGCCGCATGCACCACAGCCCGTCGATCTCGCGCCACATGCCGAACGCGTTCCGGGACGTCTCCAACAACTTGTTGATCATCTCCGTCATGTTCACTGAGAACTGGACGCGGGACTCCTGGGGTTAAAGGGGTGAGGTTATTATTAAACTGTAACAGAAATGTTTCTGTAGCTGAGCAAAAAGTATTATGGAAAGAATATACACGCTGTTCCGAGTGGAATTGCCAACATATTTTTTTTCCGTGTTTATACACAAAATCTGAGTCCCTAGCCAAGTCGCAAACGCTCCTAATTTTTTTTCTTTTCTATCGCTTAATATATTATATGGGATGTCAGTTGACCATGTGGTTTATCGAAACGCACCGTCATCCCATACATTTTGAGTGATAGAAAAACGTTAGTAGCGTTTGCATCTTGGCTAGCCCTGATTCCTAATGTGGTAGGTATAGTCAAAAACATTGGAGTTTTACCTTATCATACATAAAACTATTGTCTAAACAAGAAAGGTATGACATGCCATACACACCGTGTAGGTATGTTGTTTAGGTGTCCTATTGACCTCAAATAAATTGACTCCGTATGTTAGATTCCACAGGAGGATACTAATGCACTTAGATAAAGATGGCTACACAATAGTATGAATAGATTCTCGCCGAAATCCGATCAACAGTCTTTCAATGTAACCTTGACCCACCACAGAACTGTATCACAGTGTCACAACACGATTTTATTCATAACGTCACTGTGACCCAGTTGTATGGTGGGACAAGGTTCCATTCTGCCGAGTATACCTATTCACTTCTAGTTTAAATTTATTTTGGCTTAGCAAACAGGTAATAAACAAGACAACAAATTGAATCATACCTCGCATTGTTCATACAGCTGCATCTCAGCCAACATGAGCCCCTTCCACATGTCGTACAGGACCTCGTTGAAGGCCTCGGTCAGGTCGACCACAGTCGGTTCCAGTTGCTCCACAGTGGCCTGTTTTGCTTTAAACTTATCTATAATCTCTTGCATCTGCGCAACCAGGGGTTTCTTCTTTACTTCGAAATCAGCTATGATACTGCAATTTAATATTGAATATCGTGCGAGTTAGTTACAATATCGAAATTGGGCTGTCCTTTCAGCTTGGACGAGGAAAATAATCATACAATAGATACAGGTAAAAAAAACTCTCCTTTCTGTTTTATACGTGTACCTATAAAACAACTTGACTAACAGATCACGCACAGCCCAAACCGCGGGACCTAGGGACTTGAATTTATAGGAGTTGTTCCTACAAGATAAAAAGGCTGTTTTGTTACCAAGAGCACCTTCCGTACTTTTATTTATTTATAGGGTGGAATAAACGACCGCCAAGTGGACGGCGACTACCACAAATATTGAAAATAGCAAATTCTACGCTAGTCTAAGTAGTTCTAAGTAGGTCTCCTTTGCATATAATTTGCTATTTCCAATATTGAAGTTATTTGCCATCCACGTGGCGTTCTTTTTTTCTACTCCGTATATTCTATGCGAATGCAAAGAAAAGTAATTAGAAAAGTTAAGAAACGTAAACTTTTGTCCATTTATTTTGAAAATGCCCAGCTACAGAAATACCCACAACTTAAAAATACTTGTCTATAATTCTGTAACCACATTTTGCACAATCAAGGCCAAGAAGTTAACTAATGTATTAGTGACAGGTTGCAAGCCCATTGCCTAACGGTATTACGAGCCTCTTACGAAATCCACGGGAAAACATGGAGTGGCACTATTCTAACCCAGCAACCACACGGAGGTAAATACTTGTTGTTATGGGCATAGACAAGCTGTAGGTAGATATAGTATCCAGGGGGAATTTCAGCTAGGGTATCTATTGGGCTCTAGCCTTCCAGTACCGCGAAGGAAGATGTGAAGGTCCACTGCTTGCAGCGTGCTGGCTGTATCTTGAGGATGCCTTTTCACCAGAGATGTACCATGCACCAGATATGATCGGTGGATATCAAATGCATCCATATCACTGTAGCATAGCACTCTGGTAGAAAGAAACCCTAATTCGTGCTGGCCGAAAATTACGTGAGCAATATTTAAAATGGGGATGCATTTTGAATAATTGTTTTGTTTTATCCGCGTGAAGCCCTGCCAATGTATTATTGTGAAGGGATAAAAGTTATATCTACGGCATTGGCGTTCGTATTTTTAGAAGAAAGGAGAGCTTCCATAGCCTCCAAAGTCCCCAGGTTCGTGCTTGAGGACATAATACCAAATATAAATGCTCGCTATAGTTAATACGATAAGGTTGCAATTAAAATGTTACTAAAATAGGTAGGTGCTGAGTCTAACGAGCTCCCGCAGTACCCTTACCCCTTGCTCTTCTCAACGCTATCCGCGAGCGCGTTCAGTACCAGGTCCTTGAAGAGCTTGATCTCGTGCTGCCGCTCTTTGTAAGCATTCTGCGCGAAATCTACCAGCTTTGCCATAGTCTCCGTGTACTCTTCTTTGTACCTGCCAACACGACAAAGGCCCCTTTATATAAAGGATGAGGCCATATCCTCTTTTCAAAAATTTTGGCCATTTGATGGAGATGTTTGGGCAACTGCTTCTTTAAATGATTAAGAAGTAACTTAACGTTTGGAAACGATACCTTCTCCCTCCTATATAAGTTTAGGTAGGTTGCGTTCATTTAAGTTTGATTCAGACATGTGTTACTTGTGAATGACACTTTTGGATGGCGTTACGCTAGAATACACTGGATGTGAACAGCGCAGAGAAATAATGTCAACGATTTCAGTGAGTCCTTGAACACGCTTGACGCTACGTTAACCCTCAACATCAGTTAATGTAAAGCGGGTTTAGCTCATGTAACTGACTGTCAACGGAGTCAGCTACAACCGCAACAACAAACTGTTATTTTTCGAGCAAAAGCTTCGACGCCAATCAATTACTTAGGCTGTTTCGTGTAGGAAACGGCGTCAATCAATTATCCAGCAATAGGTATACGGTTTTTTCGACCTACAAGTGTAATTAGAACATATTATATTGCTTAAAATATGGAAAAAGTCGCTATTATTTAGTATTTAGCTTTTATTGATGTAGCTGGGTCACTAACTATATAATTCAGAATTAATCAAAACTCCGAATTTTATAATTCCGAATGTAATGTTTGATAGTTTTTTTAGATCGTTTATAAAGCAAGCTCAAACATAACAACGTGCATCAATAAAACTATGCATTTAATCTGAAATATTATGATATTCGGAAAAAATAACTGAATTTTAAGGTGTTCCTCCTGTACTCGTCGCCACATGCTATATGGTGATCGGAACTAAATCTAAATGGAACTAAGGACCCTATACCGGTTTAATCACTAGGTAGGTACTCTCGCAATTTATCAGAAAGAAGGCGGAAGAAGTTATTCATTTATGTTTATCTAACGAGCAGATTTCGCTTCGCTCCGGTAAGTATAGCGAAATAAAATAAGGTAAGTATAGGGATAAGATTATGTAGCTTCCACAGCAAGACAACACACGATGAGACACACACACGTTATAATCTTAAGTTTGTGTATGTACTTACTTGTAATTGGTTTTATGTGGAATAAAGAGTTTACATACACATTACGTATCGATAGTGAAAAGGTAAAAATGGTTAAGCGCCACTATTAAGTATGGAGGTTTCGCGTTTTTGCCCTTCCACTGTCGGTATCTGCTATTTTAGCTTAAGTGTACTGTGCTATATCAAAACTCCGAACTCTGATTAATAATGAACTTACTGTTCGTAGTATCCAAGCAGCTCGCCCCCCACTCCAAGCAAGAGCGCCCCATCCAAGTCTTTCTCGAACATGGACTCCACCAGTTCTGGGCCAGTCAGGTACTCCACGAACGACATGGCATAGAATTCTACTTGTGCATCATACGCCTCTTTAGCAACCCTCTCCTTTTCCGCTTTTTCATCCGCATCATCGAGTTTTCGGAGTAAACCTCTGGTCACAAGTCATTACATCCTAAGTAACTTAATTTTTCGCTCTAGGCTATGGTTGCGCTTTCATGGACAGTCCGCTGTAACATACTTTCACGAAATTTAGCATGGAGATGGCTGGAGACCCGACATTAAATGGGTGGATCAACTTTTTGATTTTGTTATTCTGTCCTTTAAGCCAAGAGACACCAGTGACAGTTTCTAAGTAAAATGGTTTAATATACATTACTAAATAAGTTAGAAAGAAAACTGAAAAAAACGGCTTGTAATTGCCACATTAACTGATGGTTTTAATGAGTAGATAACCCAAGAGACGTCACCATGGCAACGAGGCACAAAGATAAGTTGATTGTCCCAGACAATGGGGTACCTGCTTCCGAATTGCGAGCTTGGACGCTGTGGTGTAGGTGATAGTAGTTTTCATGCCGTAGCTGGCAGACAATGTAGAATAGACATGTGCGTGATATTAATATTTTAAATAAGGTCAGTTGGGGCAAGTGCGTTAAAACTATACATGATATGCCTATAAAATGAGTTACCTACCTTCGTTTCGTCAAAAAGTTTTTGGCAAAATGTTTAATTCCCCAAATTTTCATTTGCCAACCGGCTTTGTTTTCTGTAACCGTAAATATTTCAGGATTTTATAAATGCTGACCTAACCTATAGGGTTGTACACGACGGTACTAAAATAAATTCTGAAAAATTTATATATCATTGGTTTGGCAAATGAAAAAATTGGGAAATGATACATTTGACCAAAAATATGTAGGCCAAATGGCAGGCTCCCCTATAAAATTTAATATTACTCTATCTATTTAACAGTGGTTCTGGAGTTATAACTTGATTTACCCTGGGTTCCTATATTCAAAACGTCTCGTTAAAATTTGATTTTTACTACATACAAAATGTGTCAAATTTTAACGAGATGTTTTAAATATAGGGACCCAGGGTTATTTAAACTTTGCACGTACTCGCACGCATGTACACTTTCCCCACTGACGACAAAGAAAAAGTTAGTACATACATACATAAGATCACGCCTTCATTCCCAGAGTGGGTTAGGCAGAGTTACAGAAATACCAACAACTCTAAAAAGACTTCTTTATAATTCTGTAACCACATTTTGCACAATCAGGCCAAGATGTTTATAAGTGTATTAGTGACAGGTTGCAAGCCCATCGCCTAACAGTACTACAAGCCCTTATTCCCTTGGTACCGGCATCACAAAATCGGTAAAAATGTTAATACTTTAGTAAAAATGATACTTAGTTGTAGCAATTAATGACACACCTGAACAGTGACACCCCTTTCTCCCTCTCCTCCTCTGTGATAGTCTTGTAGTCCAGATACGTCACCTTGACGAGGGCCGACCGGAGAAAGTCATAGGTCATCGGATCATCGCAGCACGGGTTACCCTTGAAGCTTACTGATCGCAAGAAACGGAATCTTCGGAGATATGCCATCTAAGTAAAGGTGAATTGTAGGTAATTGCCATATTATTCTATTATAATTTTAATTTTCACGTCAATCTAACTGCGCGGAGCATACGCCGGGTTTACAGTGGCGCTCTCATATCTATTATTGTGTTTTCTAATAAACTAAAGTATGGCCTTGCCACTTTTTTATAGGACAATTTGTTATTAAGTTATGTCATATCCTATAATTTGTGGATTCCATTGCACAACAAAAAAACTACTCTTAAATTTCAAGAAATGACTATTCTATTAGAAAACACAATAATAGTAAATGTAATGAGGGTGGGCGCCACTATATAGACGGCGGCGAAGGCTCGGTGCATAGTGCACACCACAGATTAGAAGGGTATGTGTAAAGACGGCATACTCATACTTGCTGGAAACAGATAAATATATATAGATTATATCTATTACCTAAGTATAAAGTACAGAATTACTTGTCTCACAATGTATGGAAATGGGAGTCTTCTAAATTAAAAATAAAATCTACATTTTATACTTTTGCCGCAAGAGGTCCTTAAATAATTCTTTACATTTTGATTTTTAAACTTTAAATAGATAAGAGCGTGCTTAGCGGGCCTAGCATTAATGAATCAAGGGTACCTAATTGTATCCGTCTTAGTGCCATTTGAGTTATACAGGGGGCATTTTCTAAAAGAAAAGGAGAGTGTGAAAGGGCCAATTGCCCTTATTTGGGTGATCGCACCAGTGTTGGACACTTTAAGCTGACAGGCAACAATAATGGACACTTTACTCTTAATTCAAAGATCATAAGGTTATAAATTGATTGCCGCAAAACAAATGAATAACCTTTATTGTCTGTAAAATAAGAGTCAAGTGTCCATCAATGGACCTTGTCCATTACTGGTTCGATCACCCTAAGCCTCCCTTAAGTTCCACCCTAGTATTCGGCCTGTGGTACCTTCCTTCCTTCAATACTTGTTGAAGTTAAAAACACTAAGGCATAAATTATATTTGACTCATTCTTCCTAGGTCCTCGATATTTATTATTCCTTAACCTCTTTGTAATCCTCAATGAGATTATCGCCAATGCTAAAAACGAGCAACTTCTCTAAATTCTCCATATTTTCTAACTTTCTAATTTTATTATGAAACAGTGTCAACACTTCAAGGTTGACCAGCTCATCCAGGTTCTCTATAACTTCTATGTAGTTAAAAGACAAGTCTAATTCGTTAAGACCTGTCAATTGTTCTAAGTTTTCAATTTTTTCTATGCAATTGTGCGCTAAGGTTAACTTTGTGAGAGCTGTTAACATCCAAAGGTGATCGATTCGTAGAATATTCTGGAACTCCAATCGAACTATCTCGGCCTCGTCTAAATGGACACCTTCTTCCGCAAACAGTCTACCAGCTTCTTCCGTGGGACCTGTAAACAGGTGGCGAATATGGCGATAGAGTAGGTATACATACGAGTAGGTCTATTTATTTATTTAAACTTTATTGCACAATACACAAGCAGGTACAAGTGGCGGACTTAATTCCTTAAGGCATTCTCTACCAGTCAAAGATTTGTGTCGTATTTTTACCGTAATCCAAGATGCAACGCGTTATCATAGCATTGTCTATGACGCCTGGTTCCACAGCTGGGTGAATAATGAGACTGTTCAAATTCTTTTTCTCAGGCTTTGTTTCTCCCATCTCTAATTTAATAGGTAGAAGCTTTAGTTGAGTTTTAGGGGTAACAACGCAAAACTGCGTACAAATGGCGTGCTTCGAGTAAGTTTTTCGAGTTATATTGTGATAAATAATAAAGGTTGCTAAGATACATCAACCAACATTCGAAAACGAATGTTAATCAACCATCACCTAAACCTAAAACCAAAATATTTTGATATTTAAAATTACTACAATATAAATTGTATAAAGTTAAAGCATAGTCACAAAAGAAACAAAAAAATATTGCACGACTTTTCTTTTTTAAATTTTTCCGCTTTGTAATCAAGTTGCTGTGACCAAAAAGCAAAATCAAAACGCAGTCCTTTAACTCAAATGCTAGTTATTTTAGCCAAGGAATAAAGTATAGAGCAGCAAAATAAAACATGTCAGTGCTATTATGATAAGCAAAAATCATGTAATAACAAAGAAAAACGAAATATAATTAATAAATAGGGCAATGAAATATGTAAATGTTGTATTACAAAAATGACCTTAACTTTCCATCCGAACCGTAAGAACCTTTATTGTGACATCTGCGTTTTGCAGTGACAAGTGAAATCAGTGGAATCCTTTTGATAAATATTCGATAAATCCCGGAAAATGTCGTTCTTTGGGGTAGGAAATCCGTTTTCTACGCCGGTTGGTCAAAAAATAGGTTTGTCGTTTTATTTTCTACTTGCAAGTTTCATTATTGACGGCATTTTAAGAAAAACTACTTGTGATCAGTGGGCCTTTCTTTTTTGTTGCGCACTATTTATCCGAGTCTTACGAGTTTCACTTTATTTTAATTAAAACTGCGAATTTATGTAGCTTTTGAAAACGAGCAGTATCATGTTGGGTAGCAGGCATTATATTTGACGTTTATATGTTGTCATTTATCGCCTTGGTACTAATAAGTTTGACCCTCGTTGATTGCTTGATTATAAATTTTAATGCGAGCTACATATATATACTATTTACAGTCTAGTTACGAAATGATATATCGTACCTCGAATATTACGTAATATTAAGTAATAGTTGCAACCACATATAAAATAAATTCATCTATTTGTCTCCGTGTACTGATTACTGAGTATTGACACAATAATTTGGTTTCAGAGCAAGCTACAGATGGCTCACTTCCGTCAGAAAACTGGGGTCTTAATATGGAAATATGTGATATTATAAACAGTACTGCGGACGGGCCAAAGGATGCCATAAAAGCCATCAGGAAAAGATTAACACAGAGTGCTGGAAAAAACTACACTGTGGTGATGTACACTCTTACGGTACTGGAGACTTGTGTCAAGAACTGTAGCAAAGGTTTCCACGTGTTGGTGTGTAACAAGGAATTTATTTCTGAGCTGGTAAGTTAGGCTCTAAATAGTATTAAGTACATAGGTATGTTTGTCTGATCATATTGACAGTTGAAACGCAAAACACTTCAAACTATTTTTTTTATAAATTCACAGTAAAGCAATTACAATGAATTAGAAAAATCTACTGTTTCCAAATATATATATAACTCAATATCGCTATATGGGTCGTTTTCAAAAAAATTGTACTTAGTTAAGGGCTTAATGAAAACAAATTTACGATCGCGTCCTTTGTATAATGAAAGTTAGTCATACAACCTGTATGGGTAACTTTCGTCACACAAAGGAATCAATTAAGTTTTGTTTTAATTAAAGCCCTTGACTATGACAATTTTTTTGAAAAAGACCCATATACTCTTTATTTGCTTGAAGCTTTTTGCCTTTCAACCATCTAATGATAAGCACTGTTGAAGTATGGTTTAGTTTTCAAGTAGATTTTACCTTTATTTAGAGAATTAATTTCCAAAGGTTTGTATAACTCATAGATCGCACCTAGGCAAAGCCAAGGTTGGTTTTGCTAACTATATGCAAGTCAAAGATGTGAATCAGCATGATTATTTTTCTTCTCTTCATTTTATTTGGTTTTGCTTTTTTCGGCAAGTGTTTTTTTTTGTTTGGAACCGTTTTGAATGTATACATTGAGTTCAAACTGCAGCCTGGCATCGCACACTAAATTCAGTCACATTTATTCTGTATGCCACCATAAGAAGCGAATCTCATGAAGAAATGTTTTTCTTTAAACTAGCGAACAAATAAAGCCAGTAATCCTAGTAGACGCTCAGCTTAGTTTTCTAAACTCTTACCTTCTGGCTCCGAGTCAATTCTTTTTTAACATAAAATTCATTGTCAATAAATTGCGTTGCCTAGTTGCCATTTTGTTACTTAAAAGTTCTAAATTAAAGGGTTGGAACCTTGGCACTCAGAGGCCTCAATATCCGCGTGGAGCAATGCCAACGCAACGCAAAATTCTACGCCCCTCAGACCTTGACTCCGCGTCGCGCTTCCGTTTCACGCACCCAGGTGGATTACTCCGAAACTAATTACAAAAATTTCAAAGCTACCTTTACCCTTTTCACTGCACAGTTATGACGTGTACAAATAAAAGGGACAGGACAATTAACATGTGATCAAACTTGATTTGGAGATTAAACACTGGGCTTAATCCTCCTCTATCTTTATATGTTTGTGTTATTAAAACAAAAAGCCTTTCAAAATATTTAAAAGCACCATTGATTATTTTGGTTTTTAAAGGTTTATTTTGCCTGCATATGTGCAGGGTAAAAACCTCTGTAAAATTAAATAATAAATCAAGTGTACATGAAATAAATCTGACAACACGCTAGCCTCGTTGGTAGTGACCCTGCCTTTAGAGCTAGGGGTCCTGGGTTCAAATCCCAGTAAGGGCTTATATTTGTGTGATGAACACAAGTATTTGTTCCTGAGTCTTGGATGTTTTCTATGTATTTAAGTATATATTTCTCTATATAAGTATGTTTATCATTGTGTAGTACCCATAGTGCAAGCCTAGAGCTTAGTTTGGGACTAGGTCAATTTGTGTGAGATTGTCCAGTGATATTATTAAGTCTATCAATACATCACTACATTTCCAACAACAAGATTCCCAAGGTACTCACTGTATGGAAAAAGTTTTCTTTGATTTGTGGGTGTTCTAGTACTCTAACCTTACTTGGTCTCAAAGAGGTTTTTTAATCCTTGATAGAAATGGGACCACTTAGCATTAAAAAAAAACTTAAATCTGTAGATTTTTTCAAATTCTGTGAATGTCAATTGTCATCACTTAAAATGTTAGTAAAGGTCTCCTACAAGCATTTTCGCGTGGCAGTGAGGGATTTAGCAGCTGCCCTTACTGCCCCGTCTTAAATTTTCACCCTGTATATAGAAAAAAACAAAATATTTTTTTGCTCTAAATGTACAGATGGTAAGTAAGTATATACATAGAAAATAAACTGTTTTACTTATTTATTATTCAGTTTTGTGAGCGGTACAAAGGGTGCGATTTTTGATTCTCACCAACGAAAAATTACTAACTTTAAAATCAAATTATGCAGCTATTTTATCTACGGCCCGCTCGGTGATTAAATTGTTGCAATTGATTTTAAAGTTAGTGTTTTTTCGTCAGTGAGGTTCAAAAATCGCACCCCTGTATGTGCACAATAAACTGGCTTGGTGACTTAAATAGTATATTAAAAAGTGACTGTAACCACCAGACAGACAGTCGGGACATGGCGAAACTATAAGGGTTCCTAGTTTGACTCTGGGACCCTAAAAAGGGATGAGTTCGCTTTTGCATATCCCTGTTTCAAATTGTATATCTATACTTAATATATAAAGCTGAAGTGTTTGTTTGTTTGCTTGAACGCGCTAATCTCAGGAACTACTGAACCGATTTAGATGAAATTGGGTATGGAGATAACTAAGATCCCGGGGAAGGACATAGGATACTTTTTATCCCGGAAAGTTGATCAGGTCCCGGGGGAATAGCGATACACGACGCATTTGACATAATATAGACGACACTATCAAATTGTGATTATAGTGTTGTCTACATACACCGCGTAGGAAGTCGCGGCCGTCTTCTAGTGTTTTATATCGATCATCATCGTAACTAAAGAGCTAAGCTTCTCGCCTGCTATTTCACCACCTAACACGACAAGACATTGGCCTTCTGTCGTATTTAGCTAAAACAGCCTAGGTTTTCCTCCTTTCCCTCGATTTTATTTCGCTATGACACCTATACAGTGTTTACAAACCAATAAAAAAGTCATTAGGTACATGATAAAGCATTAATAAAAATAATAAAAATCATACGATTTTGCTACCGAGGATCCAACCTCTACTTATCCGTATCGTGTTCATTAGAATTATAATGTCACTGAACTGCCTGAATCATACGCATTGACTGATAAGTTGACATTGCTATCTGTATTTTGATGGCTCTGATAATAAAAATATGTCTTGTACAATAAAGTGTTTACATACAATACATACATACAATTAAATAATATGAATGTTGATGATTTGGTTGTGAAAACTGGAGGCACACGAACATTAATTTTGAGATCAGATCATACAGTTCGAAAAAACAATCAGAGAAATTCTGGAAAAGGGCCGAATCTTACATACCCTGACGTGCATGCATGATTCGCTGTATGAATGTGGAAGAAGCGAAAGAGATTTGTCAGGATCGTAGCAGGAGGAAAGAAGTGGTCTCTGCCTACCCCTCTGGGAATCAGTCGTGATTTAATGTATTATGTATGTATCATACAGTTAAAATGCAATTCCAACTGTATACTTTTTTAGAGATTCGCAACAGCTGCTTGTATTTGGATATTGACATTAAATTTGCAATGATTCTTACTATCATCATAGCCTGTTTGTGCAAAATGTGGTCACAGAATTATCAGTCTTTAGAGTTGTTGGTTGGTTGGTTGGTCACAGAATTATCAGTCTCTAGGAATGAAGGCGTCATGTTATGTATGTATGTATGTATGTATGATTCGTCCGAGCATAGAAGCTCGGCAAGTGACACTGCAGTGTGGTTACCAGCGCCAGAGAGTAGTATCAATTACAATAGCATGGTGGCATGCAGCTTGAGTCATTTGGAATATTTGAGCGAGAAAAAGTACCTACAGATGTAGTGCATAATCATTCATAGTATGATGTCGGATAAGATCGTATTCGTCTTACTTTTTTGATTAGCTTATCTACTGGTACCTACTAAAGCTGACTGAGAAAGCATGATAAATACTTTTTTTGTGGCGAAAACGGTAATGTCATATGTTTATTCTCTAAATTTGTAGGAGAGTGTTTTTTTCGATCTGCAGAAGCGCATTTTCTTTGGTCCATATCTCGTAAGATACTAGCATTGCAAGTTGATTTTCCTTCCGAGTATTGTCAAAAGCTATTACAGCGGCGTCAGTGGCGCAATGTACTGCTACTAGAATATGGCTATCTACCTATCGACCAATAAAAATGATACACACTTTGTAAATAAAAATAATAAAATAGCTTCTGCCCGCGATTTCTTCCCCGTTGAGTATCCCACGGAACAGAGATTTTATTGGTTAAAAACATGTAAAGTTGCAAAGAAAAGACGGTCAAGTACAGATTATTATCGTAGGTACTACAAACACTACTAACATACTAATTGGCTTTTACGTATACTCTTTAGTTGAATGCATACAAAACTTATCCCTGCGCCAAGCGTTTTTATTTAATTATTTAATTGGATTATCCCCTGTTTGAAAAGACTTATAGAAATATTTAAGCATTCATTTTTTACAAATGTTGTATACCATCCATTGTCTAGTGCCTATAGCACAATAAGGTCGTAAACCTTTTTTGGAATTTGCACTAGGTGGATTTATATACGATTGTCCGCTGCTATTTACCTCTAATATATAAAATTCTCGTGGTTCAGTGTTTGTAACTAAACTTCTCCGAATCTGCTTGACCGATTCTTATGAAATTTTGTGTGTATATTCAGTAGGTCTGAGAATAGGACGTAAACTATATTTCACCCTCCTACCCCCACCCCAATCTTATAATCGTGATTTTAGTACTTTTGTTTATACCTATATGGCAGAACAACGTTTGCTAAGTCAGCTAGTTTTAATATAATTTTATATATCATTGGCGAGTCACGCTGATTATCTATAAAGCCAAAGCAGAGGTCACAGATCGATCTCCGCGGGTCTGGTTGGTCAAAAACAATTTGGTATAATACAAAATAACTGGAGGACGCCCGCAACTTCGTACCCGTAGAACTAGTTTCCCGCTTCTCCCCCTATTTTAACCCCTTAGGGGACGAATTTCCAAAAATCCCTTCTCAGGTCACCCCTAGGATGTCCAAGGAATTTTCCCTCCTAATTTCAAGGCCCAGCGGTTTCGGCTGTGCGTTGATCGATCAGCCAGTCGGTTTCTTCTTCTATATGTAGGAGTACCTGGGCGACCGAGCTCTACTCGGGTGTATGTAGACGACATGATTAAATCACAATTTGATCTATTTATGAATTGGTCTATATATGCCAAATACCTTGTTAGTCGCTATTCCCTCGGGAACTGTTCGGGATAAAAGTATCCTATGTCTTTCCCCGGGACCTTAGTTATCTCCATACCAAATTTCATCTAAATCGGTTCAGTAGATTCAGAAATTACCCCCTACAACTTCACACACTCACAAACATTACCTCTTTATAGTATTACTATAAAGTATAAGCATATACATGTGACAGTGCTTGACTTATATATAAAAGCTGTGTGTGGTCGCGCAGATGCCATTTATCGTGTTTAACTCGAGACCTGTCTGATTTTCTAGAGTATAAACTACCCTACGACCGTGTCCGAGATATAATTTATCCAAATTAATTTACACCGATCAGTTGAAAGGTAAAGACGGAACAAACGAACAAACACTTTCGCATTTTTAATATTAATATAAAGACAGGTCCCCGAACTCAACTCGAGTGTATGTAGACGACACTAATAAATCACAATTTGATCTATTTATGAATGTCTATACATGTCAAATACTTTGTTAGTCGCTATTCCCTCGGAAACTGTTAAATTTTTCGAGATATAAAGTTTCCTATGTCTTTCCCCGCCACCTTAGGTATCTCCATACCAAATTTCATCTAAATCGGTTCAGTAGATCCAGAGATTACCCCCTACAACCTCACACACTCACAAACATTACCTCTTTATAGTATTACTATAGATTATTATATATACATGTCACAGTGCCTGACTTAAAGCTGTGTTTGGTCTCGCAGATGCCACGTCTTGTTTAACCCTACGACCGTGTCAGGGATATATCTAATTTATCCAAATTAATTTACATCGATCAGTTGAAACGTAAAGACGGAACAAACGAACAAACACTTTCACATTTTAATATAAAGACAGGTTTATTGGCTGTGTGTGTGACGTCTGCCCTACTAAGAGAAATTGCAGTATCTCAGAGAAAATTCCTGTAGCTAATGCAACCTTATTACTAAGGCGTTAGGATTGATTCTGCTTTGGCCATCGAATTTGAGATACTGCGTATTGGCTTATGAGGGCAGCATTGTATTTCTATTGTTATTGTACATCTTATCTAGATGTTATCTTAACGATCTGCTTAACATCTTAACATTGACAAAGATTCACTGTCGCTCATCTGATATTAATATGCTCCTGTTTTATAAATACTTGCTGACGCACGTCACTAAGTCCTCTTTGTGTTATTATCATAAAATACGTTAAAATATGTTAAAATATTCGATAAAATTTGTTTACTTAACGAGATAATAATAATCAATGATTTACTTTTAGACATATTAGTCACTTTTGCATGAATTAAATGAACGTGTCTTTGTTTCTTTGTCTCGTCTGCGTTTCGTTTATCAGATTGCAAAGAAATTTTGATGAGTAGTGGACGCGAAGGCTATCGAGATAGTGAGGAAGTGAAATACACACGGACAAAGTCTGGAGTCTGGTTACCTTTAAAAATACTTAATCGTTGAGCTATCTGATAATTCTTGTGTTGCACCAAATTAGATTCTATAATTGCCCAGGTGGAGAAAAACTTGTTTTGATAATAAACTGGTTTTTGTTTTCAACCTAAATTCTTTGTAAGTTGTTTGCTTGGTATTTATAAAATTTACGTAATGTATCAATTCACATGAAATAAAATGATAAGCCTTAATAAAATACTCAATGCCTGTGAAGTGTTTTGTCTAGTATTCAGATATAGATTCATTATTCAATGTAATATTAAGTACGTACAGAATGTCAAATTATCATAAAGTAGCTGTTGCCCGCGACCCGTGTAGAAAAATAAAACATAGCCTATGTAACTCAGTGAGAATATAGCATTCTGCTGGTGATTGAATTTACAAAATCGGTTCAGTACTTTTGAGTTCGTTACGAACATACAAAAAAACAAATCTTTCAGACTCTTAATCTTAACTCTCAGAATTATAAATATAACATTATTACACAGATCAGATTTTAATTGTAACTATACCTATCTAATTACAGAATTATAATAGAAGTGTAGTTCTATTCTAGCCTTCTAAAGCCCCAGATATCTGTCAAACTTACGCAACACAGCTCACGTCAATCCTGTATCCTTCTTTAAATCCAGCATCGAAGCGTAGCTTATTTAGGCCGACTAATCAGGAATAAAGCCACGCGGTAATATCTGCCAATCGTTTAGTAATTCTATAAAAGTAAACGATGAATCATTATATATAGCATCCCATACAGCCAACGTAATAAAAGGTGGTCGTCGAGCGGCCGCGGGCGGCGGTTGTTGCGTGAAATTATCTTAATTGTTTTAACAGACAGCTTCACTAAACGCTAACTAACTTGGCCTGCTAGCCATTTCGTTTGGCAGTCCCCTATTTTGCGTACCTAAACAATAATGAACTGTTGATTTGTTTATCATTACTACTTACTACGTGGCGGGCCTAGGAAAACATGGCATTCCAAAGGACAAACAGAGTTAAAAATCCTAGCCCTTGCCCAGTAATGGGAAACCAACACAGGCTAATAAAAAACTTTTGGTGGCAGTTAAGTGGGCGAAGCACTTTGCTCGTAAAGGTTTAACCTTTTGAACGCCGAAGCGGGTAAATCACGTCATCGGATTTTCGTGGCGGAGACATCGAGCGCTCATATACATTTTCTATCGGCTCGGTTGCGGCATATGACGTCGTTGGCCTCAGGGGCACATAAAGTTCCGTTCTTCAGGACCGTGGCGTTCAAAAGGTTATGAGGGGTAGGTCACGTACCGAAAGGCGTAACGATGCCAACATCGGTAGACCTAGGATGTGACAAGGGTCGAGAGAAATAGCTGATTGCGAGTAGCACAGGACCGATCATGGTGAAGATCTTTGAAGAAGGCATCAGTCCACCTCTCTGAAAAATCCCGATTAGCCTTTTCTTTGGGGTTAGGTGTATGGTATTTAACCTTTTCACCGCCATTGGCTTTATACAAAAGTCGTCTTCACACGCCAATGAGAGCTGCAAACCACAGCTAATTTCAACCTTACGTCACAAATACTCGGGTTTATTTGTCACTGTATCTGTGACAACTATAAGCGTCGATGGCGTAGTAGGCACGACAGTACTCGACACCTTTAGGTGTTCTTGGCGTTCAAAGGGTTAAAGTAAGTATAGAATAGGTTCACGTTTTTGATGAATCCTTTTTGTTACAGGTGAAACTTATTGGGCCTAAGAATGATCCCCCAACTGTGGTGCAGGAGAAGGTCCTCAGCCTGATCCAGTGCTGGGCCGATGCCTTCTCCAGCCAGCCAGAACTTCAGGTAAGACATGTTTTAGGTTAAGTGTTTGTGTTTGTGTTTGTTATGTTCAAATCTTGCAAGTAAGTTGTTGGCCATTATGTTAGTGGAATGGGCAGAAATTGGGAATACACATGGAAACCCGGTGACAATTCTAAATTTGGCGGTGTGTATGCACTGACACGGGACGGCAATTTATATCAGGCAAAAATAGTCTTCCGACTACTCTAATTTTATGAATGAGACGTGTACTCGTAATCATTGCTCAAAAAAAAACCGTGTTAGCCTACCTTAAGAGCTGGCACAACGATAACCGTTGGAAGTTTGTCACAGGATCTCCACTTTGCTCGTACACGTTGACTTCGTCATTCATGTGACTGAGCCAACATTAAGCTGGTGTCTTTTTTACATAGACGTTTTTAAGAAGCATCTAGATATTGACCGATGTACCAATTGTTTTCAGGGAGTCGGACAAGTGTACAACGAGCTGAGAACCAAGGGCGTGGAGTTCCCGATGACTGACTTGGACGCCATGGCGCCTATTTTCACACCCCAGCGGGTAACTATGTCAAAATATATACTTTACGAATTATTTGAGGGCAAAGTAAAATCCTGCTCCAAGTGCCTTTCAGTTACGCATAATGGTCGACAAGATTTGTTTAACCTCGGGAAGCCCACCATAATATACAAACAGGGAGATTTTAGTGAGTGGGAATTTGAACCTAATAGTATGGAAATAAAGCTCAACTACGTTTGCTCTTTAATGCTATTTGCAATTTAGAAACGAATTATAATGAACTTTATACTCATCAAAATATAGTTTAAACTAAATTACCTAGATTATGTATGACACACTGGGTCTACCGAGGTTGAATTTAGAAAATAAAGACAATTAACTGGGTGTATTTCAGATACATATTTTAGTTTAAGTTCTATGAAAAAATATAAAAAAAAAAAAAATCTATTCATAGAACTTAAACTAAAATATGTATCTGAAATACACCCAGTTAATTGTCTTTATTTTCTAAATTCAACCTCGGTAGACCCAGTGTGTCATACATAATCTAGGTAATACCAGTACCTACACCTACGTGTAGGTACTGTTTATGTAGAACAAAAAAACACATTTTTTTCCTATTTTTTCTATAGAACTACATACTAGTTTTTCACCCAAATTCCCTGTCATAGAAATAATCGGAATTTGTGTGCACCAACTGGGTTAGTTTGTGCTTGATTATTTCGTAGACTGGCACCATTTGTACACAAAATCAAAAAAATATTTAATTTAAATCTATGGCAACCCAGTCGGGCTTAGCATTTGGTTTTGTTGTTTATGAACTAGTTATATTTTCATACAAATACCTATGGTCCTTTGGTTCACATGAAGTCCATGTCCTGAATTAAGTAAAACATAGGATACATTTAACCCTAAAAAAAATGTAGTTCTCTTGGGAATCGCGTTAAATGAGTTTGACTCGAAGACTGGGCATCCTCCATTTTATGAGCCTAATCGACAGATACGCTACGAAGGGGTCCTGCGTTCGATTCCGGATTATTCGAAATAGTTTCTTTTTGTAGTGCCATTACCTACTATTTTCATACCAAAACGTGCTGCAAAAAGGATTGACTGCGAATAATCCTTGATTCCTGGTAGGGACAAGTATTTGGTGAGCGTTCCTGAATCTTGGATGTTTTGTATGTATTTCTCCAAATAAGTTTTCGTAGCACAAGCCTAGGGCTCAGTTTGGAACTAGGTGAATTTAGTTAACTTGATATGTAATGCTTCCGCTCGTTCCAGAGCGTGCCTGACGGCGGCGACGTGGCGGACTCGCCGGCGCGCGCGCCGCACGGGTCGCCCACGCGCGCGACGGTCGAGGTCGCTCCTTCTACTGTACGTATATAATTATTTACACTACTTGCATAGCATACTGTCATTACACGCAAGTAACATCGGCCGTAAAGCCTTTATTTTACCCACATTTTTTTGTCTCTGTAGTCAAGGGCAAAAATATGTATACACTTTAGTACCTTGCCGCTTTAATCGCTGTCACAATTTCATATGACAGCTTAAACGTGACGTTAAATAGACAAGGTACTAAAGTGTATACATATTTTTGCCCTTGACTGTACTTCCTTTAGCTTCCTTCCGCAGAATACAAAAGACCCGTAGACATTTGCTAAAAAAAAGATCGGTTTAAGAAACTGCTTCAAGAGCCCTTATTTGTTTTCTTTTATGATTTGGGATAAACCTATTTTTAACAGTATATGTTTTGAAAACCAATACGAGGTTTAGGCTTCCCTAATCAATCTTTAAAGTATTATAGTGTTTTTAACATTCGACCATTGCTTATTACCTAGACTTCTATTGACACAACATTCAGAATCAGAATCAGAATCAGAATAATCTTTCTTCAAGTAGGTTTACAAATAATAAACTCTTTTGAAACGTCATAGTAGCGACTTAGCCTAAATTGACTGCAGGTTCAAATCGCGACCGATCAGAGAAGAACCTGTAAGAAACTCTGTCGGATGTCTTTTTTTTTTTCGACGTTCGCAACCTTTTGTCGTAACGTAAGGACTAAACATTTTATTACAAGCAATTCAGTCCCAAGCATTGTTATCATTAATATAGTCTTTAATACTATAATATGCTTTAGAAATTAGTTTACGCTTAACGTAACTCTTAAATTTATTTACTGATAGTTCAGTAACATTACTTGGGAGCTTATTATAGAACCTAATACAATTACCCATAAAAGAGTTTTTTTTATTTTATGGAGCCGCGTGAAGGGCACTGCGAGCTTATATTTATTTCTGGTAATAACATTATGTATGTTACAGTTCTTTCTAAATTTAGCGATGTTTTTATGAACATACATAATGTTTTCATAAATGTATTGACTGTGCATGGTCAATATATTAATTTCTTTAAACTTATCTCTAAGCGAGTCTCTCTGGCCCATCTTGTAGACAGCACGAAAAGCCCTCTTCTGCAGAACAAAGATGCTATTTACATCAGCAGCACTACCCCACAGTAAAATACCATATGACATAATACTATGGAAGTAACTAAAATAAACTAATCGAGCGGTATCTAAGTCTATTAATTGCCGAATCTTATTAACTGCAAAAACTGCAGAACTGAGTCTACCCGCCAATCCAGCAAGATGAGGAACCCATTGGAGCTTGGAGTCTAACGTTATACCGAGAAACACTGTATCATTAACTAGGGCTAGTTTGTCATTTTTAATAGTTACAGTAGTTTGACTATTTTTCACATTAGTGGTCATGAACTTTATACATTTCGTCTTTTTCTCATTCAGTAATAAATTATTAACACTAAACCAATCGACTACTTTTGATATAGCATTCCCTGCATGACACTTATTTTATTGATAAAGGATCACAAGCAATAGTGCCGTCGATAAGTAGTAGTGCCGTCGTGTTGAACCTCTTGGAAAACCTTACCAGACAATTTAGTAGAAATGGTCATATTAATACACAAATTTACATACATACATACATAGCATCTCGCCTTCGTTCCCAGAGTGGGGTAGGCAGAGCTACAGAAATACCAACAACTCCATAAAGACTGGTTGGTAATTCTGTAACCACATTTTGCACAACAGGCTAAGATCCTCAGAAGAGGCAGTGTATTAGTGACAGGTTGAAAGCCCATCGCCTAACAGTACTAACAAGTAACTACTGTCCAGCTCCGATTTTTTTGATGTTTATATACGATAACGGACACATATTTTTTTTCGCTGCCCAAACTCAACCTATTAGTTTACCTTTTCAGTACTCTGGAGGGCAATTTCTCAGAATAAGTTGAGTTTGCTACAAAAAATACGTGTCCGTTATTTTAAACTACTCTCTGACATATTATAAAATCAAACAAATCGGAGCCGGACAGTTGGGTACCTTTCCTTGTAAGTAATTCCTTTGTAGTATTCCTGCCTTTATTCTTAAGAAAATATTTTTTCCAAATATAAATAAAAAAAAATACAAGAAAAAAATTTGCAGCGGGCCAAGCCGCTGGCGGGTCGCTAGTATAATATAATTAATTAATTTTTACATATTATTAAAATCTAACTGCAGGGATTGATTCGAAAAGGCTCGAAACGAATTTCTTTCATTCATTATTATAAACAGGCGTATCCCAATTGAGATCCAGCAAACAACTTCATGGTACGTTAATTTTATATTTGCCAGTCTTTAAAAAAAAACCTCTCGCAGGTGGCTCTGTCGGAGAGCCAGATGGCCAAGCTCCGCGCCGACCTGGCCCTCGTGGAGGGCAACATGACCGTGATGGGCGACATGCTCAACGAGCTCACCGCGCAGCCGCCCGCCGCCACGCACCAGAGCGACATCGATCTGCTCAATGTGAGTACACACAGCTGACAGGTCATTGTGAGGCCGATGTCACGTAAGGTTCTGAGTGTTGCCCTACCCAGGAGAAGGATCAAAGGAGAGTGCATGTGGCGGAGATGCGGATGTTACGATGACTGTGTGGTGTCACTAGAATGGATAAGATAAGGATTTAATACATTAAAGGAAGCTTAAATGTAGCACCAATAGTAGAAGCTGAATTGAGGAGTAACAAATTGGCGTGGTATGTACATGTAATGAGGAGGGATGAAGGAAACAAGTATAAGAGTGATGAGTATAATGTGGATGGATGTAAGGGTAGAGAGACCGTAAAAGGTTTGGATATATTGTTATGAAAGGTGTGAGTGCAGAGTTAACAGCGGATAGAGGAGAGTGGAAGAAGAAAACTTAGTGTGAGACAAGGGCAGGAAGATGATGAATCATGGTCATGTACAGTTGTCTGATCTCAAGATCGTAGGAAACAACTAAATACGAGTATCCTAGGAACTATCATGGTGGAGATCTTTAAGATTCTGTCTAGCAGTGGATGACGTTTGGCTGATAATGATGACTATAGTCGAAGATGTAAGTTTGGCGCAACCTGCTCGCGGGATGCAAGACGATGGTGGGGACGTGGCATAAAAGTGTTGGCTGGCGGTGTAGCGAGAAAGAGAAACAACATCTACTGGCTGGGCCTGGTCCTCCCCCTCAAATTTTACCCCATAGGTTTGTTACGCTTGAACTTGTCGGACTAACAGTTAGTTACACTCAGCAAATGACTGACCTTCGCTAGAGTAGACATAGTCGAAGCGGTCTTTAGTAGACAAAGTCGAGTCAACGACGGCAACGGCGGGGGGCTGTAGGAAGGTGACTCGTGCTCTAAGCAGGGGTCCGAGTTTGACGAGATTGACGCGAAGTCGTGGGCATCCTTTATAACATTATGAAAATAATTTCGACACCGTCAGCCTAGTTGGCAGAGCCCTATAAAGCCTGCGGTCTCGGGTTCTGATAAGGAAAAAAAATGCGTCACTACTTTGGAAAACCTCGTATCTCATATTTTGTGATGTACGATTGAAAACTTATTTAAGAGGAATAAGTTTTAAAATCGTACATCATGAAATATGAGATACGAGGTTCTTTCAAAGAAGTGACGATTTGTCTCTCTTCAACAATTTCAAGCATCCAACTCCTTTGATTAAGTCTATTGATGAAGAAATCGTAACGTTCATACCGGCGGCGAAAATGTTAATGGTGAGCGGTTCCGTTCCGCTGGCTGTAAGCTGCCTCGCCTTCCCCAACGTCTGTCCTTGCACGAACTTATAGTTAAACTGAATGAATGAATGTGCATGAACGGAGCGCATGCTGTATGTTGTAGGAGTTGGCGGACACCCTGCGCGCCATGCAGACCCGCGTGGCGGAGCTGGTGGCGCGGCTGGGCGAGTCCCCGCTCACGGGCGCGCTGCTGCACGCCAACGACCAGCTCAACAACCTGCTGCTGCGCCACGCGCGCCTGCTCAACAACAGGTCGGCACACACATTTACCCATACACTCACTCATTTACGACACGTTAAGCTGGGTACGAATCCGAGCGGCTCAGCCTGAGGCATGCTCGGCCCGCGCGGCAAGCTGCTCGCTCGCTCGCTCGCTGTCGCGAGCCGACATTTCAAAATGGCGTCGCACAGGATGACGGCCGCGGCTGCGTTTATCATAATTCACCGAATTATTAACAAAAAGAAGAAGAAATCGCCTCGGTGGTAGAACGGCTCGGCAACTTTATCAAACTTGAACGCGCCTCGTCCACAGACAAGTTAGAACTTGCCGTTCTGCCCGCGACACGCTCGGATACACGTCCTAATTACGCGAGGCACGCACACCGAGGCGCCTTTGGCACGGTCAAAAGACCGACTCTCGACGGCTCGCCGCGCCCCCCGCTCGCTGCTCGCGAACAGAGCATGAGCGCGTACAAATTTGAGCAAAATAGGTGAGCCGTGCGTGCCTCAACCCGAGGCTACCCTAATTCGTACCCAGCTTTAGCCTAGTTGAGAGTGACCCTGCCTCCAAATCCCGGTAGGCGGATTTTTGTGTGATGAGCGCGAATATTTCTTCCTGAGTCTTGGATGATGTGTTGTTTAAATGTGTATTTCTCTATATAAGTTTGTTTATCGTTGCCTAGTACCCATAGTACAAGCCTAGAGCTTAGTTTGGGACTAGGTCAATTTGTGTGACATTGTCCCCTTTATTTATCCATTTGCTAATACACTCTTACCTTTACTGGTGGATAGACCTAGTGCAGAGTCTGTCCGGATCACAATTCATCACCACCATCACCATCTTACAGTTTAACCTGCTGCCAAACAGCAGTATTAACATTGTTGTGGGTAAGACAACTAGCTTAAAGGCATTCCAAGTCCTCAGGGTTCGCAACGGATCAGTCTCGGGATTGTCATCGTAAGATTGAAAATGTCAGAGTACACTATCAGGTGGCCTGTGTCCTCTTTTGCCTAATCCATGCCATAAAAAGCTACGCATATTCACCTTTGAGCACATGCTCACTCACACTTATATGTATGTATACATTCACTCCTACCTATCTAAGCACACACACACTCAAACCAAAAAGAGGACGAATTCACACACATTGACCTACTCCCAAACGAAACCCGATTATTTTTGGCTGTAGATACTAGCCAAAAATAATCATACTAATAACCTACCGGGAAGACCAAGCATCGATCGGGTTGATAACGAATTTTCCCGAAAATGCAAAGATCGATCGATCGATCGATTTTAGTTTAAATACTCGTTCCTGTTATTAAAACTGGGGATAGATTTGGTTGCAATTTGACATGTACCCCAATTTGACACATTTGGTATTTAACCTTCTCTTGAAATTCGCGGGGTCCTAGCGAGTCAACTTAACTCATAATAAAAAGGGTACATATACATAAACGTGTTTTTTAACAATATTTAATAGGGTTTTTATCTTTACTACTTGTTTTTGCTTTACGCACATAAATATAAGATTCAATTACGATAAAAATTACAGTATCCATAACATCCTTGGGGACTCCCGCTGGGATCGTAATGTAATAGGAGAGGCCTCGGTAACTCAGCGGGAAGCCACTTATATACCGCCGTACTTCGAATATCAAGATGTATGTAGTAAAAACAAATTTGTAAGGTTAGTATTTATCAAGAAAGTATTTAACAAAGGATATTCACGGGAACTATCAAACTTTTCCCTTGCAGTGTCTTTAAACGTCATGTACTGCATACATTTTACGTACTTCAAGCTGGGGGCAATTCCTATTCCTATTTTTGCAATGTAACGATATAACATAGGAATTTATTCAAATTTAATAAGTTAATAAAATAAAACGTAAACTATCTTCTTGTATAAAAACATGTTACAGAAATACCCAAAAAAATATATTTATCAAAGCCAGAAATTATGTCATCCCTAGTAAGCTGTCAGGGACAACATTTTAAAAACTCTTCCGTTAGTGCACAGCGTAAAAAGGGAATTTTCTTGAAGGATTAAAAAAGATCTTTCGAAAGTAACCCGCCAACGACAAGATAAGGTGGAATAACGGGAAACGAATTCTACGCGTACAGTCATAGGCGTGCACTATGTCGCATTGCATAATATTAAAATCTAATTTGTTCATTGGTTTTTAGAAGTGCTGCTACAGGCGGTGCTACTCCTTCGGCCATCTTAGGAGCCGCCATGGGTGTACCCAGTGCAGATTCTCGTAAGTGTTGTGACAATTAAACCAAATATATATTTTTTCTCGTACATGCTCGGCAATGTTAACAGCCCGCGAAGGTTCGAGTTCTAGGCCTCGGCCAAATAAACAAAAAAAGAAAGATATTTTTTACCAAGCGCAGCGCTGCGGCCCCGAAACAGCTCATTACGTACCGCGTTTTCAACTTTTTAAAACCATGTTTGGACTAAGATAACTAACTCCAAACAGCCAAACACTAGGACAATTAAAGTCCTTTCATATTTATTTACTTTTTAAAATGTTATATTATTTTTTAAAGTGTTAATTAAAAGTGTATCAAATAGTTTTACAATTTTTTAAACATATTGCGTTCAAAAATAAAACATATGGCTGAATTAGTGGTGGTAGGACCCTGTGCAGGGTCCGTCCGGATCGCTACCACCATCTTATCCATTAACCATCCGCCAAGCAACAGTGTTCGCATTGTTGTGTTCCGGTGTGGGGATAAGACAACCGGTGAAATTACTAGCATAGAGGCGTTCCATCTTAGTCCTCAGGGTTGGCAGCACATTTGAGGTCTTAGGATTATAATCTTGAGAATTCAAATGTCTATGGGTCTCAGATTTCACTTACCATCAGGTGGCCTGAGTGCTCATGTGCCTTCTCCTTAACATAAAAAAAAATATCTAGCATATACTTGTCGCGCACCGGCCTAATTCCCGGCCTGTGCAGTAATGCACTATTGTTTGTTCGTGTTTGATTCAATATAATTTATGTTTTTAGCCAAGAAAAATGACGACGATGCGCTGATCGATCTCAGTGACGACGTGCCCGATATTACCAAACTAAGTAAGTGTTTCTAAAATCTTTCTATTAAAAAGATTTAATCGCATGAAAACATTTGCCTTTCGCATTTCTAGTTACCTGCGGGATGTAGTCGTGTTTATCGATGTGGATAAAAGTGGTTAAACATCTGTCACTTTCTGACCAGTATGTAAGTGTGAGAGTGGCGTATGCTTTATCCACCGCGATAAAGCGCTATTTAATAATAGGTATTTTATGGTATTTTTCTTATTCGCTCCATATTACAAATTAGAGCCAACGTCTATCTGTTTGTATGTTCGCACATCTCAGCAAATACTGGATAGATTCCGATAAGGTTTTCACTAGCACAACTACATACATACATACATAACGTCACGCCTTTATTCCCAGTGTGGGGTAGGCAGAGCAACAGAACACCAACAACTCTAAACTTATTGATAATTCTGTAACGACATTTTGCATAGTCAGGCTAAGATGTTTACCAGTGTATTAGTGACAGGTTGCAAGCCCATACTACTCAACTACTACTACTAGCACAACTATTATTAAAATATGGCTAACAGACAAAAACTTACTCCCAATTTGAAATGGTTATCACATTCCTGGCCAATGACACTTTTATTATGGTCATATCATATCACTACCACCAATATGTCATATGTTACTTGTCAGAAAGAGACGGATGTTTTACTCAAGTTAAATTATGCGATAAATACTGCTATAATAAGGCCCCAGTATGTAAATGCGAAAGTGGTGGATGCTTTATCCACTGCGTTACAGCCGACCTTAATACGGCATTTTAAACATGTTTTAATTTTTTTTTCTTAATCACTCCATAGATAGATTCAAATTACCCGTGTGGTTGCCCAGTGAGAATAGTACCACTCCATGTTTTCCTGTGGATTTCGTAAGGGGCGACTGAGGGAATAAGGGCTTGTAGTACTGTTAGGCGATGGGCTTGCAACCTGTTTAATACACTAGTAAACTTTTTGGCCCGATTGTGCAAAATGTGGTTAAGAATTTTAAAAATGTATTTTTAGAGTTTTATTTCTGTAACCCTGGCCACCCCACTCTTGGAATGAAGGCGTGATGTTGTGTATGTATGTGTGTACATTCAGATACGGTTTCGACTCGTCTGACTGTCAGCTATCCGTCTGATAAATACAACTGAAATGAATAACATATTCCTTGCCAATGACACGTTTATTATGGTGATATCACATGCAACTGCTACATCGTGGAATCATTTATATCGTGCCCTTGTACCGTGCAGCCGTGAAGGACGCGCAGCCGGACAAGTCCCCCGGCTCCAAGGACGAGTTCGATATGTTCGCACAGTCCCGCAACGTTTCTTACGACAACAACAAGACTGGGTATGTCTCACTTTATCATAATTTTTAGCGTTCCGTACCTCAAAATGAAATAACGGAACCCTTGTAGGTTCATTTTGCTGTCCGTCCGTCCGTCCGTCCGTCTGTCTCTCGGAACCGCGTGGAGGTACAGAGTTGAAATTAAAACCATGTACTAAAGTCTACAGTCCCTTGAAGCTGTAAAAAAATTAAAGTTAACGTAAAAAATATACGGTATATTTCGACACACTCAAAGGGAATCAATTTTATTTATAGGATACTTCTAATTGTCCAAGTATCCTGAAATTTGGCAAGAAAGAAGGTCTTACAGCACAAGTAAATGAAGAAATCCGAAAATCGATAATTAGTTGCTCCATCACAAAAAAAAAATGCAATTGCAAAGTTATTTGCAGTTGATAAACTAATAGCGACCTATGTCAATGTGTGGAGACAACAGTTTTTCAACGGCAAAGTCCAGTTTGTCCCTCAATTCCATTTTACATTCTTAGAAGTTTGTACGGAACCCTAGATGTGCGTGTCCGACTAGCACTTGACGGGCTTTTTTATTGTCTAAAACAGACAGACGGACAATCTGGCATTTCCTTGAGTATTCACTGAAAGGCAGCAACTTGGCTGTGCCCCTGGCGTTGCTTATTGGCGACAGCATCTGCGTGTGGCGGTTTCCCTTTAAAGGCGACGAGTGGGCGACGTTTTTCCATACTAACGTTGTTGTAATGCTAATGATACAAATTTTATTTTTTATTTTTTGGAGATGTTTTTTTGTTAGTAAATCAGTGCGTCAACATAATTTTGTGGTATTTTCTTAAAAATTAAATTAAATAAAAAAATTAAATAATATACTAAATTCTAAAATTCTATTAAGCGTCTACTAAATCTCTAATTAATTATTGCGTACTAATTAAATACATATTTAATATATCCGTGATGGTAATATCGACTTTGGACCACTACAAAAAAAAAACAAAGTTTGTAGAGAGATGGTTGCTCTACCCGTCGCCGGCTTTGAAATGTGATGTGCTTTTTTTTCAGTTGCTCAGTTCCTGTTTTTCAATTTGTATTCCATTGTTCGACCATATAATGTCGCGTTGAGCTGTTATTTGGCATATCTATGACAAGTTTCAGTCAGTGTAATTGGGTTATCCCGTAATTTTGTAATGTATAGTGATTCAAAAACCATTTCGAGAAAAAGGGTTGTAGAACCATTCCCTGTTATCAGATTATTTTACAATATTAGTATTAAATAGTTATATCTAATTTATCATTTGACATTATTTGACCTGTAATTTAGTGACGTCACGATCTTGATTGGTAAGTTGTGTCTAATCTGTGATCAACCATAGTCCTGCATATAATATGAGTCCGGAATGCAGTAATAAATAAATAATGTATATCGAATTTTGTCTTATTTATTTCTGTTTTATTTTAACGCTTATTAAAATTAAGACAATTTTTAACTGTATATAAACATGACAAGGTCAGATCTTGAAAAAAATGGAATGATTAAAATACAAGTCCGTTTTGGAACCTCCGCCCGTAGGCTAGTCTGTGGGTGAAATTGTCAAACTCAACAAACTAAAAATAAAATTTCGGTTTGTTTGGTGTGCAACATAATAATATATAACTACTCGTTTTCTGATTTTCTGCATTTTAACAACATTGCTTCAAATTCTACGAAATCTGACGATCCTGCTACACATATTGACCATCGCCAGATCTTGGATACCGATATTCTTGCCTATAATGACGACCAACGCTGTACATTTATTAAACTTTGTAAGGGCTGATTCCACTAATCTACCCAAAGTGGATATAGTCAGGATATTGACATACTTGAGAGACAGCTCCAGTCACAACGTAGCTGAAATACGTGGAGCTAAAGCTCTAATGTAAGTTTGATTTAGGTATAAGAATATAACGTTCACAATACCATTAATACTTTTGTTTACCTATATTGACATGACTTGACATTGACATTTTACGTGATCACGCGTCACGCGTTTCTGTCAGAAAAGCGTACTCTCAAACGAATTCAATAGTTTTAAAGCATTTCTCAAACAAACCAGCTTGTAGTGACGTCATAAAAACATATTCTTTAAAAATTAAAATAAATTAATATATTGATTTAAATGCAAAAACCGTGAAATTAGTGTCTTCAATTAGTCTTATTTATCAAAAAAAAAATTAAAAACTAGTGGTATTTTTTTTTGGGATAACCCAATTGAGCAGATCTGTCGATGGAGCCGGAAAGTGGCCACATGATATCACTCACTAAGTTTGAACTTGTGATCTTAGAGTAATTGTAAGACAAAAGGGAAAGACATGTTGTCGCCGTACGAAACACTAAAATAATGCCTGACGCGACACCTACATTCGCAAACACCACGCACACAGCTGTTAATAAAGGCAGATACATGCACTCAGGAGCAATAGAGTTCAATTGGTGGCTCACATTTGCGTAAGTGAGACGGCAATATATCTCCCAATAACGACGCGAATAATAACAGGACGCGTATATGCAATCGTTTTACTCGCGTAAACTTTATATTATACTATCTCGCTCAAACATGTGTTGTCTGGTCGGTGGACAACTGACACGGATTAGGCGCTCAGCGCCTATATTGAGGCGCTGAAGCCCGCACACTTGGTCACATATCTTCCTCTCTTTGTTTTCATCTAAGCTTGCGATCTAGTTTTCAAGAGCGGTTGAGGTTATTGTCGACGAAAATGAAGAAATTTGACTGTATTTATTTGGTGTATAGAAGCAGTTACGCAGCTAACTTGGAAGAGCAAACGTCGACTGGCTTGGCTTCCGCGGCCAGTCAGCGAGCCCTGCAGGGACAGCCAGTGAGTAACTCTTTAAGATCACTTAAACTATCACTAAAACCGGACTTCCACGACGAAATCAGGAGTTAAACCCTTTTCTGGGTTATAGTAATGGATGATCTAATTCGAGGTTCCTTACTTTCATAAAAAAAAGAAACACAAAATGTAACAATTTCTGATTTTTTTTTCTTTAATCGAATATTTGGTGGTTATCGAGGTAATTTTTGATGACCTTTTCGCAAGTTTCGGGGGTTATATCGGTAAAAACTTGGCGGATGTTAGTTTTTAAGTTCTCCAACGACTCTACAAAATTCCATAAAAAAGAAACCACGGTGTTAAAACGCACGATCTTCGCGGCCAGTTGACGTCACCGTAACGTGAAATAATGCGATCTCTGAACGTTTCACGCAAAGTATCTAACGTTGCTTGCGCTGTGAGGCAGGTCTAGCTGCATCCACCTTCCACATAAATATATTAAAATGGGTCATCATGCGCCTATATCGCACATCACTGACTGTTATTGTTTTAAATTCAGCATTTTCAAAAAAGGCATGGCCTTATTACGCCATTCCCAAGACATACCCAGAATGTGTACAATTTGCCTCTTAAAGAAAGTTATCTTTGGAAAATCAGGATCAAATTCCTGCTGCTCTAATACCCAATCTGCGTAAATAATTCGCTGTCCATGATCTCATGAACAATTTTAACGTGTTGAGCAAATAGTAAATTGAATCATTTGTAAATGTATGGTTACATTTTGTTAGTTGGAAACAGCTAACTAACAGCTGTCAAAATGACAGTGTTGCCAACATAGGAACCTTGATTTAGATCATCCTTTTTTATGTATGCCTGTTTCTTTGTCATTTCCTATAAGGCATGACGAATTTTAAAATTCAAGGTATCGTTAGATTACGAGAATGTCAGAATAGGGTAGTCGATTTTTTAAACGTTACTTGTTTGATTAAGCAAGTAGATTTTCCACAGCAAGCCAACGATGTTACGAATACTAATTTTTAGTCTTTCATGTTCTGTTGTTGTTTTTTATTTCTCAATTTTATTTATTTTGTTATGATTTCGATCGACAGCCGGCGGAAATGGATCAAAGAGAGATAGATGAAATTGCCGCTTGGTTGGCTCAAGAGAAGGTGTGTTCCTATTTATTTTATTACACTTGTTTAGTTCATTTATTGTTTTTATTTACACGGAAAATTAATCATCCACAAGCACTGTTTTAATCCGACAAATTCGCGCGCGACTGTCCCCCGAAGTTACAGCTGGTGGCGGGGACGAGGAAACCAGGAGTAAACGGGAACACGCTGTGTCACTTCTCCTCTTTCATCGTTTGTCAATCCTCGGGACGGTAGCTTACGAACTCGTCGGATTATTCTATAGTAACAAATTAGATTCATCTAATATGCATTATATATAGCTTCGTTCTATATTGTACAATAGTGCTCACTATTTTATCACTATCTCACTATCTGTAAGGTATAAAATAAACCACAGCTTCCTTCATCCCTATGCCTGTCTGAAACAGAGATCACCACCATTTTAAGCACAGTCGCGGAAAAAAGGTTTATCACTTTTAAACTCTGAAGATGGACTGTGCAACATTAATTTAAGTGGCGGGGCGCGACGTCATAGATCAACATTACTTTTGTACTACAAATACGAGTCAATCCTGACATATTTCACAGCTCAACTATGAAGTTTATAAATAATGATAACGTTGAAAACAGTAAAAACAATACTAAACTTATCTGTAGCGTGTGAAGGAATAATACTAACAGTATTTTTTACCGCTGTAAACATGCATATTTATATTACAGTGTGTTTGTCTGTCTGTTCCCTCTTGACGCTAGAACTGCTGAACAGATTTAGATGAAATTCGGCATGGAGATAGTTCGAGGCCCGAGGAAGGACATAAGAAAGATTTTATCCCGGAAAATTTTGAGGGAGCATTGATAAACGACTTCTACGCGGACGGAGTCGCGGGCAATAGCTATTTTTTAATATTCAGTCACTTCATGGTTGTGCAATGTGTCAGGGTTGATTTCTTATCTGCCTGCTGTACCTGTAAAGGAGCGTCCCCACTGAGAGCATTCGCGAGTAACACGTGGTTCAATAAGACCCGAGACAAAGTACTAAAACAAGGTTTTTTTTATAAAATTATTTTTTATTCATCAACGTAGTCCCCTCCAACGCTTTTCTAACTTTTCTATCCTATGCGAAATAACAAGCGTAGCGTCACTTAAATGTCTGCAAAACCAATATTTTTATGTTCCATTTTTTTTAAATTGACACATTATCTTGTATTGACGGCCAGTACTTTTTAAAAATCAAAAGAGTCATTAAATATATGCGCCATTTCCAAGTTAGTCTCGGGACTTTTTGAATGATCTAGTAATATTCGAGTGGTGTGGACGTTGATTCGAGCGCTGTGCCACACAACACTTGCATATTCGACGCCGAATGCTCATTACACGCGAATGCTCTCAGTGAGGATGCTCCTTAATAAGAATTTGACGTTATGTGTCATTTTATTGTAACTGAAATGTTTCGTTGGTTGGTTGCCGGGTTAGAATAGTGCCACTTCATGTCTTCCCGTGGATGTCGTAAGAGGCGACTGAGGCAATAAAGGCTTGTAGTACTGTTTGGCGATGGGCTTGTAACCTGTCACTAATTCATTAGTAAACTTCTTGTCTTGCTCCATAGGCGGACACGCCTTTACCCGCAGGACGTTTGATCTCGAGTGACTTGAGAATAGGAACTTTATACGTTTGTCTATGATTAAAAAAAAAAACATGCGTCTTTACGGAGGATCGAATTGCCGCCATTATTGTTGTCATCGGTTTGTTGGGTTTTTTGCTGTTACGAAAGTGGGATAATTCTAAACTTTTGATATGCGTTTAGATAAAGTAGTGTATTTAACTGTTCATAATAAACGAGTGTTTTAAGGCCTGTTATTATGCATCAGTTGCACAAACTACTATTTGTGTAGCTCTGCTTTGACGACACGCTAGCCTAGTTGGGAGTGACCCTGCCTTCGAAGCTAGGGGTCCTGGGTTCAAATCCCGGTAAGGGCAGATATTTGTGTGATGAGCACGAGTATTTGTTCCTGAGTCTTGGATGTTTTCTATGTATTTAAGTATATATTTCTCTATATAAGTAAGTTTATCGTTGTCTAGTACCCATAGTACAAGCCTAGAGCTTAGTTTGGGACTAGGTCAATTTGTGTGACATTGTTCTGTGAATTATTTATTTATTTATTTATTTTCTGCTTCCACTCTGTGCATGAAGTTGTGACGCGACGCGTGTGTGGTCCCCCGGCAGGCCGCGTCGGCGGCGGGCGCGGCGGGCGCGGCGGAGAGCGTGACGAGCAGCGACTTCGACCAGTTCCTGGCGTCGCGCGCCGCGGCCGGCGAGGCGCTGCCGCCGCGCGCGCGACACATCAACAAGGACGACCACGACCCCATGTTCGCGCTCTGATCGCCTCACCGCACACACCAGAGTATTACCCGTTACACTTTAAATGTTGTTATCATTTGGCATCGAATCATGTATTTGTATATTTATAGTTTTCGCGACGTTTATTTTGTGGTCCTCCCTCTTCATGCCGTTTGGTGCCTGGCTTTTAAAATAGTCGTATTGTATAAGCTGATTAACACTTATAGTTTGAAATTAGCGTCTTACGCACTCCTTTGAATTTAATGTGGTCGAAACATATTTGAGGTTTTGCGACCACTCTCGACTCAGTTATAGTGACCAACCTTTTTGCAAATGAATCTGGCATCGTTTAGTTTAGTGATTGTTTTATTTTTAAATTAAAAATATTTTATTTTATTATTAATTTTTAAATTCACTAGTTTAAATAGTTATAATTCGATCTAAATAAAAACATGAACCATCTCTAAATTTGTTTGTGCGCGATACAAAGATGTCCGGTTTTTGCAAACAGGTTAATTTTAATTAGAATAACTTAACATTTAAGGAAATTCGTTTGATATGCTTGATCACAGGAAGAAACTACATCTACCATAAAGTTATTATTGTAAATTACACAGCGGAAGCTTTACAGGTCTGGAAACTAAAGTATTGTTCTTTTTGTAAATACACACGTGAAAAGTGTCTGAGGATAAACATCCCTACACTTTTTATCAATTATTTCAGAACATTGAAAAAAAAAATGTTTATATATCTCTACCACCGTTTCCAATATGCAATCTACAAAATTCAGAGAAAGTAGTTAGTAGTCAGTAATTACCCGTCAAACTTTTAAATACATTCTGACAGTTGTCTATCTTACTGACTGTGATTATATTTAATAATCTTGTTTAGAGACCCACTTAATATGTATTTATCTTTTATTTTTCATCTCAAGGGAGACCAGGAACAGATAGGATGAATATGGAAACCCAAAATGAAAGACCAAGAACGCTTAGATCTAGAATTGGGATCAGTTGTTTATGTACACTGATACATTGGTTAACTATGCTGCCATCATAAGCCAATAAACAGTATCTCAGATTTAATTGCCAAAGTAAATTGACGACACGCTGGCCTAGTTGGTAGTGACCCTGCCTACCAAGCTAGCGGTCCCGGGTTCAAATCCCGGTAAGGTTAGTAATTTTCTGTGGTATTTGTGCCTGAGACTTAGATGTTTTCTTTGTATTTAAGTATATATTTCTCTATATAAGTAAGTTTATCATTGTCATAGTACAAGCCTAGAGCTTAGCTTGGGACTAGGTCAATTTGTGTGACGTTGTCCCGTGATATTTATTCATTTAAATTTAACCCTCTTCTATTGGTAATGAGGTTGTGATTGATATGGCAGTTTTATTTGAGATGCTGCTATTTGGCTTAGCAACGCAGTATTAATATGTGTGATAATATCCTTGTCATGATATTTCTATCCTTGGGCACGTTTTCTGTGCGTAGCCACACATAATGATGTATTGACTCAAAATAGTTTTACAAACGCGCCTTTTTAGATCGGCCTGTTAATACGTTATATGATATTAAAAATTACAACATCAAAGAAATCTCAATTCTTTTAATAACACTTGTACGGATATAGTCAGTGTATTGAAGCAAATCATAATATATTTTATTTTGTTGTAGATTTTTCTAACAGACTGCATTTGAAAGTTTATGTTGTTTATTGAAGTTTTTTTTAAGTTATTGACTGTTTTGATATTTATTAGTCTCGAAAATGAACTTATTAAGGCTGGAACAGAATGAGAACTCGCCTGATTATTGGAATGTGCTACTTGTGAGTTCGAGTAATTATCATATTGGGCCATATTGACTAATTTTAATGGACTAAAGTTACCTCCTTATCGCTGTACCAAAGTAAGTGCTAATGTATGTACACAATCATTCCATGTTTATCTGAATTTATTCGGTATAATTGTGATATATGCTACTATACAAGCCGAACAAACCGCGTATTGGGTCGTCATCTAACAAGTCCTTCCTATTCAAATTAACGCCTTGTCCGGTGATGCGGTAAATTTAACAAAATTAAAAAAACAAAGTAGGGTGTTTGGACCAGTGTTGGACGCTTTAAACTGACAAGCACCATTAATCAACACTAACTCTTAATTTAAGATACCATACGAGCATAAATTATTGCAAAAAATAACCCCTCTTCTGTAAAATAAGAATTAAGATGTCCATAATTGGTCCTTGTTCATTTCTGGTACCTCAATTTGCCAGAAGAAGATGGTAATTTTCTTAAAAATTAACCAACCTAGTCGCGTTAGTTATTTTTACCACGACGCTGGACCCAGACTTTAGTCACTAAGCACTTCCGAGCACAAATGTTTATTAACATTTATAGATAATCCCCGAATTCTTGCCTATTCGCAATCTGAAACACTAATTGATAATAATTCATAATCTTATTTATGTATAAATAAATAACTTTTGATTAGATGGGGCTTGTTACTCGAAGGTCTTTAATGAATTGTTTGAAAGTTATTTTACTTTGTAATCATTGTATTTAAGATAATAAAAAATAATTATGATAACGTGTTTTTTTTATTATTGAATTTCTATTTCGAATTCGACGTGCATGAAGAGGGTGATTCATTTCGATGAAGAGAGGGGTATATTTGGACCGGAGCATCTGACGCCCATAATCTCTGCCCACCTCATGGGGAGACTGGCGTGAAGGTATGTATGCATGTTTGTAAATTGATTGCCTTTTTTCCCTGAATTGCTCATTCTTGAAATGGCAGATTACTTAAACGGCGGATTCTGTTAAAGGCATATTCTTATAAATGTTTTAAAAAACAAAAACCGCCTTCAGAAACGCAATAAATAACTTGTTTTAAAATTGTAGACACCTACCTAATAGGTTAGTCCATTTGAAGTCTGCTTTTTGGCTGAAAGTATTGTGGTCGCTGACTTCAGTTGGACTAACCTGTAAGGTGTCTACAATTTTAAAACGAGTTATTTTTTGCGTTTTTTGAAGGCGGTTTTTGTTTTTTATTTTATTTTATTTCTTATATTTTATACTTTTTAGTGATCATACGCTGTTCCGCAGTCCCACTTATCATTATCAGTTTATATGAAACTAAGTTTTAAGTGCGCTGCAAGCAACGCCGCCGGAAAGACATAGTCACATTTCAACAAGTAAATATTCTTTGTTGTAGTCTCTGAACTATCTTAATCGAGATATCTTATCGCCACCCTTGAAATAGGTACCGTTGAGGAGTTCCGATGGCCACTGTGGTTTTCTTCAGTTCCACTTCCCCAAGTAATACTTTCTGAATGCAAATGCTAGATTTGTTATATTTGAAGAGTTTCCTCAATTCCTCACTGATCCCCTCATGAGATTCAGATTTGGTGACAATGGGACCACCTCCGAAGTATACTCTATCAAACCAAAAAAATATTTCAAAATCGGTCCACAATTAACGGAGTAATCGGTGAACATACTTTTTTTTTAAATCCATGAATGAAACGTATAACTTCTTTTTTTTGAAGTCTGTTAAAAACTGCAGATATTGTAAAGTTACACACAAAATACATAGATTGGAATTCACTTATTGATTTGAAATGCTACCGCGGAGCTCCTATTTCTAGGTGGTCTGGCCTTAGGGTATGTTAGTTTTGCAGCACTAACATTCCTCTTTCATAGCACTTTCCAGAGAGCGTAAGAAAAAAATTATGCATGTTCCGTATTGTACGAATACAGCTCTATTTCGACCGAGCAATCGATCCAGTAAGACTTCTTTTGTTCGCCACATTAATCAACACCCGTCGGTTTAAATGAAAAAAAAAATGCCATTAGGACGATTGACCGGTCGACCGATGTTACTTGCTCTTAAATGTATTCTCATTATGTAAATAACTTGGATATGTATTTTTTTTTTACAAACCGCCTGGATTGGTGCGGCCTGAAAAAATATATGGGAATTAGACCTAATTCTGTTAGTACTAACTCGTTAAAGAAAACAAAAGCTATGTATTATTTCATTTATTTATCAATTTCTGTATCGACAATAAGTATTTCACAATACATATATGTACCCAGGCCAGTGAAGGCGATTGTACACATATAATATTTACATTTTACAACAGAAACATCGAGAATCCACGTAATAAAATACCGAACAACTATTAATCAAAAATTAGCAGGGTTTAAACATTTTCCAATAGACAGTAAAGCACCTTTCTGATAACGCACAACACAACAAGTACAAAAATACATCGAATTATTACAAAAATAAGATCGCCTTAAAACACACTCTATTTCTTGTGATGAATTAAATATATTTAAACATTAAAAAAATATCGTTAAGGATTGTTCAATGAGTCCGACCTACGTGTAGGACTACGGAATGTTAAATAACACATCATTAAGATACAGAAATTATAAATATGCGAGTTGTACATGCACTTACAAAAGGCTGCTGAGCGCATTCAATAAATTATGCTTACCACTGACACGATTCTAACGGTAGTAGACACTGGACATATGGAATAATCTGTAACCTCTTAGCTAACAACACCATATCTACTCAAACTAACTTCTGAATAAATAAAAGCTCGAAAGAGATCCCTTATGACATGGAAGTTGGGACTATTTTATTAAAATCTGAAACCTCTCAACTAAGAAAATGGTAGCTACTCAAAATACCTCCTTCATCGTGTAAATATAAAACTCGAAAGAGATCCCGTTGAGTGACATGAAAGTTGGGACTATTTCCTTATATGTATATTTATTATGAATATAGAGTGTAAACAGTACAACCTCAACATAATTTAGAGTTCTTCATAAGTAATGTAACAGTCTAGCAAACGAAATGCAGTTAGATTAAGTATAAAAGTAAATATAAATCTATACAGACTATGCTAGAGGATGCTCTGGCGGCGCCGGCGCTTATAACTCGTCTCTGGCGGGCAGTTCATCTTCCTCATCGAATTCGCTCTGAAATAAAATGAAAAAGTACGCGTAAGAAACATTATCATTTAATCTCTTATCTATAAACTGGCATTGTTGTGAAAACAACGTAAGTCAGTCAAACTGGTCAAGGAGTCACCAACGGCGTAACGCCTATGTGGCATTGGAAGCCATACAAACTACAATTTAGAGCTAAAAGAAATAAGTTGAAAAGAATTGAACTGAGAACTGGAGAAGAGTTTAAATCTTAATTATAATCTTATCTAATATAGTTCAGACAGTTAAATCAGAACCGCAAGTATTATGATTATTTTTATTGCTGGTTCTCTCTGTTTTTATCGCTGATTCTCTCATGCATGTCGAATGTTAACTGCCAAACCAACTTATGCGTGTAGAATTCGCAATCCAAACTCATGCAATTTTTACCTCCCAAGTTTATCAGAAGTAGCGAGCCCAAAGCTAATCAATTTGATTCTATTAACAACTGACCATTTATAAGCAGTACAAATTTAAGATAATTTATTCAATAATTCAACTAGTTTTTGTTCACGACTCCGATGACCAGATTATTTACTGCTTTTCCTTCGGGTACCGTTTGAATTTTGCTTAAAAATACCCCGTTTGTTTGAAGTGGCTATATTAAATCTATACCAAATTACAGTCTAGTTGAGTCGTTGAATGCGGAAAAAATAAATACCACCATTTACAATATAAGAACGGGTAAGAAAATAATGCACATAGGTATTCGCTGGACATAGAAACCTGAGCAGGAAAAATAACACACTACTGGAATGCGCGGTCAGTGTTTATTGCACATAAAAGAGGACAAACGTCAGCATAAGCTCTCTATTTCAAATTAAACCTAAATCCGTCCAGCCACCCATCCATACTAATATTATAAATGTAAAGTAACTCTTGTGTGTTTGTAACGCTTTCACGGGTAAAGTACGATTAGTGCCGAGTTGCAATTAAAATAATCGCTAGCGAGTCGAATGCTCTGTCCCTCGCAGTATTGTTAGTGGAAGGGACAGAGCTCTCGACTCGGTAGCGAGTACGGTAAGGTACGGTACGGTCTTCCTTTATTTACTTTTTTTTTTGGTAGTAATAAAGTCTAACCTAACCTACGTAATTAACCCGTATTTATAGATAAAAAAAAGTAATTACTTGAGGAATAGTAATGTCAAAAGTCATACTAAAATCGTTTCTTCTGCTCAAGTAAATACGGGAGTAAATGTTTAAGATATTCTGTAGAAAATAGGGTGATCGCACCAGTGTTGGACACTTTAAGCTGACAGGCACCAATAATGGACACTACTCTTAATTCAAAGATCATAAGGTTATAAATTGATTGCCGCAAAACAAATGAATAACCTTTATTGTCTGTAAAATAAGAGTCAACTGTCCATCATTGGACCTTGTCCATTACTGGTTCGATCACCCTAGCGTTTCATGAAGTGAAATTCGATAAAACGATGGATGACCATAAACATGGCATTAAGACTAGTATGATCTGGTCAGGTGACCTCAATAGACATCGCGAAACCATTAACCTTACAGAACACCCTACAACAATCAACTTACCACGCTTGGTGTAGCCTCGGCGGCTTCCCCATCAGTCTCAACGAACTTGATCATGCCGGCGAGCGTCCTCTCGCCGTTGTAGTCGCGCACTTGGTTGTCCTTGGTGTACAACTTCAGGGTTGGGAAGGACGTGATCTTGGTGTGCTCCAGCTCGTTGGCCGTCGCGTCGATCTTGGCGATCACCACGTCCGCGTCGGACGCGAAGTGCTCACCCAGCTTGTCGAAGATTGGGACGAGCTGCTTGCAGTGGCCGCACCTGGGGATATGGTTTTGTTAATATTGTCTTCTAAAGAACACAGGCGACTAGTATGAGTGCGACCCCCGATGCAAAAAGAGGGGTGTTATATTGTAAGGTTCATTGTGTGTATGTGTTTGTGGCAACGTAGCTCCGAAACGGATGAAAAGATTTAAAGAACTAGTTTAAATCGGGATGGTTAAGGTAGTCTTCATGAATGTCGGGCCAATAAGAGATATCACATATAAAAGTAGCGGTGACCATTGTTTTGGCTGTTTTTAGGGTTCCGTAGTCAAACTAGGAACCCTTCTAGTTTTGCCATGTCCGTCCGTCCGTCCGTCCGCAGCCTAGCGCCGAGACTCTTAGTACTAGAAAGCTGTTTGGCATGAATATGCATATTAGTCACGCCAACAAAATGGTACAATAAAATGTAAAAAAAATTTTTTTTTTAGGGTACCTCCCCTACACGTAACGTGGGGATGTATTTTTTTTCTCGTCTACTCTATAGTGTGGGGTGGCGTTGGATAGGTCTTTTAAAAATATTACGGGTTTGTGAAAACAGTTTTTTCGATTAAATGATCATTTTATGAAATATTAAGCTTTAAAGCGCAAATTTTTGTTAGACTCAAGTGTAGCCAACCGCCAAAACTATAAATACCCCCCCTACAGCCAAAACTATAAAAACTAAAATCAAATCTTAAATAAGAGCATATAACGAAGTTTAAAGGAAAACTATCACAGTTAAGAAGTAGATATCATTGGTTCTTGAGATACAGGCGATTAAAGTGTTTATACCTACTAAAATCATCTAAGACGGCACCAATTGACTTTAAATAGAAATCGTTATTACTTGTTGATTTTTATGTTTTTAGTACTTAGCGGCTTCGGAACCCTACGCTGAGCATGGTCCGACATGCTCTAGCCCGGTTTTATTTATTGTTAATAAATCCGCCGTAATAAATATACATGTATTCTGAAATAATCAACCAGTCTATTACGATTCAAAAGATATAATTTATCATTTAAATTACTGAACATCATTGCAAGCCTTGTCAAGGACCGGAAAACCGCTTTATTCGTTAAGCGCTTTCGATTCAAAAGCCTATCACTGGGCTACCCGTACAACGGATAGCCCTATCGATTGTGTTGCCGTATCGATATGGCCACCTTTTCGAATAAGGCTACAGTTTCCATTGCGCTTGTAGTCCGATAGGGTGTTTGCAGCTGGAAGAAACAGCGTATCAATAGGGTTGGGTTAATCCTATTGATTGCTGTCTCTTAGGCCCGCTTGCATCTAAATGTCGCCACGTGCGCCTACCGACCGCTTACCGTTCTATTGTTAGGTTGTGCAATAATAAGTTGTAGGAATTGGGCGCAGAGATTGAAATATCTTGACATCTATCAAAACCCCTTTAAAAGCGGCAAGCGTATTAAGGGTTTTTGATACCGGTAAGACTGCCAGCGGAAAGCCAAATCCATAGTATCAATGGATAACCCTTTAATTGCGGCTAGCCAACGATACGCTTGCCGCACTGATGGGGTTTTTAAAATCAACCCTTTCGAATAACCCGATCAAAAGCGTATTTAACGGAAACCGGTTCCGGTCCCTGAGCCTTGTATGAATATGCATATAGTATTTATGAGTCAAAGAAACAAGTGTTTCGTTTCGTTGTCAGAGATCATTTTACATTAACAACTAAGTATTATGATATGATTCTAACCATTAACTTTATACACCTATTTAAATAATAATAAACAATATCAGGGGACAGTCTCACACAAATTAACCTGGTCCCAAACTAAGCTCAAGGCTTGTACTATGGGTATTAGACAACGATAAACATACTTATATATAGAGAAATAAATACTTAAATATATAGAAAACATCCAAGACTTAGGAACAAATATTCGCGCTCATCACACAAATTATCTGCCCTTACCGGGATTTGAACCCAGGACCGCTGGCTTCGGAGGCAGGGTCACTCCCAACTAGGCCACCGTGTCGTCAAATATAAATCAATACAAATTATATAATTAAATCGACTAAAGACATTCCATACTAATATTATAAATGGAAAACAAACTCTGTCTGTCTGTTTGTTACGCTTTCACAGGTAAACCGCTGAACCGATTTAGATGAAATTTAGTATGGAGATAGTTTGAGTCCCGGGGACCGACAAAGGCTACATTTTACCCTAAAAAATTGCACTGTTGCTGGGGCAATAGCGATAAATGTCTTCTACGCGGACGGGGTCGCGGGAAACAGCTATAACACCACCAACACCACAAAGAGGATGCCTTATACAGCATTAAGCTCGCCTTTTGTATATTGTTTGTGAAATAAAGATTAAATAAAAAAATAACAATTTAAAACGCTGACATTAAGCTTTTTAGTGGAGAGTGTCAATTTTTATGTACCTAACGTAACACGTGTTATATTACAATACGTAAACAATTTATATCATAGATACAAAAACAACTATCATATCAATGAATATTGAATACATCCAGATGTTTCAAGGACCGTCCAAGTTTAAGACACGTGTCCATCCACCTCACAATGGCTGTTCTTCCACGCGGTGCTGACGTCACGGCACTGTCTAACCGATTACTCATCGACCTAGCAACGACATTAACATAATGCTTTTCCAAACCATTGAATTGACTTTTGACATGAATATTTGTTTTAATTCCGACCCAGTGAGTCCTAATGAACGCCTTCATGGGACACTTGTGCAAATTATAGGAGACAAACAGTTGCGTCATGCTTTCATAGCTGTTGTCACACTAACCGTACAGGTGTTATTCTCTTGATAACGGCTGTCTTTCGGACGGTTGCTTGTGAGCAAAGCCATACGAGCTCAACGCGGGTTAGCTGATAAATAATGCACGCCCTTAAATTTTGTTTTTACTCTGACAGGGCAATTTCAACTCGCCGGTTAATAATTCGCCCGTCGAGTTCAAGAGCGAGTTGTTTAAGAGAATCTCCTATCTGAGCTGTATAACTATTTCGCGCGTTTTTAAAGTTATGACACCAACGGCGATAAACTGGCTGTAAAGTCCGTCACTGCTAGTGCATTACAGTTGTAATTAAAAAAGAAAAAATATTCTTAGTTATAGATGTCGCAATCTCAAAGACGATAGTCTTCTTTTATATTAATGGCGGTCCATCGCGATATTCCGCAGTGATTTCGCCAATTTGAATGTCAAGTAAATAGAGTAAATCAGTAAAGAGAATAAATCAAAAGTAAAAGCCGGACATCTTTCAATCGGCCATCTTCCCTCCCAGAAGGTTACCGGACCTATCAAGACAATAGTAGTGTTCCAATCCTGTCACAGCAAATTGTCTTTGAAATTTCTTTTGAAGTCATAATATTATGCTGATTACGCTTAGCTTCCGGAGAGCGAAGCGGATAAGCAAAAAGTCGGAGACAATCACCAAACAGGTAGACTCTACCTAAAAGAGGTATCCATATTTCAAAAATCTGATTGGACGCGAAGTTTTTCTTCCTAATGAAAAATAATTTCAGTTGCATCCGTCGGATATTATGAACGAGCACGCGGTTGGTGTGTACCCGACACATCGCGAGTTGTGAAATAACAGAGCACACCCACGTGGCCTTGTCAATGTGGTGTATTATGCAATTTATGAAAAAACAACGTAAGGAAAATTAATGATGAAATAGGTAGGCATTATGAATTGAAACCACATGCCACATATCTTCAGTTAACCAAAAGGAAAATAATTTGTGTATATCTTATATTACCTAATACCGACCGACCAGTCAAATATTTAAATCCTTAAGGATGAATTGCCTGAAAGTATTAACTATTTAACTGTTAACTAAGCCGGTGTCAATTGAAATGGGCAAAACCCAACTAGACAAATTTACCATTAATACTTTTCATAATGACGTACATTTGAAGATCAAGTGAGGTCTCTTTAGGTTTACTTAATAATAATGATCAACATTATCATTATGATTAAGTTCAAGATTAAACAACTATTAATACTTTTTCTCCATACTCATTTGTTTACATCTGAGCCCATTTCAATTGTCACAAACTATAGGAACGTGATTAACTACTTGAAATTAAAATCGGGCGATACGTTACAGTTACAACTCGATTCCAAACAAAATTTAATCACAAAATGCGCTTAACTTTAATCATAACTGAAATATCAGATGCAAAAAACGACGATAGATGATAACACCTATCGAACGCATTATCTTAAAGATATGGTTACTTATAGCGAACACACCCGCAACAAAACCTGCGTCCAAGTTCAAAGTCATTTTGCATTTTTTTCGCTCGACTTTGCCGTGACATGAGCAGAAGAGAGTCGAGGACTAACCAAGTTTTAACTTTTACATCAACACGTAACACGTTCAGTGCCAGGGTATCTGGAATCCATAGAAAACTGACGCGTCTTAAAGATTGTCCTATCGGTTTTTTACAACTACACGGTATGATATCGGCGATCTAATATGTCTCGCGGCTGTAAGTTTACATAACTGTCCGGACAAGTTTAAGAACAGTTAAAGAGTCAATGACACCGGGCGTAGGCGATTCGGTCACTACGCTATCGAGTATGCCGGCTGAATACTGATGCCTAACAATGACGTGTGTCGGATGCAGTAACTCATAGTTCGGTTCAGTAAATGATTTTTCTTCTGTCAAACTTTGCTTGCAGGTGTCTCTTTAGAGGTGAGGCGCACTAGGCAAAATGCGTACTGAGTCTTGCAAGTATGCATCCACAAAAATACTAGTGCGAAAGACTAGAGTCTGGCAAACGAAATCTGTCCCAGAGAACCATCGGCAATTTCAAAAAACCTGCAGGTGTTTACACTGACTGTACACTGAATAAACGGAGTTGATACTATTTGATTTCCTGATTTTTTCACATCAGTGTTGGAGTATCAACTCCGTTTATTCAGTGTAATGTCCGTTTCAAAAGCTGCAGGTTTCTTGAAATTGCCGCTTTTTCTCTAGGACAGCTTTCGTTTGCCAGACTCTTGCGCCATCGAATACCTACTTACGAGTACGCGATTCAATGAGTAAAACGGGCCATTTTAGTATGCGTCTGTCTTGGGAGTACAAGTAATGTAAAGTCACAGCAAGTACAGACACTTGATCGAGACCTGCCTCGGCGCCTAAAGCGAGTTGCGCGCCCGATTGGACGTTGAAAGTTGCCGCACTCCTAACTGCGGCCGCGTGGGAACGCGTACATACGAGTACATGATAAGACTCGTTCCAAAAACCTATTCCAGTAAATACGTGTCCCACCTCTAGCTCTCTTAACCAGAACTAGTGCTTTGGAAATCGACGGACGAATTAACCAGCGAGTTTAAGTTGTCCTGTCAGACCGTACAAACAATATGTTTGCGCGTGAATTCCCAATTAGGTAGCTCAAAACCCGTTCGTATGACTTCACTCGCCCGACCGACTATTCGACATGAAACCGCTTTTAAGAGATTAACGCCTCTTGGTACTCCTCTCGCTAGTCGCTAAAGCCAAGTATGGTAATGATTTGACCAAATGACATTATTTAGGTATAAATAGCTGCATCTTAGGCTCCAAATGAAAACCAGCGCCATTTGTGTACTTTTTGTCATAGTTCCTACATTTAATGGTTTAATGTGTCTACTGATTGCCTTATTTTATTGTGTTTATGTATTATCTAATATCCGAATAAATATGTTATTCATTCATTCATTATAATATAAGCAAGAAAGTTTAATATTGTAATGGGAATAAAAGTGATAAAATAACACAACGCCCCAAACAGGATGGGTGACCATCATATTAACCCGATATCACCAACATGTAAAACGTGCCCTGATGTGGCCAATTAACTGAGTTTGAATAAATAACACAGACGACAATCTCAAGGCAAATGAACAACGATAATGACTCAGGTCTGGCTTCAAACTGTAACCACTACGTTCGCCGGATAAACGTTCAGAATCACTACCGCTTGGTGATTATCTGCTAAAGTAATAAAACTATTTTAATGAGGTTTGAAAATAATTTTCACTGACTTGTCGTGAAACGTTTACAGCGTCGTGTCTAATTCACTTTTAAAAGTCACGTGTAAATAAATACCGATACTAATGTATCGACGATAAAATAACAGTTACGACTAGAAAAGCAACCAATATAATATTCCGCTGACACACATTTTTGAATTAGTCTCTTGTCGATTTTGAACACTACAATTAACTTAAATGTTTGTTACCAACTGAAATTGATACAAATTAGACAAATCAAACCAGTGTGTATTAAATTAAACCATATAACATTCGTCAAATTCAATACTGGTAGATTATTCAATGAAACCGAGCCTTTAATCGTTTAGCATATCCACACGTTAAGTCCTATATTTAAAACACTGGAGCAGTTTCTAGTATTTTTACCCGACTGCGTGAGACCGTTATTTACTGCTTTACTCCAGTAAAAATTAACATTGTAAATCCTAGATAGTGCCTTAAAATGATGCCTACCCCATGATATATACAAGGTGACAAGGGATGAGATAACATCAATCGTCAATTTGGTGGCGGTAGGACCCTGTGCAGGGTCCGTCCGGGTCGCTACCACCATCTTATTGATTAATCACCCACCAAGCAACTATTGTGTTCCGGTGTGAGGATAAGACAACCGGTGAAATTACTATCCATAGAGGCATTCCATCTTCATCCTCAGGGTTGGCAACGCATTTGAGGTCTTAGGATTATATAGTCTTGAGAATTCAAATGTCTTTGGGTCTCGGATTTCACTTACCATCAGCCCCCGTTTTCGCCACCTCGACAATGACACGTGATAGGTGACATTTCAGTATACATTGCAAAGTTAACAGGCTGATACATCACTGGGTTTCATATAAGCTGCGCCATGTACACTAAAATGTCACCTGTCATTGTCAGTATGGTGAAATAGGGGGCAGGTAGCCTGAGTGCTCATGTGCCTTCTCTTTATCATAAAAAAAAAAACGCCGACGACCTCGTAGGACGGGTATGCCAGGTACGGAAACCTAAAAAATATATTCTTAGACTCACCAAGGCGCGTAGAACTCGACGAGGACCTTCTTTTCAGTGTCGAAGACGACTTCATCGAAGTTGGTGGCAACGAGGACCTTCACCGCCTGCGCCGCCCAGTCCTCTGGCAGCTCCTCGCTCAGGAGGTGCTGCTTCAGGTTACCAGCGAAGAACGATTGCACGAATTCCTGGGGACAGCAGGAGGGGCTTGAGAATATATCCTACTTCCTACTTATCATAAAGATTTGTCAGCTAAAAATCCTTTGCCATACAGCCAGTAGGACAAGGATAAACTAAAAAAAAACCTCATTATTGTTTTGAGGGTTTATACCCTTCAATAACCGACACTCATTCCATAGAATGTTTTACTAAGCCAAATTTTCATTTCATCGACAGCCATTTCCACGTACAGGAGTTATAATTTTATGATCACACGTCTAACATAACCTACGTAACCCATGCCTAAGATAGCGTAAAAACAATGAGGTTTCAGCATAAATTTGCTGTCGATGAAATGAAATTCGGTGAAACGACACATTCGATGAATGATGATCCCCTGTTTTCAGTTTCGTGTTTCGGAGTAACCAGAAAGACTGAAAATGTTTGGACGTTTGTAATTGCGCGCGCGCAATGCTAGTCTTTAATAAACATAGCCAAATAATGCTAGGGTAAGCCTATTCCAAGTTAATCCTTTTGAAAGGACTGCTGGGACGCGTATCATATTAATCTATTTTTTTATTGATTACTCCTTTTAGTTATGCATAATAATTGACTTCGTAAACAACAACACGGTCAACAGCCTTTTCTCTCAACTTTTGCTGTCAAACATGTTTAAATTAACATAAAAAGTATTTGCGGATTCTATTACCATTCCAACAATAACATTATTGTACACAGATGTTTTGTTTGTTGTTATGGTTTTTTTTCAATACATAAAAATCCCTTGAAATATCCTTAATACGAAAACATACTTAACTGCACATGCATTGAAACGTTGAGACCATAAAAACCTCTATTTTATGAGCCGTTCCTAATTCGCTATAAATGTGTTTTCAAAACACGCACTCGACTTGTCGTTTATTAGCCATACTACTGAACAAGCACCGGATCTAGTTGCATAATGAGAACTAGAGATTGCAAATCTGTGTTAGTCGAAACAGCCTCCACTATAGATCTTCTGTGATATTTTAAAACAAAAAATCACTCTTGCATTTTGTTCACATACATAGATCGATCCAACTAAAGTAAGAAGACACAAAGTTAGTTTTACGTTCGATTACACAGAAGAGAGGTGGGAAGGGCGAGAGAAAGAATGCAAAAATGTATCATGTGTCTCTTACCACACTCATGTTCTACAGATCAATGGTCGTGATAATAACAGTATTGGAGTAATACCATACCATTATTATTGTTATGAAAGTTGAAAGTTGTAACATTACGTTGATTGTGTATGTTGTGTTTGCCGACACGTTGGCCTAGTTGGGAGTAACCCTGCCTCCGAAGCTTGCGGTCCTGGGTTCAAATCCCGATAAGGGCAGATATTTGTGTGATGAGTGCGAATATTTGTTCCTGAGTCTTGGATGTTCTCTATGTATTTCTCTATTTAACTATGTTTATCGCTGCCTAGTTTGGGACTAGGTCAGTTTGTGTGAGATTGTCCCTCGATATTTTTTTCCATCCCTAATCATACTTAAATCCCTTAATGAAATAGCAACTTTTTGGCGCTATAGCGATTCTGTAGCCTCGTCTTGAAGCGATTGGCGGAACGCCCTGGGGAAGTCAGTCATAAGTATAAAAGGGCGGGTATGCATAGGCATTTTGCCCTGATAAAAAAAAGTGTGGTATTGTAAAAACTTGATGGTTACTCCAGAGCACTAAACTCAAAACAAAAACTTTACGTTATCACTTATATTCTATTGTTACACGAGAAATAGATAAAGTACCGTGACTCCTAGCTATGGATAGAGCCCCTGTAAAATGTGGCTATGTTGGGACTTACCTCAATAACGTTGGCAGAAAGCTCCGTGGTGGGGGGCTTGTACTTGGCCATATCTTGTTCAAGGGCGATGAGGCGTGCTGCTGGGATCTCTTCTTTCTTCATGCCGAAGAACTCCAGAATTCTGGGGACAATAGCGGTATTTAGTAATGACAATGCCTACGTCAGGAGTGGCCATTGGTGATTGACATACTTCCATTCCAGCAATACTTATACACACTAATTCATACTATCCAAAGTAATATTATAATTGTGAAAGTAACTATGTCTGTGTGTTTGTTACGCTTACATACATAGGGCACTTTTTAACCATGAGTTTGATTCAGCTTGTACTGATGTAAGTAAATAAATAAATATTTTTTTTTTTATAAATAATCACAGGACAATGTCACACAAATTGACCTAGTCCCAAACTAAGCTCTAGGCTTGTACTATGGGTACTTGACAACGATAAACTTACTTATATAGAGAAATATATACTTAAATACATAGAAAACATCCAAGACTCAGGAACAAATACTCGTGCTCATCACACAAATATCTGCCCTTACCGGGATTTGAACCCAGGACCCCTAGCTTCGAAGGCAGGGTCACTCCCAACCAGGCTAGCAAGTCGTCAAAAGAGTCAGTCGTCAAAAGTGATAAAAATAAACATAATTGTGATACAAAACTGTGCAATAATGCATATAATAATTCGAAAACTTCTGCATAGCTACATTTGTAAAACGAACTAAATGTAATATATAAAATTCTCGTGTCACGGTGTACGTTATTGAGCTCCTCTGAAACGGCTCGACCGATTCTTATGAAATTTGGTGTGCATATCGGGTAGGTCTGAGAATCGGCCAACATCTATTTTTCATACCCCAAAGTGACAAGAAAAAAAAAATGAAGCGGGCGAAGCCGCAGGTCGCTAGTATATTCATATATGTATATTTTTATATTTATCATATTCTTTTTATATATTTATCAAATCTCATCACTCAAATTATTTACACACTTCTCGTGCGGTGTTAAAGAGAACGAAATACTTTCGCGCTTCAAGTCCCGGAAAAACTTCAGTTAGAAGTTCTTACCTCTGGTGGTCGTCTTCATCGGTGTCGATGGCCACAGACATGATCCTGTCGCGGTAGTTCTTGGCCACAGGCTTGATCTCCTCCACATATTTGTCAAAGTCGCCATTTTTCTACAACAAACAAACAGCATGTCATCTCTCCACTTAAAACTTATTCAACACGGTCGAAACAACCACGCAACTTAACTAAGGTCAAGTTGTGTACGAAGCTAGCGGTCCTGGGTTTAAATCCCGGTAAGGGCAGATATTTGTGACTGATGAGTGATGAGTTTTATGTATTTCTCTATTTAAGTGTGTTTATCGTTGTAATTTTTGAGAAATTTTCCCGTGATATTTATTTATTCAATTTGTTTGTCCAATTGACGTCTACACTTTTAATTTTCTGTTTAACCTGATCAAAGACAACTTGCCGTTGGTAAAGTTGTTTGGTTATTCCGACCGTGCCGAATAATATGTATTGAGAAACAATCTAGTTATTGCTAGTTATACTTTAATTACTGGATCCAGTTATTTTAATCTAGTGGCCAGTGTTTCAATACACATTATCATCATTCAAATTAGGCAAATTCATTCAATAAGCGTGGCCCGGATTTAATAATAGTTTCAGGTCTTTCTGGGTAAAACCATATTGACTTTGACATAATGTTATAGTATTGTTTTTAACTCGGCGGCCATTATCTAAATAAATAAGAGCTATCCAACGTCGACAATACGATAACACATCAAAATCAAATAGGTTTTCCCGTGTAGAATCTCAGCCCTGATGAAGTGAAATAGTGTAACGGTTGTATTCATCTTGCTTTCTCAATTAGTCTACCGATGGATACTGAAGCCGTCTGAGAAAGATCGATCGTTAATAAATACGACCTTTGCCCACCAAATACGATGTCGTTTGTTTATTCGCTACATCATACATGTTTAAAAGATTCTAGTCTTTATCAGTTTAGAAGAATTCCCATTCCGTAATATTTGTTGGCGTCAAAAAAATCGCACATATTGAAATTGACAATTATTTTTATTTATTATTTATTGATTAGTATGAGACAGGAATGTAGTATAAATTAAAATCACAAATTGAAATTAATAAATCTAATCTGAATAAATTGACAATTAATTTTGTTTATGAACGCAGTATGTTTAACAAAAGTACAACTATTTGATACACTTTAAAGGGTAATTTTTAAGTGTTATGATTATGACATTAGTAAGTAAAATAAACGGAAGAACTTTGATCCTAGTCCAAATAAGCATTTAAAAAGTAATAAACGCGGGATGTAATGAAGTGAGATACATTTTTCGCGGCCGCTGAGATTCGTTTTTTTTTTTAATTTGCCTTGGCCTGGAACGCAGAACTTGTCCGAGCGAAATTACATTTGAGCAATGACCTTTTAGTTCCTCTATCATAAGTTAACAGAAGATAGCTGTCTCATAACCACCTTCACTCGCGCATATGGAAACTTTCTATGACCGGTATAGGCATCAAGACATTTTATTCGATGTTCCAAAATTAGTTTTCACAAACTTAATTGAGCCGGAAATTGATTATGGTTTTTGTTTCAAAAGTCACCTTGTACAATATCGACTATTAAAACAAACCATAACCGGTTCCGCCAAATTAGATCGATGACGCGACGCGATAAACGCAAATAATTTAAACAATACCTACATCAAGTCGCTTCAAACGGAAAATACATCTGCATTTTAATGTAACTTTTTTAATTAAATGAATAACTGAAAAAGACTAACGTTATTTATATGCCTTCTCAGATACAGTCATTAAAATTCCAAAATGATGATTCAAAATTCAACATGTCGTCATACTTTGAAAAACCTAGTATCTGATGTTGCGTGATGTACGATTTTAAACTTAAACATGAAGTGAAATAAGTTTAGAATCGTTAATCATAAAATATGAGATACGAGGTTTTTCCAAAGTAGTGACTATATGCAAATTAATGTTTGAGAGGGTTTCCGAACTTAAATAACTATAGCGCTCTAAATACTTAATTAACATTAAACTGTCGATGCAAAATTATCTCAACGAAAAGTTAACGGTACGCGCTGGCCTACTTATCAACGAGATACAGTCACAGAACACGGTACACTTTTTTTGTGCATGACAAACTGGATTTACTTTTTGCGCCGATATTACTTTCACGGAATTACGAGCAACGTGGAGCGGTCACCCGACCTATACTCGACCCGAGTTGAACTTTCACCATTCATTGAAGTTCGCACGCCGTGACGGGATGAGATCTCTATGAATCTGAGTAACAATTACTGTATTCAGATTCACTGAAAGACTGAACTATCGTGTACCAATTTAAACCACCTGCTATAAATATTCCGAAAAAGAGGACAGACATTAAACAAGATTTGTTATTACCGCTTTTTACGATCGTTTTGCTGAATTCTGGGTACACGCGTTTTAACACGTAAAAGTTTCATTTCACTTCAGATCAGGGAACCGATTTTTGACTTTCGAGCGTTCGAAAGTTTCAATCGAAAGTAACCAAAAACAATAAAATGGTATTTTTGACTTGCGAGCGATAGAAAATATAAACACGAGTGGTAAGTGGCATTCGTCCTGTTAATACTAAAACAATTCATATTGTTATAATACTTATAGCAAAATTAGCGACATAAAATAAAATATTACAATAGGTATGGCAAGTCTGGAGGAGTATTTAATTTTAGTAAATAATAATAAAGAGGAAGAAGATGAATTTGTGCCTGCGCAACCGCCGCGTTTTCGGCTAGCGGAATTAGGAAACGAGCCATTTCTCGAAAGCGAAAATAAATTTAAGAAGAATTACAAATTAAGTAAAAGCCTATGCAGATATTTAATTCATAAGTTAAGGCCGTTTGTCTCGGATGCTCAACGACCATGTGATTTAAGTATTAACGCAAAAGGTAAGTTAATTAGTTTTGTGTGATTATTATGGATACAACTTAAAGTGTTTGCAATAATGTTACAAAACAATTGCATGTTCTAACCAGTTACTATTATCTAGAAAGAAAGAAAGAAACCTAGCAATGACATAGACATCCACAGACGAGGAAGCGTTTCATTTAACCTAAATTTATAACCAGTCAAGAATTTGTAAAATAGCGTAATAAATCTCACTCGCACTTAAATAATAATTAACTTGTTATAATTTCAACTTTTGATGGTTTCACACATTTATTCGCATTCAAAATATGAATTACAAAAAACCGGTAAAACATCGACTTACTGCGTATAATGAAACGCGTTCCAACTTAACAGTACTATTTAGTCAATCCCTCAGTTTCGAGTGAGAATCTCAAAAATATGGAATTTGGTACCATTCGAAAATAAAGCGTGAAAGATTGTCGCATTCGAATATTTTCTACTGCTGCGTTTTGAAATCGAACGCTCTAAAGTCAAAAATCGGTTCCCTGACCCTCTACATAAATAAGTAAAACTTATTCCTATTTGTCTACTTATCGCGTAGCGTACACTAAAAAATTATCAAAGGGAAACAGTTTGTTGCTGTACAAAGTGAACTGATAAGGTTGTTTAAAGTACGCAATCAATTTATCTCCATGCGAGAAATACAATTAGGCTGCTGTGATGCCTGTGATTAACTCTGTGGTTGACAGAAGAATTCTGTGATCTAATAATGCTATATCAAATTAAGAAAACAGGTTTTTTTCTAGAGTTGTTTAAAGTTGTTTTAATTAAATAAATAAATAAATAAAGAATCATTGTTTTTTATATCCATATGGAGGATATAACAAAAGTTTAAGGTTAACTTCCATGGGCGTGGGTCGCCGGCCAATGCGACAGATGTGCGTGATTATGAAAATGTATGGCGCTAGTTCCGTGGTATAGGCCTCGCTCAATAATTGGCTGGGAGGGCAAATTTTCCTTCTAAATGCTGGTAAAACAGCATCAAAATCTTTAGTATATTCTTAAGAACAGATACTATTTAGAGATTTATAATATTTAATTATACCTGGGACATATAGAATGATTCCTTTGACAGTTCATATAAACCAAATTCAGACTTGTTTTCTAAGACATTTTTAAGATAAACGTTACATTAAGAAATGCATTTGTAATAGGGCTTTTGCTACATCGCCCCAGGTATAAAAGAAAAACAAAAAAAAATTACCATATACTGAAAAAGAAAATAAAGGCAGCCATAAAATATCTTACCTTGGATAGGAACAACAGGAGGTGGTATTTGATCTGTCCTCCGAAGATCTTGGAGGCAGTCTCATGCGAGAACTCAACAATGAGGGGCATGCTCTGTACAAACACCCATTTCTTCAGCAGGTCCTCATCAAATAGTTCCTCTGCGTACTTCACACGGGGCTCTTCAAACTATTGGCAAAGAAAAGGTCATGTTAGGGATAAGATTTACAAAATATACTGCCGCTGAAATGGCCCTGTCAATACCAATATAATTAGATCCTTGCATTAGCTTGCCTAAAAGCAATGCCTTTTATGAATCTTCCTCCAAGGTGTATCTATAGGTAGGTACTTGCTACATTTTTTTTTCACACTTAATTTTAAAATAGTAACAAAGACAATGGTGATTTAAAATGTAGCAAGTAATAATGAGATTAAAATCTGTAGTTTAAATATAGTTTGCAGCACAATTTGCATATGACTTGTTCTCTATCATATCATAACTTAAATGCAGCCACGTAATTGCATAAAAATTTGATCTCCATGTCAATGTCACATTATCACTCAGTCTTATCAGTTAAAACTTCAGCTCATTTCTCTTACACAATAACCTCCATATAATCATAGATTCAGATTGCCACGTGTGGTTGCCGGGTTAGAATAGTGCCACTCCATGACTTCTTGTGGATGTCGTAAGAGGCAACTAAGGGAATAAGGGTATGGGTTACTGTTATGGTCTTGATGCCTGTCACTATTACACTTACAGAATTATAAATCACTCTTTTTAGAGTTGTTGGTATTTCTGTAGCTCTGCGTGCGTACCACACTCTGGGAATATAGGCATGATGTTATGTATGTAATCATAGATTCAAACATCACTATCTTGAATGTTTTTTTTTTTTAAATTGGTAAACATTTATGTACAGTAGCCAAAAACAAAAATGTGTATTACTTACGTTCTTGTAAAGAACAACATCTTCTTCTTCTGCTTCCAATTCCTTAATGACCTTCTCGTCAGTGACAATGGCAAAGACCTGGTCATCAATGAGGCCAGCAGCATTCAGATAAGCCTTGGCTTTGGTGGTCTCCTGGTCAGGGAAGAAACCAAACACAATAACACTGCTGGCAGCAATGAGCTCCTTGGCTTGCTCAGCAGAGGTCACCTCCACAGCTGGAGGGCCAGTCTTCTTCTTCAACCAGGCAACAATATCTTCAGCCTGGCGACCACCTGTTAAAATTTACAAGTTCCTTAAATTCAACATGATAGAGCTCAATAACTTGATTTAATCATTAATTAGTCACACTTCACCATATCACAAGTAGAACTAATCAGATTAGGTTGACTTTAATTGCATGAAATTATTTAATTACTCATAAGATTTTTTTTATTTACCAGAGTAGTCAATGGGGCTTCCATTTTTGAAGAATTTTAGGGTAGGGTACCCTCGGACGCCGTAGTTTTCGGCGAGTTCCTGCTCCTGGGTGGCGTCAACCTTCGCCAATTTGATGGCAGATTCTTCCTCCAGAAGTTTAGTAGCTGCCTTAGCATATTCTGGCGCGAGCGACTTGCAGTGACCGCACCACGGAGCATCTATAGCGACAAAAAACACGTTCACACTCTTGACGCGATGCGCGCATGCAACTGTACCGGCTGACTTATTGACGTGTCAATACCCCCGTTGCACATAAATGATTAAAAAATGTCACACTAATTTCCCACGCGGTACTCAACCATAAAGTAATTTAGAATTTAAGATAAAAACTTACAGAATTCCACCAGGATGTAGTTGTTGGATTGGATTGTGGTGTCAAAATTGGATTTGCTCAGCACGAGTACATTCTCCTCTGTAGGCACATCGTCTCCGAGAGCGGCACCCAGAAGGGCTATCGCTACGGTAAGTAATATAAATCGCATTTTGTACTAGTCAGTCACTTAAAACCTACTCGGAAGACGGGGTACTACCAAATGCCGACAAAGCCGAAATTTTATGCTTCTTCATTCACTGTGACCAACTTGACGTTTGACGTGGCAGCGTCGATCGTTGTGTATGGCCGCTATTGGTTGATATGTTGTTTTAATTCATGTGACACAACAAACAAGACTGTGGCATCATTTTATTCAGCCTACTACATTATATAAGACCTTTATTTCTACAATATAGAACAACACTATAGTTCACGATAGGATTGAAAGTACTAACTATATTATTACTTGTTAAAAATAATCATATTGAAATTCATTTACATAATTTAGTAACATTTTTTTATTCACTTCGGCAACGTTAAAATGAAATGACAGGTGTATATAAAAACACACTTATTCGTTGTTTATTGGTATTTTGACATTTAACCGTACAACTGCCTCGACCTTACCAACATCTTTATCTAAAATAGCTTGTTTTGTGGTAGACGTTTGGCATCACCAATGTCGTTATGTAGATATTTTATTATTATTTCGCTCGACAGTTGACACGACTCATTATAAATATGTTAATATATTTAAAAAAAAACATTTACTAAAATAAGGAGTGGATTCCACTAGGTAGTGGTTAACATGAAATTACTGCTACTTGTTCAGTTATAAACATCGAGCAACTGAAATAATGATGTAATGGAGGTACTCAATAATTTATAGCCTATGTCCTTTTTAAAACACCTATCTATCTCTGTATGTACTGAAAGACCAATAAGGTTTATAAAATTTTATATGCCGACTGTACTAAATTTATGTACAAATGTACAAACTTATAACCAACGATGCTGGCACGCGCACACGCGTCAATTATACACATTTATTTTAAAAGTTTAAAAAATTGGGTGCCATCCAATTTTTATGCTACTGTCCTTCCTCATTGAGATCAGTTAGAAACAAGTTCACTCATAAGTGATACAGCAAAGGTGAATTTTGTAATTTTCGTTCATTATTCATAATTGTTATAAGTTATTATTGGCTCCTTTTATTTGGCAACTGCATGTAATCTAACAATAAAGTTTCCTTGAGACAGTTTTAGTTATTCCACTGAACATTATCTTTCATTGGAGAATAAATCCACTTCTGGCTAAGTGGCGGTGCGGTGCTAGTAATTCTGTTTAATTTAAAATTACATTTTTAGATGCCGGAGCTTACAGTGACGTCAGAGATATACGGGGAATATAACTATAATACCAAAATTGCACCTAGTATTGAAGGAAGTAAGTATATTAAACTAAAAATAAGTTTTTACTTACGAGATATTTATAGTACCTACATGCCTTTATTGTAATAAAATTACATTTTAGATGTTATCTCGGAGTTCCCTTTTCTTCTACCAAAAGGTGAAAACAGTATTCAATTTGATGAAGATAATGACTTGGACATTGAAAGACCTCAAAAGGAAGTGATAAGAATTGGTAAGTTTTTATTTAATCAATAGGTATATGATTTGTTCGAACTTTGTAAGGAATAAGTACCTACCAAATGTGTAAAAAAAAACAAACGGAACAACCAGTCAAGTGCGACTCGAAATCGCGCACCAATTGTTTCGTACTTATATTTAAATTTCCTTTAGTCAGAATAGGTCTTACAAATCAAATAACAACTATAAGGATTAAGAGCAGGTTTTAATACGAGGTATGAAAGGTTTTGTTTAATTTTTCGAGTAGTCTTCTTTCCTGTATTTTTTTCTACGAAATATACTATGGACTCTTTCATTTCGCAAACTTCTGGAAGGAGATAACGACCTAAGTAATTTTTCTATGTTAACTACGCGGCGCATTTTTTTTTAAACTTGATTTGAAATTAGCTATTATCGAAATTGAACCTACAATTGAGCCTATGGGCCTTTTTTTAATGCATTTAGGTCATAACGTTTCCCAATTTATCTACAGCTTTTATACCTAGTTGGTGAAATACGCCGCGTTAATTGTGAAAGACAGAAAGACGGACGGCCGGACGAAGCATGGTCGGAGCCACGCCGTAAAAGTTACCGTTTTACCTTTTTGGCAAGGACGGAACCCTAAAAATAGTGACGTCGTGCAAAGTTTAAAAAGCCTTAATAAATACAAAATTAAATTACATATTTTAAAAATCGAACAAACACGTACAAATATCTTATTTTCAGAACACAGCTCTAAAACCCAAATTGCCTTAGTTGGGCTACAAGTATGGAGAGGGGCGTTCCTTATAGGGGACTTACTTATCCATTTAGGAGTTAAAGGGGAACTGAAAGACAAAACAATACTAGAATTAGGCGCTGGTACCGGTGTAACCAGCTTTATAGCTGGGATGTATGCCAAGAAAGTTATATGCACAGGTGAGCAAGCTTCTGTTATTGATAAATCGTCCTTCTATTTGGATTGTATCTGTCTAATGAGCGTCTTTTATCCGTCGATTAAATTCTGTGTCGTCACCTGTTTAGATAATGTATTATGTATTGCTTGCCATACTTGGTGAACACTTTAAAATCATTATAATGTTATAAAATACGTATTTTCTGTTAATTATAAGATATATCATGAAATTGAGCTGAATATTTTAGAGTGAATGCTGAAAAGTACAAAATATGTGGATTAACATCATCAATATAAACTCATATCGTCTGCACGTACATTTTATTTATTACAGATATAGATATTGGTGGCATAATGGAGCTCATTAAATTAAATGCGAAGTACAACCAGAAACTTATAAAATCCCAGTTCAAAGTAAGCACGCTGAATTTCACGGACACGGCTTGGAGCCAGCAACTTACTAAGGAAATAAAAGATGTCAACATCATAATTGCTGCTGACGGTATGTCTCTAAAAATATCAGATCATCCAATTTTTTTTTCTTATTATTTAGGCGTGAATCTACCTCCTACCTACTACACTGAACTTCTTCGCGATCTCTCAAAGCTCTACGTTAGAAAAATGTATTTATCTTGCTTACTCATTTTTACCTTATCGATGGGTACACAAGCTAAACTACCGGGTTAAAAAGATATAGGTATGACATATTTTAGTATTATTTTTTACTCGACCGTTGTTACTGTCATGAACCTAAATAAGAATTATCAAGTCGTTGAAAATACGGAAACCCGTCAAAGACAATATCGTTTGTACTGTGTGGGAGCTCAGCCCAGACAAGCCGAGATAAATAAGAACTTACTGGGACTCTATTCTAATGGATTATAACGACATTGCGTTTGACGTGTTTTAGTATTGTTTTTAACTCGGCCGCCATTACCGTCAAGTACCTACGTAAATAAGAGTTATCAAAACGTTAACAATACCGTTTTTATCGTCAAGAATCTCAACACATTACAAAAAAGGATGCCGTAAGACTATTCCACTACACCAAGATCGCATAAAAACAGATTAGTATTTTTTTTTTTTATTAATTTCATGCCATGTATCTCAGGAAACAATTATTTTGACCTTTTCGAAATGCGCCACAAAGGCAACAATGACGGATATATCCGTCACGACTGAGAGCTCAAAAATATTAATTCTCAATACTATAATCTCAAGACTGCAATCCTAAGACCTACGATGGGATGAGAGACATAAGATGGGATGCCTCTATGCTAGTAATTACACTTACTTCCTCGTGGTCCTACTAATTTGTCCTACTAGTCAAAAAGTGAACCTAGATTTGATCACTAAATACTAATTGTGGTTGTAAAAGTAGGTAGGTTAGGTTCGTTAGGTATCTTCAGATGCCCGAAGGGCAAAACCACTTAGAAGCAGGAGCTCCGCCCTTGGGCGGGGCTCCGTCGTAAGTCAGTAGGACAAAAATAGTAGGACCACGAGGAAACGGCCGTAATTACGCCGGATGTCTTATCCCCACACCGGAACAACAATGCGCTGCTGCTTGGCGTCGACTCAAATCTGCGCAAATTGACAAATTCTACATAATATTATATTATAATTATGTATGGGCTCGGGTAGCTATCAAAACGGCGTGGAAAAGGTTGAGAGGATTGCTAACGTAAATAAATCCACACAAATGCGTTTTTTTGTAACATGTAGATATTATGAAAAACTAGGTCTGTAATTAGATACATTTCCCTTTCCAAGAAAAAAAAAAGCTTAAAATAAAAAAATGGAATTGGTAACCTAGTTTTTCATAATAACTACACCGTATCTAAGAATCGAGGAAATCAGACTTGATTTAGGGGGTGAGAAACGTTATCAACCGGAGTTGAAATCGTTTGTTTTTTTTGTTAGATACGCGATTTAAGTGTTGCCTTGCAATCCTCTTTAGCTAGCGCTTCTAAAAAGCCCTTATTAATTTGCCATAAGGTTCATTGTGAGTCTCTTACTACCATTTAAGTACCTACTTCAAGTTTGTTTTTTCTTGTTTTTTCCAGTGGTTTACGATGACGATGTCACAGCTGGTTTCGTGGCCACCATACAGAAAATACTTAATATAAACCCGCCCAAAACTCTGTACATGGCACTAGAAAAGCGCTTCGTATTCACGATAGAACACATGGACTCCGTCGCTCCCTGTTACGAGACATTCCTCACCCTCCTAGACAAGGTTAAAGCGGATTGCAACTGGACCGTAGAACAACTGCCTTTAGACTTCCCAAAATACTTTACGTATGAACGCGTCAAGGAGTTGGTGCTATGGAAAATATCGTCTACTTAATCCTATTTGAGAGAAATTTCTGTGATAATAAATATCATCTATTTTGTTTACAGCAGTTTCATTTGGAAAAGAAAGACTTATTATGTATTCTGTAAATCTCTATTTAAATTTGCTTTACTGAATCTACAGGGTACAGAAATACTTAGCTAACCGAATGGTTTTAAATAGACAAACTAACATTGGTACCATGAACGTGTACAAAAGTTGTATAAATTAATAAAAAACATTTAGAATAACTTATTAAATAATAGTCAGCCTCGTATTTGAAAAATGGCCAGTAAATTTAAAAAAAGTCATATCCGGACGTTTTTATTACAAAACATCATCAACAAGATCAATTGACAAATTGACAAATCAAATTCGAAAAAGGGCATTATCAGTAGTACGACTCACTAGTACAACCAAGATTACACACAGCACACACATGAAAAGTTGCCTATTTGATGAACTAGTTTGCACGTTCTCTGAGAGCTTGGTAGGGCCTTTGTTAATGGTACTACTGGCAACGTCAAGACATAATTTGCGTCGGCGAGGGCGAAAACTGTGCAACAGCTCAACTATCACTAGGGACAAAAGAACTTGTGCAATTATATCTAAGCTTACAATTATTTTTGCGTAGGCCAGTGTTCATTGTACTTGGTGAGGAAGGTTTTCCGCAGTTCCGAGTTGCGAGCCTGCTGGTCCTTCTCTTTGCTGAGGGTCTCAACGCTTTGGCCGACGCAAAGGTCGCCGGTAAAGTGTATGATCAACACTTGGGTATTGAACGTCACGTTTTTGTCGGGATTCTGCTTCGCGTAGGAGCTGTAAGATGGTGGACCAAAATCCATTGTGCAGGGTAGCGTTAGATCTTCAACTGTAAATCAAAAAGGTGAATGGGAAGTGGATATCGCTATGCGTTTGGATGCATATGAATTCGCCATGGTAATTATTTATTATTTAGGAAATATTATTAGTGAATATATACTTCTTTTATAGTATTCATCAATCATCAATGTTATTATATGTGTTGGCAAATTGACTGAATGTATATGTATGTAAACGTTCATTACATTACCGTATTTTAAAATATGTGGCTATACATTTATATAACTGAGGCCCTAGCCAAGATGCGTTCGCTAACTAGCGTTTCTATTAGATTTGTTTTTAAGCCAATCGCGTCACTGGTAGATCACGTGACTTTTCGTATGACGTGATCTACCAGTGACGCGATTGGCTTAATATTTTATCGGACAATATGGCGCAATGGAGGTCGGGACCAATCACGTCGCTAGATCTTACCGCACTATGTTTCGCCTGGCTTGTGTTTCCCGCGCAATGTTGACTGCCGTATGCCATTAGGTATATTGTTTGGGTAAGTAAACTGTACCTTGGTCCTTCTAACATTTTTACTAACAGACGTTTAAACCCGGCTTAAATAAGAAACGCACGTGCGCTAAACTCGTCTTGGCCTTGCACGGAGTCGCCGGTACACTCCGGCCCGCAGCGGCCGTCCTTCAGGATGCCTCGCATCGTCGTCAACTTACTGATCGCCTTCTCGTTGCTCTTGCTCTGCTCGCTTTTGTGCTTGTCGATGTTGCGAAGGAATTTCTTCATCTACCAGACGTAAAGTACCTTATGAATTTATGTCATGTTACGTCAATGGCAATCTATAGTAACGCAAAAATAGTTTGGATTGGAAAACAAAGGGTTAAATACTCTATTGAGGGAAATCGACAACATGATTATTTTTAAACAAAAAAACTGAGGTTGCCACATGAGAATATTGAAGTTCCACTTGTCACCACGGAAAACTCTTTATCACCTAACTTTTTAATTACCTGGAATCTTAAATAGAAGTGTGCCCGGGATCAGTGTATTTTTTTTCGTAGAGTCGTCTAAGTTACAAAGACACGCAAACCCCTCCCCATTTATAACTTATGTATAAGAGGAGAGTCCGTCATTTCAACTTACATTAGATAATCTCTACTTACTCACTCAACACCGCCATAACTACGTCAACTTCATATAGGTAAGGACCAAAAAGTTGGCCTTTGAGTTAAATTGTCTATGAAACTTTTCCGTTGTGACACGAAAATTAGCCATACATTTGTAGGGATAATTTTCGTGTCACAACGAAACTTTTTTCACTTTTGTTGTTTGTATGGTTAACTACGCTAACTGGTTCAACTTTCTTTTTCCTTACCCATATATGGTTAGTTAAATCTGGTATTACAGGGACAAGTTACTAAAGTAATTATTTACTTATAACGTTTAATATAAAGCAAAGCAAGTAAGTTGGTTCTTACTTTCTAAGATTCCAGGGAGGTACAGTGGACCATTTAAAGCATTATGATTTTACATGGTAGGTAGAACCTGCGTTATGCATACATAATTATAAACTAGGGAAGCCTGCAGAAAGGCTATAATGGGGCTTCCATAGTGCGGCGAACTTTCTTATTTTGCCTAAGCTTCAGTTTCTCAAGTTTGTAATTTTTTGATATACGATGTTTTAAAGATTTTTGGAAAATATTGTGTTCATTTTCAGATTCTTACACGAAGCCCCGCAATACAAAAAGTTTACCTACTATTTGCTATACCAAAAAAAGTCACAAAGGGAATATTAAAATTGAAATTTTGTTGGGATAAATAATGTAGATTGAATCTTACCCGTCTAACTGTTCAAGTTCGGCAAAATAATGTCACTAAAAGGGGTCCTTACTAAAATGCATAAGTACGAACAGTGCAAGTAAAATACTAGTTTGTAAAAAATGGAGGACATATTTTGATTCAAAGGCGGCACTATAAGGAAGTCCGACTATAGTCTTTTATTAGTTTTATTACGATACAGAAGTCATCTTTTAATCTTTTATTAGGTGTCTGGAAAGACTGGAATCCAGCATTAGCGGTACCAAAAACCGATAAGTTTTTGGTTTATCTAAGGCTACTCTTGCATTAGACATATCCGAACAGACAGTCTACGCAGGGGCTTATTTAAAAAAAAACATTAAAGCTTCTCTCGACATACTCTCGATTTATATGTAAAAGGGATGGGGCACCCGAAGTTTCTAAATAATAAATATCTAGCTCCGGAAAAAGACATTATCGACCAAGCAGGTCGTCCGGTAACCTGCGGGGAGGGAAGATGGCCAGTTGATAATTTTTATTTTTATTTATTTATTTCCATAAACAGAGATAAAGTTACAAACTCTGTTCACACTTAATAGTAGTAGTAAGGTTTAATTATAATATAAGCTATTTGAGTTGTGTCCTCCGGCCCCCGCACTAGTATAGGTAGGTAGGTACACGTATTACTCGTACGGTGGGGCGATTCAACGTACTCAGCTATGCAAAGGTACAAACACGTAAGTAAGTACCTAAGATTTTTGTAGACGTGCTAGAACTATATTTAAAACAAAAGATTAAATTGAGAAAAAATAATTTGGGTACGACATAAATATCCGGCTTTTGCTTTTGATTTATTCTGTTTACTGATTTACTCTACTCACTTGACATTGGCGAAATCACTGCGGAATATCGCGGTGGACCGCCATTAATAAAAAAAAAATGAAATGATGACCAAGCAACATCGTTTGCTAGTTCCTTTATAGGTGGCAACGAATTAGAGCAGCCTCGGCTTGAGGCACGCACGGCTCACCTATTTTGCTCAAATTCGTACGCGCTCACGCACCGTGCGCGAGCAGCGGGCGAGCGACGAGCGGCGAGCCGTCGAGAGTAGGTCTTTTGACAGTGCTCAAACGCGCCTCGGTGTGCGTGCCTCGCGCAATTTGGACGTGTATCCAAGCGTGCCGCGGGCATAACGCCAAATTCTAACTTGTCTGCTTTCCACAACCGAGGCGATTTCTTCTTTTTGTTAATGATTCGGCGAATTATGATAAACGCCGCCGCGGCTGTCACCATTTTGAAATGTCGGCTCGCGGCTCGCATGCTGCCTCACCCGCGCATGTGCAACAATTTGGCTCGCGAGCATGCCTCACGATGAGCTGCTCAGATTCAGATGATATTCTGTTCAGCGACAGCGATCTGGATATATTTTTTAGCTCTGAATCAAGATTTGTGGCTTCAGTCACCAGATATCTGGAGGCTGGGGCCAAAAAAAGCTCTGTGCATAATTAATGTAATTATTTTGCTTTTACTTTGCTTTTACTCTATGTACATATACTAATTCAATTAGCATGTTTGGTCCTAGTACTGTTAATGTTAATTGTAACAAATGAATAAATAAAGAAATAAATTAATTAATTAATTAATTAATTCGTACCTAGCTTATAATGTATATTCACCGCTGCCGTATCTGTACGTTTGCGGCTTAAGGCACAATAGCAGGATCCTGTTGGATGTATTACTTGAATATCCATTTGCATTTGATTAATTACAGTAGGTAAAGAATACGCGCGACATTTCGGTTTTGTGAACGGCCCTCACGCGGACGGTCCGTTCGTTCCGGAGCGCCCGCACATATCATATTGTTTTGGCATGCCATGGAGAAGGCGAACGCACAGACAGGCTACAGGCGTATACATTTTCAATCTCAAGACTCCAAAAGCATTGCAAACCCTCAGGACTAAGGTGGATATGACACTGCTGTCAAACCAGCATTAAAAGTATCCGCACCGATAGAAAGGTAACAACTTACGGTTTTAGATATTTTCTTTGGCGGATCCTGGTAGGACATCTTAGGCTCCCCCGGGTTACTCCCTACCACATACATCGTGTTCTTTGGTATATCAAAATCCGAGTACACCGGTGGCTGCCCCTCTACTGTTTCCTTCGGACGCCCCGAACCCGTGGACGACTTACTGTTGGTGGGAGCGTACGTAGATTTTTCTGGTATACATTTAGGCATAAGTGTTTTTTTGTTGCGGTTCCTTTCTTTCTTCTGAGCCGGTCGTTCATCTTCGTTGGACAAGCTTTCTTCTGACGTGGAGGGGAATACTTCGTTGAGGCTTAACACCTCAACGTTGCACTCCTCGAGGTTGGCAGGATTTTCGACGTCAGCCACTTGACAGAGTTGGTCGGTGGAATGTATGCTGATAAAGGATTTCTGCCCTGAGCACAGGGTGGCTTCTTCGTCGGCTGCAGGGTTAGGCTTCTTAGACACCGTCACTGAAAAAATATGTGGGTAGTAACAGCTCCCTGTGGTTGATTGAAAGGCTAAGTAGTTGCCGGTTTGATCTGATTAAACTGAAGTAGGTACCAACCTAGTTGTGATGTATTTGTATACTGGGGCTTCTAATCGGGTCATGTATACTGCAATGTGTACGGCAACTATTGCTATCTTACTCTTACTTCCTAACTTAGAGCAAGACGGGTATAGTTGTCCGGCCACAAATTGCAGCAAACACTGCAATTTGTGTACGGCAACTATTGCTATCTTACTCTTACTTCCTAACTTAGAGCAAGACGGGTATAGTTGTCCGGCCACAAATTGCAGCAAAACATGGCCCGTTTAGAAGCCCCTTACGTATAACTGAAAACTTCTTTTTCCCACTAAATATTAATGTTTTTGAAGAAAAGAAGATCTTATGCTTATTTTTTTTTTATTAAGCACCGTAGCATACCTAAGAATGTTACATGTGCTATGTCCTAAGGTGAGAAAGCGAGACTGGGATGAGTCAAACATCATAAACGCAAAATACTTTGCCAATAAGAAAATAATTCGCGGAAAAAAGGCACTAAGGTCCTCTCCGCTTCTTGCAGTCAGAAACAATATCAAAAGACTAGGAGTTAGTTAAATTTTAACATTCATGAAACAAAAAGTACTTTTGAAATCAAAATTTTGTCTGTATCATTTTTAAACCAGATTTAATATGCCGAAAGAAAGGAAATTACAATAAACCGGGTGATATCTTCTTTACTCAAGGCAAACTTGTCACATTATCTCAGTGTAGTTTCACATTTGCATATATTATGCCAATTGATATAAATTTTGCTCTGGATATTTTTTACACAACATAAACAACACTCTCTAAATCTTGAAGATACAGGTTAGTGACGAAAATTAGAATTTTAATGTTTTCTAGTGTAGGCATCTTCAAGGGGACGTAACATTTTGAAAGGTACTTTATTATTCAACACAGACACACACACACTTCGACATTTACCCATTCCCTTAAGATCCAGTTCAGAGAGCCGCAGACAAATGGACGAGGTTACATTGAAGGTTTTAAGTAACAGGGCTCCGTCACTCTGGCACGTACAACTACTAGGAGTTTCCGATAACATGTAAGATCCGACGCCCCAATTCACAAATTCAAAACTTAGTTTTAATTATTTAAAAGAGAAGCTTGACGTAACATCGCAAGGCAATCGAATGTATCTTACCAGCGTATGTGCAACTTTCCGTGGCGTTGCAAGCAATAACTTCCCCTACAAAGAAACATAGGTTAAAGTAAAACGTAATTTGAACACATCGGACAAGCGATAGAACGCACTGTTACCTTCCTCAACATGTTTGTCGGTCTGTATAGTTAGTTTACTTAAATCAGGTATTTTGCGGGCATTCTTCGAGTTTGACATATTTAAACAACAAATTTCAGTTTGTGAACTTTGTCAAATGGCTTCCCATTTTTCTCTTTATTTGTTAGTTTTGACATTCCAATTTTAATATTTTCATCGACAAGAGGTCTATTAAGTTCGCCTTTATGTGAAATAAAACGAAAAAGTATTGAAAATAATTATTATTTCATTTCATAAGTACGAGTAGAATCGATATAGAATAACAAAATTATTCCATTGAAATAAAAAACCGTGAATAATGTAAAATACAGCAAGAAATGAAGTAAACACTTCGTAATGACTAAATATAAATAGGTATTGAACAGTTTAATTATTGTAGCTACTAGATGTAACAGTCTATTTTGTTCTAAATGAAGTCGAAATACTATTTATAACTACATCGTGATGTTATTTTGATTGGTTTTAAGGCAACTGGACACCCTGCAGTCTTGATTTTACGTGGAACACCAAGTTGTATCCACATTTGTAAGTCCAACTGAATTAAAATATCCTGAACCAACAAATGTGTAACAAAAGTACAATGTATGCTTATTATCATTTTTTCTGAAACAGCGTCTAAATCAACAGCAGCAACCCAATGTTATAGAAACACCGCCTTCGACTTATCTGTGAAATGGCAAGAGATTAACTTCTCCATCCATGATATGAATTGTCCGTCGATACGGAGCGACACACATTTTTTATGCGGTTTTCCCATTAAGGAAAACTTAAGCAGTAGAATATTAGCTTGGTAAAAAGGTTTGTAATCGTTGCACTAATGTCTCAATAACGCCACATTTTACCAATTTCACAGACGTTGGTGGGTGACTATGCGACCCGGGCACAGTAAAATCTTTGTTCTAATTTATGGCTTCACCATTAAGTTACATTCATGACGTGAAAGGGACAGAGCTATAGCAGTTATTATAGCAGTCTCATTCACTTGCTATAAACTGTTCTATTTATGGGTTCACCTGGATGGCTTGAATACATTTTTACAATCAGCAAGTAACATTTTTTCTGAAACGCACTTGCAACGTTCATGAGCTTAGTTTTATTCTTATTTACGTGCTATATGTTTTTTTTACAAAACAATTAGATAACCTGTCTGATAGACAAGTACAGCGCATTAAAAATTCATTGTAAAGCTGTTTGCATTCAATTCAGAAGCACGGCAGTGCTGACGCATTAACATTACAGTACGTACCAAATAACTTTACGGCTCTAAAGTTAGGTACAACGCCATTGCAGACGTGTAATTCATAAGGTCCCTACTATAATTCGTTTACGAATGTTACGAAACTGACGAGTAACGAATGCTTGTTCTAGTCCATCGACTGCGTGCGTCCGCACGGTGACGGCATTGACTTGAGGGAGTCCATCAGTGTACTATGTATATGCGGCGCGGTCTTGCGCTCGCTTACCTTCCTGCTATAACCCGCCCCCACTACCGCCCGCGCGACGGTCGCGCTTAAACTTGTTGGACGACAATTAGCTGTCTTTGTTATAATTATAACATCCACAGCAATACCGACCAAATTGAAAAGATTCGACAACGAAAACAAACGATTTCTTTGAGCGGAATGTGGAGACGCTTTTTTACACCGCGCTGTGTATATTAATGTATGATCTGTACAATGCGACGCAGCTAACACCAGAGCAGTAAATGTTAATTGATGCTAACTGTCATTGACTTATGCTACATTTTACAAGGCTTACATAATATTTAAGGCCAGTTCTGTCAAAGATTATTTGTCAATCTGGGCCTCTATTCCGCTGCGTTAAAACGATATTGCGTTTGACGTGGATTTAGTATGGTTTTTTAACTAGGCCGCCATTACTGTCAACTAAATATGAGTTATCAAAACTTTGACAATACGGAAACACGTCAAACGCAGTATAGTTATTACCGTGTAGAATCTCAGCCCTAGAGCATTTCACTAATTAGCTGATACAATGCATGGTGGGTTACTCTACTCCAAAACAAGAAACATTAGACACGGACGTTGCCCGTATACCGGAAATCCGGCGTGGCCATTCCAGAGGGAGCCCGGACTGGAGTTGTACTTACGAGGGCACACAGGATAAAGTCGGTAGTGTTTGGTGATCATTTTAATAACCATAACGACTAACGACTATGTCTGTTCTTTGGATATTTTAAATTTGTCATTTCCCGTTCAATGGAAAATGTTAAATGTCTTAGGTTGTTTTTTTTCTATACTATGTCTGTTGTTTTGCAGTGTGATTTGCTAAATGAATGTTATGAATTAGAATTTAAACGTGAAACACGATTTGTAATTTTTGGTTGATTCTTCGAAACCCTACGGACTTTAACAATGATTTTTGGTTTGACAATTAAGTTCACAAGTTCTTAATTGAATTCTAGTAAACCATTTATTAATAAATCAATGGTTAATATATTTGCTATACAAGAGAGGGTGTGACAACGTTAGACAACAGAGTACTATGAATACTCGGGTTTTACTGTAAATATTTCCAGTTTTTATTAGCCGATTGTAACTTCTAACTTTTGGAGTAGAGCCCACAGAGTTAACAGTAATCCACGTCTAGCCGGCTAACCTTTCTCCAATCACTTAGTTACTAATATTTTCACTAACAGTACGAGTACACTCCGATTTTATACATTCCATTAGCAAGACATGCAGATGCTATGCTAAATCATACAATTTCCCAACTATGTATACCGGTATACCTATAACTGCGGTACTCTATCTGTATTCGGAATAATTTAACACTATAAACATCTACAACACTCAATGAACGCATTACCACACAAAGCACACAACCTGTAAGCCAATATAGGCCTTAAAAGTTAATGGTGTAAAGTTTATTTTAATTACGATTGAGGTGCTATTAGAATCATCACAGAAGAACTGATGAATATACATCGAAGAAAACTTATTTTACGATGATATAATTATAACCCTAAATTGGCAATGATCGTTATGTTGACAGCCTTTATTCACTTATGAATAATATTACGGACAACAAAATACCTTTTGTGTATTTTTAGTACTTAGTGGGCTGAAAAAAGCGGAAAATATCCCGCACGATTTCAGCACAACTAAAGGAAATACAGGTAAATATTTAAGCCAACAAAGTCTTTAGCAGCTTTCAAATTTGAAATATCAATATTGAGAGTCTATTCTCGGATTCACATCGAACATGGCAGTACAGGGAGTGCAACCTTGCAGCTCCAGATATTACTATAATTAGGTATTTATTCAACATGCATACTTTGTTATCATTTTATCAATATTTGTATATAATCCAGCCAGTATTTAACATTATGCAGCCAGTATACAACAGCTGACTGCATGCTATTATCACAAAATTATAAGTAGAATAAAAAGTACTATACGATAAGTAAGTATTATACGAGCACTAACAAAAGATTTGGGTTGATTTAATAAGGTGACATAAACTTTTAATTTTTGGAATTTAAATAATACCAGCCATATTTGTTAGTTCCAAACGACGCTCAGAATCGTGCAAAATCATTTAACCAACTTAACAACAATCCGTCGTCCATTATATGGACATTGACTAACACTTATCAGTTACGTCCGTTAGGCAGTAACGAAATTATATCACCTAATCAGAGCGCTAACACATAATTTTTGTCAAAATTAATTCATCAATTAATATGGCGCCAATTTTAAAATTACGCAAGGAACATGCAAGATACATTTAATTCTACACTCCGGCAATTATAATAAAACAATCATCAATAATACGCTTGAAAAACTAGTAAGCGTCATTAAAAAGTGTAAATCCGACATAAAAGTTGTCAGTTTCTATCATTCCCAGTCTTGTCAATTTTATCTACGTACAACAGAACTTCAACCTTCAAGGAATTCCACTTTTCAATAAATCTTCTAACATTTTGCACATTGTACTTAAAGCCTCGATCGCGGAGGTCATCGTTTCACCATCGAACGGGTGAGTATTCGCTATACGGATCGTTTCCTCTCGGATATAGACGATCGTTTGCGGCTTTGGATGCTACCGGAGGACATTTTTCTTTTGGTGTCACAATTGGTAGAAGTTGATGGAGCATTCTTGTAGTTCGTAGGCTGGTTGGCCATTCTGTTGTTGAGGTTGGAAGTCTTCCGGCGGACGGAAGGCGAGGCCTCGACGTTGTTGAGCTTGGCGGTGGTGGTCTGTGGCTTGGGCTCGATCACCGCGGGCTGGTGGTACTTCCCCACCGCGTTCCAGTGCTCGCGCTGCGCTTTGAGCGACGCGCGCATCTTTTCTTTGGCTTCGGCGTTATCCGCTAGCATCTGGTTGAGCACCTGCATCGTTTGATACAGCGCGACGGGACTGATAAGTCCAAAATCGTGCAACGAAGACATGTGCAGTATAAAGTTCCTGTACAAGTTTTTCTCTAGCAGCTCCTTACCTTTCATTTGTAGGAACATTTGGCAAGCGAGCGGGATCTGGCAGTCCCCAACGTAGTTGTATTTCATAACGTGTAGGTTCCACATCTTCATCAGTTCCTTCTCTCCCTCGTTGACGTCGGTGAACTCGTCTATCATCATCATGGTCTTCTGGCGCAGCCACAGCGGGTCAGTCTCGTCCTCCGAGTCGATATCAAGTTCATTGGGGTACACTGGCAGACATGTGATTGTGTGGTGGTAAAGGCTGGAAGAAGGGAAATTGGGTTGCGTGAAAGAGCTTCTTTCGGCTGACGTAATAATGATGAAGGCTTAAAAAGGTTATAGCAAAAGTACCCATCACGGCGTGGAAGATTATTTAGTGTCGTATGTGAAAAACCACTTTTTATAGTCGTAGGTCAAGTGATATGTAAGTATTGTGGGTTAAAACGCACCATAAGTTGTTGATGCCCTATGGGTAACCTCAAGAAATACATGTTTGGTTTTCTGCATCTGGCGTCTACTCCAAAGCATGTATTCTTTAAGATAGAAGGACTGAATTACTAACGATATAAGGCTGTTAATAGTAGTACAGATTAGTAATTTTACATTGCCCACAAAATAAATCTGTCTAAAATACCCGAAATTATTAAGACTGGAATTACTTTTTCGTAATGAATGATTTTTAAACTATAAAGTATCTCAAAAAGCTTGTGATGTCACAGAGCAGTATGTACTTCACAATCATCTACGAACCGACTAAAGTTCTGACACACAAAAAATAGCTCTTTGACCTGCATGGGGTGACAATTTAATAATGATCTATCTCGTGTTTTTATTGGCGTTACAGTAGGTTATAATTACAACACAGAAGTAAGAAGTTCTAAATTAAATTGGATTAACGCACCAGTCTGTACACAGCCTTATTTAGTTGAAACTGAGGATAGAGTAGCCATTTGTTAGTCCTTTACCTCAAAAGCATAAATTCCTTGTAGCGATTCACCGAATTGCATTTTACCTCGAATGAACAAAACTTCAATAGAATCTTTTACTTAAAGCAATTTTTCGCGTGGCTTTTTACATTAGAATAATTATTTTGTAGCATTTCATTTTTCGTGTAGTATTTTACCCTAGACGCATTTCGTCGCGATCGATGTTTGTTTGGGACTCTATTTAATTTGACGCGTTAATTGGTGTTCGCACTAAATTTCTGTATCATTTTTTTTTAAAACGTGTTTTGTACCTGTAGTCTCATTTCTTAAATGCTATCAAATTCATTGAAATATAATCGTCATCATCGTGTTCTTGCCGCGACGCGAGCGTCTCCTGCAGCGGGACCGTCGCGCCGCGCCGTAATAAGCGCGCGAAGACTTTGACTAAATAAAACAATTAGATTTTATGATCGAGGTAATTATAGTAGATTGGCGAACTATGATATTAAGCGATCGCAGCGATATGCTATTACAAAATATGCGATTGAGGTATACTGTGATTTAAAATATTTGCTAATAATAAAATTGACGATCGAAACCAAATGAAACAGTAAAATAAGCGATAGAGGTAAAATGCGAATAAAGCTATTAGCGAACAAAAAAAAAATATGACTTTGACACAAAGCGAAAATAAAATACACGATCGAGGTGAAATGCGAATCGGTAAATCGCTACAAGAAATTTATGCTTTTGAGGTAAAGGACTAACAAATGAGAGTAGCGGCGAAGGACCGGTAAACCTTCAGCCAGCCTATGTCCAGCAGTGGACTTTTTCGGGACAAATTATGATGATAATGAATAAAAAATATTACAGGGCTATCTCACTCAATTTTTTTTAGTCTAAAAGTAGGCTCTGAAATTGAAGGATTTTTTTATTGTATAAATTAATACACAATAGCATATATGATAAAGTTTAATAACCCTTAACTTGCGTGTAGTCGACATAACGCAAAACAAAACTTTTTTGTTGTTGTTAAGTTACTCACTCATAGGTCGTTTGTTATTTACTAAGCTATGTCATATCTATACTTATATTACGGAGGAAAGATTTGTATGTATGTAACGAATAGTCAATAACTACTAGGCCGATTACAAAAATTCTTTCACCATTTAAATGCTTTATTCCATATAGATTTTATTTTTCAATGCGGACAGAGTCGCGGGCAACAGCTAGCTATCTTATAAATTGTGTATTCATTTGTACAACGAAAAACCATCCTTCAATTCATGATAATACCTTAGTTAACACATAGTAATAAGGGCACTGGAGGGTCGGCGCCCTGTTAAGATTGTGATGTGTGTGTCTAGGAACTCGGCGAGGCTGGCGGCGGGCGGGCCACGAGCACGCGCGTGAGCTGCGCGCGGCGCGGGGCGAGCATGCCTCAGGCTGTGGTGTGTGGCAGGTTACCGGTTGTGTCCAGTGATGTAGGGGCGCTGCGCGTCGGCGAGGTCGTGGTCGTCGTGGTCGAGGAACTCGGCGAGGCTGGCGGCGGGCGGGCCACGAGCACGCGCGTGAGCTGCGCGCGGCGCGGGGCGAGCATGCCTCAGGCTGTGGTGTGTGGCAGGTTACCGGTTGTGTCCAGTGATGTAGGGGCGCTGCGCGTCGGCGAGGTCGTGGTCGTCGTGGTCGAGGAACTCGGCGAGGCTGGCGGCGGGCGGGCCACGAGCACGCGCGTGAGCTGCGCGCGGCGCGGGGCGAGCATGCCTCAGGCTGTGGTGTGTGGCAGGTTACCGGTTGTGTCCAGTGATGTAGGGGCGCTGCGCGTCGGCGAGGTCGTGGTCGTCGTGGTCGAGGAACTCGGCGAGGCTGGCGGCGGGCGGGCCACGAGCACGCGCGTGAGCTGCGCGCGGCGCGGGGCGAGCATGCCTCAGGCTGTGGTGTGTGGCAGGTTACCGGTTGTGTCCAGTGATGTAGGGGCGCTGCGCGTCGGCGAGGTCGTGGTCGTCGTGGTCGAGGAACTCGGCGAGGCTGGCGGCGGGCGGGCCACGAGCACGCGCGTGAGCTGCGCGCGGCGCGGGGCGAGCATGCCTCAGGCTGTGGTGTGTGGCAGGTTACCGGTTGTGTCCAGTGATGTAGGGGCGCTGCGCGTCGGCGAGGTCGTGGTCGTCGTGGTCGAGGAACTCGGCGAGGCTGGCGGCGGGCGGGCCACGAGCACGCGCGTGAGCTGCGCGCGGCGCGGGGCGAGCATGCCTCAGGCTGTGGTGTGTGGCAGGTTACCGGTTGTGTCCAGTGATGTAGGGGCGCTGCGCGTCGGCGAGGTCGTGGTCGTCGTGGTCGAGGAACTCGGCGAGGCTGGCGGCGGGCGGGCCACGAGCACGCGCGTGAGCTGCGCGCGGCGCGGGGCGAGCATGCCTCAGGCTGTGGTGTGTGGCAGGTTACCGGTTGTGTCCAGTGATGTAGGGGCGCTGCGCGTCGGCGAGGTCGTGGTCGTCGTGGTCGAGGAACTCGGCGAGGCTGGCGGCGGGCGGGCCACGAGCACGCGCGTGAGCTGCGCGCGGCGCGGGGCGAGCATGCCTCAGGCTGTGGTGTGTGGCAGGTTACCGGTTGTGTCCAGTGATGTAGGGGCGCTGCGCGTCGGCGAGGTCGTGGTCGTCGTGGTCGAGGAACTCGGCGAGGCTGGCGGCGGGCGGGCCACGAGCACGCGCGTGAGCTGCGCGCGGCGCGGGGCGAGCATGCCTCAGGCTGTGGTGTGTGGCAGGTTACCGGTTGTGTCCAGTGATGTAGGGGCGCTGCGCGTCGGCGAGGTCGTGGTCGTCGTGGTCGAGGAACTCGGCGAGGCTGGCGGCGGGCGGGCGGCGGCGCGCGCGCGGGCGGGCCACGAGCACGCGCGTGAGCTGCGTGCGGCGCGTGGGTCCGGCGCGCGGGCCGGCCGCCGCCGCGCGGCCCTGAGCCGCGATCAGGTCGTCGCGGCGAGCCCGTGTACGACCCGTCGTACAGCTCGTTGATCGACACGTCGATGCGCGCCCCGCCCGGGATCGGCTGCCCCACACACCAACATCATTTTATACAACTACATACGACCAACATTTTTTTCACCTCAGCACCTCGAAAAGATTGGTTTTCTGTTTAAAGACAGTGAACAAAATTAAATTTTGCTGTAACCAATAACAAGTCGATGAATATAAATAAAAAACACATAATGGGTCTCAAAAAATTTTTTTTTTAATCTAAGTACGTCATTTCAATTATCATTAAACCTTTTTAACAATTTAATATACAAATTAACCACAACCATGTTAATAGCAAGGCTATAATGGTTATAAAAAAAGTTATTTTATTGCTATGGCAACGGTCATTACAGAACAGTTTTCACGCGTCAGTTGCGCTATAGGTGCTCTTTTAATACCGTTCAACGATATAAATATTAGTGGGTATAGTACACGAGAAGAAATAAAATATAACAGCTATTATCATCGTAACCGCCACTACAAAAAAAAACAACAGCCTTTAAATTGTTAACTTAGTATTTTGACCCCTACTTTCATAGCCCGTAAACTCTTACACTGCCCAACCGATTTTCATCAGAACAAGCTACGCCAACCCATTTTTTTTAACACTTAAATATCGATCCATCCGTTTGGGAAGCTACGATATCACAGACAAACACACAGATTCATAAACATCTCTATAATGTGCCTAACCTAACCTAACTTTGCTAAAAACTAAAAAAAAAAATGATAAGGCAGCTTCTTAAAAAATATAAAAACTGTGTTTTATAGGCCACAGTAAAAATAAACTTTTTACTTATATGCCTCTGTAAGCTAAGAGGACTGTTAATTATTATGTTTATCATGTTAACTGTAAACACTGTTTGTCGATGATAAATCGTATATATATAGCTCATCCGCTTAGATAGTGTCGTGTCTTTGTATCGCGCCGCCTTGGGACGTGCCGCCTGTTGTCAAAGGATGCCGCCGCGTGAACAGAATGCGAGCGGTGTATCCGCAAGTGAATTTGGTAGTTTACATCGAATTAAATTCGCATTTTATTACGATAACAACAAGTGTGTGCGGGTGAAGCGACACTAATTAAGCGAATGGATTATACTTGCGTTCCAATAAACTAACTAATTAATAAATTATAAATCTCAGGGGACAATCTCACACAAATTGACCCAGTCCCAATCTAAGCTCTAGGCTTGTACTCTGGGTACTAGACAACGATAAACATACTTATATAAAGAAAAACATACTTAAATTCATATAAAACATCCAAGACTCGGGAACAAATATTCGCGCTCATCACACAAATAGCTGCCCTGACCGGGATTTAAACCCAGGACCGCTGGCTTCGGAGGCAGGGTCACTCCCAACTAGGCCAACGTGTCGTCGAATCTAAAGTCCTAAATGAAGAACACTTACAAAATAGGTGAAGTTGAATCTAGAGTGGCACAGCTTGAGGTGTTTGAGCAGAGAGTAGAGGGCTCCGCAGTCCAGCGAGCACCAAGGGCAGTGCAGGTCGTCGCACGCCTCGGTCTGCTGCCGCGAGTTGTTGTTGTACAGGAACTGGTAGATGATCTGTTGCCGCTTCTCGTCGGAGAACTCCTTTTTGACTGAGGATGTCATAATTAAAGCTACAGAGCAATTCCATGGCAGAGAGCAACGTAAGTTACCTATTTCTAACATTCTGCTTGTTTTTTTAGTTACATTACAAAATGGATGGATTCATTTATCTTAATAATTATGCGTGTTTAAATTTGTACCTAAATATTAGCATTTACACCATCGTGGAATTATCCTACAGGTGGTGAAACGAGGTTGAATTAATTTGAAGCTTCTTATTAGCTCTTGTTTTTCTCGAATTAATGTTACGCATTTGAATTTGATTTTACGCTGCTGTCGAAGTATATTTTTGGCCTAGGCAGTGGGCCCGTGTTACCTACCTAACCTATCAATCAAGGCTCAAAAAACGCCCGTCAATTTGAAAACATAACCCTGTTCAGTACAGCAGAGACTCTCCCACAGTGCTTCCTACTTCCGAGCTCTAGCTCGAGGAAAACTCCCACTCTCTCTTCCGTTTTGGCAGCTCAGTGACATTGGACGCCAGAGTCTTTGAATTGTTAGATTTGCACGACGTAAAAACTTAAGTTCTAATTCTAACACGCATATTTGTATTCGGTGGGTTGTCTTTATTTATACACGCATAACTTTCGAACGACTGCACAATTATTATTATTTTTTGTTGTATTTGTTATTGCCAGGATAAGGTTTGTCTGCAAGAAAAGAAAAGAAAGAAAATTGTTGCGAATAAATGTTTCATTCTTTAATTTTTGCAAGAAAAAAAATCCGAAAAGTCCATCAGGAATGTCGGAAATTCTCAGCGGGTCCTACATAACGTTCCAAAGAAATATTTTACTGAAGGTTCCCACAAATCAATAAACTACTACTACTTAATTTTAAGTAAATATACGTAACCTTGCAAAGTCAAGCTAAGTATCGAGGCGTAATCAACTGTTACAATTACAGTTATTTGTTTTATCTCACGAAAGCGAATGGACCATACTTGTAGTTGTAAAGGTGGGTACGAATTAGAGCAGCCTCGGGTTGAGGCACGCACGGCTCACCAATTTTGCTCAGATTCGTACGCGCTCACGCACTGTGCGCGAGCAGCGGGCGCCCGGCGCACGGCGAGCCGTCGAGAGTCGGTCTTTTGACCGTGCTCAAAGGCGCCTCGTAATTTTGACGTGTATGGGAACGTGCCGCGGGCAGAACGACAAGTTTTAACTTGTCTGTGGCTGAGGCGTGTACAAATTTGATAAAGTTGCTGAGCTGTTCCACCACCGAGGCGATTTCTTCTTCTTCTTTCTTTTCTTAATATTTCGGTGAATTATGATAAACGCAGCCGCGGCTGTTATCGTGCCAGACGCCATTTTGAAATGTCGGCTCCCCTCAAGCACCCTGCCTCACCCGCGCATGTTTATGTGCAACAAATAGGCTCACGTGCAGTTCGCCGCGCAGAGCGAGCACGCTTCAGGCTGAGCCGCTCAGATTCGTACCCAGCTTAACACGTATAGACACGCACACTACGGCGACGCTTAGCGACGACAGCCACGCACTCAGAGACAGCGTGCACATGCATCTACACACACAAGTATCCAACCGCTATGGTGAAATAAAACAACACACAAGATTAAACTCACAATGTTTTCCATCTAAAATGTGATGTTTGCTACTGGAAGGCCGCTCTTTGCTAGTGACGCTATCCTTTCTTGCACCGTTGGTCTCCGTCTGCTGGTACAGTTTGGGGCGGTTCACCAGCCCATTGGTGGGCTCATGGCTCCAGCTCAGCTTCAGTTTGAGCAGAGGCCTTACTTTGAATATGTCAAATGGATTTATGTCTGTTTGGATGTCGTTTTCCTACAAGATTTGAACATTCAAGGTGTGAATTATATTTCATAGTTTTTTAATAGTAGCTAAAAAGCATTAAAAATAAAAAAAAACACCTGCAATATAGATTCTATGATATATGTCACAGACACATTTTTACCAATGTTGAGTAACGATACAAAATAATACATAGATGAAATAGTTTTTTTTAAAGTCAAATTGTGCATGAATTAATGTAATAAGTAATCATATCATATAGCTTTTATTAGTTAATATTACACTATGGATAGCATATTTAATAAATAAATAAATACAAGCTTATAAAAAAGGCCATACACAACTGCGAGGTAATAAAGAGATTCTGTGAATGTTAATAACTATACAAATCAGTAAATATGTTTAGTGCAATACATACATAAGGCAACCTTTGGATTTGTACTTTTCTCACTTGCCCCTCTTTTAACATTTGCTCTGGTGTTAGTTAGTCTTACTGACTTTAACCACACCCAAAATACTAATAGCAATAGATAAAGACAAACACAGCACAGCTTATGTCAATCCTACAAATTATTATTTGATATCTGCAGTTGTTAAGTCACAAAATGTAACAAGTTTAGTCATACTGATCTAACTAAAAATGATACAATCAATCGCATGGCAGCACAATAAATATTATCCAACTTACATTGGGTATAGATTCCCACTGAGCCATCAGAGCTTTATGCGGAGAACGAGCTATAGTAGCGCTGCGGCCTCCAGGAGTCGCATCATGCAGCACCAGGTCGTACTCTCCATTGGTCAACAAGCAGCGGTTATGTTTGTCATATACAATTAATTCACTGCCATAAAGTTTGGTCCATTTACTATCCGGTGTTGAGTTTTGATGATCCGATGATTTTAAACGTTTTGTTGCTGGCTCTGTGGCATTTAGTGAAAGTAATTTTAAAGTTTGCTTTATCAGTCAAACAGGGTTAAAGCTATTAATGTTAAATACAATTTTATTGGGACTTATCCACATTTGCATCAGGCATCTGGTATTATATACATCACATTATGACAAAATTTACAAACAGTCATGATTAGGAACACAAATGAAAGAACTAAATTTTAACATTTTAAAAATAAAGATTTAAGTATCATTTTTATTGTCAGATTTTTAATTATTCCAGACAACATGTTTTATTCAATTTCTTTAAATAATATAACAACAGGTTTAAAGGTGTTATTTTAAATTAAAAATTATTGGGACTCTTATCAACATTTAGATCAGCTCTACATAAATATGTAATAGAAAACAATTTCAAACCAGTTTGCATTATCATTTTCATTAGCCCGATTATTTAACATTCCAGACATGATTTATTGCATTTGGTTTTAAATAATGTAACTTTACTTTTTATTAATATTGACTCTAAACATATAAGGCTGAGGACCAAAAAATTTGACCATAGTAAAGCACAATTAACCATAGACAGAAAAGAACTTCCGTTGTGCGACTATGTATTATCCTTACAATTGTATGGCTAATTATCGTCGCACAACGGAAAAGTTTCATAGAAAATTAAATTGCATGAGTTACCATGGCCAGCTTTTTGGTCCTTAACAAATAAATTATTCTCTATCTCACCTTCAATTTCACCATTCATTATTTCTGTAGAAGTTCCTAAACCGTTCACATTGGCCCCCAAACTCTTGGTCACTGTGACTCTCAGCATAAGCATGTAGGACTTGACATTGGGGCCTTGGGAGGGGCTGAAGGTTTCGCTGGAGATACTGACGGCAGATGCCATTGCTGGTGGCTCCGATGTAGACGGGTTGAGAGGCAGTGAGCAGCTACCAACCTGGACCAACATCACTATAAATTATCCACCTGACATTCCAGCTTGTAAATGTGTGTAGGAGATCAATACATACTAATATTATAAATGTCAAAGTAACTTTGTTTGTTACGCTTTTCCTAAATTGCTTAACCATTTTTGTATAAATTTGGTATAGAGATAGCTTAAGCCCCGAGAAAGGATATAGGGTACTTTTACCTGCCAGTAATGACAAAGTCACTGGCAACAGGTAGTTGACAATAAATCTCTATTTCTATAAGCAACCCACTTACTTTGTTTAGTATGATATCCAGCAACTGTCAAATACCTATTAAAGATCTATGTTTTGAAGATGTTTGGATGGTTGTTACTAAATATTTAGCATAAAGAGTTAAATGGATTTGGAGGGATTGTTTTACACTAAATGGGCTATCTTATTTCTTATATGCTATCAATAAAAGTGTCCCAAAATTAAGCAAGATTGACTGTACTACTACTATGGTAAATTTTGGGACATCCTTAAGGCAAAAATTGTTTCTGGGAACAGTGTATTGTGTGTGTGGCTGCAGGGGATAAAGACATAAACTAACTTATAGGTTGCTTTGAACAGATAAAAATATTTAATTAGGTATCACTACATAGTATAAAACAAAGTCGCTTTTTCTGTCCCTATATATCTATGTATGGTTAAATCTTTAAAACTACACAACAGATTTTGATGCGGTTTTTTTTAATAGATAGAGTGATTGAAGAGGAAGGTTTATATGTATAATACTTTAATCCGGAGCGAAGCGAGGGCGGGTCGCTAGTAGACAATAATTAAGAAATGTAATTTTAGGAAAATATAAATAAAGACATAATGTAAATTATTCTGCTGTTATTAGGACTATACACAGTTTTAAACACCCAAGCTCTGAAAGAAAGCTGTGTAATAATAGGAGATAAAGATTCAGGCTATGCCTACAGTTAGTTTCAAACAAATTAATTGCTCATCTAGCACTACCAAACTTTAGAACAACCTTTGTTAAATGAGTTAAGATAATTAAATACTAGCATGAACTCAATTCAATACACAAATGTTATGGTGAATATTGACCACAAAAAAGTAAGTAGAAGTTACATTTCCAGTATATAAAAAGAAACAATTTATGTTAATCTTACAGTACAACTTTTGATTGGACTAATTTATACCCAATGAAATGTTTATTGAAATAATATTCCTTTCAAGCCTGCATGCACTATGCCAAGCTCTAATTTTATATACAATGTCTATACTAATTTTTTTTCAAGCCCTGATACTCACAGATACTTCCACAATGGCAGATGAGCTCTCTTTCCTCTTTTTGTGACATATTTTTAGGAGCAATGTTTCTACTTTAACTTGGTAATCCCTGGAGTCCACCAGGCTTTTGTCATAGAAGCCGAGGAAGGTCAGAGTCATGTACCCTCCCAGACTATTTGGCTGCAGCTCAGTACTCTTTTTCAAAGTGATTTTCTCCAATAAGGAGTCAACCTTAAAACCCACGCGACTTTTGTTGCTTCTGGACATCCGCCTCTTCATATAAGATAGTGTTCTATTCAAGAAAATGGGCTGGAATCACAGGGAAACGTTAATTATCCAGGAAGGCATTTGAGCATTTATCGTTTTTCTGATATAAACATGTACTGTACTCACCGATAACATGTTACGGGTTCGCAAAAATCTATATATTTGGGTTGGTTCTGCAAAACACAAAAAAGCATTATCAACTAAAAATTATTATTCATCACTGAAAGCTTACTATTCAACACTGTAACTTACTTTCGAATGCTTGCAGAAACAATTCATGATCTGCTTGAAGGTGATCGATCTTGGAGCTTTTAGTACTTTCATTATCTTTATCACGCTTTTTAGGTGGCATTTCTGCTAAGTTTAATTAATTAATTATTAACACGAAACCGCCAAGATCATCGGTTATCGGTTCGTTGACTTGCCTAACATACATGACATTTGACAGGTGGTCGACATAGCGGGCGGGCAGCGTCAGTGAGATCATAAACAATTTAATAAGGTAGCGTCACACTTACTGGATCTGTAGCATTCTACTTCCGGTTGAGAAGTCAAACTATGATAATGAATTGTTATTTATTGTTCACTGAATGTATAATATATAAAATAAAATATCAAAGTCTTTAAGTTACCATGTTCTAATACTATTCTGCTGATCAAATATCATCGGTTTATCATTGTGGTATATAATAATAATAACGACGTATGTTCCCCGACTTTAGGTTAATTTACGGAAGTATTTGAGACCTGTTAAAAAACGGTACATCTCACCTTACCTAGTGTTTAAACTTTTAACGAGGATATTAGCGTACCTACTTTTTGATAAAGAAACGTCAAAGTCGCGTAGTCGCGTAAACAAAAGTAAACTAGTAATTAGGCAAACTATTTTTACATTTTTACTTTACTTCTTAACAGTTTAAAATATGTGAATGTTTTTATAAATTCCATCATAATAATGCTAAAAGTGCCCCTCAGAACTAGAGCTTTAAGAAAAGCCCTGAGGAATACGCAAAGAATTGCCATAGAAGGTGGATTGAACGGGGTTTTACTAAAACAGTACAATTACATTTGCAATTATAATTATGAAGCAGCGACCAAGGCAAAGAACAGAAAGTTGGTGGTGGCGATAGTTATAGTTTTTCTGTCAGTAGTGATAAGCGTGAGTTTGAGGAATAGCGTTTTAAGTGTGAGATGTTTATTACCTAATAATTACCTAGTGTGGGAGGCGACGCGGCCGCTGGCTGATTGTAGCTATTGTGCCAACGTTACGAAACCCAGTATACTACGGAATGTGTCGCGCCGAGACTTTGCTGTAAGAAAGCTATTCATATCACATCTTTCACTTGTTTGTTTTTATGAATTAAGTCATTTTAAAACTCTTCTATTTTCAGAGTTATGCCTATTCATCTAAACCTATCATCATTAAAGGTGCCATAAGCCATTGGAGAGCTACAAATCATCTAAATTTTTATACATTTAAGAGGTTTTATGAGAACACTGTTGGTAGCTATGAAAGTATTGATGAGGGTTGCCAATTCCTGAACTTCAAAACAGATTTGTTTACTTTGAAAGAAGTTTTTAATATGCCTGACGCTAGAGCTAGAAACAAACCAGGACAGAAACCCTGGTATGTTGGTTGGTAAGTATGCTTTTTGTGACAAGATTTATTTTTAAATTTAGTTATAACAATTAAACTCTCTATTATGAAAACAAGTCCCAAGTTAACCTCTTCACCACCACAAAACATACGAGCCCTGTATGCCACGGAATAAACTGTCTAGTAGATAAAAGGAACCTTAATACCATCTTAGGTTTTATTTCGAGTTGAAGGTTGGTCACATATTGATGACATTGGCGTATGAGTCTTGTCATTGGCTGTCATGACTAGATGACTGAGGCGGCGAAAAGGTTAACCAATTTTCACTAGGTTGCCAGATTTCAAGAGGAAAATGAACAGTGTTGTGACTAAAAATTTACTAACTCTTGTAGAATATTGAATTTAATTTCAATATTACTATTGAAAGTGTGTTTCCAAACAATTTGATCATAATTTTAATAATATCTGAGGTCAGGTTAAACTCAAGTTAACATTTTATTTGGTGAACTAAATAAATTATTATAGCTAATGTTTTTTTTATAATAATTTATTTATTACTTATACTATTACTAGAGCTCAGGCAGGCAGGGTTGAGCCATTTTTACATCATTAATGTCATGTGTAGATATTAATTTAGAGACACATTGAAAAAAAAAAAAAAAATGGTAATTTATCAACTATAATAATAATAATAATAAATCACAGGACAATGTCACACAAATTGACCTAGTCCCAAACTAAGCTCTAGGTTTGTAATATGGGTACTAGACAACGATAAACATACTTATATAGAGAAATACATACTTAAATAAATAGAAAACATCCAAGACTCAGGAACAAATATTTGCGCTCTTCACACAAATATCTGCCCTTACCGGGATTTGAACCCAGGACCGCTGGCTTCAGAGGCAGGGTCACTACCAACTAGGCTAGCGTGTCGTCAAAACTATAATATACTATATTTTCGAATTTCAATACATTGCTTCTTGAGTGTAATATCAGGTTTGATATCATATCATATCACTTGATTAACTTTTATATTAGCATTTGGACAGAGGATTGCTAAAAAAGCTTGCTGTAAAACTAATTTGTTTTGATGGTGACGTAAAGATTGTAGCAGAAAGGCAGCCTAAATAGAATAATTTAATTGGTCTTTAAATTACACCACATCTAGGTACCATTGAATGACAAGGTATGTCCATGTTATGGAAACTGAAAACAGCTCACCCCTGCCGAGCTCAGACACTTACACTGAACATGGTAAAATTATTCCATTATCATTGGCACCTGTCGGTTTACTTAACTAATTCAAAATAGGACTAATAAATAAACTTTTTTTTTAGGGGTAATTGCCATCCCGATATTTTAGCTAAAGTGAGGCGATACTATGACATACCAGATTTCCTTCCTGAGGATGCTGAATTTCCAGCAACTGAAAACATATTCTTTGGATATGAAATTGGAGCTGTTATGCACGTAAATAAACCTTATAACCAAAATATGCGTATACCTAGGTGAAAAACTTAAGTAAAGGTCCTGTTGTATGTGGTTGTGTACAAAATTAATATGGAACTTATGTCCGATTTCAAATATAGAATGTCAAACGGTCTATACAGATGTGTTACAACTACATACAACAGGGCCTCTATTCAGGTGCGTTAAAACGATATCGTGTTTGACACGTTTAAGAATCGTTTATGTCACAGTCGCCATTATTGCAAATGACATAAGAGTTATCAAAACGTTGACAATACGGAAACAGGTCAAAAACGATATCGTTATAACGCAGTTGAATAGAGGCCCTGGGCCTCAATTCAGGTGCGTTAAAACGATATCGTGTTTGACACGTTTAAGAATCGTTTATGTCACAGTCGCCATTTTGTAAATGACATAAGAGTTATCAAAACGTTGACAATACGGAAACACGTCAAAAACGATATCGTTATAACGCAGTTGAATAGAGGCCCTGGGCCTCTATTCAGGTGCGTTAAAACGATATCGTGTTTGACACGTTTAAGAATCGTTTATGTCACAGTCGCCATTATTGTAAATGACATAAGAGTTATCAAAACGTTGACAATACGGAAACAGGTCAAAAGCGATATCGTTATAACGCACTTGAATAGAGGCCCTGGTCCTTTACTAAAGTTTCTCACCTATACCTACCCTTTTTCAAAAGATTCAATTTGACTTGACTATGATAAATTCAGTAGGTTTTTAAAACTTGAGCAGTTGTGTAATGTATGTTTGTTTCTCAGTGTATTTATATTATGTTCCTGTGTGCTTAATGTAATGCAAACAAGTTTTATTAAATTTCATCATAAAGAAAGAAAGGAAGAATGAAAGTCAAAACGTTTATTTACTAATACTATAAAGCCCTCATGTGGCTAGTTTACTAAATAAATATTTTAAATTTTGTGTGTTTGTTTTGTCACCAAAAAAAAACCAGTCTTTCCAGTAAATTATGTGGGTTTTTGTAATTACTAAGATTAGATATACATATTTATAATAATATTTCGGAATTTTAATCCCACTTTTTGGATTTTTATCCACTGTGTCGTGTGCTGGCGCTGCGCCACTTAAGGCCCATTTACTTTATACAACTTCATTGTACAAGAATCGGCAATTATTTCCTGCCAATACTTAGGGTAAGGTAAACTGAGCAATTTTATGATTTCCTCAATTTTATTGTGTGGTGTGTTAAAGTTCTATAATATAAATGGATCTTTAAACGTCGAGAAAGTGCCCCTCTCCCATATGTCTCCAATTTTAGTGCCTAAAGTAATAAAGTCCAAGTCCACCATACTTTTTACATACTTTATGTTTCTGTGAAATAATATCAGTTTTATTTGTTGCAGTTAGACTACATTTCAAGACTGATGTGGCAGGGACAAGTGAAAGGGCTCAAAAACTGGTCTATTGCCCCTGTTCCTGAATGTGATGATGTGTGCCATAAACTTGAGTATTATGTTGAGCCAGGAGATGTTGGTAAGGCCAAAAATAAACTATGCATTATTGCATTTATTCATTTAACTTTAATTGCCCTAACACTATAAATATACTAAATAAATATATAAATTTTAACATGGACTGTAGGTATATGATTATCATATGCTGGCATAAGGCCGCCATACACGTCGTAGCGACGTTAAAATCGAACGATGGGGTTTACGTGTGTGGCAATATCGCATCCAAATTTCCATCGAAATCTAGATCGTCACGATATCGTTTCAGATTGATCGTAACGACGGATCGTTCCGTGTATGGCGGCCTGTAGATCTGGTGAATGTGATGTGACCTTTTAATAATTTGTTTTTTTTTTGTACAGTGTTCCTCGACACCAGACTCTGGTATCATGCCACAAGTATTCCCAAGGGGCAGTTCTCCTTGACCGTGCAATCGGAATATGGATAATCTAAGGACCAATTGATTTAAGTCATGCATAAGTACAAAATAAGCATTCTTTTTTACATATCAACATGCCAAACTTTTACAATGTTTTTATTTATACAAACTATTTATTACTTTTTTCCCTATTTTTTATTGTAAGGTGCCATTTTTAAAATGTAGTGCAACTACTGTCTTCTGCCAAATTAGCCTTAGGTGTTTGCAATATTTGTTTTTAGTGCAATTTTACACTCTTTTCTTTTTTTTATATTCTAAATAAACTTTTGTAAACTTTATCTGTTGTTTTCATTATTTATTCCTACTTTAAATGATTAGAAATGCGAAAGTGATTTTGTACCTATTTTACGTCCAGTTGTTACGTCTTTGCGGCTAAACCGCTGATTCGATTTTGATAAGTAATTAAAAAGGCTCAGGACGACTTTGTCCACATTCCTATTTCATCACCTTCTTAAGTCGTCCACAATGCCATATGGCCCACTATTCTAATTCGTCGGCATTCCTATATTGTCAACTTCCTAACTCGTCCACTTTCCTATATTGTCACCTTAAACCGTCCACATTCCTATATGGTCCATAATAGTGCTAACTGGTCCACATTCCTATTTCGTCCACAGTGCTAACTGGTCTACATTCCTATATAGTCGACAGTGCCAACATGTTCACTCATTCACTACTCTTCACAATTCAGCGACTTGCAAAAACTACCCCTAAGGTAAAAGGGAAAAGGGGCTGTAAGTTTTGACGTGAGTTTGGGCAAATTTGACCACTAAATAATAGATTGCAAAAAAAACAGTACGTTTTTAGGGTTCCGAAGTCCAACTAGTTATAGCTTTGACAATTCCGTTTGTGTCTGTATGTAGTAACGTGTTAATAAATAAATAATATAAAATATAATACCGTTACATCATAAGGAAGTCTGCTGTACGGAACAGGGTGGTTTTGATAATGACGGGCGTTTATCCGATACTTGCTCTCGACACACATGGGACTAGTGTTTGTAGGTACCTGCCCACTAAAAACATCTAAGACAGCATGGTAAACTAACTAAATATAAAATTCGTTCATACTTTGTGTTTGTAGTAACGGCGTTGGAACCCTACATTGGGTATGCTCTGACATTCCCGTTTTTAGGGTTCCGTTCTTATAGAACACCCTAGCTGGGCATGAATATACATTATTAGTCTTGCCAGCACTGGTATAAAAAAAAAACTTGTTTTTTTTGTTTTATTATAGCGCATAAAACGAATTTAAAAGGGAAACTATCACGACTAAGTAGACAGCATTGGTTCTTGAGATACAGGAGATTAGTGTATACAACGTGTTACAAAATAATCCGTAAAAAAGAAATTACGAAAGTTGTGTCAACCCTAGTATACTGTATACCTGAGATACTGAACTGAAGTTATTTAATAAGGGTTGACACTACTTTTGTAATTTCTTTTTTACGGATTATTTTGTAACACGTTGTATACCTACTAAAATTATCTAAGACTGCACCAAACGATTTTAAATAGAAAATTAGCTGTTACTTGTTGTCTTTTGTTTGTAGAACTAAACAGCTTCGGAACCCTGCACTGAGAATGGTCCGACATGCTCCTGCCCGGTTTTTTTCATCTAGGACAGATTTATAAAAAAACTTTTGTTGGATGATGGGCAGTAATTTATGTATTTTGTATTGCAATTTTGTGTTTTAATGGTTATAGCTATTGCGGTCTGCACTCAAATGTAGACCGCTAACTTGAAAAACATATGATGTACTTTATGGAAAACCATACCCTTTGAAGGTGATGTTAACTACATCCGTACTTTTAATGGAAGTTCCGACTCTCCGCAAACGAAGCCGCGGGTAGAAGCTAGTATAGTTTATATAACAACCAATAATTCAGTTCTCGTATCGCACACATCTTCACCAATTCAGACTAGTTCTACAAAATATGTGGAAGAGATTATAAATTTTGTCATACAAATTTCAATTCACTCTCCAATCCAATCCCCTTGGTGAAGAGGCACCTTTACGGCTGATATGATTACTATGATTGTTGAACAAATGAACAACGGGGTTTACTGTAAAGGAAGGTATTAAAAACATAATTAGTTTAAAACATTGTATTTTCTAATTCTAGGTTCAAATAAATTCAGTGGAGGATTGGCTTGACTGTAAACTTGCACAATTTATTAATACGAGCCACTAACATTTACGAGATACACTAAACACCGATAAGTAGCAGTTACTTTAACCAATCCTTCACTCAAATGACTGATAATTGTAAAGTTCACATAAAGAGATCAGTTTTGAAACTCGAGGGCACATTAAGCTCATTACGGGGGTACTGACAGCAGTACCGCCTCGTAAGAATTAATCTAAGCACTGTGCATCTGTAGTGAACCCAAATGCATGAAATGCAAACTTACAATAGCAATAAATAATACCTTTGACCAGATGAATGCCAGAAATTGAAAGGACAATTTTAATTGACATGGCATTGAGATGTCACAAAAGAAATGGTGCCTTTTTTAGAACCAAGGTTTTGGACATTATTAAAATATTGCAGCTGCCCGAGTGGCTAGCGGGTAGGTAGACATCAACTGGACAGGGGATTCTGGCTGCATGATTAGAAGAACTGCCATACACCAAGCACAGCATCCTTTATCGCCTCTACGTACTGTGCAGGTACCCAGTACACCCAGTATCTAGAAGCTTCTGTAGGTCCTAGTTGAAGACCCTGCAATTGTAATATTAGTTAACAAGTTTTTTTTGGAAGTATAGAGGATGATAAGAGTGTCAGTGACATAATGGCATAGGGTGTTAAGTCATGATTACTAATCAGCATGGATGAAGCACTTTATCAAAACTTGTAAAGCTAACATAAGAAGAACTTACAACCAAGAAAAATAAGGATAATATTGGCAGATTAAGTGTTCAATTTAACTATATCAGAGTCTATCTCGGATTTAGTATAAGGATATTAATGTTTTCATAGCTGTAATGTAGTTTTCATGGTTGTAATGTAAGTTTTGTTAAAGTTTTGCTACCTCCGTGCCGAACACGAGTCATGATCACAAATCTGAGTCTGAACCGCTGCATGCACAATGATGCATGCAGTGGTTAATAGCCTTGGATAAACTCATAAGATTGATAAATCTTATGAGTTTATCCAAGGCTATTAAAGTGAAAGCAAAATCTAGTGGGGAAACCTGCAAATTCAAACAGCTGAGTGTTCAAGAAGGTAATTGCATAAAAGATCTTAAAGCGTCAAAGTTTATCTGAAAGGGTCCATGTGTATAAGATAATGTAATACATGTAGGGATAAGTTTGCCTTTGTAAATTCTTTTCTTGTGTTGTTTCTGTTTTATTTCGTACAATAAAGTGTTTACATACATATTATTATGCATACATAATGTAAGATAGAGGGATTTTAAAGTGATAAAGGTTTCTGAGTAACTTACCATTATGTGATATTCTTCGTGATCTTTGATTGGTTCAGATGTGATGCCTAAAACCAAAAAAATATAGTTAATTATGTAATTACTTTAATCCTTTATTTAACCTTGACAGTTGGCAAGTCATTTTTAAAATACAATAATATGTGCCATGGATCTCAAACTGTTAATTTGATAATTCTACACTCATTTTTTTCACATTGATACCATCAGACCAGCCTTCTAACTGGTAAAAATCAGAGGTTAGAGAAAGCCACACTAAAAGATGATCTAAAAGTTCTAAAACCGTACACAGAGAAAACTTACTTTTGATAGAAGTCATGGCAAGTTTTTCTGTGCGTTCTTTTGTGCCAAGCCACAGTTGATCCTGCTCTGGCTTGAATGTCAATCGAACCTTGCCTCCGTGTTTATTCAGCATTCCACTCAAAGGCACTGGTGGCAGTGGCTCCTACAATTTAGCATTTTTTTAATTGTTAATTACAACTTGCTACATAACCAGCAATAAAAATAGAGTGAATAGGTATTTGCTCTTTGTGTAAAGATGAAACTTTTAAGAATCTCAAGCTTTGACAAAGCCTAGACCTGTATACCGTCATTAACATAAGGCTTAACCTAAAAGCATATGTTAGCATGTTCACAGACGGAAATGCTAATAGCATTATAATTTTGCAAACTGTGCGCAACAGGTGTGACTTACTGTCCAAGAACATGTTAACAGTTCTAGAATTTAGACACACATTGAGCTTGTTGAAAACATCCTTTTTATTATTAGAGTTGACAATGAAGTACCTTAGCTCCTTTGAGTGCTGGCATGGCATCTGGTGGAATTCCTTTGTCCAATACTTTACTGTGCAATTTTTGCAAACATAGTGGCTCCTTACTTGACTGACTGCCAGCTTTCTCTTCTAATATTTCCTAAATAAAAAAGAGGATAAGCCAATATTACAAGTGTAAAAATCCCAATAAGAAATGTATTGTATTGATACACACCTTTGGCACACTCTTTACTGCTAAAATATCATCCATCTTAGACCCAACCAGCATCACCTTTCCTCCTTTAACCACCCCGGCTTTTCTCAAAGTCATGTCATCCCGCGCCATTCCTTTTATTAACAATTTTTGTGCGGAGAGTGGAACGCCACATATTCTTTCCAGATGTGCTTTTAAGTCTAACACTGATGCATCATATGCGAAGGTAATGTCATGCTTAACTTTGTTAAAGAATACGGTAAATTCGATCTGTTCGGGAATTTCGCAGAGCCCCGTGTCGTCCGCGCTCTCCGAGGAGCATGCGGCGCTCTCCGCGGGAGCTTCCATGAGCGGTTGGTCAGCATTTGATTTACTTGCTAGAGCAGTCTTCGCGCCATTCGATAGTAAAGAGTTAGGATCACAGTTTTCTGTAGAATCTCCCTTTTCGGAAGCTGGCAAATAAGAACAAAACGTGAGTTTGCAAAAATTCTAGAACAAAAGCTCGATGCGTTTTTGTAACAAAGAAATCAACTACAGTTTTAAGTTAATGCCGCGTCCTATGACTTACCAATATAATCCATAATTTATATAAGATTTGTAAATTAATAAGAATCACCAAAATGCTAAAGTTGTTTTGAAAAATAATTAAAATAGAGCCGACCGAGTGACAAGAAGCAACAAATTTTTCGTCACCATTGTGCTGCGTTCGGAAATAATTTGTTTTTGTTTGTGTGCAGGAGACATGAAAACATCAATAAAAATGTTTACAACTACTTTGAAAGATAAATTATATTAACTTATTTTAACCTTTTGTTGAGTATGTGTAATATGCTGAAGTTTGATGTAGCAAATATACGTTAAATCTAGCCTATCATGAAATAATATATACACAGAAACCGTGCAAAACAGTCTTTAACAAAGATTTAGTACTCTGTGGTATTATTGTTTCTATGGCGGCTAATTTGTAAACAAACGAGCGTGGTTTTTTAATCGTGAGACTGAGTGATGATTTTACTCTAAAAAGAAACACACATAAATTAATTATTTAATTGTTTACAATGAGTTTTAATCTAGACGATCCATTAGCGGGAATCCTTAGTGATGGAAGCGATGATAGTTTCTTTGACGACGATGTTCTGGGTAAAAAGAAACCCACGAAGAAGAAAAGTACTCCTTTAGCAGAAAAGAAAAATGCGTTATTTGATCTAGGGGCTAACGACCAACTCAAATCGCATACTGTTGACGATAAAAAAGAATTTTCTACTTCAGATTTCAAGGTAGATAAACCGAAACCCCAATCTCCGGCTACTTTTACTCGCACAGTTTCTAAAGAATCCATAAATGTACAACGCACAGATTCAAAAAATAAGCTAGATAATGATAAAATAAGTTTCGTAAAATCACCAGCTAGGGCCAAACCAGCAACAAGTGCGGAGATACTAGACATTTTAGGTGATTTAATTCCAGAGACGAAAAAAGAAACCAGTAAACCTTTAGAGAGAGGGAAGAGTTCGCAGTCTCTCTTAGATGATATTCTAGGGGGTACTTCAACGAAAACTGTCGGTTCCAGTGTACCAGCACGGCCAGTTACTGCCGCGAAAAGTCAAGATTTTGATTTCGACTCGTTTCTTGGAAAGAGCGAATCAAAACCAACCATTGTTTCAAGTAAGACTAATATACCAAAATCCGTTGTAAAAGAAACAAAGAAGGAACCGCAGAAAAAAAAAACCAGCGAGGATTGGCTTGGCATTTTTCAAAAAGAAGAAGAGTACGACGAAGAAAATGATCCAGGGATGCCAACCTGGCTTGCCGGCGGGGACACAAAGAAGAAGAAACCTGTTAAAAGTGACGATAAACCGGTACCAAAACCGAAACAGAAAGAGGAAGAGGCCCCGGCTGAAAATGACGAGCCAGTAGAAAAACAGCATTTATTTTCTTCTGTTCCTCAACTTGATCAAAAATTAGAAATGTTTCCTAAGACGTTGGCGAGTAATAGCCTATTGCAGAGTGGCAGCGAGGATATTACAGCAGAAGGGGCGGCGATTTACTTGCAGCAACAGGACGCGCAGCTAATGGTCGCGTTACAACTGAAAGCGCAAGACGAAAAACTAGCTGCGTTGCAGAGTAAGATTTGTGCACTATTATTCTGCCCTGCTAAGATAAATGACAGTATCTCAGAGAAAATTCCTGTAGCAAATGAAACCTTAATACTAGCATGATAGGATTGAAACAGCCAAAGCTATTGAATTCGAGATACTGCCTATTGGCTTATGAAGGCAGGGTATTATTAACTTTTCAAAAGTTTTTTTTATTACCAAGGTGTGGCTGATGTCTAAAAACTAACAAGTGCCAAGCCCTGGCTTAGGCTGGTATATATAGGTAAACCGGACTGGATTTATCTTACTCCAAGACCGCCTGTCAGCGAGTATTAAAAACATCTATTTCTAGGGTATCTTCGTCGACAAGCTCACCAGAAAGTTTATTTATGAGCGATCACATATCATTTATATTAAATTAAACTTTGATGACTGAATCTAGGTATATTCATTATTACGGTCACCCAAAGAGACTCAATAGATCTGGCTAGTAGTCTGGTAGGTTAAATGTAGGTAGGTAACCTTCCGTCGCTGAACATGATATTCTCTAAAGATGATACTCTCAAAATATGTTATTCTCAAAATAGGATATTCTCAAAACATCTTATTAACAAGACATCAATTAGACAGTGTCGAGCTTCTGTTTCTGGGTGGTTTGGCCTGCTGTAAAACTAACATAACCTAAACCTACCTACGATTTTATAACTTAATTCCACTATTTGCAAAAAATATCGTGTTTTGCGAATATCATGTTTTACTAATATCATGGTTTGCGAATATAATGTTTTGCGTATGAGTAGGTAAGTATAATGGTAAAGGTGCATTCATTCTAATTGCAATTACTATTGTGGTGGTTGTTAATAACGCTATGTTCATAACTGTCAAGTCAGTAGGTACAAAATATGTGTTTGAGACATGTTTAAAGTCATATCTTGTACTACGTGGATAGCCGTTAAATCAGGCCACTTAGATTAGTGCGACTATAGAATTACAACCATAAAGGATGTACCTACAATAAAACTTAAAATTCGCTGAAACTGCTTAAATTGAATTGCGTGTAAATCGAAAAAAAATATGAAGTACATGGCGTTATTTTGGACGTGACCACACCGGTCGGCGTTAAATATACGTGAAAAACGTAACGCAGGAGAAGCAGCTTCAGTGTGTTAGATTCGTAAAAAACAATAAGTACCCAATCCTACCTTTGATTTAAAATTCGCGGGCGCAGATTTCGTGGGTACTCGAGGGCATCAGCCATCTACCAGTTTTGCTTAACAAATTATCAAATGAGATAATTGATTACCCACGGGTTTTATAGACGAATTATAAAACCCGTAGCCTCAGTTTAGTATTACTCAGTAATCCCACTTCTGACAGTGCGTCAGAAAGACACCCAGCGCGTTCAGCGCGAGTCTGCGCTGGCGCACAACGCGCAGCTCGACGCCATGTTGGCGCGCCAGGCCGAGCATCGCCGACAGATGCAGGCGGTCATCGCTGCACACCAGGATCGCATCACACAGCGGATTCAGGCAAGTCGTAGCTAATGTGTGCAATGTGTGTTCAATCCACGAAGTTACGCTTCACTACTTTGTTTTACATACAGGAGGGCAATTTTTGAAGGTCACTAAAGAAAAATGACTTATTTGTGCAGCGATTTAATCCACGAGCGGGCTCACCTTTTGCATTTAATATTATAACGGCGTAATGATGTCAAATCCAAGAGGTGGGCCCGCTCGTAATAGCTTCAAAAATCGCCCCCTGGGGGTGATTCTCTCAACACAGCGCCAAACACATGCTAGCGCGTGCCTTCTTAATTAGGCAGCTTTATACGACACTGAACTCGACTCACTGCCTGCTGCCAATTGAGAAGGCACGCGCTAAAATGTGTTTTGTACGCTCCGACGGGACTTCCAGTCCACCAAAAGAGTTGTGTTCTATACCTACTAAGGATTATTTCTGTTTGCAGTTATGCACGTCACAAATTACTAACGATCCTTCCGTGTGATCGATACTTTCATCTACTTAACTGTCGGTTTTGTTTAAGTTGAGAGCTTATCTTATTATATCCGTCACTATTAAACGAGCAATATTTGTATTGAAACGGCTTTAACGATTTCAATTAAATTTTAAAAACGGGTTGACGGGGGCGAAAAATCAAATGTTAGGTTTTCGGGAAAATTCCTTTTGAACCCGAACGACGCTCGGTCTTCCAGTCATTTAATAATCTAATGCATTTTCATGTACAATCGGCAAATTGGAACCATAGAACTGCGTCACATGACGCGTAATAACCAAGGATCGTTAACTGCGAGCGAAATCCATTGAAATGACGTATGACAACCAGTTAGGGATGGCGATGGTTCTAAATTGATGAACTCAAATATTATGCACTAAAATAATACAAATAAATATAACTGAACAGAATCTGAATCTCAGTGTAATGTTATTATTACAGTTAAATGGTAAATTTTTGTATTGTATTTACAATTTTTATCCAAAACTCTCCAAATTTTTCACTTGGGACGGTGAGTAATAATTTTCGCAAATACGATGGCGAAACAACACAAATAATACAATCAGCCTTGCAGTTACCTGAAAAAAAAAGACTTAATTGCTTGTAATCCCACAAATCTAAAGTTTTTATGGTGATCGAAAAATATTACTTCGTTTCTGACAAACAAAATAATTAAATTAAATAATACAGTCATAATGTCATAGATAGCACTTATTACTTATTAGTGTCTAGGTGACCTAGACACTGATAAGTATAATATAATGATATTAATGATAAATAAACACATTCCTCCATACATATGAATAAGTAGCATAACTGACGATTCGAAAGTGCTTGTTTCTAAGCCTACTCAATAAATATTTTTTGCCTTTGACTTGACTTGACTGGGTAGCAACCCTAGTACTTCAATGGATTTCGCTCGCAGTTAACGATCCTTGGTAATAACCGACTGACGTGAAGTCTATCAGACACCGCCAAAAAAAAAACGATTTATAGCGTGAAATAGGTCTGTATCGCTCAGTAACTTCTAATGACTCAGGGCATTATAAACTAACCTATGTTAAAAACTCCTGATTTTTTTACCTTATTCAAGTTAGGTAATGTATTTTTTTTAGTTAGAAGCCCATATACATGTTAATTATAAATTCCACATGAAAATTAAATAATCATGCTATACACTTAATAAACAATACTTATCATTGACCCATTAGTACTTTTTCTATGTTTAATCAAAAATGACGTCTTACAGACTCCACCTCAGTAGAATGTTTCTAAATAAGTCACCACAGTTGCAGAGAGATGAATGAAATCATAAGAAGTGTTAAATAATTTGTTTTATAATGTCACGACTGGGACATAAATCAAAGCTGGACAGTAATGGGAGTCGAAAATATCCCGATATTAAATTATCTCCTAAAAAAACTATTTATTTGTTTTTGTCGTTATTCCCTCAACTTTTGGCAATCATCTCTGGCTGGTTACTCACCTATGCGTTATGTAGTCAACAGTTTTAGTCATGTTTTAATATTCCTTGTAGTCTTTGCTTGGAACAGCTGACATTAACACAGAAGATAGGGATATACCGGAAGGAGATTTGGAACCTACTCCAACTGTACGACAAGAGAGCCCGCACATGAAGGAAAAGAAGCAATTACTGCAACTGGTGCAATCGTTACAAGAAAATCACGACAAAGAAATAGACCTAATGGAGACGTCTTACAGGTACCTATTTTGTAAAAATGGTCCATGCTTAACTGGTTATTTGGAACTAATAGCGAGTTTAGTGTTCAAGAATATTAAACAATGCCTGTTAATTAAAATACTTGTTTTCCTCTCGATATTTTTAATAATTCCGCATAACTAAACTCAAGGTATTAAGAAAAATCCATTACAAATTATGACAATTTAAAAAGCATTTTTATTTTCTTTGGTCTCGGTACTATAAATGACAATGTATACTTTCAGACGACAGCTAGCATTTTTGGAACTATCCGTAAGCCAATCTGAGGAACGAATGAAAGACGAAAGCGAAAAACTGATCAAATTCTATTCAGATAAAATAAACTGGTTGGAAGAGCATCATTCGCTACACAAGCAACACGGTGAGGATAACCTGAACTCCTTGACAGATCGGCATAAAGCAGAGAAAGAAATGCTGAGACAACAGCACATGGAAAATATAAGAGTGCTTCAAGAACATCATTCATCGTTGATGGAGAATATAAAGTTAGAAAATGCCTTATCCTTAGAGTTCAGCAAAGCAAAGAACACTACTTACCTAATATCGACTTTTTTTTAGGAACGCAGTAAAACATGAACAAACTCTTATCCAAGATTCTGCTGGGTTCTCGTCAGACTTACATGAATTGGTTACGAATGTGAAGGAAAGTAGAACTCAGTGCGTAATGCTAGTTGAAAAAGTTCAAGCAATGGCGGATAATTCTAAACGCGACAGTGAAAAGAGTTTACAGATTAGGGAAGCACAAATTGACGGTAGGAACCTTAATTTTAATGTTGTAGGCAAAATTTATGACTCAGTGCGTTTCTCTCCAACAAAGTAGTTTTTATAGTGGGTAGTACGTCTCCCACCTAGTAGTAGCTACCTAACAAAGAAACATATGTTTTATCTTATTATTTTTTTCATAGTTATGATCCAGCAATTAAAGAAAGAACGAGAAAACTTTGATAATGAAAAGACTGAAAGTAGAGATATGGTAAAGATGCTGGAGGCCAGACTCAAGCAAATGACTGCAGTACGTATGTCTCAATACGCTGCACTAAAATTTGTTTCTGTACCATTTACTTATAACTTGATACATTTATTCGCATTATTTTAGATGATAGAGGATGAAACGGCTGCTTTGAAACAAAAGAGAATGGAGTTTGAATTTGAAAAAGCAACTTTCAACAAACAAACAGAATTTGCTAAAAATGTTCTTAAACGGCAGGATGATGAGATAAAGGTAAAAAGTACAATAATTAAAGGCAAGTCACTTGAAGCTTCTAATATATTTGTTTATGAGAACGGTTGAGGGTGAGTGATAAGGGCCTATAGGTTTAGAGTGACAGGACCTAGGTACTTAGTTATATTAAATGTTGTATTAACTTTTATGTACGTACTTACACATTTTTTTAGCTCCTGAAAGAAGATATCCAGAAGGAATACAAAGAAAAGATTTCCACAATAGAAGAAGAAAAACAGAAGGCTTTAAAGGATACTGCTTTGCTAGCTAAAGAAAAAGTTTCAACCCAAAGTTTGAAACAAGATATAGAGGTAAGCTGGCTAATATGCAGTTTAGGGCAGCACCATAAAAAATAGGAGAATTTACGAAATAATAAGGTATCTTATGATGTTTTTATTTTTTGTTTGCAGAAGTTAAAGACAGATCTTCAAGCTCAATTAGAAGAAGTTACTGAAGAGAGGTCTAGATTAAATGTAGAGAAGCAACAAATGCACATGGAAGAACAAAGAATACTTGCAAAGTAATAAAATAATATTATTCTCCTAGTCTTCTTGTAAGACGGGTCTTTGTACAACACATAAAACTCATTCTTTGTGCTCCCTCTTTTCTATTATTTTTGTCTACAAATTCCATTCATAGTTCATTTTCATCTTTTGCTAATTCGACACGAGCTTTTTGAGTCAGTACATATATAAAGTACTTATGTTATTTCGTATTATGTTTTTACATATCCCATACTAATGTTCGATGGATATTTCAGGAGTCGAGATTTAGATTTACTGGCGAAAACGGCCATAGAAAAGCAATCGCAGGCTGATAAAAAGTATTCAGAAGCAGAATTTATTCAAAGAAAGTACGAAGAAAGAATACGCCGCATACAAGAACATGTGGTTTCGTTGAACAATAGAGAGAAACAGATTGCAAAGGAGAAAGTGGCTTTGTCCAGGGAAAGACTGAATCTTCATAATGAAAAAAAGCAAATGGAAGGCAAGCAACAATGTTCTCTATGCAAATCTGTCCAAAATGTGCCTCAATATAATTTTGATCAAGCGTTTTTGCCGGAAACGTTTCTAGAAGTTCCGGTTTCGAGAGACTTTAGTGGTACACACGCTAATTCTGCTATGAACGCGATTGAGCAAGAAATGGCGCATTTCATGGGTCAGAACTTTAGTCTCAGACATACTCCTGTTTTAAGTAATTTAAGTCGTGAGGAAAGGCGCTTTAATGCTAACGAAGGTAGGAACGGAGAGGAAAGCGTGCATCCTATGCAAGTTAACTCTGGAACTTTTAAGGTTAGTAACAATGTCATTTTACACAGAACACTATAGAAGGATTTAGACCGGACCTACGACAATTTAATATTATACTTAAACAATACTTACCCGCGGGAAATTATGTTAAGCAGGATTAGCTATGTTTTATGGTATTAATGTTTTTTACAAGATATTGGCAGATTTTTTTTGTCGCCCTAATCAGTCAACTGCTTCAAGCGGTTTGTGTCTTGGATAAACGCATACAATGCAACTGTGCTTGTACTAGCTCGATGTCGTATTCGTAGTGAGTTGCAGTAAATACAATTTTGTTTCTAGGACTATATGGATCCAAAATTCATGATGCTACGTTTAGATGTCCAACAAGTTATTAGCAATTTGGACCAAAACAAGACAGAGCATACTGATGCAGAGGATGACGATCACAAGCAGGAATAGTTTAAGAGTAATCGTTTTTCTTATGGACTGAGAAATAAAAGACTGAATAAATATTACGTTTGATTTAATTTAGGTCGATGACTGTTACATGAACATCTGTTAGATTTACATAATTAATCGTGTTATCAAAATGTACACAAATGCTTATAATAATTTCCCTAACTTACACTACATTTAAATATCTCATTGTAAAAATATAATACACAATCTTTTAAGTAGGTTAGACATATTTCTATCGACGCCCTGCGGTATTTTAGACACAATTTACTACATAATGTATTTCTACAGAAATCTCTTTAAATACAAATTATAGTCAAATGAAAATAAAGACACTAATCGCACCATTCTTACACACACTCCAGTCTTTCATAAATTGCTTTGAATATTAACTAGCATAAAATCTTCGTGGACGGCCTGGCCTTGCTCGAATTATATCATTTATTACAATTTAACACAGATCTTTATGTCGATTCAACATAATTATCTTACAGAGACAGGAACAAATATAATCTATACTTTATATACCTATCTTAAAATATATTTTATACAATATGTACACTTTTATACGCTATGAAATTTATACTTGCGTTCATGGCATGACCAAAAAGTTGGAAGAGCACATTAAGGAATTTCAGGGTTCAAGTCGTCAATAAAATAATAAAAAGTTTACAATACTTAGTACCAAAAACATTAGCACAGGCAGTGCCCAAAATCCATTGTAACTTACTTGAAGAAATCGATAAAATATTATTTTTGTTTATCACAGTATTTCATTATAAAATCAAGTTCAAATTAGAATATTTATTTGAAAATACTAAAGTTTTAAAACAGTAACCGCGCTGGACGAAAAAATGCTCGTTGTACCTATGTTATGATTTCAAGTCGATAGGTTTGGCGCATTTTACTTCGAGTAGTTGCGGGTAGTTCTCGACTATCGAGAGGAGAATACCGTCGATGTAGTTCCTCAGTTGACAGTTGACGTCTTGCTGTTCTTTCAGCGCCTTTTGCAACTGTAATTATAAAGTAATTGTTTAATTATGTGAACATTTACATGGACGACGTTCTAACGACTTATATCTAAAAAAACCTTAAACCCATTATGTTAGTAGTGTAAGGTAGGATTACGTGAGTCTAGTTATGAATGTGTTTACCTCTTGTTCACCCGTACAAAGCAAATACGTTTTTGGCATCAACTCTCAGGCTCCTACATATAAAACCAATATAGGAATATAGGAGCTTCAATAATTATTATGTTCACGAGGAAAATGGACGCAGTTATGCGACCGAGTGAGTATGAATCTTTTTGGCATAGCCGTGTCTGTTAAGGTGGTATTAATAGCCAAACTTCTAGCACCACTTAATAAATGAGTTATTATGGTGTTTTGTAAGTAAAGTTAGTGAAAATGGAAACATAGTTTGAAAAAGGTACAAATTCCAACCCAGAAGCAGAAAGTTAGATGAAGGTTAATGTCATGAGCATGCATGAAGCCTAGAATTCAAACACAGTTAGTAAAAATGCGTACCTTTTCCAACTCTATGCTGTGATCAGTTTGTGTATCATCGAGCTGTAAAAATGTTTTTAAACAAAAATAAGTTCCGGCGCAAATCAGGCGAAAAGCGAAATAGCTACATAGGCGTTTTAAAAGAGTCCAAATTCCAAAATGTCAATTTCAATGTGATTAACGTACTTATTTAAATTAGTGGATTTCAATTCGAGAATTTTGCAACTTGTCACACAGTTAAATTGAGCACTGGTGAAATGCATACACAACACAAATGGCAGTGTGGTGGTTATTGACATTGCTACAAATGGCGAACAATATATACAAAAAACCATGATTGGAGTTAAGCACAGAACACTCAGGTAAAACAGGACATTGTTGTGTTATTAATGAGTACTGTTATTCGATTAAGGTAATATTACAATACACTTTAAAACTCTATAGGTTAGCTCCTACTCGCAGAAGAATACGATCACTTCATCAAAAATATGAAGCACATGTACGGAATCAGCGCAGTTATAATGGCTACTGGCGATCATTTTAATTTTTAACGCAATAGCAGCAGCGTTCTATTTGTTTCGTCTAATTAGCTTAAAGTAGTTAATAACAAAGAGGTTCAATACAAAAGTGGCTTCTCTAGTCCCAGCCTAAGGCATGTCATATATGTAGATCTGACCACATAACCTTCTAATTTGTGGATCTGACAGCGAATAAAATAATGTTTACTGTGCTCTAGGCTTTAAGCCCTTGTCTTATGGCATAGTAGTTAATCTAATCTACACGGTTTCAGAAATAAAACTAGCTCCTTCTGTTTTCGGAACTTACAGATTTTGTATATATGATTTAAAGTATAACAGTCAATATTTCTTTTGGTCTACATATATGAAAATTATAAACGTCCATACTGTTTACCATCGCGACCAAAATAACAATGCTGAACCAACAACGGCATGAACTATCATAATTTTTGAAATTATGATGTTTTACAAGCTTTTATGTAATGTAAAAAGCGGACAAATGATAAAACGTGTCACATGATGGCATGATCAATGCTAGCAATTAACACATTCTCATCGCAGGTTTAAACTTTCTGAGACCGAATTAAATGAATGATCACATTCACATTAAATTTTTGTGAGAGAATGGTAACCCGACTGCAACTAGTAATTGATTACAATAATCACAGCAGTTGGTTCTATTACTATAAAGGTTAAGTAGACAAAATTTTAACAGGATGCAACTCCAGTACTAATGGCGGTTTGGCGCCATTAAAATAATAACCAAAATGAATTTATAAATTCGACTGAGTCCCGTCGGTCGGAACTCCTATTCTTGAGCGATTTGCCTTTTGGGCATTAGAGGCAATTTAATGGCCTGTTGTCATTTTACAACAGAGTCCTGTTAAAATGGTGTCCATATAAAACTTAATAAAGTATAGGGGTTGTGTCTGTACCTGGTCGTCGCTCATCTGCGAGAGTTCGTGCGCGAGCGAGTTGGCGACCAGCGGGCCGCTGACTCCGTCCAGCAGGCTGCGACCTTCTTCTACGCCGCGTGTCAAGATCTGAGCCTGCAGCTCCTCTTGCGCTTCTGACAACGCTGCAATGAAAACACTTGGATTTGAGGAGGCTGTGCAGATATTTGAGGTAAAGCTTTGCGATATTCTCCCTCATACGACTCTAAAATTATTATATTTTGGACAGCTAAGCTACATTAGACTAGTTTTTACCGATTTCAAAAAAAGGAGAGAATCTCAATTCGTATTATTATATACACGGTGGAATTTAATCGGTGAACAGGAACCCATTTTTCTAATTCAGTAATCGATGGCGGTCACGTTTATGTAGTACTTAAGTGGAACCAAGTTTTTTTTTTATCATAACTAATTTTTAAGTTGAAATTAAATTTTAATTAAAATTTATTGTCACCCTACTAATGGTTTAGTCTGAAAAGTTTAATACCTCTTTTCAAACTATCAGCCATAGAAATTTAAAACAAATTCATAACAAATGGCGGCAATCATTTATTGACGTCTGATCTGTCTAGTTTCCTGCCAAAGCCAGCAAGCACTTGACGTATGGACCCTAACGAGTAACTTCCCTTCAATAAAAGTAGGGTGTCCATTTATTCAGCCAGTATACATTTTACCGATGTTAATTAAGTGTGATTAATTAGATTGTGAGCTATATTGCACGAGATCTCACGTATTGGTTTCTATGTAGATTGATAATTAAGATTTTTGGATTCCTGATCACCGATTAAATTCCGCCGTGTATATTGTATATCTGACGGAATTCCATGAGTAAAGTCTGGTTTGTTACCTGTCACTAAGTTTTAAATATTTAACCTGGCTGATATATTATCAATAAATCTAAAAAACGTAGCGTTTCCCTGGTTTCCCAACTTTAACTTCTTCCTTTTTCTTAACTGCTGTGCTAGCCACCACTCATTAGATAATTACATTTGTTCTGAGTCCTGAGCAACGTCAGCTCCTGCCGCAGCTCATCCAGCCGCGGGTCCGGCGGCGGCGGCGGTGTCTCCCGCATGTTCTGCAGCTCCAGTTTGGCAGCTGCCAGCAGGCCGGCGGCGGCGGCGGCGGACTCGCGCTCCTTGCGCTCGGCCTCCCGCGCCGCGCTGAGCTGCGCCACGAGCTCCCCGACCTGCTCCTGGGCATCGCGGTGCCCCCGCTGCGCTGTTTCCGCGTTGGCGCGCAGGGTCTCTGCTACGCCGCGGAGTCTCCCCACCTGAACAATTATTAGATGTTTTGAGAGACAACGTCGAGAATTGTAAGGTTAGGTGATGGATAATAAATAAACATATAAATTTAATAGCCGGTTTATTATTACTTGTTACCTATTTTATTTCAGGTCTGGTGCCACGGGAGAATTAATGCGCAATTCATAGGTAATTCTGTATTCAAGTTAAGAAAATGCAATCCATTTGAACGCTATTACGTAATATAGGTAGTTCCACGAGAGTTGAGGTCACGCACACAACAACACTGTCATGTAATGACGGCGGGATTTTGAAATTACTGTTCTTATATCAGTACTTCATTAAGCTGTGTGTGTAATCATACTAATAATTCACCTCAACTCTCGCGGAACTACCTATACAAACTAACGTATATGTCAACCTTACGGGCACACGAAGGCATTTTTTGAACTGTCAACCTTTTACCCGTCGTTGGCGCTGAACCGGTGGTACGGATTGTATTGATGGGTAGGCGGGGAAAAGGATCAAGACTTGTAATATTCTCTTGAGTGTAACCTAAAGCAGTCATCCACCAAGCCAACCATTGAGTCGATTTATAAATCATCACATCGCACCTTCGGTGGAACAAGGGAAAATATACAATGTGACTAAAGGGGCAATTATGCCCTTGTACACTAGAATAAAGGGCACAATGTACAATGTGACTAAAGGAAAGGGGCAATTGTGCCCTTGTTCTACCGAAGGTGCGAATATGCCGCACATTGTTACGTTCGGTCGTAGGTCGGTCCCTATAGCTTGACCCGGTTACTACTTTTCCAATTGTTTGCTGTTGTTGTGTCGCATATAATTTAAGCTTTCTGATAATTAGCAATGATAAATACACCTACTTATGACACATCCTCAACCGCGATGTGCGTAGGACCGACGTCAGTTAAGTCGGGTTAAACTTGAGGTTTTCCCTAAAGAACCCGACTAAGCTTGGACTTTTTGTTAAATAGGGAAATACTTAGGTTATACGAATAACTGTAAACTTATTAACTGTATCGTATTGGTTTTTCTATGCTGTAAAGTAGGTATGTTTTAACTGTTAGGGCACTTGATCATTAGTACTTTAGAAAATAGTGCAAATAAGCATTAGGATATTCAATATTAGGATAATCAACATTATGGCATTTAAATTAGGATAATCGTTATTATGGCAAAAGATCATTATGACCACAGTTATTATGAAATTTACAAATAGGAAAAAGGATATTATGGATTCCGTTATATTATAACTAGATGTCTCCCACGACTCCGTCCGCATAGAAGTCGATTATCGCTATTCCTATTTGTGTGACATTGTCCCGTGATATTACTAGTGGTTGATGTGTTACCTCCTGTTTGAGGTCGGAGGCCTCCGTCTCGGCGGCAGCCAAGCGGTCCCCGAAGGCCGCGAGCTGCGCGTCCCGGTCCCGCTCCACGCGCGCTATCGCCTCCCGACACCGCTTCTGCTCCTCGGCGATGCGCTCCTCGCAACGACATTCGATCTAACGAACAACAAAAACGTTAATCAGTTTCTGCTTTAACAATCGCCAAATAACACCTATATCTGTCTGATACATATTTAGATCTTTCCTTTTCTTTCAACCGTCATGTCAGATACTTTAACCTCCTGAATCCCCAGGTACTCGCTTGAGAATACCAAATATAAAAGGGGTTGAGTCACGAGGTTAATCAGGTGATTGGAAAAACTGACCCATAAAATTATATATATATCTATTATACTTACGAAAATGTATACAATATAACACTTAAACGACGCCTTAATAAATTACCTAACCCTTTCAACGACGCCTAAATTTCTTACCCTTTTCAACGACGCCTAAATTACCTGTCCTTTCCAACTCCATCGACGGATATTTCCGTCATGGTTTCCAGCTCAAAACAGATCTGAGTTTCCATGAGGCAAGGTTGACATTCGCTCTGGTTTTAAGCTGTCATTGGTGTGTGAGCGACGTCTTGTCTTTTGTATTTGACAAAGCGTTGAAAAGGTAAATTCAGAGGCTGTAAGTATTATGCTCTTTTAAAACCTGACAAGATTCAGGCATTAACGGACTACTGATTCAATCGAGAAAACTATTTTATCTGTACAGTGCCGCATAAACTGACTTAGTCCCAAACTAAGCTCTATAGGCTTGTACACTGATGGGTAGCTACTAGACAACGATAAACATATTTATATAGAGAAATACATGAAAACATCCAAGATTCAGAAGATAATAGTCAAACAAATTGTGGATGTTTAATTAAATGAAGTAATTAACTATGTAGTCGCCCCTTAAAGTTATCAATTACCGCCCCGAAAATTCTGACTCCTACATAACATTAAAAATGGTTTTCTAGAATTAAAGTTATTAACTGAGTTCAATCAAGTTATGCCAAGTTACTTTAGGATTAATAAGGTGGAGATTAACTATCAACAGCTTAACTTTTTCAAAAATAGTCATCCTCAAGACACATTGTAGTTATCTGCTACTATAAACTTAAGAGTGATACCATAACAGATCATAAGATATATGTCTGTGCTATTTTTAAAACCGGTAAGTAAACGTGTCTTATTATAGAAATAATGTTGGCGATTCGATAGCGAAGAAAAATGGCAACTATTCGTGACGACCTTTGCGGTAGCGTTTGATGATGGCTTTTAATTTTGCTTAATTCACATAGTTCAAATATTACGGCAAATGCTTATCTCTTAAAGTGCTAACGGATGTTTTAATGTAAGCTAGTCACGTTAGCTGCTGGTTTTCGTTTAATATGGATAGACACTGCAATGGCAAGTATTTAAATGATCCAACTTCTTATTCTAAATACGTAACAAACTTCGCATACCTACTAGCAACCAACCAGTTCTACTTATTCCAATTGCTCCCGAGTATACCTACTTAGTTCAATTGAATTAATCTTAAATTCTCGAATCGGTCATCGTCTGTTAATGAAAAAGTACCTATTTTTTTAATGAAATGGAATTTCTCCATTTTATTCATTAAAATTCCACTACAGTGACAAAATGATACGAATCCGTGTAATTTAAGTAAACCTGGAAATAATAAAAACTTCGGAAATGATTTTCTAACAACCCACATTCACTAAGTAAGCTATATTATCTTTATTTACAAACGCAAAAAAACAAACGCAAGCTATGGCGGTATATTAGAAAAAATCTCCATCAACACTATTTGATTGCGTTTATTGCTGTAAATAAATGTTTTATCCACATTTGTACCGGAATAAACTTGATCATAATAACAGGGCTGTACTTATTAAAATTCCTAATGTTACAAGTCACGTTACGCGTAACGCACCTCCCGTATCTGTTCGTCGAGCATGTGGACACGCGCTTGTAGCACCGCATTGTCAGCCTTCGCGCGCGAGTACCGGTCATCTGCCGTGCTCTGCGTGTCAGCTAGTGACGTCACCTGTTGCTGCAACAGTTGCACCTGTAACCAAAGGATGTTGAATTAGGATTATTTAAGAAATGTGTTTATGCTTAGTTAAACCGCTTAACTACGCAAGAAAAAACTTTTTATTATTATGACCTCTTCACTAAAACATATTTAATAGGTTCCAAGATGGAAATGTAAATCTCTTGTAAGCATATTATGTAAATATTCGTCGGTTTACAATGTAATAAATAGGTAGTTTATAAATCAACGTGAAGTTAAATAAAAGAGCTTAAGTATGTTTTTTGGCTCATCTAATGTAAAAACTTTTTAATTAATTATAGTGTTTGTGTTATCAATCCATGAAGACTCACTATTTACTTTAGGTTCCCACATACCAAATAGATTACGAATTACCTACTCAGTACCTATCTAAAACCTTGAATTGCTATCAATAATTCCAAATGTCACGTTAAGTAGGGCGTTGTAAAAGAATACAAAACATGTGAGATATTTATTAACTGAATTGTTAGTTTTCTTTCAGGATTAAGCTATACCTATCTATCTGCCTGATTGGTACAGTCAACGTCGTTTGACATTCTACACGAAATGATTAAACGAGGGATTGTGATATAGATTAGGTACGAAAATGATTATCTATATGTGATATAACCTATACCTACACCGTTTAGTTCACGAAAGCATTTTGTAATCCAGACAATCTACTTTTACCTACTTTCCCCAGCTATAAGACTATATCACCTGTACCGTAATCGATCAATTTATCAAGTAACAATAGTCTGTAATACCTAGGTAATCACGATTGACTTAGTTTGTTATTGATGTGATTCATGTTTATTTTCGCGCCCGTCCTTGCAACGCGTGGAATCGAGGATGACGCCAAACTTATTTAAAACGTTTCACAACTACTTCATTTCCAGTAGGCCTAGCCAAGATGCAAAAACTGCTAACAATTCTGTTTTCTATCGCTTCGAAATGAATGGAGTGGACATAAGGGCATCCTATATACATTTTGTCGATTATCGAAAATCACTTACTAACTCACAAGTTTGCAATTCATTTCGGGAAATTGAGAAGGAGGATATAGATACACCCCCTCTAATAACTAATAAGCGTTGAATAAGCTTGGTTTAGTTGTACCATGCTTTGTCCTTATCTGTCAAATTCAAATGTCGCAATGACAAATAAGGACAAAGCATGGTATACCTATTCCAAGCTTATTCAACGCAGCAGCAACAGGTCTTGAATTTCTAATACCTGTTTTGTAAAAATAAGACGTAGGTGCGGAACCCTCGGTGCTCGAGTCCGACTCGCACTTGGCCGGTTTTTATCCTTTGACGTGTCGCAAAGCAGTAAAGTAAGCATTGTGTCCCACGTGTGAGCATAAGACAACCGGGAAAATGACTAGCATAGAGGTTGCATAAAGGCATTTCATTTAGTCCTGCAAATGTCTATGGGCCCCAGGTCTCACCATCAGGTAGCCTATGTGCTCGTTTGTCTTCTCTATGCCATAACAAAGGTAGAAGGTTCTGGAGTGGCGATCACGCACCGGAAGGCGTAATGTTAGCAGGCCTCCCAAAAGGTGGACCGACGATCTGATAAAAGCCGCGGGAAACTGCTGTTTGCGAAAAGCACAGGACCAATGATGGTGAGGATCTGCTAATAATGCTTTTAGCCAGTAGGTATTATCGTCACCTTTATCGCGTTGGATACAGCATCCGTCACTCTCGCACTTAATACTGGTACGAAAATGATAGATGTCTTATCCACGTTTATTGACGTCAGTAAACACGACCATAATAGGCCGCTGGACATGTTTTGGATGACTTTACGATAATAATAAGGAAAGGCAGGTTGTGGTTCAATATAAGCAGTAATGTGAGTAAACATTTAAGGTTATAATTTTACTCTTGCGTTGTGGGTTGCGGGACGGGGCGAAGGCGAACGTAATATTCAATAAATAGCTATTATGATAACTAAAGAATAATCAACAAACATAGATAACAATTGTGAAATTCGCAGCACTTTCAGAGTTGGTATTAAATGAGTTATTCCAGACTTTGCCTTATGTCAGCGAATCCTGACAAATGCCGCGAATAACATAAAAGTTACCGATGTTTCATAATCATACAATCAATTAAAGGTTCTTGCAAAGAGAAATAACTCAAAATCAATCAACGACATTCATGAAAATTGTTTAGAAATGGTTAATGCTTCTAGCTTGTAAATTATACGAATTAAATTGAGCTCTGCCTGCATTATTAGATTACGTGATAATCAGTTTACCAATTATATAACTAATTAAATAAACGAATAGAGTAACTAGTGCGTCCCCAATGTACATTCGTAGAATCAATTAGATCCATTTTCGAAACTTCATTCAGGTAATGCACGCAGTTGCATTATTTTATGCACCGATGCCTATGCTTATTCGCTTGGATTACTTGAAATTCAAAGTAACAGATAGGTATAGCTTGTAATTTGGATTGTCTAGTGATAACACCAACTATTTCAAGTGAATATCAATATCACGACTCAAGTTATCTCTTACCTACTTCAATTGCGAAAAAAACAAAAGATGTTAAATATTTCTGTTTCTTTCAAAATTGTTTTACAATTTAAACTCGTTAACCGACCAGCAATTTCCTTCTGAATCAATAAGTATTGAAAAATCATCTTATCTTACAAATGCAAAAATCGCTCCACGCTGGTCATCTGTTACGCATACGAAAGTGACTAACCAACAGCTCTAGAGTATCGTCACCACAGGAAGGAGCTAACTGACAAACAGGAAAGGCTAATTCAATGTTCTAAGACTAATAAAAGTAATACAGCAAGCCGAGACGTACACACGACACATGCTCGCAACATGTTGGACTAACGCTTTGCATTTCTTTCTTTTGGCATTAGCTGCGATGTTACTGAAAATGGGATGGAAATAAATATGATTCATAGACAATATTTTCAGTAGACGTATTACTCAACAATCCACATATAAATTGAACGGGTCGATTGGCATGAAAGATCAACGTAATAAACTAACAACATCACCCATTCATAAGTTTCTGGTCAGCGTCAGATTTAATAGCCACAATAAAAACTAATGAGTAACGGCAGCTGAAAAAATATTTGAAGTAACAAAGTTGAATGTACGCCAAGAAATGATTCGACTTTCGAAGAACAGCGATGACATGTCATGATTCTGTTCAGAAACGTAACACGTAAGTGCCTATAGTCTGGCAAATGAAAGAAGAGAATGAAAAATTCACTTACGCGGCAACACTGATTGTCAAAACCTATGGTAATGACATATAGTGTTGCCGCGTAAGTGTATTTTTCATTCTCATCTTTCATTTGCCAGACTCTATAATCCAATTGTTTTATGTTCATTACAGACGTGTAATAAGAAGAAGGTCTTTGTCCATCGCGATTTTTCCGCACAACGACTTATTTACCAATTGTTAAACAACCCTCTTTATACTGTTTCATTTATGAAGAAGCGAATGAAATTAATGAAACACACAATTATAAGCAGAATAAAACCTTTTACCTCTGTAGAACGCATAGTATTGTAGCGAATCATAACCTACTTGGTATATAAGTCACAGATCAGGGCCTCTATTCATTTGCGTTATAACGATATCGTATTTGACGTGTTTCCGTATTATCAACGTTTTGATAACTCTTATGTCATTTACAATAATGGCGACTGTGACATAAACGATTCTTAAACGTGTCAAACACGATATCGTTTTAACGCACCTGAATAGAGGCCCAGCAAAAACTCCAATTCCAATGCTTGAACTCACTTTCTCATCAACTTACACGCATCCATTACCAGTAAGTGGATGTTTGCTATTACCAATACAATGAAGATAATCTAGGGTATTATTTAATAGAGTTTGTAAACGTAAACGATGTATAAGTCAAGTTAGTATAAGTAATCGTTTCTCGCTGGAAATTATTTGCTCCAGCGGGTTATTATGATTTTACCGACATTGTATAAACATGCTAATGTGAAGTAAAGAATTTAAACGTTGGAAAGTTGTAGACGAAAGAACAAGCATATTGTATATTACATTTAAAGCTATAGATATAAATAAATACATCGACGGTCACTGAGAATAAAATAGACATACATACATACATACATAACGTCACGACTTCATTCCCAGAGTGGGGTAGACAGAGCTACAGAAATTCCAACATCTATAAATACTTGATAATTCTGTAACCACATTTTGCACAAACAGGCTAAGATGTGTACCAGTTTATTAGTGACAGGTTGCAAGCCCATCGCCTAACAGTACTACAAGCCCTTATACCCTTAGTCGCCTCTTACGACATCCATGGGAAGACATGGAGTGGCACTATTCCAACCCGGCAACCACACGGCACTAAATAAAATAGACGTCCATGTTTATTTGATTAACATAAGATAAAAAGCCCACAAAAGCTTAATTAGTAACCACGATATTGGTTTCATTGTACCTATAGCAAGAGCGACATTAGATAGGTATTTAGAGGATAAAGCGGTTTATATTGGCAAATAAATTAAACTAAGAAACTAGGAATCCATAACAACAGTGTATTTATTATTCCTGAATATAATGCAATGTTTGGACACGGAGACAAGTTGTGCAGCCGAGTGGGCCAATGCATAACAATAAACACTACCAATGAAAAATTACTATTAACATGCTATAAATCGAACACGACAAGAACGTGGGCTACATTTTAATGCGAACTTAGTGGCAAGTGGCAATTAATGAATTTGCATGGCGTACCGCATTCACTGTACATTATACTTGAACTTTAAGCCCTCAGTCAGTTAATGACGATTAAATCGTTCTTTCGTGAGGATTTTTCTTTCACGTTTTGAAAAAAGGACTAACAGTATCAAAAATGAGTGAATTTGTGTATCTGGGAAGTATGTTTACAAGAGATGGTAAGTGTGAGAAGGATATTGAGAGGAGGGTGAATGCAGGAAATCAGATAAATGGAGCCCTGCACTCCTTTGTGAGCAGAAGGGGGGTTTCACAAAAAGCCCGACTGGCTGTTCACAATGGAGTGTTGGCCCCTACTCTGATGTATGGTAGTGAATGTTGGGTGTGGCAGGATAAGCATGAAAGTCGCATAAATGCAGTAGAAATGCGCTCTTTGCGTAGTATGTGTGGTGTGAAACTGTGTGATAGAGTAAGGATTGAAAACATCAGAGAAGTGTGGTCTGAAAAAAGATGTAGTGACTAAAATTGAAAAGGGCATGCTCCGATGGTTCGGTCATTTGGAAAGGATGGATGAAAAAAGATTGACGAAAGAAATTTACAGTGCTAAAGTGAGTGAGGGTCGGAAGGGGGCGCCCTAGGAGTACTTTTTTTATCAAATCGGGGAAATACTGGAAAAGGCCCGAATCTTAAGTACCCGAAACCGACGTGCATGCATGACTCGATGTATGAATGTGGAAGAAGCGAAAGAGCTTTGTCAGGATCGTAGCAGGTGGAAAGAAGTGGTCTCTGCCTACCCCTCTGGGAAACAGGCGTGATTTATGTATGTATGTATGTAGTATCAAAAATGTGTCTGACTAAGGCGGTGACTACAGTAACTTCTTAGAGACATGCTTTATTATGGATTGATCAATAATTGCAGTCATTAATTGCATGTACACGTATCTTGCAGAAATGAAAACGCTTTACAGTTCTCAATCATTTTAGCGATGGAACCTTTTTGAAACAATTTTAAGTTTAACGGAGCCCTCGAGCTCGGCGGAACACATTTTGAGAATAGCTGTTAATGTATTAATAACCACGGAATCTTGAATGCCTGTACTAATGAACAAGACTGTTAAGGAGACATTTAAACTATTATTACACTGAGTACAACAATAAGTATATACTAGGCTAAACTACAAGTATCTAATACTAAAGTAGTTTTACTTGTAGTTGGCAATAAACGGTTTTATAAAACTCGGAGCATGTTAGAATGCCGTATTTCCTTATTAAGAAAGCTTTCTCATTCGTTTTCATTGAAGTTGACAGACTAAACATTAGATATCGATATCACTTGCGACGTTTTGGCCTGTAAGTAACATTGCATTATCAGGTATTGTACAGTCAAGTTCAAAAGTATGTATACACTTTAGTACCTTGTCTATTTAACGTCATGTTTAAACTGCCATATGAAATTATCCAAGCGATTAAAGTGACAAGGTACTAAAGTGTATACATACTTTTGAACTTGACTGTACCTACATTTTATAGTGATCGAATCATGTATTTATATCGTCTCTAGGCTTAGCCTTGTAAGGTTTCAGCTAATGCATCTAAATACTACCTACGACACGTTTTATAAAGCCACTTTATAACACTATATATATATTTGTATATCCTAAACCTAAGTGGCTTACTTATGAGACTGAAGTATTGTCACGGTTTGCGACACGTTTTGATATCACGATGATTATTGAGTTCTCTAAACTAAGTGATACGAGGAACGTAATTAGGTATGTACTCATTACCTTTTGACATAATCACTTCAAACAGGGTTTTAGTTAAACAAATATCTTCGCTGATACTTCGAACAGCTTTAGGCAGCGTTCTTAACACTGGCATGAAAAACCTAATTGTAACCGTCTGTCTTGTTTCAACCACAAATTACGGCGTTATGTTAGCCATTTCTATACTAATGCATTATTTTATGCAAAAACATCAAATAAATAAATTAAAAGCGCAATAACCGCTTCCACAGCTTTACTTTAGTATAAGACTTGTACTTTTATCTATTCTGTGGTATAAGATCAAAGGTTCTATAAAGCTTTCTTAGAGACTTTGTCATTATGCAACCGCATGCGAGCCGCCTCCAGAGCCCATTTAATAAAAAACAAATTGCTCAGGTTACACACAAAGAAATGGATTACGTTTTGCAATTGAGTAGAAGCTCGAGTAATATAACCTCTGGCAGTTATAAATGGCCTAACAGGCCGGTTTAGATCAGAAAAAGCCAAGACGTGTGAGGCAGTAAACATGGGTGAAAGTGAAATTGAAATTGATTTAGCAGACTGTACATCTCTCTTAATTGCTAGAGACATTATCTATTCGAAACTGGGTTGAAAATTAATATTGATAACCGTAAAAACTCGAGCGTGAAATTTGAGGCTGGCACGTTGTATAAACTAAAAGGAACATATGTTCAACGCAGAACCGGTCAAGTATTGATTAGAAATAAAATGATCGTACTTTGGAATGTCACTTGACCTTGACCTCTTAGAGGCGTCACTAGAGTCACTTCTAACATGTTTGTCGTTAATCCGTTAATTTGCATTTAGAATTTTCTAGTTAACATAAACCGGCTAGGTGCGGCGTGAACTCGCACACGAAGGGTTTAATTTTGCTATGTTTTTATTATTTGTCGTTACAGCGGCAGTAGACACAGTGAGAAAATGTGTCTTCCTATTACGGTTCATGAGCGCGCTGACAAACAGACGGACTTGGACGGACAGATTCCGGAAGCTTAGTAATAGGGTCCCATTGGGAACCCTAAAGAAACAGTAAATGTGAAATGTACCTTGTTATGATTCTTATACATAAATGCTGCGTGGAAATTGATAGGTTTACTCATGCTTCTTGATCATGCACCCTAAAAGGTCGTTTGCGATAACCTCATTAATGATAGTCTATTTCAGAATTATAATGTAGGTGTAATGCACAGCAGACTTTGAACGTTGAGATTATGCTGTTTTTTGTTATCTACGTGTTTTCAAGTTTGGTTAAACAGTCTTGGCAAGTGAGCAGAGTTAAGATCATCACGACTACACCACCTTAACATAAAAGACAAGCGAAAATTACGGTAGTTAAGTAAAAGATTGTGATCGTTAGGAGCAATCAATGGCCACTTGAGTTGAATAGCGAGCCGCGTGACTTCCTAGAGAACATTTTCTTGCCCGCAGACATGTCTTGTAACTTTCCAGCTTTTGTAAACAGCGTTACGTTTACCTATACTGATGGATTGTTACTGGCTACCATCGAAAACGCTCTAACGTACAACTAAGAGAAAGATGGTAGGTACATTGCGTAGGTAAGGAATAAGTAGGGAAAAAATAAATGATATAGTACCGTCAAAATTGACGAAGATACAAATAATTACTGGCCAGCTACCTATTTACTTTTAAAGTGAAAAATATTGATAAGGAGGTTTAAATATAAGTGTCACTGGCCGAAAACAAAACAACAACACATAAACGGACGCAATGATAAAGATTTGGTTTTCGAAACATCCTTTCAACTAAATTGCCGATAATTATTTCTATATTAACTAATTAACTGCTTGTTGCATTTTGCAAATCCTTCCGTATCAATCAAGGCTTCCTTTTCCACTGCGAATTCTAAACGTTAAGCTACATTTCCGTGTATAGACTAGACTTTAATGTTTGTCTGTTTATTTGTTTCAAACTTCACGTTTTGCGTTTTTAAATTGTCATTCATTGGGTCACAGAACACTGTGAATTCCCATATGTCATACTTGAATAGGCATGAGCTATGAGGTCGGTTTGCGGTTAATAAACACTTCGTCGTTTAGACTCTATGTTTGTTGTTTTACGGTTCAAATATAAATGTTCATGTTTTGTATCAGTTGATGCGTTTGTTTGTCATACTGTTACAATTATAAGTGCTAACGGTCTACTGCAGTCCACTCGGCTCATGCACAATAATTGAGTTCATTAAACAGTTGACTGTTGTAATGCACAGTGAATCGATAAAAACCGTTGTAAAAACTACATTGGTATTAAAATTCAATCCGGTTTTGGGTTTAAAAGAAATATCAGTAGCGTTTTGTGACATATTACCTCATTACTCTCATTAGGTAGTATATAAAACATCACGATTTTGTATGTGTCAGTTTTGTTTAATTCTGAATCATTGCGGTAATGAGCTTTATTTATCACTACGAAAGAACGCGTTCGTTAAGTGATTCAACTATAGGTATTATAGGTAGGTGGTATTTATAAATACAAGATGCCCAAAAAAAAACCGCCAGTTGGCCCCACATGCCATCATATTTATAAATTAACGTCAAGGTAAAGACCGATGAGTTACTTCAGGGCTGGGTATTGACGTCACTGAATACTTGTTACAGGGGAAGTATAAATGCATTGGAAGTGCAGTTGCACACGTTAACCTAATTATTGAGCGCCTCACGCGCACGGCCGTGGCACAGTTCGCAAATACTCTTAATTACCATCATTGAACATTTTTGTAAGAATAAAATAGAAAATGCAAATTTTCTATTTAAATCGTTTGGTGCCGTCTTAGATGATTTTAGTAGGTACAAAACAATCACTTTAATCGCCTGTATCTCAAGAACCAATGACCTCTACTTAGTTGTGATAGTTTTCCTTATAAATTCGTTATAATATGTGCTTTCATTTAAGTATTTTTTCTGATTTTTAGTATTTGTAGTTTTGGCTGTAGAAGGGGGGACTTGACTCTAACGAAAATTAGCGCTTTAAAGCTTAATATTTCATAAACAGATCCCTTGATCGAAAAACTGTTTAAAAAATCCCGACGTAACCTAATTTTATCCGCGTTCTGAATATTAGGAACGAGCCAAAATAATGAAATCAATCGTAATCTATCGCCTGGTTTTGCAACGCCTTCAAATCATAGCGTGAAATTACTATGAAATTAATTTGTACTTACTTACAGCGATTACTTCGCCACTGTGGACATTAAAATTGCTTTACGGGTTACTTTATGATAAATCCATAACAAATATGCGATTCGACATTGCAGAAAGTGAAAATTTTAAGGACTAAATACCTACTAAGTGCCTATCAAATTCAGTAAAAGGCCTAAGGTAGCTACGCATATAAATGTGCTATAGATTTTAAACGTGATTAATTCCAGGGGTGTAAAAGGGAGGGCTATTACAGTTGTAAATTGGACATAGGGAGCGGCATATCCCGAGGGGATCGTTAGGGAAATCAACTAAACGAGATTAGAGAATTCTAGAGAATTAGTTAAATAACAGTAAGTATAGACAGTAAGCTTTCACTGCACACGTAAGAGTCTGTAACCGCGCATGGTATCTCTAACTCTAACAATTGTTCGCAGGAATAAATTAAATTATCCTATTGTTACCATGGTAATCTTTCGTTGGAAATACAAACGTAAATGTGAGAAACAACGTATATTTGAGATAATGGCGGTTTATCTTAGTAGATCGTAACAATGATTTATGTGACACTAATAGGCATTTCTTAATTTAAGTACATGAAACATTACGCAACTGGAGCACCGTAAAAAAATGCTATTGATAAACATCACCGACTTTGAAATTCTGCCATGAAAGCACAGACGATACTGATAAACGATCGACAATCACGAAGAGATACGAGATATCGATAATCCAACTGACTTTACTACCTTTGTAATAAAACACGAAGTTGAAGGAAGTTTCGTGGATGTAATACCTATGATTTGAGCGGGGTGGGTACCGGATCGCGTGACGTTCGCATACAAATCTGCCGGCGACGGCACGGCCAGACCGCGGAATAGCGCTCCAATCGACCGAGTAAAAAAAACACTTGATTTCGATCGAGTTCCGTTGCCGTAGTCGGTTACGCACCGGCTACTGTAGTGCTGTTGAAATGTAGATCATTGTAAACGAATTTAACTATCAATGGCGATTCACAGAACCAGCGCCGCCTGGTCACACCCGGAGTGACACTAGACGAATCTCATCAACGCTAGTTATTTTAATCTACATGACTTAAATGGCCACTTATTACGTAAATGTTCAAAAACAGTGTGTGGCAGACTAATATTTAATGAGCAAACAAAAGGAGGATGACTTGATGCAAAATTAAACGTGATTTGGAGGAAACTCCAATGACAAACAATAAATGTCATACATATCCTATGTATGACATTCTGTAATATAAGTAGGTACCAGAAACAATCTCACTTGATCAGATAGATTGTCGCACCACTGATGAGCCACAGTTTTCTTTCCTCCGTTCAGTCCATTTGGCAAATGAGGGGTGAGAGGCGCTCCAGTGAACAGGTCCTCGGTGATGCTGGTGTCGGAGGTAATGCGCCCGCGGGGCTCTGGTGGCGGTCCCTGCGGCCCCACGAAGTCAAACTGCCCGTCCCACATATCGTACTCCAACTCGAGGCTGTCCTCGACTTCCACTGGTTCCATGGCGCCGCCCGAGCGGTTAAAAAGTCCCGATTTAAACATTCAGACGCACTTTTAACCCCAAACGTGTGCGCAAATTTAAACCTTTAACCTTTTTACGACGTCAAAGTTTCGTATCAAAATAGTCTTAATAATAATGGCACACTAGAATGAAGTTTCCAGTATCGACTTCCACTTACACGTTATGATGCGACTACGAGTATTATTAAATTTGCACTTCATAAACGTAACACTGCGGAACACTGTCACATCGTTCGCGTAAGCTTCGCAAATACGAGTCCTTCACTGGAACAACGCCGGGGCAAGTCCGATCTTAATTGTTATCATACAGGAGAATTAAAATGATGTCGAGCAAGACGAAACTTCGGCGGAGTTTGAAATTCTCTAACGGTTGCGTTGACATCGTCTTGTCTGTGGTGTCGGGTCGCGAGGGCGAATGTTGGGCGTCTTTGATAAAATCGGTCTGTTGGAATTAGTTGCGAAATAGTAACGCTTGACAGCTGTAGTAGAGGAGCGGCGAGGCGCGTCGGGCCGGTGCTGGCTCGCGATTCGAACTAACCGGCGGCGCGCCCCTCCCAGTGCCTGCTATCAGGCGCCCGCCGCGTTATACAAAATACAAATAAACTTTATTCGCTCCCTGCACCGCTCGTATGCAACGTCTGGTGCCCAAGCCAATAACCCCTTTCAGAGCTCCCCCAGTCCCCTGCATGGGCGCATCTCGTAATTTAATGGATGAAGGCCGACCATTGTGCGCTGGTCGGTGGCCGCCAGATGTAAAGCGATATATTTTAAAAACATTTGTTATTGTTCCATTTGCAATCAAATCAACGAGAATGTAGGAAACAAGGGAATTAAAGTTCAATTTACAATAAACTAGAGTCTAAACTCAGTAATGTTTGAGTAACATCCTAATCATCATTATAATTACAATAGCGTTGCCCCTTCTGTGCATAATAGCATTAATAGCACATTATCTAAGCCTTAAATTCTAAGACTATTGAACAACTCAACATAAATCTTTGCCGCAGTTAAAGAACAAGAAGTTTCTCTGCATTACATTAAGACGAGTGCTTAAGTAATGCTTTATCGTTAGCTTAATTACGTAAAGATCCCATATGGCGCAGGCGCAGCACTTGTAAACACGATGCCATTCACCTATCTCCATTGGAAATTAAAATAGACACAAACTACGTTCATAAAGGTAGGGCGTATATATTTTTAACGCCTGTTTTATACTTTAAAATTATTTTTTAAAGTAAACTACTAGAACGAGTAAGCGAGTAAGCGAAATGATCATTGAAACGTTATTTTTACCAACGTAATATCAATAATAAATAAACTGTCAGCTGTTGCGTAAATGCTAGAAGAAGATCGTGCTAAGTTCTACGAGCAACAACGGGGCATTTAAGACGACTCTAAAGGCTTCGTTTAAAGACATTTAAAACTTTAGAAAAGAAACAACATATTGTCATTAAGACAAACTAAAAATAGGCAAAACAGTGTTATACAACGAGCTATTCAAACAATTGCGAGCAAGGAACAATGCGATCTCATACATTTTAATACTGTTTTTGTGCCGCGCCTGCGTGGTAAAATGGTAAATCGCCGGCAAACAAGTGCCACTCAATAATAATGGAATTCGAACAAGAAGCCTAATTGCGGTGTTTCGTGACAACAGACTCGGTTAATTATGAAATGTCCATACGCGTTACTGTTAGTATAATTTCTTTAGTCTAGCTCTACTAGACTTTTGAGAAGGCTGAATACTTTAGCAATGGTGCGAGAAAGCTGAACGAATTTAAAAAGTCTAGTTTACATTTATGTCACAAATAAAATGCAATCTCCTCGTTATTTATGGTACTCTACAATAAATTTAACGCCGCAGTTAGCAGAGGTGGTATAGTGACGCTGCTTAAGAAGCGGGTTCGGATTCGTTTCTCGGTCAGGGAAAATATTTGTGTATTACTTTTATAGTTGCCTAGTACAAGCCTAGATTATAATCACAATAATAATCACAGGACAATCTCACACAAATTGACCTAGTCCCAAACTAAGCTCTAGGCTTGTACTATGGGTACTAGACAACGATAAACATACGTATATAGAGAAACAAATACTTAAATAAATAGGAAACACCCAAGACTCAGGAACAAATACTCGTGCTCAGCACATCACACAAATATCTGCCCTTACCGGGATTTGAACCCAGGACACCTAGCTTCGAAGGCAGGGTCACTCCCAACTAGGCTAGCGTGTCGTCAAATATTATCCCCTAATATTGATTTAATTATTTAATATTTCATAGATAGATATTCCAAGATAGCGTTCTACAAAGGCGTTATCAGCTTCAAACACGCAACGTTTTGCTTCCATTCAGTAGATGTTTCCGTACAGTAGACTCATTTATTAGGAAATTAGTCATACGAATGGGAAGGATAATGGAATTAATTGAGGCGTGGTCTAACAACAAGGAATGATGCACATCCACCACCATACGTGTTCAACAAAACATAATAAACATAAATAATAAGTAAATCTTTACGGGAGAATGTTTTCAATGAAGCTTACAATGTTGATAATAGCACAAACCTTACGTATATCTTATATTAAATTTAAAGATTTAATGACTGGTTACAGAATTATCAACAAGTCTTTTTTTATTTTGTTTTTGCATTTCTGTGGCACTGCTTACCCCTCTCTGGGAATGAAGGCGTGATGTTATGTATGACCTACTAACCTAAAGAAGAAACGTGTATGCCTTATTTATTTTGAGTTATTTGTAAAATTATTATTGTTACCACTAAGTTGTTCCATATTAAGTCATAATATTCCACCACACAATGAAATTTAAATTTGGCAACGTTCGATAAGTAAATCTATAAAAGTTGAATTTGTCCCAAGAATACTCTAATTTTGAAAGCAGATCTTAAAATCCCCTTGAATTGGGATACTGGCTTCATTACGTAACGCTGGCTTTCTTGATCATAAATACATTTGCCTTAAGAAATGCGCAAGCGACTCGGTACGCGGTACGGTTTCAAATCGCCGGGTTCATGCGCAGTGCGCACAGTGATGACAAAATGATGATCACTGCCCCTCGTGCGACAGTTCCGCACTCAACCGTAAGATTAGACCCTCAGGGTCAAGGTAAACTTGTTGCTTAAAGTATTCAAATACCCTATACCAGTGTCGTGAATATTTAAGTTTGACGTTTTTCAACAACCATTTGGGACGCTATTGGTGGGTTGTGTGCACCATGGGACCGTTTGAATAACCGGAAAACGGTTCATAGAATATATCATTTCACCAAATGTCATTTCACCGAATGCTATGTCTTGTTGCTTTCCTGACATAGCATAACCATGAAGTTTCTGAATACTGATAAAACCATACAATAAGAACTAGGCTAGTTTGTATGTATGTATGATCCACTCTAGCGTCGTTCCTGCCGAAAATACCAATGTTGTCAATTCGTGTACACTGCTCTCCAACGAGACCAACTGGACACCATGGTCTTAGATTATAGATTATAGATCGTAGATTATATTCAACAGTGTGCGATAGTAACAGTGTACAATCATAATATTTTAGCATATAAAACTGTCTCTTTTTGGAACACAGAATCCCAATAAGACTGTGCATATCAGCTATCTGTATGTTGCCTTTTATTTTATCTCTCCTTCTATGCCTTTAGTTCTTATTCTGTAGACAAAACAATGCTGGGCCTCTATTCTACAGCGTTATAACGACATCGCGTTTGACGTGTTTTAGAATCGTTTATGTCACAGTCCCCATTATTGCAAATGACATAAGAGTTATCAAAACGTTGACCATACGGAAACACGTCAAAAAAAATCTTAATGACACACGAGTGACAAATATACTATCAGATGCGAGTGTGAGTGAGACACCGACAGCTTGCCGAAAGACATTAAGAAAATAGAAGCACTGTAATTCCTTCACACGCAACAAATATGTCAACGTTATCAATATTCAGAAACTTCATGGTTGTACAGTGTGTCATTAGTCATGATTGACTTCTTATGTACCGGCCTAGTTCAATTGGTTAGACTTGACCATACTTTTTTTTACTGCGGGTGTGGATGTCAATGCCCATATTCACCTGATAAAAATAAGAACATTCTATTGATTGGCGATGTAGCAAGGATAAACTCTTAACCTTTTTCGATACAATACAACTTTGGTGGACATCTTCTGTATCTTTATTTTTGTCAGTTATCAGTCAAATGTTAAACAAGATACAAAATCATAACTCCACATTTAGTCACATTTCCGAAAGTTCTCTTTGAGGCACTGTAGTTGATTGGTACGAGTATAATACACGTGTTATGGGAGAGTCATAAACTTATCGTTATCCAGGCTATCTTGGTCTTTTTACGGCTCTTGGGTTCCCGCGGTGTCATCTCACGCTATAGTTACTGGGGTATTAATTACAATTAAAAATATCTGGTCTAGATCTCCCAATATAGCGTTCCCAACGCGTGGATCTTCGCGCCCTAAAAACTATTCAAACATTTCTTTCACCGGCAGTTTAATACTGGCGTGTCCCCGATGTATGACGTTGCCCTGTATGCTTTATCTATTGTGCCAATATTATTTTTAAGTCTATTTCTAGAATACCTCAAAAAATTTAATGACTTTAGAAATAAAGTTAAATGTGGATTCTTCTGGATTTTGAACACTTTAGGATGCTATTCCTAAAAGCGCACGGAGAAAATAAAGGATATGTCTTCCATAGGCACTCTTATAGTCAAAGATAAAGCAAGTAAATGATCGATGTAATACGGAAATTTGGTGCGTAGCGTAGTTGTTTAAACGCACTACATCTGTATCGGCCTCATCTGCACACAATATGTTGTTCTTCGCACGCGTTCGTTCGCACCACTTTCCGTTTCGCTTTACAAACGTTTTTGTGGCGAGCGTTAGATAACTATGTTGACGTTTTTATTGACACGATATACTGAAGAAATAACCCGTGATTAAGACAGGTAACGCATCGAGAAACGCTTTAGTTGGGTCGTTACGCAACGATAACTTTGTTGTTTATTCGGGTCATCCATCATTGTAAGATTGGTAAGACACTGATATCAGCGTCCTATCTCTGATCATTTATGATTATCTTGTCTAAGTATGTTCAAAATCATACTTATGTAAGTTTGAAGGAGGGCAGTAAAAAGTAGTCTTGCCTGGTAAAGAGTCGGAGGATTCCGAGCCCCTATCTAGATTTTTTAGGATTGCCTAAGTTTCTTATCGTCGTCATCTTATCACTCTCATTTGTCTAGGAAGGAAGAAGGTACGAGTAAAAGTTCAAAAAAGACAGCAAAATATACAACGTGTTACAAAATAATTCGTAAAAAAGAAATTACGAAAGTAGTGTCAACCCTAGTATACTGTATAACTAAGATACTGAACTGACGTTATTTAATAAGGGTTGACACTACTTTTGTAGTTTCTTTTTTACGGATTATTTTGTAACACGTTGTATAGTTTAGAAATAGTTCAGATAAAACAAACGAATAAAAATTCTGCAAAGTTCCTATTAAGTATGACCGACAAGATTGAAGAGACAAAGTAGCAATTGATTCAATAATTGATGACATGTAGGAGAAGCTGGCTCCCGTATCCTTGGCACACTTACCCCACGCTATGCCGCCTACTGCGGAGATTATTATTGTTCGCAGGTACCCACTGATATGTTGATTCGGACTTCACTTTGACGGTGCAATATGTGCAAGTGTGAAATTGCATAAGGTCACAGACAACTGCGTTATGATTCTGTATACTTAGTACATGTACACTTTCGAGAAATAATTCGTTTTAATGACGTTTCCAGTAAATTAAAAATGTCCAAAATGTTAATAAATTAGAATTGACTCCCAATTTATTGATAATATTCTTGACAACTGACAGGGCAATATTTTGCATAAACAGCCACTTTAATTAGTACCTAAAGTGTTCGTAAGAGTGTCCGTCAGATAATTTTCGGAGGTACTGACTGACTGACTGATTGAAACTTATTCTTCTAAACATGGTCGCTCCTGCTTTAGACGAAGCTGACATAGTACGATATAGTTACAAAGCTGATCGAACAAGATGCTAAAACCCCCTAAGCCGCTTTTAACCCATGGGAATCCGGTCTAGTAATGAAAGCTGAACGTACAAGGAAGACTACTCATATACAACCAGGCTAACACACCTAGAGAGTAATTGCGAGCAAGCCCTTACATAACGTCAAGTTAACAGTGGTTTCTAATTAACTTTCACTATTGTCCCTAGAATTACCAATTCTGTATAGAAGTCTAGATTACTGACTACTGTCAACTACGATTGGCATGCAGTTTCTCTTGACACCCATTGTGCATTATCTGCAGCGCTGGTTGCGACTTGATCTGAGCTTGGGAATATAGTTTTGCTCCTTATTTCGGGTAGATAAGGATTGTGTTACGTGCATGTATAAGTTTGTTCGGGAATACAATTGGAACATAGGTCCGCCCACGCGAGATAGATTGTCTGGTTCTGGCGTCCTTTGGTCCAGTCAACACTGCTGGCACTTGGTGTAAAACTATTGACGGGAATGGAACGAATTAGGACGGAAGTCTACTCATACGGTTGTAATCTGACCCAGATGTTTATTTGCTCAATATTTTTGATAATTTAATAATTTTGTTTGTATGTTAATTACCGATGTGTTGATTAAGACTTGAATTATAATTAAAGTATTTCATGAATTGTGGCTCACTAGATGTTTTTTTTCTGAAGGCCTTTGCCCATGATAATTATTATTTCATTATAGGTACATAACGAAACCCGGACCGTCGGTCAGTTTGGTATTATTGATCGACCCATCAGCGACGTGCTTTATTCATAAGACTATTTATAAGTCACGTCGTAAACTTTAATTACCAAAATTAATTCAGATAGAGCTATCATGGCCGGATGCGCACGCGCAAAGGGCGTTTCCGGCCATAGCCACTAATAAATGACGCGGCACGATCTATTGTCTGGGGTGCCCAGTGCCCATATAAAGGGTCATTGGACAGGAATTGATATGATTGAACCTAGTTGTCATTTGTTTTAATATCCTGGTTGGAAGAGACATGTTATGATTTTTGCTTTGGTCCTCTCGGATTTATTTAGGGTCAATTATGGAGAGATGTGGTAGATGTGGAATGGTTACAGTATGGAATCGGCCTGTTATTTAATTTGTATTGTATACTCGTACGTTAATCTAAAGTAAGGTAAATGAAATTTTTAACAGATCGAAATACAGGCAGCCTCCTATTGGGTTTTATTCAATTGCAAAAATCGAGTTTTATTTTAGGATATGGTAAGAAGTGATGTTTGCAAAAGGTTCTTATCTATGAGTAGGTATTCTAATCTTCGAAGATGAAAGATGCTGGTGGAAACATCGAGCTATTGTTAGCTATTCCGAAGTTTAATAATAGAACTTTTTATGAGCAGTTGGTTGAATGCCAACTTGACCTTGATCTTATGATGATAAGAAACAAACCAAACACGTGACATGTGTAAGTAGATGTGAAATTTACTTAGCGATATTCTCCCGGAAGGGTTTTTTTGGGAGTTCAGTAGGTACTTTGACCAGAGGCCGGAATTTACGTGGCATTTTTGAGTTGTCATAGTGACTTCTCATTTATCGACTTTCAATTAGGTACATATCGATATATTTCACGTTTAAATAGACTGTTCGTATCTTTTCATAAAGCAAATATGAAAAAAATATGGTGATCAATTTGTTTTATAATTGCCTAAGAAACCACCATCGGGCCTACAGAGTTCTACCTTAACTCATCCAGTTCTTTCCCGGCACACTTATGCGACCGTCAGTCCTCCTCGTGGGAGGCTTCCAACATTGCGCTCTTCGGTACGTGGTCGTCACTACAGAACCTTTCCGAATGACCATCGGTACTACGAGCAATGTGGCCGCTACTACTCAACCACAGAATAAGTAATATTACAAGACTTAAGGCACAGAATAAGTAATAGTACAAGAATGTACAAATTAAGTGCTTTGTGAAGATCGTAACCCATCAGTGACGGTTACGATTATAATTAGGTCATCTCCGAAAGACAAGGATAAAGACTGGGCTATGGTTTATTTTGTATTATGCATTGGAAATCAATTTCGCTGGGCTGTTTGGGAATTCAGAGTTATTTCAGAGTGCATGAGTAACGCCTGCGGGATATTAAATTTCGCCAAGCCAATCACGGCCTGAGGCATCGTGTGCCACCTATATTGTATGAATAAAGTAAAAGCTAAATTGGCGCAATGCCAAATGAAATCATCATGAATCAAATGTATTTATACGAGCGGCCCTCGTCATATTTTAATTATTAGCTATTGTCTGGGACTCCATAAATTAAATATAAAATGTAACTTTCGGGATCCTAATTAACCTGCCTTTGACAATCGATTCTATTGGAGCCTCTGTTCTAATGAGTAAAACCGTATATTAAGTACCGTATTGTTTTTAGCTCGGACGCCATTACTGTCAAGCAAATAAGAGCTATAGTAACGTTGAAAATATGATAGCGAACCTAACAATGGCAAAGGCAATATGGATTAACCCTCTAGAATAAATTCGTTTCTACAACGGTAATTTCTCTACATATATCACCTACTGGTATCTAGCTAATACAATAGTGGATGGAATCGCGACCCCCTTAAGCTATTCATATCCAAATATGGTTACAAACTTTCGCGTGTATCAGATGGAATCTATATGTGAGAACGCTTGGAGGATGAGGAAGTGTACGTTTTATACTGATCATAAAAGCAAACAATGACTGATTGTTTACTACTAAACGGAATATACGTAGCGTAATTTTCTTGAAAGTTGGTTAAATATTCTTAGAATACTTTGTTATCAAACTCATCACATTGTCACCAATTATTGAATATGCGAAGCGATGCGGTCACAGATGAATCACGTTACATTCATGATCGCGATGTTACCGAAGATGTGACCAAAGCATGTCCATAACGCTGAACGCTGTCGTTGCCACCAATCGGCGACTATAGGTATGTAATTTCAATTTTTCAGTACGCGACTACGGAAAAGCAAAAAAGGAGTGTTATGTATGATTTTAACGGTCTATATGTGAAACGATGCGGTCACAGCTGAATTTCATGTTTGTATGTTCATCTGTTCCCTCTTAGCTCCTAGTATACCCATTATATTTTGACAAATAGTGTATCGTTAGTTTCGTTCTAGTGTTCCGCATGTCAAGGCTAGCTGACGTCATAAAATCTAAATCTATCACGACCTATTTCACATGCATAAAATGCTAAGAAAAAATATTTTTTTCCTTACAAGATGCATCTTTTTTATATTCAACGAAAGGTTTTGATGGAGATATCTCAAAAAGGTATAGTTTTGTAACATAGGTGACGTGATAACAATAACTGTATTCGATGTGGGGTCTTAGATTTTTTTAACTTTATCATGTTGTTAAGGTAAAGACACCAGTACTCGACAAAGGACCAATGTTCGACACTGATTCTTAGTCAAAGAAGATAAGAGTTATTCATTTGTTTTGCAACAATCAATTTATAACCCTATGAGCTTAGAATTAAAAGCTTCTGTCGATTGGTGCATGTCAACTAAAAGTGTCGAACATTGGTGTTGTTACCTTATAAGACCGGAGAGATTTATTAATTGGCTTTACTTATTATTTATTTGCAGGACAGTTTAAGATTTCTAAACTCCCAAGAATTTGGAAGAAATGTTGCTGACGTAATTAAATTAATCCTTGAGTTCCAAGAGTAAGTTCCTAATAACCTTCGAAGTAATAAAATAATAAATATTACCTTCTTTTAAACTTTAGACTTTTTTTTGGGAAAAAAAAAACATGTGCAAAAATATTTTTGGAGCGTTGAGAATAATATTTACACAGCAAGATTTTTCTCAAGCAAGCAGTAAGTAAAGCACCAAAAACATGACAAATTTGAATGTCTACTGTTGCCACTGGCAACACTATACCGAAGTAACGTCAGCTGCGCGTGAGATGGTGGGGAGTTCCGGCCGCCATCTTGCTAACTTCATCCGGACGAAAAACACGTCTCTCTTACTTAGATAAAAAATGTAAGCTGCATTTTGTTTAAATTAAACATATTTTAAGTTCGGAACGTTTTCCTCACAATAACCCACTTGCTCCGAACATTTGGTGACCCCGACGTGATTCGATTTCTTCGGATTACTACTGACGCATGAAGATGGCTTCGACACACGCGGCGTGGACACAACCTATTTAATGGCGATCGCTGAGAGTCGCTTGCTAAATTGCCTGGATCTCCTGCTGAATGGACGCGGGACCAACCTGCCGAAGAATACTGGTGGCGAAAAGTGTGTTGTCATATCGTCTCTTGCAGGGAAGTACGCCCATTTTTAGTATCTTTTTCCTTTAAGCTAAAAGGTTTGGTCCATATTTGCTTCCTTGTGTGAACAGTGTTATATAAATATGCACGCCGCATTGTGCTCTCAACCTGTCTAGGTTATCTTTCTTGCATCATTCATGGTATGCACGTACTAACTTTTATGAAGTCAGATTCGTTCTACCTAATTTAATGCATAGAATAAACTTATGCTACTCATAAACTAAAATCTACCACTCTCTAAACAGTTCGAAGTCCTAGGTTTTGATAAGCCCTAGGTTGTCTACTCTCTTACTTACTACTTTTTGACAACCTACATTTAACTTCGTAACTTACTGTGGTAAATCTACTTTTGTCTATAACTTAAACTATTATAAAAAGAAATTGTTTTGTGTTTAAACAAAATAACTAAATATAACCCCGTATGGTTGCCGGGTTAGAATAGTACCATTCCAAGTCTTTCCGTGGATGTCGTAAAAGGCGACTAAGGTAATAACGGCTAGTGCTACTGTTAGGCGATAGGCTTGCAACCTGTCACTAATAGGTGCACTAATCTCTCTTACTGTTACGTAAAGGTACTCAGTTGTACTTTACGTATTCTATCTAACTATACTTCTAATATTTATTGACTAACTTAACATGCAACTTGTCATTTACACCTCTTTACTGCTGCTTTTGCACATCGCTTAGCATTTCAAATTGCACATTCCAGGTTGCGGTGATTCCTGCCTCTTTGGACCTCTGCGTTCTTACCTACTAAATGTACTAAATGGACTAAATGTTATAAAGTCACTTGAGTTTACCGCAAATAATTACAGTTTGGCTTGGAAGCTTCTTTGTGAACGCTATGATAACAGTAGAATTCTGATTAATAACCACTTAAAGGCACTATTTAACTTTGACACTATTAACAAGGAATCTTTTCGGTCCTTGAGATATATGATTGACTATTACTCAAAAAATCTGCGAGCTTTAAACAGCTTGAATGAACCTACGTCTCAATGGGACACTCTAGTTATCTTTATGATGGCGTCTAAACTAGATGGCGCCACAAGTCGTAAATGGGAGGAACATCGGAGCAACTTAAATTCTTCTCCGACTCTTGAAGAATTTTATAATTATTTGCGTAGCCGTGCTGACGTTTTGGAAACGGTTCAGTATACTAAAAATGATATTAATAAATCTGAAAAACCCCTACAAATGCACTATAAGGAAAATAAACATGTAAAAGCTTTTGTGGCCTCCTCTACCGATGAAAGTAAAAACTGTGTTGTGTGCTCACAAAGTCATCTGCTTTACAAATGTGATAAATTTAAATCCATGTCTTTAGATGCTAGATTAAATATAGTATCGAGGCACAATTTGTGCCAAAATTGTCTTCGCCCTGGTCATCATTCTACTAACTGTAAGCATACTCCTTGCAAATTCTGCAACAAAAAACATAACTTACTATTACACAAGCAATATGGTAGTGCCAACTTACCTGCGGGTACTTCTCATGCAAGTCCTCAAGTATCAGCCTTTCAAGTGGCAGCTCCTCCTCAAGCGTCTATGCCTTATGTGGTGTCTGCTGAAGCAGCACCAACTACACTGACCGGTCCTGGTCATAGCACTACTCACTCTTACCCAGTGTCTCTCTCAGCAGTGATACCTGGTCAGGTACTTCTCTGCACTGCTGAAGTGGAATTGTTTAATCCTAAAACAAGTAAAACTTTGATTGCTAAAGCTCTTCTTGACGTTGGAAGCCAGTCTTCCTTCATATCTGAAAAAACACAAAAGAAAATAAATCTTGTTTGCTCGCATACAAGTCCTATATCTATATCTGGTATAAATAACAGCCCAATGGACACTAATAAAATCTGCAATATTGAGGTTAGGTCACGTGTCAATTCTTTTAAAATTAATGTGTCTTGTCTAGTAATTCCCGAGATAACTGGTCAATTACCTAGCATTGAAGTTGACTCCTCGCGTTTTGACCTCCCTATCTCTATAGAGCTAGCAGACCCTAGTTTCTACCTGCCCTCTGAGATTCATGTTTTATTAGGGGCTGATGTTTTCTGGGACCTTGTCGGCGCAAGGCAAATTAAATTGGGTAAAAATAAACCAACTCTGCAAGAATCCACATTAGGATGGCTCATTTCTGGTCCAACTGGACAGACTGCTAGCTCTACTACGCGTTGCAATTTTTCTAGAGAGATTCGAGAATCACTTGCCAAATTCTGGGAACTTGAAGACATTCCCAATGCTACTTGTAAACCTAAACTATCTAAAGATGAGGAGTACTGTGAAACTCATTTTGTTAAAAATACTATCCGCTTAAATGATGGCCGCTTTAGTGTCAAACTTCCCCTTCGTGAAAACCCAGAGGATGCTCTAGGCGACTCTTTTCATATCGCCAAAACGCGTTTCTATAATCTAGAAAGAAAGTTAACTAAATCTAATACAAAGAATGAATATACTTCCTTTATAAAAGAATATGAGGCATTAGGGCACTTAACTGAAATTACTCGTCCTAGCTTTGGATACTACATACCCCACCACGCTGTGATTCGTGACAGCAGCGAGACCACTCGTCTTAGAGTAGTCTTCGACGCGTCTTGTAAGACTACTTCGAATAAATCTTTAAATGACATCCAGATGGTGGGGCCTGTAGTGCAAGATGACTTGATGTCGATTTTACTTAGATTTCGAATATATGCTTATGTGGTCACAGGTGATATTGAAAAAATGTACAGACAGGTGCACCTAGATAAATCTCAGCGTCACCTGCAACTAATTCTCTGGAGAGATGATGAAAGTCAGCCTCTCAAAGTCTTACAGCTTAACACTGTGACCTATGGAACCGCTTCGGCTCCATACTTAAGTACAAGGTGTCTGGCTCAACTAGCAGCGGAGTGTCAAGATGAGGCCGTTGCCAACACCATTAAATACCATTTTTATGTTGATGACCTCAGTACAGGATCTAACTCAAAATCTGACTTGAAGACTAATGTCAAGAGTGTTATACAAAAACTTGCTGAAGGTTGCTTTCCACTGCGTAAATTCCGTACTAATTGTCCCAATATCTTTCATGGCATTCCCACTACTACTCAACCTCAGGACTTCAGTAAGGAGTCATCTGTGTTGGGGCTAAAATGGGCTCCTAACTCTGACACTTTGCAGTTCTCTGTTAACACTGATAATATAACTAATGTAACAAAGCGCTCCATTTTGTCAAATTCTTGCAAAATCTTTGACCCGCTGGGTCTTCTATCAGCATGTACTATATTTCATAAAATAATACTTCAAAAACTATGGTTGCTGGATGTGGGCTGGGATGATCCCATTCCAGACGAAATAAAAAATACCTGGCTTGAGTTTCATAATAAAACTAAACATTTTGAACAAATTCAAGTGTCGAGACACACTCTTTGTAAATCTCCTAATAAAGTAGAAGTGCACTGTTTCACAGATGCATCGCAGGATGCTTACTCTGCATGCATTTACTTAAAATCTACTGATGACTCTGGCAATGTTTCAGTCAATCTACACTGCGCTAAAACTAAAGTGGCTCCCTTAAAGTCAGGAACTATACCGCGTTTAGAACTACTAGGAGGTTTACTTGGTGCTCGATTACATGCAAAATTTATACAGGCATCTAATATGAACCTTATTTCACGCTCTTTATTTTGGACTGATTCAACTATCTTGTTAGGGTGGTTACATACTCAACCTAAAACACTAAAAACTTTTGTTAATAACCGAATAGACGAAATTCGGGACTTAACTGACAAAAATGCATGGCATCATGTACCTACAGATCTTAATCCTGCTGACTTAGCCTCTAGAGGTATTCAACCAAATCTTCTTCCCAACAATAAACTCTGGTGGCACGGTCCTGAGTTCCTGGGGAAACCTGAGAATGAGTGGCCTCAGTATAGACACAATCCTGAGCCTTTACCTGAAATAAAAAGATGTTTTACTGGTCAAACTAGATCTGATTCTGTCATTCCGTTTGAAAAATATTCAAAGCTCTATAAACTTCAAAGAGTATTCGCTTATGTACTAAGGTTTATAAACAACTCAAAAAATAAAAATAATAAACTAACTAAGGAACTTACCTGCCCGGAATTAAACCAGTCACTTACACTTTTAGCTAAGGCATCTCAAAGGGAATCATTCGAAAAGGACATTAACTCACTAGAAACTAATAAATGTTTAAATCGAAGGTCGTCAATTATCTCCTTGAATCCATTCTTAGACGATAATGGTGTTCTGCGAGTCGGTGGACGTATCGTCAATGCGGTCCATTGTCCATACGATAAAAAACACCCAATCTTATTGCACCCTAAACATACTTTCACAAAAATGTTATTTATAAAAGAGCATTCTCGTCTATTACATTGTGGACCACAGCTATTATTGAATTCTATTCGTGATCAGTTTTGGCCCACAGGTGGCATATTATTGGCCACAGCTACCGTAAGGAAATGTGTCACTTGTCAAAGGTATCAGTGTAAAGCTTTATCTCCACTAATGGGTAATTTACCGAAACCTCGAGTAACTCCTGCTCCACCGTTTGAGACTTGTGGCACCGACTTTGCCGGTCCATTTCTAATCCTAAATAGGAAAGGTCGAGGCGCTAAAACCTCCAAATGCTACTTATGCGTATTTGTTTGCTTCTCTACTAAAGCTGTACACTTGGAGGTTGTTAGTGACCTAAGCACCAGTGCTTTTATTTTGTGCCTTCGTAGGTTCATTTCAAGACGTGGGAAACCTCATACTGTCTACTGTGACAATGGAAAAAACTTCGTTGGTGCTAATAACGAACTGAGCAGACTGTTACAAACTTGTAAAGGGCCGGTCATTGATTTCGCGTGCAATGAAGGTATTACTTTCAAATTCTCACCTGCTTATGCACCTCACTTCGGAGGTATTTGGGAGGCAGGAGTTAAAACAGCCAAATTTCACTTAAAACGTATTGCAGCTAATTCTAGTTTAACTTTTGAAGAGTTATATACACTGTTCACGCAAATTGAAGCAATAATGAACTCGCGTCCTCTAACTTCAATGTCAGCTGATCCTTCCGATCTAGCTCCTATTACACCTGGGCACTTCCTTGTGGGTCGACCTTTGACCTCGCTACCTTCGCCCGTCACCGAGCGAATCAGCGTCAACCGATACGAGCTGATTGAACGCTTGAGGCAACACTTTTGGTCCCGCTGGACCAAAGACTACTTATCCACTCTACAGCAGCGTGTCAAGTGGAAAACTAGCAGACCAAACATAAAAATCGGCGACCTTGTTCTCGTCATGGATGACCAACTCCCGCCGATGAAGTGGCTCTTGGGGCGCATCCACGCTCTACATCCTGGACCTGACGGAATCTGCAGGGTGGTCGACGTGCGTACTAAAGGCGGTATCATCAAAAGATCCGTTTCAAGAATCTGTGCTTTAGAAATATCCCATGAGCTCTTTGAAAGAGAAGCTTTCAAAGGGGGGGAGCATGTTGCCACTGGCAACACTATACCGAAGTAACGTCAGCTGCGCGTGAGATGGTGGGGAGTTCCGGCCGCCATCTTGCTAACTTCATCCGGACGAAAAACACGTCTCTCTTACTTAGATAAAAAATGTAAGCTGCATTTTGTTTAAATTAAACATATTTTAAGTTCGGAACGTTTTCCTCACAATAACCCACTTGCTCCGAACACTACAAAAAACAAACGATGAGACATTAACATTAACGGTCTTGCCATTGAGTCTTAATGTTATGCACTAAAACACAAAGTCAAAAGACAAATTATCGTTTTAAACAATTAGGTAGGTACCTACACAAACACTGACCTTATAATTAAGACCTTGAACATCCTCTTCGAGTGACACATCGGAGTACATGTCATCAGCAGGCTCCCCTCCCGAGCCGCAGCCCGACGAGTTAAATGAGGACGAACGGTATAATTGGCTAAAACAAAATAAACAATCTTATTTGCTGTCCAATTTCATATATTGACTTCAATTTGATTGCAATAAAGAATGTACCCTTAAGCATACCACTAGCGCCATCTATGACCTAATGGAAAAACTACTTAGACTTGCCGCACTAAACTACAATGTTACGATTCGTGCGACGCTTGTTATTCTACATAATGCTGCCACTCGTCAATAGATGGCGCTGACATCGTCACTTTTGTTTCAGTGATTCGACGTCGTAGCGGTAAAGTGTAGAAGTTAGTAAGTTTGAAAAAGCTGTTTTGTGGTTAGATTATTTTGCCTTATTAATAAAATATTTACCTAGCTAAGACATTTGATCCGAGTTGTCGTTTCCCAGAGCTGAAACAAAAAAACATCAAATGAGCTTGTTATTATTGTTAATGATGCTCGTTATACTGGTTAGTACCTACTGTATCATGTTAATGTAACGTGTGCAAATTATGACAAATATTCGTACAGTTCATAAAGCATTACGATCACGCGCGAGTGTGTTACCGAGGTAAAAGTATTTGTTTGATGGTCTATGGATATGTCACATCGCGGGGCACACTAACAATGAAATTAGTGGTAACATAAACCTAGTTTAGATAAAATTTATACATATTTCAATGAAAAAGGGCCCTAAAGGATATCTTTTAAGTACCCTTTTAAGTGTCCCCTTTTGCGTATAAATAATCACTAAACACAGGTTTTAGTGGTCTGTAGTCGTTCTTTTTATACACGACGCCATTAAGATAAAGGACTTATATTTTTTACGAACATTGTCGTCTCCATCTAAACCAACTCCTGCTTATACACTCTAAATTTAAAGTTTACCCAATGATCAAAATGTTCGTATTTTTTCTTCATTTTAATAGCAGTAGGTAATTATTTTAAGTTATTAAAAAGATCATCCGACTAGAATAACTCCAATTATGTTCATTACTAACGCGTGTCCGGCTGCTCACGGTCCCAATCTTTAAAGGTATTGTGCGTGGTAGCGATACTAACGAACATAAGCCTTTTTAGATTGGATGTTGATTAGTTTAGTGCGCATTCTCTCGGGGAAAGAAGGAAATATGTAACCTCTATATGTACCTATGTATACATAACGGATGTATGAATCGTTTTATTACTCGAATTAGTGTAAATGAACGAGATAGTTTACAAAGGAACTTTTGTAGTTAATTTTAGCGTGATTGAGCATATTCGGAATCTGTTCCGCATTTTTATTTAAATACATAAGTAGTATAGTTTAAGATAGTCTTAATTCCGTGCATGGCATGAATAACTTGATAAGTCGCGATTTAATGTAATGAAATTTGTATTTAGAACAAATTGCCTTCAGTTCATATTACTTAATTATTTTTCAACGAGCGATCGACTTATTCACGCCAGACACGGAATTATTCTTAAGCGTGATGTGTAGGCTGATGACTGTATAAGCCAGAATCGATATACTCATGCTGTATCGGAACGGTCAACCATCGACAATACCATGTAATTTGCAGGACGTCCGAGGGGAGTGACGGAGAGAGCGCGTTGCGAGCCGTGACGCTTATGAAAGTGATGGTTGTGGCGAAATCTTACGATCGTGAGCCTAACAAACACTCTTGTGGTTTTTACTACGGAAGAGATGATTTGGATCCCTTAAAACAAAATGAAAGATCATGGTAGGCGATTTCCGTCGTCTAGTATGGCGGCTAGCGGGGTTGGTGGGAGAGTTGGCTGGGCTGGAGAATTTAGTTGTAGGTGGAGTGTAGAGAAAGCGAGACCCTTAAGGGAAGTGTGAACAGCAGTATGTCTGTAACAAAATTATTTGTGGACGCTCAGAATAACCTTACAATCCTTTGCTCTACTAAAGATTTCTTCGTTTTGCTCTGGACTTGCCGGAAATACATCATTTTGCTCCCTTGTATGTATGCTCCCATGTACTACTTAAGCCAAAATAAAAAAAACCATAGATTCAGTCTTCTTTAGATTTTAAACTGCACAAAAAAAGTGAATGTTATTTTATATATCATATGATGTGATACGCATCGCCAAATAAAGAGTTAGGGGTTGTAGTCTGAGATAACAAGAAGTTTCTCCGAATAAATGGATTATAATCAAATGGTTCAGATTAAACACTTTGCAAAATCATTATGTATTTTCCAGTCGGTTTTAAATACTATATTAAGGCTGATCATAATCCCCTGTTCCATCTACACCTACTGCCATATTCCCCGCTGATAGAGATATGGGTTTTTTTTTCTTTCTTCTCCACTGGTGGAAATTATATGTCCATTTGATTTGATCGCAGACCGTCAAAGTTGGTCACCATCACCATGTGACTCTCCGCGACCGCCTTCCATCGTTCTGCCTGGTCATGTGTTTTATCCCGCCCCCCTTTCACCAGTTAAGTTTTCCTTGTTCCGATATCCGATAGTGCTACGCCCTCTTGTTGCGAACATTTATAATAACGGGCCACATCTAAGGAATTCGGTGCAAATTCGTGATGGCGTCTCTTACTTTAACAAAAGGAAAGAAAGAGACATGAACAATAACATTCACGGCTTCCCTTAGATGTGGGCTCAGCATAAAAGACAAGGAAATAATTCGAAAACAAAAGAACGTATTAACCTGACACGACCTATGATTTTGCTATATGAAGTACTGGCAGGGTATGGACCAAGATGGTTGGTGTTCAGTGGAATATTCAAACTGCGGACGGTAGGTAGCGGTGGCCAGATTTGGGAGAGATCTGCGGACCTAGATAAGCTGCATTTTTCAAAAGCTTACGACATTAGACAATTGAAGAAATGGGAATTAACATAGGCGACCAACGCAACCTCGCGGCAGCTTACGTCAGTCCTATACATTTCCTTTGATTTTAGACGTTCTCTGTCTTTCGATTGAGTCTCAAATGTTTTAAGTTTCAAATATAGTATTTTGTAGTACACATCCTGTATCCAGCGGCGTACGCCATTTCCCCCGACATGATGTTTACGAGTATAATGTATTATATTACATTAGTCTGCTTCATGACTTTTCGAGATTTCTATTTTTATACAATTGTGTTCTATTTCTGTCAAAAATTATGCTCAATCATATTTGAATCATCGAAGTCGGTTAAACTTAATGTAACCTATTAATTAAAGCATTAATTAATTTTAATCACTAGCATTAGCAAATCTGTTTTCGTCATAACTGCGGTTATTACAATTATTATTTAGCTGCGCATAATTTAACCGTGTACCCTTGATTTGAGAAAGCGCCGAGATCTGCGGCTTTTGTCACGGATTGCGTATCACAAACAAACAGATTGTTAGGCATAACTGGCGTAGTAAAAAGTGTACACGAATATTGAGATCATAGTTACAAGTCAATAAAGCATTCGACCGTTTACAATGCCTCTGTATCTGATGGGATTACGAGAAAAACAGATGACAACCTATGTGGCATTCGATCTTTTCACCCTGTATATGTTTGCGGCTTAAGATGGTAGTCTTATGCCCACAAAACGTTACAGAAAAAAAGCGGGTTGGCAAATGAATAGGTTGCAAAACGATGCATTTGACAAAGATTTGTCGGCGAAAAGGCAGATAACCCCTTAAAATACCTATTATAATTTACAAGTTTTATAACCTATTGAGTTCCTAAAATATAGGAAACAGCACATTCTGAGTTGAGGGGACTTTCCTTTATTTTTAAAAATCAATAATTTTTGCATTTATGGATATTTCCAATATTTAAGGTAGTTGGTATATACCTATATACAGGGGGTTGGACATTCTGTGTAAAAGAGATTTTCCTTTATTTTTAAAAGTAATAAATGCTCCAAAATGCTTTGCCAAGTTCCCAACGTGCTGCAATATTGCAACTTGGGAACGCTTGTTAGTATGCACCGCACCGTGCCGCCTCCGCTCTTAGTGCATTTGCGGCTTTAGCCTCAAGGTTGGTAACGCATTTGCAGTCTTGAGATTAAAGTCTTGAGTCTGAAAATTTATTTGGGTCTCCGATTGGGATTAGATGACGTGTCTGGGCTGGGTGGTCATTTGCCTTCTCTACAACATAAAATTTGTATTGTGACCTTGGATGCTAATATTTTGTTGCCTGACTGTACATTGGGTATAAAATGTTTCCCAACTAATGAGCCACACAGCGAAACAGCGTTACTTGAGTTGCACAACTTCCGACGTCTAATGTCACTTATTTACCATAATAATGTAAAGATGACAGAAATAACTAGGTTAATGCATGTTATGGATAATTATGTCCATATTAAAATAACGTTTGATATTCGATCTGCTGAGTTGTGTAAATTGTAGCTTAATAAACAAATTGCAAGCCGTCTGTGAATTGCGGTTCCAAAATTGCGACGTTTATTGCAGGGATAAGACATACGAACACACAGGCTACGACGGTATGTCTGGGATATGAGATCACAGACATTAGAATTCTAAAGACTACAATGTCAAGCCCCGTAATCCTATAGACTTCAAATACGTTGCCATGCTAACCCTGACGACTAAAGATAGAATACCTCTACGCTACTAATTTCACTGGTTGTCTTTATTTCCTCACCACTGCTTCTTAGATGATGACGACCAGAACTTATTCCGAACGGATCCTGCACAAAGTCCTACCACCAAAAGATATTTGACAGTTTCTTTGGTTTACCTACACTGAATTAAGTATTTGGAACAAACCTCTAGAAAAAAATATCTTATAAAAAGCTAACCCTTAAGGCCTATAGATGATTGTTGCGATAACGTCACAGCACCAATAAAGGTTGTTGTGGTAATAATGTTTATTGTAAGTGACCCACTTTACCCTCGAGCGGAACACCCGGCCATAGTGTATGTAACACACAATAGACACAGTGGGCACAATAAAATACCGGCGTACTGGCCAGAAACATTGCGAATGCCATTTGTTGTACGGTAGTGCTGTGACAATAAAATAGCCGCGTATCTAAACAATCGGATAATTATGCTTATTTAGCTCTTAGGTAACGTTATCACGTCACTACGTGTAATTTAGTTACAACTCCGTGCAAATTGTGTGTGCAACCTAGGAACGGAAAATTGGTGTTTGTAAGGTCAGTTTACAAGGATATTTTTTGTAATTGTAAACTATGTTAGTTATGTAAGGTTACCTTTCAATAAATTAACACAATGCCATGAGCCTAACAACGTAAGTGTTGGCACGAAAGACTGCTTTTTTGATTCGTTTGTTTCTACGTGATAGTTAAAACAATGTAACTATTTTTTAAATCTATTGTTGTTTGTTAATTATCCTTTTTTCCCTTTATTTTCTCCTGAAAATAGCGGCCTGTCTAGCTTTACAGGGCAGTGGGGCTAGACAGGTTGCATTCTGCTAGCGTCAACGGCCGAACTCAAATAATTTGCATTGTAGGGCTAACGTATATAAGCTGTCAGGGTTCATTTCCATATTTTATTTCGGTGAAATACATTTTGTTTACTTTGAGGTATTTACGCATTCCTTAATGTTTTGATGAGTCAATCAAGTTGTAGTAGTATTTATTTAACATCATTACAAAATAAACTTTTCTAACCTGTACGGCCGCTTTCTGTAATGCATGTAAACACTGTTTCGCTCCAGCTTTACTAATTAATATAGCACTTAATCAATTTCACTGTAGTCCGTCACAGGTCACATGAAACACAATTGGTATGTCGACATGTTTGCGGTTGAAACGTAAATCAAACGAATGCACATCACTTTTTTGAATTTTGTTTATTTTCGAGATTCGAATTTGAAATTTAAATTTGGAATTTTGTCGTGCGTGGATTGTTTGGTGCGGGCGGCAGAACGCGAGTGGTGACGGCGAGGTACTGACGCATCAACAAACGCAACGGCGGACGGACCAGCGGGCTCGCGGCGGCCGCGAACCATCAATTATCCACAATGGCCAACCGCGAAACATTCGCCTGTATTGAATTATGTAAGTCAAAATGTGGTGGGTTTTGGTGAATTAGCGCATCTGCGACAATAGAACCAATTTGCATTGGGTTTATGAAATAGCGGTTTGTGGTTGAAGATAATTAGAATACGCATTAAGTTATTTATTAACGAATAATATATACATTGTACCATCGCCCACACTGTTACCAGTCCACCGGTAAACCGCCTTTCGTAAAAAGGTCCACCGATGTACATTAAAAAGGGTTGCTGTTTGTACCGTTGAACGGATTTCAACAGTAAAAACCCTCTATAACCGAATAAAGATAGTAAATAGAACATGTAGATAGATGTTATGAAGATAACAGTTAACGAATATAGAGACGTTGCGCTGTACTGTGAGGTAAAAAAGGACTCATCTTAGCAGTTAAGCTGCAGCCGGAGCTACAAAGTTGGTTTACAGCTGTACCCTATTGTTTACGTACTTCGTAGCTGAACCTAACACTATATCACTACTTCACTACAGTGCTCGGCCGATATGAAGTAAATCCTGACACCTGTCATTCCAGTACAAATTATAACCTCAAACCCAAGAATAGGTTATAAATTGTACTGCAATGACAGGTGTCAGGATTGACTTCTTATCGGCCGGGCACTATAGGTGTTTGACTAATGTGGTGACTGTGACATACACGTTTTTAACGAGGTGTGTACATCCGTCAGGTCCGTTACCCGGGACATCCTGTATGTTCTGCTATCGGTTAAGGCATCTGGGTCAATTCGTACTAATAGGCACACTACTGACCTAATCAATTTAGCTATTGGAGAAATCAAAAGAAAATGCATATGATTTAGGGATCTATTTGCACTGCGTTATGTCGAAGAAATTTGTAAGATGATGTTAGTTTAGGAGTTATAAAGGTTTTATTGATACTGGTAAAAAAAGCTATCTTGCACACACACCTTTGTCTTGACTAAAAATGAAAAAATAGATATAATTTGTGATTGTAAATCTTGATATCCAATCCTCAATAACGTAGCAATGTGTTGAATTACACCATAATTCCAAAATACCAACGAATTCAAAATAAATTCAGACTTTTCAAGCCATTAAAGTATATTTCGTTTTTCATTGAAAAACTTTGACTCTTCGTACTGAAAAAAATACTATAAACCAAGGTAATAAAATTTCGAAATCGTGCAATGACAACAACTTAACATTGGTACATAAAACATTAACGTGTCCCAACTTAGCGAAATATTATTAAATAAATAAATTCAAAATGGACATTATAAATTTCTTGAAATGGTGAAAATTGGAGTAAATTTATAAAACCCGTAGGTATGTGACGTGTGGAAATGCACGGACCAGACACTATCGCGTAAACTATGAAAATACACAGGATTCATATAGACAGGATGCCAGTTAAATTGAAAGGATAATAAATTGTACTGAACAAAGGCTTCATGAATTTTGCTTTGCAATCATTGTTAACAATAGAAACTATGTGTGGTCAGTGGACGCAAAGAATCAATAATATAAGGAGGAGTAGGTAGGTACTGATTTTAAAAGAAACAAAGACTCGACCAAATGATAACTAAATAGACACTGTGCTCGTAATTAAACATGTCGTAGAAAGAACTCAGTAACGATTACGCTCATTGAATTAAATGCTTTGTAGCCGACATCTTCATTAATTACGTTATAAAGAGAACATTAGAAATTGGCAAATGTTTTAAGAACAGTGAACTGGTGATGTATACGAGAGATTTGTAATTTAAAGTCTAGCTCATAGCACGAGATAAAACAATAAACAGTGGCTTAGCCGAAGTCAATGACAGGATAATTAGTCGAAGACACGACATGGCGGCAATTCACGACAAATGACAGCGCGAGTGATTTGTTACGACTTACGTCATGTTGGCAATGTTGGCATCCCAGGCCAGCGTTACCTGAGCCACCATGGACATTGACTTTCCTTTCCAAATTAATATTGTGAAATACACTTATAAGGGTTCATCTTACATTTGTGTGGTTACAACTTTTGAGATTCGGTCCCACGATTCCATTTTTCTCGGATTCAAGGTGTCGAGATAAAAACTTAAGTAGTTTGATGCGTGTTCGCTGTTTTGATGGACTTCGTGTATTTTTTGTTAACCTAACAATAAAATTGTATCAATTGCAAAACTTTTTAAAGCTCGCTTCAATTAGGCATGACGTAATAAAATTGGGTTCGATGATCGGTGTCATTTTTTTCATTAGGTACGAGTATACATAACTTGTCTATTTGAAGTGAGGAACTCCGCCATTTTTTATTTTCGAGGATTTATCGACATTTTCTCGCTTCAAAGCGTCATGGATCGCGTATGTAGACGACATACGTTTGTGTTAACTGAAGATTCAATTTGTCTATTGGTTATTTAATCTACCAGACTATTACTTTAATGAGAGGCTGGCCGCGTGTTCACTGTTGGGCAACTGTGGAACGCGGCGCCAGCCAGGTGGAACACCAGTTCACTTTCTTGAGGAGAATCCGCGATACTAGCCTGTAAAAATGCTCTATATCCATATTAATCACACTTGAAAACTAGACGAGTAATTTACATTTTAATTAGTAGCGTTACAGGTGCTTTCTTTAAGAGCTGTTATGTTGTACCTTTACAACGGTAATTCCTATAAAGTACGCTATGTACTTTTATTGAGCTTGATTTGAGGGCGCTCTAGTCATTCTCGATTTCGTTTCATTTTGCTCATATATCGATACATGTCACGAATTTCAGTTACTATTTAGCTCCCCTATTTTACCTCCACGGGGAATCAACGTTGTGATTTTAACGAAGGAAATCAAATAAACAAACACGCTTTCGTGTTTGTAGGAGTAGTTAGAATACATCCGATACTGATATTTTTGTCAACAACGTTAATTTTATGAAACTATGTTATTTAAGGGATTTCATTTTCCAACTAAGTATAATGGACTGGGCTCTATTCGACTTTTTTGAAATGTTATCCTATTGTTTTTAACCCAGCCGCCATTGCTGTCAACTAAATAAGAGCTATCACAACGTTGACAATACCATATAGTGTCAAAAGCCATTACGTTTTACCCAAGTCGCCCTGAGTAAAAACAAACATCAAAGTCAACTTAAATTGCGAGATCCGATTACAGATATTTTCGAAACGCGTCGATAGGAATCGTTGCATGTCGTCGCTCTTTTGTTTTTAGCGATTACCAGGTGCAAATCAAAAATGGAACCCTTGCATTCGCAACGTTTCTGTTGCTCTACTGTTGCGGTATTTAGCGAGTTTCCAGTTCACCACAAATTGCACGCTACTCGAAAGTGGCGTAACCGAGCCGGCACTTAAATTGGAAGCGCAAAGTTTTTAGATGTTTACGTGACAGATGTGACTTTTCTATCGATACAACGTGAAAAACGAATGATCCAGTTTCTAATATGCTGAATCTTTATAATAAATGTATAGTGCAGCGCTGCTGAAAGATACATGACGTTTTGATGTTTTATGATCAAATAGATAAAATGACACTATTCAATTACATGTGGAAAATTCAGTTCGTTAGCTCACGAGAAAAATAATAGTAGGTGAGTAATTAATAATTATTAACAGCCAATTTAGGATTACCCAGTTGTGTATGTATTAAGAATAATTTAAAATGTCATTTGATTAATGCTTCTCTATTTCATTAAATATTTCCGTTAAACGCAATCAGCATTATTCAAAGGAAGAAAGCGAATTGAACTAATTAGATGCATTTGCATGCAAATATATTCCGAATGGAAACAGACGTCCAGTTCTATTACAACTGTCAACAGAGATGTCACTACTCACATGTAGTTTTTAATGGTGCGACAAATAATTGATATGTGCATAACGGTTCTCTGCCTTTTCGCCGACAAGTCTTCGACAAATGCATCGTTTCGCAACCTATTCATTTGTCAACCTGCTTTTTTTTTCTGTCACTGCAAATATTTAAGGATTTTTATAAAACTAACCTAACCTAACCTATAGGGTTCTACACGATGGTCCTGAAGTAAATCCAGAATTATTTACAGTTTCGGAAAAAAACGCGGGTTGTCAAATGATATGTTCATGAAATGAATCATTTGTGAAACATTGGTTATGAAATGACAGGATCCCGTGCGTAACATATAAAATAAATGGATTCTAAAGCAGATATTTTATTTAAAGGACCTATATAGTGTGCCTGATAAAATGTTTCCATAAATCCAAGATTCAAATATAACTTAGAGTTACGAATACATAAATACATCTTCTATATAGAGGGAAAACTGACTAACTGCCGTATTTAGAGACGTCAATTAATTTTAAAGTGTTATTAAAGTTGCCGCTGTCACTTTCTTTGCCATAGAAATATAATAAGATAACACGTAATTTAACAAGCATTCAATTTACTTGACATCTCTGAGTGCGTATTTGTAGCGTCCAACCCACACACTCAGACAACAGTTTTAATTAATAAACAACGATGATAAAACGTATTAACCTTCCCGCCGAAGTCGGATAGGTAATGTTAAACTTTTGAGCAGCGGTGTACGCAACGTACACTGAACAGCTAGCGAGCGACCGCCATAGCTTGCGCCTGCGACGTTCCTCATTTTACTCCGCGTTAGGGTACGTAAAAACTTACAGTTATTCCTCTAATAGATGATGTTTGGTATCCCAAACCATTTCTAAACATCGATACGAACATCACTATATATTATTGAAATATTTGACAATAGGGGTTCACCTAAACACAAATTCTACCTCAGAAATGTAAGGTTGCTAACAATCTAACCTAATCAAACACACTGGTACAGTCATTATCAAATAATTATGTAGCAACAGACAATTTGCTCAAGTCTATAGGTATCTCTAGTCACAGGTCCCATAGGTCAAGTGGCCTGTGTGCTCGATTGCATTCTCTATCTATGCTAGTAAAATAAATACTTTTAGCAATGTCGATATAAATTATATGAACGTTATTAACGCGTCAAGTATGTTTATATTACCCGCTAGAAAGTTTCGCTAGCATAGTCGAGTACTTCATGCCCGTTTATGGTCATAACACAACTCACAATAAGATAGCACATTACAGTATCTACTTTCTAAACACAGTGAAACCTGATCAAAATCTCGTAAGCGCTTTTTAATGAGAACTGTATATATTAAATTAACCGTAATTATTACCTAACGTACGACTCTACCTGAGAGATTAACGTACACCTTTGTAATAAAATCATGATGTACGCATGCGTACTATGCAGAAATAGTAGTACCACAGTGTAAAGAGTAACTAACAGTGGGCCGACGCCTTTGATGTTTGCGTAAATGCCGACACCGCACAAGGCCACAGTACTAACCTAGGGCTGTCACAAACTTTACACAACTGCCCAAAAAAGGAGGCTAATGTTTTTAGGTTTCATATATGTATGTATGTACGTTTCTTTGTTCCGCTATAACATCTAAATGCCTCAACAGTATAGACATTATGGGCTATAGTTACAATTTTTACATCGTCTCGAGTGACGCTGGATATTTTTTTAACTTCTTATGGAAGGGTAAAGCGCTCCGTTACGTAACGCGTTACGGCGCCAGTCTGTTTGGCTTCCCTTTTTTGTTATTAGTTCGATTGCATTGAAAATTGATGTTTGAGGGTCCCTGGGGACTACAAATACGGACCCGTAATTAGATTTACAAAAAGTAGCAGCCATTTACGTCCGCCATCTTGGATTCCAAAAATAATGTCATTTTCGTAACCAGCACCCCAAGGAACCTCGAAGATGACACCCATAGTGTTATCAACTTTTCAGAAAAAGTAATGTCCGCCATCTTGGATTTCAGCATGGATATCTTTTTCGTAATCAGCACCCCCAAAAACCTAGATAATGATAACCATTATCATTATTTATAAAAATCATGTCCGCCATTTTAAATTTGTTTAGAATCAAAAAAATTGAGAAAAGTTTCAATTTTGCTGGCAGGCGTCACGCTTTTACATCCGCCATTTTGTTTACGTTGGCATGTCATGACAAAAATGTTATAAATTAAGCACCATAAAATAATATGGGTATTTACCTTTCCTTTGAGTGTGGAAATTGAAAATATCGTTAATATTAAATAATTATTTGCGCGAGAGGACGACTTGCATTCTCGCACTGCACATGTCGTATGCACCATTTTTTTCAAACATCAAAACTATTCAAAGCACGACACGCGTCAGCCCTGAAGAATATGTCCCGAGTTACTAACAATGGCGACGTATGCAGCTCGGGCTCGCCCTACCCGCCCCTCGCCCCTCACACCCCGCACGATTGCCCTGTCTAGACGGTTTCGTCGGACGACTGTATTGGTTTCTAGGCTGTGGTAGTACTATGTGCTGGTCGGGTTAAAAAAACCGGCTAAGTGCGAGTCGGGCTCGCGCACGAATCGATCCGTGCTATATACAGGGTGACTTCAAATTGGTAATACAAAACACTTGATTGTGGCTTAGTTAATGCCACACAGTATAATACATTGACCCCTTTGTTAAAATTAACTGTATTTAATTAATGCTAATTTTAGAACAAAACAAATAATTAAAGTCCCAAAGTGTGGTTACACTACATTTACAATACAATCTTAGTTTCTTTGATAAGTGACAATTACTAATCAAAACACGTTTTCTTCATAAATTGTGACAGGTGACGGATAACCAAAGAAAAAGTGTTCATTTAAAATTCTTTAAACTTCTTTGTTTATTAATATGGTAGGATAACCATGTTAAGCCAAAAAAATGTGATAATTTAAAAATTAAAAAAAAATACTTCTGATTATTTTAAAAGTATGAGACTTAATTGAGGGGCTAAGTTTAGGGGAAATGTGTGTAAAACATTGATTTAGTATTACCAATTTGAAGTCACCCTGTATATTCTATACAACATTGTAACCGTTTTTTAGGTTCACGGTGTCTGTCTGCAAACAATACTATATATTTTAGTGGTGGTAGGACCCTGTGCAGGGTCCGTCCGGATCGCTACCACCATCTTATCCATTAACCACCCGCCAAGCAACAGTGTTCGCATTGTTGTGTTCCGGTGTGGGGATAAGACAACCGGTGAAATTACTAGCATAGAGGCTTTCCATCTTAGTCCTCAGGGTTGGCAACGCATTTGAGGTCTTGGGATTATAGTCTTGAGAATTCAAATGTCTATGGATCTCAGATTCCACTTACCATCAGGTGGCCTGAGTGCTCGTGTGCCTTCTCCTTAACATAAAAAAAAAAAAAAAAAAAACAAACATTTAAAAAAAAAGCCGTTCATGTCCGAGTCGGACTCGCTCACCGAGGATTTCGTACAAACTTATAAGAATATAAAATTGTTTTGGGGGACAAACTTGACTTTTCCGTTGAAATACTGGTGCCTCCATACATCGACATAGGTCGCGATTAGTTTACTTTTTGCATAAAAATACTAGGTATTTAGTGATGGAGCTACAAATTAACGAATTTCGGTTTTTTTCCTTTTATTTGTGCATCCTTGTTGCCAAATTTCAGGATTCTAGGTCTATGGGAAGTCCCCTATAAATTTTGATTCCCTTGACAGTGTCGAAATACCTATACGTTTTGTGCGGCATAAACGGTCGTATCTTGTTTTTACGTTAAGTTAGAAGTTTGATTTTGTCTTTTCAAGAGACTATAGACCTGAGTATATGATTTTTAATTCCAACTGGATACCTTCACGCTTCCCTGAGATAACAGACGAATGGACGGCCAACAAAGTGATCCTATAAGGGTTCCGTTTTTTTCCTTTTGCCGTATGGAACTCTAGAAGTCATAACTGAATTGAAAACCTCCTCCTTATTGGAAGTCGATTAAAAAACTCGGTGTATCATATGAAGCCTAGGCGATATAACAAATTAAGAACAGTCAGACGGGCTATAGTTAATATTATCCCCTATTTTGGGTCGGTTCGAAACCATAGTTATAAACAATATAGTCTATGATTGTTTTGTTCGAGGACACTTCTAAATCTGACGTGTCGCGGTGACTCATTGACAATCTGAAAATAGTTGCATTGTTCCAACTGACAATTGTATCTACTACCAATCAACTCTACAACCGGCCAAGTCACATTTAACTCATAGACGGCTTGGTATAAAGTCTAGAATGCTTTGACGATTGGTTTAGTAACGGTAAATAGTAACCTGGTAGAAGGCATACCGCTATTTTAACTTTATAGCTAAACTAATTACAGATAACACTTAGTCACACAAATATAAAGTCTAGAATGCCAAGGCAATTAGTTTTGTAGTTGGTAATAATATAGTGGTACCAAGTCATACCGTCAACGGGTTCGAGTTGTCGATTGACACGCACTTCTCTCCTATCTATTTCGAGTCGTTGTCTAACAATAGTTTAGATAGCTTCCTACATTACAGTTAATGCAGTGTGAAAGTTTATTGTATGTATGTATGTAACAATGTTTGCATCAATAAAGATAATGTACATAGGCGAACTTATCCTTAATTAAACAATAACAATAAAAAATAAAAGAATAAGAAAAAGATAAGAAGTTATGGTTGAATCAAAAAGATGAGTAGGTAAGAAGGTTTTAATTTCTGTTTAATACACATTCGTATAATATATGTATATTAGTAAATCTAATTCTATGTATGGAATTGACATAACCTCTCAACACGATCGTCTGGGAGCTTACGAAAATATATACATTTTCGATAACTTTAAGGTTCTCGCCAAACATCTTGTCTAGGGCCACTTTACTATTCCTTTAACACGTTAATATTGTTTGACTAGCTGTTTCCCGCGACTAAGTCAGCGTAGTGTGGTTTATCGCTATTCTCTTAGGAACCGTCAAATTTTTCAGGATAAAAAGTACCCTTTGTCTTTCCCCGGAACTCAAAGTATCTCCATATTTTTTTTTATCAAAATCGGTTGAGCCGTTTATCCGTGAAAGCGTAACAAACAATCAGACAGACAGACTTCAGAGTTACTTTCACATTTATAATATTAGTATAGAAGTAGAGACAGTATAGATATCTTGGGAAGATCGTCAAAAATAAACGAAACAATACCGAAGCCAACAACTGGTATTCTTAGTCCTTAGGGGTTGGTACCATTAGGTACTCGTACAAGACAAAAATATGCATACTTGTATAGATCGTAGCAAGGGTAATCACTAATCTATTACTGAATATCGTTATTAAATACGTTATGTTCTCACGGAATGTTATTAAATTGTTTCCAGTTACAAATCACTAGAACTATTAAAATAATATTTCGAAGACTATTTGTGGTAACCTGACCTTGCTATAGCGACTCGAGGCACTAGTTAAACTTGAGCAAGTCGCAGTTAATGTATCTATGCGTCACCAGAACTCGTTTCGATTGCGTACAAAATACATTAATCGTTACTATAATTTGACTATCTTATAAATTCGGGGAGGGACGATGGCCGATTTAACAATGTGTTGATTTATTTTCTATCATACTGGAGTCCCAAAATTTTAAAAGCAATACCTTAATGTTCCTCAATTCCCCAAATGTTTACCCAATATTTCGGTTCTGTGTTTTTGGAAATCTTGTAAAGAGAGTTTAGTAGACTGGTATTTTATAAATGAACGTATAATTTAAACTATATACTTATGTACATACATACATATATAGTTTAAATTATACGTTCATTTATAACCACACGGGCACCTACAGATGTGCCTGTGTGGTTGCCGGGTTAGAATAGTGCCACTCCATGTCTTCCCGTGGATGTCGTAAGAGGCGACTAACGGCCAAACCCTATATTTAAACTGCGGATGATAGCCTTACTTCGGATTAAAATTTGACACATTTTGTATGGGCAAATGTCAAATTTTGATATGAATTAATAGTGAAAGGGATAAATCATCCAAAGTAAAGGCGGCGTAACCCTTCAGTGCCTGTTATTATTATATTTCTGCCGCTTCGGGCTAGGTTTTTAATTTAGTTTTAGGTAAAATAATTAATAATTCATCCGTTTTTTTTTGGGTATTTTTGCAAGCAGCAATCAGTTAAATCATATTGGTGGAACTCGTATATATACAATGTATTTAAACTAACCAATCGCGTCACTGGTAGACCACGTGACTCTTCGTATTACGAGATCTACCAGTGACGAGATTGGTTTAAAATCAAAATGAAAAGAAACGCTAGTTAGCTAAGCATCTTGGCTAGGGGCTCAGAACCTTGTCGCGGAAATAAATCGTTAACTCCGGCGTAATTTCTTTCTAATTAACTTGATGTTATTATCCAAGAAAGATGCTACGTTAGTACAATAAAAACTAAAGTCAATGATGAAAGGCAACGTCATAAGTAAGTGATCTGGTGCTTTATTCTACCAGGTAAAACCAAATTGCTTTTATTAAGATGGTCACAGTGTGTCTGTCACTTTAAACTCAGCTTTAAACCGGCATACTGGACGAAGAACATACTGGGCCAACTGGACTAAGATACTAAATTAAATATGATCATTTATTTATAACGTTGACGACACAAAGCGAAGCAAACATAAAAGACAAAGCTTACTGTCTCATGGATCCCCATCGCCGATGCGGCAGGTTCTCCTGGTGGCTATAAACAAAAAATAGTGTAAGCAAGCAAGTGCAAGAATATAAAGTCCATACCAACTGACGTGGCTTATTTAGTAAACACGTTTATAACCTCAAAATGCATCGTTTTTGGCTTACTAGAGACCAAATTTTGCACACTATTTTCCTGATTTTACGTCATGGATGGTTTTTTTATGTCAAAATTGTAATTTTAGGCAAAATTGGACTATTTTGAGGTTATAAAATTGTTTACTAAATAAGACAAGGCAGATGGTATGGAGAATACGGAGTTCCATTCAATACACAGTAGAAATTAATTAAATAAATAAATATCAGGGTATATTCTCACACATATTGACCTCGTCCCCAACTCTTGTTTAAAGTGGTTGCCAAATAAACTTATTTTCTTTCTTTCTTTCAACTAAGGTGCCGGATTGTACTGTGGGAACTAGGCCATGATAAACATGGACAAATAGACACTTAAAGTAAGTTTTAATAATCTACTAGATTGCGATACTTTTGTATCTATGGAACAGTCAGTTAAAGAAAGGTACGGTCGAAGTTCAAAGTAGCTGTACATTTAAGTACTTTGTCGCTTCTATTAGAATCTCTATTGAAACCACTCTCGGTTTGATACGTTAATGCGACATGGTATTATAATTTGTATTATTTGGTTGAATTTCGAGTGGGGAAATGAGGGAGAACCCTTCGCCCAGCTATGAGAGTTGTGGGACACTAAATTGGTTACACAAATAACAGGGATATTTCATGGAAACCGTTCAAATAATAATAAAACTACGCAACACATAATTACTTATATTAAAAGAGAGAGGCGATGTCAATGCGCGATAAAATGTTTAAAATAATACTTTACATAACAAATCCCACATATCATTATAAAAAAAACAAGTATGTTTAAGACAGTTCATGTTAACCATTATCACATTTACCTATGTAGCATTATCCACAAATCATCGATGATGAAAAGTCATTGGTAACGAAGTTAAACTCGTATGCTTTCCATGTATCTTGAAATAAATAAGCGAATCTGTATTCAGTTCATTTTATTGCATATTCCGACGGATGCAAGCGGCGCAGGACCGGTGCTTATGGCAAACCTTGGGGAAGGTCTAGGTCCAGTAGTTCACGTACAGACTAAAGAGAGCTTGTACATACTGTCACTTTCAACAATTGGCTAACTTACTCGTATACTATCCTTAAAATCGTCTGACGGCTCGGACCTTATATGATCTAGCCAGAATTCTCAGGTTTCTAAAATGCTACGGTGAATCAACATTGAAGTTTTTTTATTTATTAGTAATGGGTTTGCACTTGATTAACTCTTGCCCTTGGAGGAGTCTCTTGTTAACATGACTGAAGTTCCTGTCGCATAATGCAATAGTGAAGCGAGGTCAAGTGCACTCACCTCGGCTGCGTCCGTCGCAGGCTCGTCCTGGTCCAGGAGTGCCGGTTCAAATTTCCTGGGCTCCGAGATCCGTTCTCAAGTCTGGAACAAGAGTCATTGTTGAAATAGAAGCTGTAAATGGCTCCGGGGCGCTAGCCAAGACGCAAACGCTCGTAACGTTTCTCTTTTCTATTGCTTAAAATGTATGGAATGATAGTTGATACCTTTATCGTAACGCACAAAAAGGTCGTCCGGTTGAGTTCGAGTGATAAAAAAGAAAAACGTAGAGCGTAAACATAGCGATCCGTTTTACAGTTCCGTTACGAGTATTTGTATGAGCGAGTTCACAAACAATACAGTATTCCGGATGCAGTAAAAAAATCGGTCCGTTTTACAGGTCCGTTTAAACTTATACGTTATTGACGGATGTAGTTGAATGAGCTAGTTCACACACAAGACTGTATTCCGGATTCCTCAACGGATCCGTTTAAATCGGTCCTGTAACTGCTGTGTGAATATTACCTCCAGTAGCCACGAATCCGTTAAAAAAAGATCCTATGAAAACGGACGTTCTATGTGTACGCGCCCTAGCGTGGACAAAATAGGAAAACTTGACACATGTTCATCGATACTTTCTGAGAAGTTTAGATTGTCTCGATGGTAACTGAACATGTGGGTACCAAAACTTCCCGGGACCACAAAGTCTAGCAATTGAGCCCTCGACATTAGCAAGCCTTGATTTGCTGCATTGTGATATGTATGACTAGCTTACCAGACATTTTTACTTGATTTTTGAAACCAATTATATCATCCTAAGGCCCAAGGTTCTACCCTTAACTTTGTCATTCAGCTCCTTCGAGACTTGTGAAGTCATAGCGTACCAGTAGGACTTATATAAAACCTACTGGTAGGACCGTGGTACGCTATGACTACACAAGTACAATAAAAGAAAAAAAAGTATTTTAAGTACTTGGGTCGTAATGAGTATAAAACAATAGTACTACTGGGAGGACTACGGGCCGTAGTGACTACATGCTGAATTTTTCGTTGGGCTTTAGGAGCATATATGTAGTTCCTGCGTGGCGTTGTACCGATAAGATAAACTTTTGTTTTAAAAGACTTTCTAACACATTATATTGTTTTACATAATTATTTCATTTTAATAGTTTTACCCCCTTTTAATAGTTTTGGAATGTTGAATGTTTATTTATTAGTTTGTTTTTATGATCAGGCTTGTAAAACCGCCGTTTGATGTTTATTTCAGATAGTAATATGTTTATTGACGAAATCGTAACTATATAAAACACGAACGTAAAAGCGATGATTACAGTAAACGGGTTAATTACTTTTCTTACTTTTCTTATAGGGTTTAATTTTAGTTATAAGTTTATTTTAGGTTAATCAAAATCGAATGAAAGGTGGTATAAAAGCGAACTTTGATTCCTTGTGTGTAATGTCACTAATGTCAAATTGTATAGATGAAATTGACGATTTTGTTCACGAGCCCTTCGTCGAATCTAACGTAACTTGATGGTAAGTTCTAACTTATACCATGAAATGGCGTTACATTATAAGACTTCACAGTCTGCATTTTTTTTGACCTTTTTCTTATATTTAACCCACGACGCAGTGATGAGCGCGAGTATTTGATCCTGGATCTTGAATGTTTTCTATGTATTTAAGTATGATTCTCTACCGTCATCTAGTACTCATAGTAAAAGCTTTGAGCTTAGTTCCGGTCTCGGTGAGTGTGTGAGATTGTCCCGTGATATTTATTTATTTATACCGAAAGTTCTCGTGGGAAAAACGATAATCGAAATGTACGCGGACAAAGTCGCGGGCAGAAGCTAATCATGAAATAAACTAGATGTGCTTGCTAGTTTTTCGCCGTGGTTTGGAGAGCGAGTAAGTATATGTGTCACTTGATGGTAACACCAGAGGGTCCAGAGGAGTCGCAGTAGCGCTAACTGTTTGTCGCTCGGAAACCTTACCATGGGTTGCCATTACCGTACTCGCTAGCGAGTCGAATGCTCTGTCCCTCCCACTCTATAACAATACTGTGAAGGACAGAGCATTCGACTCGCTAGCGCGTATGGTAATTGCAACTCATGGTAAGGGTACTGATCTCCGTTTCTATTTAGTCTGTAACGATAGAGACGCACTGAGTGGCAAGCGACAAAATACAACCTGTGCTAACCGTACAGGTAGAGGTATGCGTTCTTGAGATCTTTTTAGATTAGCCGCAGAATAGATAATAGTACAAGTAGCTTAGCACTGTAATTTTTATTTCGTCTCGTTCATGAAGCAACATCACTTTCAAAGGAGTTTGCGTGTCTGAAAGGGGCAGTCGCTTTAAGTAATTTAAACACTTGGACGGGAATTTGAGCAACAAAGGTAATGCTATAAACCCATACATTCGTACCATCATGTTGAATGATCCATAGAAATCATTGAAGGTAATTTTGAAAGCGGTTTTGGACTCCATAAATGTTAAGTTACACTGAAGACGCAGCGAAGATGTATAACGCTAAGTTAGCATTTTAGAAAATCGACAAAATGTATAGGATTAACGTAAGCTAATGACAGTCTTGTCGAGAACTTATGACTCCATACATTTTGTCTCGATAAAAAATGGAAACGTTAGCAGCGTTTATATCTTGGCTTCTGTTATATTATTAAAGTATTCTACATAAATAAATAAATATTACGGGACAATGTCACATAAATTGACCGAGTCCCAAACTAAGCTCTAGGCTTGTACTATGGGTACTAGACAACGATAAAGATCCAAGACTCAGGAACAAGTATTAAATTAAGAAGATGAAGAAAATTTCTTTTTTACTATTACTTTGTCACTTTAATTAATAATCTATCAAAGGCGTTAAAGTGATAATGTACCAAAGTGTGCTGCTACTCAGGTATAAGGCTGACTGTACAAAAGCGATCACTTATACGACGTTAACTCAATTTGAATTGATAGGATAAGGATCGATTAACGGCGACAAAATAAATTTACGATAATTTTCTTCCCTTATATGGTTTAAACTGGGCTTAACTTATTGGATTACTTCGTAAGCTTATAGTCCGTTTGATACGCGACGTGTCCTAACGCATGGACATTGGACATCGCTTGGTATCGATCGAGGCTAAAAATAAGTGGCGTCTGACCGCGTATCATAGGATAATATAGGATGTCCCCGGATCATCTTAATACGATTCATTTGAAGGATTTGTTCCTGATTCGTCATATTCCAAATTGGTCATCTTTCAAACTCGACAATTTCCTAACTGGACATATTCCTAACTCGTCATATTCCAGAATCGTCATCTTCCAAACTCGTCATACCATGTACAGCCTGCCCAAATTTATTATAGAAATCCTCTGTGGTAAATGTTATGATTATTCCATTATTTGCTAATTCTTTTGGACCCTGCCTTAAGTAAATTATTATCTAAAAGCCGTAGTACAAAGTATAACTACTAAGTACAATATATCTTAAAGTCCTAAGTAATACTTATTATTCCTGTAAGAAAGTGTTCTCGATTTAATTTGAGTGTACAATGAAGAGTTTGGAAGATGACGAATCTGGAATATGACGAGTTAGGAATATCACCAGTTAGGAAATTGTCGGGTTTGGAAGATGACCAATTTGGAACATGACGAATCAGGAACAAATCATTTAAAGTCGTACTCGGTCGTATGTAGACGATCTATTAAATCACAATTTAGTATCGTCTATACAATGTCAAATACCTCGGAACCCGAATTTTTCCTATGATGACGGCTTTACAGATCGATTTTTCGACACGAAAAATCCCTATTCCGCAATTATCATACAATTGTTAGAGCCGTTTTCGAGAACGTGATGACAAATATATATACAAGTATTGTTCGTTTAATAAAATACATGCAAAAGAGGACTCTGGCAATAAGGAACATGGACTTTTCTCTTACACTCTCTGGAAGGACCTTCTCCGGACTTCTTTAAAAAGAATAAAGATACCTGCGGTTTTCGTACCAGATATCCAGACCGCCTTGTAGTGCCCGCCAAGAGAACCAAACTATACAGTAGAAGTACTTACTGTATGTCCATAAGTATTTATAATAACCTGCCCAACGTATTAAAAAACTTATCTTTAATTAAGTTCAAGCGGGGACTAAAGAGCTGGCTCATACAAAAATGTATATATTCTATGGACGAGTATTTTAATAATTCTGACTAAATTGTAATAATGTAATAACCTGATATTATTGACATAACTTATTCTCATGATTTCCATATTCACTGACTTCATTATTTTTAAATTTAGTAAATTCACACTTATGTATATTTTACGTGCTGCTTAGCGGCAGATTATGTGTTGCCAATGTAATTTTATAACACCTTTCTGTACACCATGATCTATGTAAAATAAAGATTTTGATTTGATTTGATTTGGAAAGTGGAGAAAGAAAAGGATAACTGTTTACGCGAAACAATTGTCATGTTATTTTTTATTACACATTAAGCTTTAAAAAGTCATAGTTCAGACTCCCTGCAAAACACTATACAAAATCGACGACAGGAATGACGTCACAGCTGTTGTTCCATGTTTAAAATATACGGACCTTATAAAGAAATTTGAAATTACTATATTTAAGCCAATATCATTGAATTAAAATATATCGTAAATAAAACGAAGATGCCGAAAAAAACAATCTAAGCCTTAAAGAAAATAACATGTTTTGTTTCTTTACAAAATCTTAATAAATGGGTCAAAACTTAGTGTATCACGTTTTATATGCTACTATTTACGTTTTCTAGTAAATCGCACCAATGAAACTCAATTCTGTTTCTCATGCATGTTCTCTATACAACAAATACAGTCAGACACCAATTCAGAGCTGACACAATTTAAAATTACGTTAAAACGTTTTTAATGCGACCTGGCGTCGAACAGTTTAATGTTTCGGCTTATTTCAGCCTTCTGTATTTCAGCTACAAAATATTATTTGTCCGGACTTTAATATTTGATGTCTGGTCCGCAAACAACACTAGGTAAAGACTAGGTCTAAAACTAGGGCAACACCTAGTTGTCACGGTATGCAACTGAGTTCCTGCTAAATTGCTTACGTAAAAGCTACTGTCGCACTCTTTGCAGGTTTTGATTGTTTTCCAGTTTATTTCACGTTTTATTTAACAACGGTAAACTTAACGTGTTAAAAAAGAATCTAAATTTTTTGCACACGAGAACTCAGGTAATGGTAAGTGGAATCTAAGACCCATAGACATTTGAATTCTCAAGACTCATAGACCGCCAAAGCGCTAAACTGTACGCTTTTTGGACATGATGACATTTGATAGTGGCCTTTATTAAAAATTACATCGCTTATAGTCAGACGAGATCTAAACCCCAAATTGTAGCGCATTGAGTCTTGTTAATATCTTTAGAATACAACTTTGCTGTACAACCTAAACTTTAGGATTTATTTAATAAAAACCAATTTCGTTGTTTTATGGACATGGGAGATTCTACGGTAGCACCCCGAAAACTTTAATTTTTAATAAAGAGCTGTATAACGTGTAGAACATGTCCAAAAATGGGAGATACCTACCCGACTTTTTGCAGGTACTCTTCATTCATACAGATTTACTGATCTTTAACGTATTCTAATTCTAATTTAAATAAATGGCTTTCACTCCTGCTAAGGTATATTTCGGCCATTTCAAGATATTTAAAGACACTTCCATGGACTTATTAGAGATATAAGTCCATGGATAACACACGCGAGGACAATTGTTCGGTAACAGAGTATTTTCTCTTGTGGACTAAGCACATGAGGTGAGCTCCACGGGCTGCTGTAAATTCAAACTTTGACGTAAGCCGACGATCTTTCGCTTCGGGCGCTCATGTTATCTAAGTTCTGCAACCTACCCCAACTTGCAATTCTGTCGTTTATTAAATCGACACGAAGCAAGCTACATAATCCTAGTGCTCTGCTTGACACGCAATCATCAACAATGACGATCTGCCAATCAGAGCACGCACATTTACAGCGATAAATAACGCGTGTTAATTATCGCACATTCAATTTATTAACTCTCATTAAGAAGAGATTAACTACCGTGGACTGTTAGAGTCAATTAATGACTTATTGTTCATATTGTGCATACTAGGTTGATCTGGTTGATACTTATGGGCTCGGTTATGTTCGTGAATAACGCAACGGCTTTAGATATTTGATACGTTACATGTTTAAGTTTTAATGATTGATTTTCCAAATCTTTTGACCTCATCATCACCGACCGCATGGTCCCAATTGTAATCATATCATCGACGTATACTGACGTGTTAGAGGAAACATCGGCGTCTGCCTCCCCGTAGCACTCGAAGTTTTCCACGTCGGAGATGGAATTGCCAGGGCTGGAGTCAGCCGGCTCCTGGCTCGATCCGGACCCGTTCTGGAACGCACGAGAACATTCGATTAAACCACGTGCTAGAACTAGATGAATGTGACACTTTCAAGGAATCATATAGGAAGAAACTGGCTGGCTGACTGATCAAACCACGCACAGCCGAAAACGCTGGACCTGGGGACTTGAAATTCCTTGAATATTCTAAGGTGCACTAAGAAGGGTTTTTGGAAATTCATCCCCCAAGGGCCCCTAAAGGATTGAAATACTAGCGGAAAAGTAATTCTACACATACATACGAAGTCGCGGGCGTCCTCTAGTGAACTATATAGCGGTTCGATGACCTGACTAAATATGTGCAGAATAAATGAATCACATACTTATAGATTCATTTGATAATTTGTGGATAAATATATAAGAATAGATAGCAATCGTAACTTGTATTAATTTCATACTAGCATTATGGTCCCGTGTGGTTGCCGGGTTAGAATAGTGCCACTCCATATCTTCCCGTGGATGTCGTGAGAGGCGACTAAGGGAATAAAGGCTTGTAGTACTGCTAGGCGATGGGCTTGCAACCTGTCACTAATACACTGGTAAACATCTTAGTCTGTTTGTGAAAAATGTAGTTAAAGAATTATCAACAAGTCTTTTTAGAGTTGTTGGTACTTCTGTAGCCCTGCCTACCCCACTCTGGGAATGAATGCGTGATGTTATGTAGTATTATGCAACCGCTGATACGACTCTGCGTTGAAATTACTCTAAATAATTGCGTTTGCTATGAAAGGATTTTTATCTTTGCCCTGTACACTGGTTAATAATATATCGGCCCTTTGTCTTAATATTCGCAGAACAATGTAATTCTTTTTATGCCAAAGAGAAGGCACATGAGGACACAGGCCACCGATGGTGAGTGGAATCTGAGACCCATAGACATTTGAATTCACAAGACTAATCCTAAGACTGCAATGAGTTGCCAACCCTGAGGACTAAGATGGAATTCCTCTATGCTATTTCACCGATTGTCTTAACCCTACGAAACACTAGAACAAAACAATGCATTTTTATTTCTTCAGCTTTCGAACTTAATTTCAAATAAGGTACAAGATTATGGCCTCACTTTACCTGGCTAATCTAACCCAAACACAACATCTATAAGTGCGACCGCAAATTGATTTCGCAATAGCTTACTTGAAAGGGAGTCTCTGTAATGCTGATGCCTTCCCTATACAACAACAAACAAACGATTTGTCGAAGATAGTAACCCACCATGGATCAAAGTAAATTTAAAAGTATTGGAACACAATTTTCTTAACTTTGCTTAGGAAAAATTCGAAAGAAAGATTAAAGAATACCGTTACTTTTGGTTGGTTAAGTGTGAAGATAACTCTGTTGCCGAATTAGTTTGGCCTTAAACCGCCACAGATACTGCTCGTACGTCTATCTGCACAAGTGACAAGTGGTTGCACTTAGAGATAAGTATACAAGTGAATTGGCGATTTTGATATTTTGCAATAGTTTCCGTAGTTTGGTTTTAAGAAAACTCTTTCAATAAACTGGTTTGAGATAACTGAGACATTGGCGATTGGTTCACGTGATATAAGTATAAGAAGGCGTTTGTCCGTCGCCTCTATTCCAATCGCTAAAAATATATTGCTTTTGACATGTATTCGTATTGTCAATATTACGATAGCTCTTACCTACTTAACAGTAATGGCGGCCGAGTTAAAAACAATACGATAACATGTCAAAAGCAATATGATTTAACTAAGCAGAATAGAGGCCCAGCAACAGCAACAACAATATCTATGGGTCTCAGATTCCACTTTCCACCAGGTGGCCTGAGTGCTCGTGTGCCTTTTCCTTAACATAAAAAAAAAAACAAAAAAACAGCAGCAACAGTTGTAGGATTTCAATAATGACGAACTTCGAAGAAAATAGGTCCCAATTTCACAATTACAGCATTACTATCGATTTTTAAGGAAACCAATCAATTGTGAATGTGTTATACTGTGAAAGCCAGAGGTCTCTGTTACGTGTTTCCTTTAGCGGCTAACTCTCAGTTGTATCTTGGAAGGCTGGTATGGAATCTATGAGCTTATATACAACAATCACAATCCTTTTCTTTTGTGTTACCTGCAGTTTGCGGGGGACCACGGGGGGCGAGCGGGGCGAGCGGGGCGACTTGGTCCGCTGCAGCACGCTGGGCGCCATCATCGCCGGCACCTTCAGCTCTGGAAACAAGCACATGGAGCCTTCAAACAGCTGTCATCTCACCATGAATCAGGACGGCTAGCACATGACGGCGCGCGAGTTACGTCGCGCGCGAGATAGACTACCCGACATTGTCTAATTAGAACGGTCAGAAAAACCGTTGGAAAAACGGATTAGATTAGAAACCGAGCAAGAGCATGTCAGACCATGCTCAGTGTAGGGTTCCAAAACCGTTACTACAAACACAAGAAACTATGTCAAAAAACCGGGCAAGAGCATGTTCGAGGTTCGAGGTTCGACGATCGACGCCATTAACTACTACAAACAAAAAACTATCTCGAAAAAAAACCAGTATGAAAGATTCAGAATCTTCATGGATGGGCAATGTGTCAGGTCAAATAGAAAAAGTACAATGCTACAAATATTTCACGAAATCAACAATCGTAATAAGATCTAATTTCATGATACACATATATTCATTTTCCTCATATAGGAAACCGGAATTATATACGCTCATCTACATCTAAGTAAAATCCTGTTTGTTAACTGGGCTAAGCTACGAAGAAATATTTCTAAATCAAAAACTAAATAATATTTTCGCATTTGATATCCAGTTCAGCTGCGGAAATATATTTTTCCTTACAAATAACCGGTTATCAAAATTAAATATAGTCATCTACGAGGAACAGCTCCATTTTTAATAAATACCAAGACACAGCAATACAGACACAGTTGCTCAGCGACTGGTTAAAGGGTACAATGGTTTAATCTAACGAACATGAATATAATAAATTTATGGTGTAGTGACTGTAGTGTCCGTAGTGATGCAAAATCAATCGGTGGTCAATAAAAATAATATTGCCAATAAATTCAAGTAGACGGGATCCCTTTGAATCACCGAAACTCATTTCATCGTGTTGTTTCACCGAATTTCATTTCTTCAACAGCTAATTTCTGCTGAAAGCTTATTGTTTTTGGGTTATCTTAAGCATCGGATTACGTAGGTTAGGTTGGACCTGTAACCGCCAAAAAATTATAACTCCTACGCGTAGAAATGCCTGTCAATGAAGTGAGAATATGGTGAACTGTAAAACATTCTATGAGTCTCGGTGGTTCAAGGGTGGTTCAAACCTCAAGTAGATACCTACTAGCGGTACCTCGCCTCGGAATTAAAAGTGCACAGGAAGAAAGTAATGTATGAACAAGATTCTTAACAACTTCCTTCCAGTCCAATCATATGCTGTAGGAATGCAATCAAACTAACCAGTTGCTTTAATGGTTATTGGACAGTAAAACAAACGCTTACATTCCTATAAATAATAACACAATGGTGTCGGTAATTGATTCGAATTCCACGAAGCTAGTGAAACGTTATTCACGGTGGAATTTCATGAATACAAGATAAGCGAGTTATATAGTTTTGAAAAATCATTTGACTATGTAAACACATGAAAGTAGCGATACTGGTATTTAGATAAAATATCTCTTTGCATGTCCCCACACCAAGACATAATAGTAACATTGATGCTTGACGGCAGTTTAACGAATTTAATTAATTATTTAAAATAACAGCCATCACACATAATCGTGATTAAATCTGTTTAATGATCGCTCAAATTTCTTAAAATATTATTATCTACCTACTATAATTTGGAGTATAATTTTTACCAAACCAGTTTTGACCCTTTTCTGAAACTAATAATCAGTGTTTTACGCTTGGTGAACGCGCAAAAATCTAAATGTCGCGTATAATTTTTTGACGCTAAAATTGAAAAATTGAACATTAAATAAATCCCACCATATAAGGCCTGCTGAAGCAACCGGCAGTAGCACATCAGGATCCTCGCCAACAGCAGGGCTCCCTGCCACCAGCTCTCCGCCAGGCGGATGGCTTCTAAGGCATCGCTTCGCAGCACCACTACCACTTCCGACAACCTTAACTTTTGGATATCTGGCATTTGGAGGCCGAGAAACTCTGGAGCAGGAGGTTTGTTTATCAAGCCAGAAGGCGTAGCCACGATGCAAATGCTGCTAACGTTTCTATATTCTATCGACTCAAAATGTATGGAGTTGGCATAAGCGTTTGACGCGATCTATCATCAGCTAACGTTAATCCTATATGTAAATTTTCGAATGTCACCAATTTAGCGAAATGCATTTCAATAGGTCTCCTGGTCCGTACCCTTTAAAATTTCAAGCAGAATTATAATTTTCTCAGCTTTAAATTACCCGTTTCCGCTTCCATTCGTCTCCGTTTCATATGATCAAGAATGATGGAGTATCTATCTAGTATTGCTTCTATTTTTGCAAGTTGTCTATTTCCAGTTTGATTGTTATCTTGCTTAGGTTATCTTTTTTGGAATACATCCAAACATGTTAGTGCATCATTCTTGCAATGAGCATAACTAACAATACAGATTTCACAATGCTTTTCCAAACGATTTCCGTAAAACCTTTTACAATCAGTTTCTTTTCACTTTTTTATCGTATGAGGGCGTTATCTTAAAAATGTAGGCGTTTTAATTGTTTTACTTTTATGCGAATGTGATAAGAGAATTGTGTTAGTAGTTCTAGCGGTACCACGAGGTGCGCAGTGTTGCCGTTACTATTACAAATTATCATGCGTGAATGGGTTTTAACCATTGGTTTCTTGCATTATTAATGGAAACATTAATAAAACTTTATATTAATTTAGTATTTGAGAGGTTTTAGAGCAGGAAATTCAAACATTTTAATACCTTCTCGATCACTATCCAGATCTGAACTGAAGTGCTCGTAAGAGACGGAACTTAAGTGGTTTTAGTCCTGCTTATTAAACCAGATCTACTTGATACACGTGTTTCATTTGCGGTCGGGTTTCCTATTTCCATCTCCCACGTTACACAGTCGTTAAAACAAGTCGATTCCTTAAACTTGATAACACATTGATAAGGTTTTCATAATATGTTCATATATTTCCACATCAAGTAAAACTTGCGTGTTATATTTGTGACGCAAATCTAGTGTCACTTTCATAGACCGGCTAAGGTTATACCTATGCAATTACAATTATAAAATCTGTCCACTTTACGCTATCTGAACAGCTATCTCGAAATGTTTTATTGTACACGGTTGCATGTGAAACGATTTGAGAGCAGATCCATTGGTACGTAAACGAGAGGTACCTTGTCACACTCGCTCCAGTGGTTCTGATAGCAATCTGATACGTTGCAAATACGTTCATGTATTTGTACGGAGATTTCACACACGCAAGTGAAAATACCGACAAACGTTTCCAGGCTGATTGGTTGATATTGGGCCTTCGAGAACGATTTCCTCAGTTTTATATAAAACTAACAATCAGAAAGTTAAAAAAAACATCCGTGGAACTTTTTACGCAAGCTATGGATAGGGGGAATTCAGTATTTTCACTGCCGATGCTTAATGATGGAGCTGCACTTAAAGAAGAAGAAGAATCAGACACGTCAATAAACCTTCTCTGGTCGTCTTTTGTTAATAGCGGTTGCATTGTCCTCAAGAATAAATAAATAACATGCTGTTATGCCACTGATAAACAGTTCGTATCGATAAACCACATCACCGCATTGGAATGTCAAGATCCCAAGCAATTGTGTAAACTTTCTTGAACGCGTACAAGTTAAATAATGTATTGTTAACACACTTGACGCACTTGATAACGACGTATGAAGTCACCGATATTTTAACTGGTTCTCAAGTATTATTAAAGTTAATTAAATAGATACGATAGGTGGTATTTTCCCGATTAAAGGCCAGGACCGGCAAGGCCTGCCCGCCGGCGCGAACTGGCCCTGCAGCGCTTCACTGCGTGTTTTATGCAACTAATCGCTATTATAGTTAACAATCGCACAAGAGGCTGGCAAAAAGGCGATATTAAAGCTATTGCAACTGGTGCCAAGTTGTGAAAGTTGATAATAAATGTAACAATGATGATCACGTCAGTCTCTGGTCTCACCGAAAATGCTATGAACGGAAATATAGCGCGACAATTTTGGTCACTTGGCTGAGTGGCACGACTTTACCCCGACGCTTAGGAAACCCTGTACTTGTCAAACAGGCCGTTGGAAATGATTGTTAATTTTCGTTGCGATCACTGGATTGGAAGCCAAGACTTAAAAAAATGTTTTCTATCTGGCCAGATGTGAAATTAGAAATAGGAAGGAACGCAGAGGAAGAAAGTACACCGATTATGAGAAGGAAATTACAATTTGCTACACGTGATAGCAGTGAGCTACAACTGCATTCCGATAAACCAGTAAAAGGAGGAAAACTAGGATTTCCTCGCTTGAGACTTTCCGGTGACTTTATTTTCTCCAATCATAAAGTAATCATAAGTTTTGCCTGACAGATAAGAGCATACAGGTACTCTGACGCGACTCCGCAATGTTGGCTATCGCTTTAGAAATATATCGTCTTTTAACTATTGTTAGTCGTGATAGTTTTCCTTTAAAATCGTTATATATTTAAGGTTTTTTTCCGATTTTAAGTATTTGGAGGGACACTTGAGTCTAACAAAAATTAGTGCTTTAAAGCTTAATATTTCATAAACGGATTATCTACGGACTAATCGAAAACCTGTATTCACGAACCCATAATATTTTTGAATGACTTATCCAACGAGATCCCACACTATAGGGTAGACGAGTAAAAAAAAATATACCCCACGTTACGTGTAGGGGAAGTGCCCTAAAAACTGCTGAAATATTGGAAGAAAACTGCCATCTCCCACTTTTTGCCGCTCTCAGGTGCTCTTTGGTGGTCTTCGTTCAGAATTATCCGAATTATTCAGGTCGCATCATAGGGTCATGATGAAGGATCCTGCCTGATAAACATGGGTACTCACACTGAGGTATTACTCTGCACGACGACACGGTCTGCCTGTCAATGCCACAGGGTTCTGCGGTGGTATGCGAATTTCCTTGACTGTTCATGCAGATTGCTACCAATTTGTTCTCGTTCATACAGTACAAAACCGTTTCTCTCCACTGACAGCTCAAGCGTTTGCCCAATAGGTCGCTGTATTGAGAAATGCAATGTTGACCAAATAGAGCGAGAACACACGCTATTCTTACGCGCAAGCAGTCTGTTACTTGTTAAGCCTTGAGTTATTTAGTGGCAATTAAGATTAAAGTTTAAACAAATATATTGGTGTTGTCCCTTTGCCTAGGCCTTCCCCCAGTTGCCGCATCTTCCGAGGTAAAAAGAAGGGTGTTATATGTTATAATTATAAGTTTAACATTATGTATCTGGGTGACTGTGTCTCCGTGTCTGTCTGTAGCACGTCACTCTCAAACGGATAAACCGATTCCGACGCAGTTTTGTCTAAAATAAAGCTATTTTACTGGCGATGGTTTTTGGTTTCATTTTATTTAAATCGGTTGGGCCGTTTATGAGATATCAGAAAAAGTAAGGGACAATTATATCGGGGTGTTTTATCTATTTTAATGTTAAAAACGAAGTTCGCATACTTGCACCTTCTGTAAAAACCGCTTATGTGCAATATCAGTGTGAATGCGTTACACAGACAATTATTAAAATAATAACGTCATGTAGGTATATTCTACAAATTTTTGTGCATGCGCACGAACAACGCCTTGATGGATTTCGTGATGCCTTTCGACACAGTCCGTATAGATTCAATGCCCGGCTGCCAGATTTCCATTCAGAATGGATCCCAAATCGAGTGTAAAGCACTGAATGACTTTAGGATCTATCTGGCCACTGAACAATTCGGTTTCGCAACCTATTGTAACCTTTTAAATATCAATAATCTTTATAATAATCGGTTATTTAAGCTCTATCTCAGAATTAATGGATACTATCAAATATATTAATTAAAGTATAGCTTGATTTCAACCTACAACTTTGTTTTATTAAGTTTTATTAAGAACACTTTAAGGACTGTTTTTATTACTTAGTTTTCCGTAGTATGCTAAAACCATCGTAAATATGTGTTTGTATAATGTTTTACTTTAATTTACGTATTTTTTGCACACTCGTAGTAATGAAACAAATAAATAAATTATCACGAACTTCACGTTTCTTAGAAAATACGTCTAAAGAAAATAAACTTAAGAAACTGCTTGGTAAGGAATGCTTTAGGCATTAAAACCACATGAACTTAACCACATTAAGCTAAATAAATGCTTTTTCATACGAGAGGAGGCTGTTATGTCTTTAACGTGTTATGGTATTGTTTTTCACTAGGCCGCCATTATTGTCAACTAAATAAGAGTTATCAAAACGTTGACAATACGGAAACACGTCAAAGGTAGAATAGAGGCCTAATACTATAAAGGATTCTTATTTTTTTTTATTGTCGCTTAGTTTTTATCAAAATTAAAGACCTCCCGTCTCCCGTTGAACCGGACGGATGTGGGAACGTGGTTCGCGTACCGTCGCGTCGTTACTCCGTAATGATGTAACGACCGCCGAAAGACGTCATAAAAACTTGCTTACCGAAAATTAAGTCTGCCTTCCTTGTTATTCACCCGTGTCACGTATCTGAAAATAATAAGAAAAGTTTAGAAGTAATTATACTTTACACAGGGTCGTTATAGTCGGCTACTAGGAGATGTATTCACTTTTTCAACTTTTTGCATTGTAATAAGGTCCAAAAGCAAATAAATGTCTTTGTAGTCTACTGTACATTACAATTTGTCAATATACAACAACAATACAAATAAACATCGGCCCTAAAATAATATAATTTGAAATAAAAGATAGGTAGGTTATTGCGTTCGATATCACGTTCAAAATATATCGAATAAAGGAAATTCTAAGTTCAAGTTTTGCAATCATAAATTATCGATTCGAAAATCATAACTTCGATTCGTGACGTACCCGACTAAAAGGTCAGGGAAGCACAGAATTGCCATTTGGCACACCAGAGTCATTCCGCGATTCGCCGCACCCTGTAACATTGGATAAGGCTTGGCTTCGATTCAAAAAATATAGTGTTTATGTTTAGCCATTCTTGTTTATAGAGCTATGTTGCAAGGCACTTTGGAATAATAGTTACACAAGGCCAGAACAAATCTAAAATTATTAAAAAAAGCTGTTATTAGGTTTAAGTTTGAGTTTGTTTGACGTCTATTCTCACGTGTTGCCTAACTTCTAGTCACGTTCCAGCCACGTCTGGTCTTAATTGGCTAACGCGTGCAAAGGCACATGTCCACCGAATCCGGCATTAAGTTTATTCGATTATACGCATGCTTCTTGGTTGTAAGTAATGTGTTTTTTTATTCCTACCGCCTTTATTTCCTCTACGGTTACATTTGGCTTTTCCGAATAGCTACACGCACAGGATATTCCTGCATTTGTTTGTAAGACGCCCATTGGTTTGATATTAATTGTTGCAGAGGAAATTAATTAGGTATTTTGGCTCTGTCTGAATTATGGGAAAAAATAAACAAACGGCATAAGGATACTAGTCTGATCCTTATCACCCCATGTAGGTATACATTATTTTGAAAAAAATAAAGCATTCACTGCTAATTAACTCCAAGTAGCTACCAAGTTAACGATAGTTTGATAGCTATAGGCCTAGCTGTTAAACGAATTAATCTGAGTATCTGTCCTTCCTGGACTGCCAAGAGACATTCAAGGCACATTTAGTTGCCAAGAACGTGGTCAACTCTAGAGTTCAAACAGGGTTGTTGCACCTGTCTTCGTTATGCAGTGCTCGTCTATAAACCAGTCTAGATTGTCTATTGCCCACGCATTACGGCTAAGGTGTCATTACGAGTACGTACGCTTCGCGGCCTAACGGTGTTTTACTAGTACCGACAGGGAAGAGACTGAACAGTTGAACACGCAATAAACGATTAATTTTACGGCTCCGCCAATAACTGTTCATAAGGGTGTGGTTATGGAAGTAGCCTAAATACAGACTTTGTTGCAAAAGGTTATTTAAGCGGAAAAGATTCTGCAGAGCGCGCATTAAAGTTGTAGCTTCGGTCTTTGTAGTTCTCTTTAACTGGCTTTGGTTCCGTATTGTTAAGCAATAGCAAGATTTTTTCCAACCATAACAAATGTTCTTTATCCCTAACCTTTTAGTCGGCAAGACAACTATAAAGTTAGTTTAAACTTGAAACTTGACTTATTGTCATAAAACATTAATTGTTCTTTTTGACAGCAGCCGTTATACGGCTGCTTGCTGCTTGAAGGGATATGTATCTTCCACTTAATATTTGATTTATTGTTTTACTTGATAATAATGACTGGTGCAAACAACAAAGATAATATATATGATACGATATCAAAAGCCAATTTACGTGACAGTCTGAAAACATTACTTGATAATTTGGGATTAGTAATAGATATTGGCATATATCTCAGTCTGAACCAACTTGGTAAAAAGCCCTTATGTAGCGATTTCACTATATTTTTTTTTGTAAATTGGTCATAGGTTATGGTTTGATTTTACTAAATAGACAATCGTATAAAAATAGTGAAAGATAATGACATCAATAAATATCTAACGACTGTGGTTAAATTAGATATAGTTCCCAAAATAGTTAATTGTTGGTATTATTGTCTAATAATTTAACCATTTCCATAAGTTTAAAAGGAAAGTTGGAAATGTCTGACCTCTAAAAGTAACTGTCCGTAGCAAGCGGAGCAGTGGCCGGTCAATCAAACGGAATGGATAGGCATTTTGTTCAAATCAATATCACTGTGCCGTGATGTTTGAATACCGTTCACGTCGTAAACTTCAGTGTGTTATTAGTGATAACTACGGTATTGTGGATGTGCAGTTGTTTTTGGAGACGAACGGTTTTATGGCTTGTTCGCAACAACAGTATTTGAAGGTTGGAAGGAAGGAATTTTCACACTTCTCTCTTCCCCAAAACACGATACAAAATATTAAATAGGTTCAGAAAATCAACTACATTTTAATTTGGAGGTTTAGTTTTGGATTTTAAGTTAGTATATTACTGGGCGAGGCAAGGCGGTGGTGTATATGCTACCACTTACTTATTACGTTAATTAATTAAGATTCTCAATGTAAGTGAAGTTTGTAAATCTTTTTTAAATTTTCTTAAACCCAATATCGAGAACCCGTCTTTTTTTTGTGTTTCGGGATTGCGCGGGTTATTTTTTTATAAATGTTACGTTGTTACAAAAAGCTCAGGTTTAGAAATGATTACATTTTACCAAGTAATATCTAAAGTAGAAATTTTAATTTATTTAACAAACACTTTAGTTTATATCTGAAACGGGACTTGTATACATATAGACGTTTCGATCGTGTTGCAACGGTCTTTGTCACGAGCAGACTGAATTACATAACACAACAAACACGGTATCAGTATGTGTGAATATCGCAAAGGTATAAAAGAAACCATTTTAAAGTTTCTTCTTTACAACACGTTGACTACATTCCGTAAAATAACATACGTAACACGTAAACTTACGAAAACCATAATAAACAGGGTTTATCCGATCTACAAGTGTACCCCTGTTATAAACTACGTGTAACTTCATAATAATAAACATCCTATGTAACTGGTTATTCGATTAGTCATTTCCAAAGCCTTTACATTACAAAAGGCAACCGGCGCCCACGTCCACGCATCGGTCCTTATTTGGCTAAACCTATTCAATGCCACAAACTGACAATCGTGTAAACTGTGAACACTTCAAGTGTGTCACCGGCTTGGATGGTTCTAAAATGTTCATTGCCAGTTTTGCCAGTCTTACCGATTTCATAGAAAACGGAGCCAATTTTCTTGGCGCTGACTATTTTAAGGCAGTATATGTAGCGCGAAGGTGACTGTCTTTAACTTCGATTGTTGCAGCTAACTACGGTGGCATTGAGTTTCACTATCTGCCATTTGTGCTTTCAGTGCACATAATTAGTGTTTTAAGCGTTCGAATGACTGACATTCAAGTTTCTAAACGATATAAGCAAGTGCTAGAACTGCTAGACCACAAGCACATTTGGAACTCATTTTAAATGTCGGTATATTTATGTTGTTGTGATATATGGCCTTAAGTCATGAACAGGGAGCGAAACTTTGGTGCCGGTGACGTCATTATGACGCAGATTCACATATACGATGCTTTTATATAAACTATATTGCGACACCCCACTGATTCTTAACAATGCTATAATGATAATGTAAATATTATATTAATGACAAAGACGATACAAATATTTTTTTTAAATGTTATTATTCTTATTAAATATAATATAAAATAAATAAAAAAAACATTATTCGCAATCAGAAAAGCATAGATACTTCTGCAAGTAATGGAAACTTTTCTCAAGCGAAACTATAATGTTTCGGTTATTTACAAAATACAAATAAAAAAGAATAATGAGTTATTGTCTCCAACAATCTTCTTTTTAACGACAATGACAGTCAATTATGTTTTTTATTAGTAATGGCCGTCTCAACTCAAGTGTCAATATCGGTAAACTAAAGAGGCCACTAAGTCGTCGTTAGTGATGACACTGATGACGTAAAATCTAGATAAAATATATATATCTAGGTACACATAATAAATTTTAGATACACTCTGTATGTAGCTTGACGTCATACGCCTGTCATCGGCACCAAAGTTTCGCTCCCTGGTCATGAAACTAACATTCACCCGCTTAATCTGTAACGGTTAACAAACACATTAAAGTCTAGAAATTGTCTTCAAGAGAATCGATCTAGCCCACGATTTATTGCGACCGCAGCGGCAGATAACCTACATTTGGAATAGGAATTAAACTACTCGTTAAAGGATAATATACGATTTTGTTAAAGCTTTGATGTGACAACTTTGATCGTTAATCTGTAAAAATATTTAGCTGTAAAATGTAGCAACTATGTACTGAGAAAGCAACGCCCTTTGAAGAAGATCGGCTGTTAAATGGCTACGAAATCGATTTCGTAGGAGCGAAACGAGAACTCAAGCATAAATCTTGTTAACATCCGATTATTAACGTAGATGTAAAAATAAACCAGAATGCCTACATATAAACTGTTCATTAGATGTTAATAAAAGTGTTTGTTTTGGGGAGAATGTAATAAATATTGTTGTTAATGCAGGATTTGTAGTCGGACGATTAAAGATTGAAATTACTGTAAAAATATATGTTTATTACGATAAAAATTACCACGTGTTGGTAACTTAGTTTATATTAAAGCTTTTAAACATAACAAGCTACATAAAATTATTTCAAAATACAAGTAATTACCGAATTACTCAGATTTGCATCACTTAAAAATACCGAAGCTAAAAGTACTTTGGCAAAAATATTATACCTTAGGCTTATGCTTATAAGAAGTACGTAGAAAATTGTTGTGAGTGTTTCGGAAGATGAATGCACACATATTTATATGCGTCTTCGATAGATGTTCTAGGCAATCCATTAGTAATCTCTTCCAACCCCATTTTATTTCCGTGGAAGGAGTTGGCTGCTGTCCAGAGCCGAGACACATTCGCTCGTATTTCACTCAAAGCGAAATAGTTTTATATATAAAGTGTCCTAATAATGTCTACAACTGGAGCGAGGCGTCCCGTAGTCTGTACACTGGTGCTAATTTTGCTTGGGTTTATTATAAGCCCACAACTTAGAGCATGTATACGATGTTACGTTGTTACGAGTAAGTGATATGAGAAAATATACGCCAAGAAATTAGACATTGGTGAAAGAAGCTCAAAGGATCGGGTTACACCCATCTTCCAACCTATCCAACCAAGATATATGGAAATTTTGCTATATACGGTTGGATAGGTTGGAAGATGGGAATAACCCAAAGGATCTATCTTAGGTTGCAGGTGTAGTAACTGAACGCATCCACGTGAAATGTTGTTAACTAGCAACACCTTCCCCTCCCTCTCTTCCATTATCGGGCTGACAGCCATGTTAACGTATCTCACAAAATAAATAAGTAAAACGCTGTGATTCATTATTTTCGAGTGTTTTATTGACATATCTAGCAGTGTGGGAACCCAGAGTAGGTAATCAAGAATAAACCGAACCTTCGATTATCACAGCAGGCATTACATGATAAAGTCACATCAGAACCAGACCTATCATAGGTACTTAATTATCATGTTTATGTAGGTACACTTGTTTTTCAGTTTATAATAAAATAGATGGGTTAAAATACTAAAAACTGTCTTTAAAGCAAAAGTAAAATCTTTTAAAATGATAGGTCAGTCTACCTGAATTCGGCTCTTGGATAAAATATAGTGGGACGCCCACTTCAGTTGGACTGACCTATCATTTTAAAAGATGTTATTTCTTGCATTTTGAAGGCCGTTTTAAGTTTTTTAAACAGTTATTTTATTTCATTCCTTTTAGTGATCGATCATAATGATACTGTTATGTCGTCGGCGTATATTTATTCCTATAATATTTGAGTTCCCTCAATTTCTCTAAGAGCAACATCAGATCTTAATGTACTGGAAATGGGACCATCAAGAAAGTGGGTAAGTATACTTCCTTGTAGGTCCCAATCGAATAAAAAAAAAACATTTTGGTCCAGCCCTATTGTATAATCACCTTATTGCGGAACATACATAAAAATATTTAAAAAAAATATCCCGACCAATTGATAACCTCCTCCTTTTTTCGAAATCGGTTAAAAAGGCAGACGATCGAATCATAAAAAATGTTCAACACGAAATCAAAACTTGTTCCGATTTAGAGAAACATTATACCTACCCACTTCGTGACTGATTTGCTATACCATTAAAGATAATTTCCAAGAAAACAAGTTCAGAGTCAGAACGATTTTTTTTCCTAGATACAAAATACATGAACACAGTAGGTATGTATACGGTTTTTCCTTATTACTGAACCGGTTTCTGAAGGTATTTTTATTTACACACAAGTCATTCGTCTCTAGTAAGGTGAAAACAGACCAAGGTAAATGTTTGTAGAATTTTAGCTCTGTATATTTACGAAAAAAGTTACTAGTGTATATGTGTAAACTATGTATAGGAAGTAGACTATAAGGCAGTTGTAATGTAGGCTACCCCACCGTTTTACTATACCGAGCTGACCTCGAGTGACTCAACTTACGTAACACAGACTCAATTAACAACTGCGTGAATAATCAGAAAAATCATAACACAGACAATGATACATCGTCTACTATTCCTAAATAATGCAGTTAATCCGTTATACACGGCGGAATTTAATCGGTGATCAGGAATCCAAAAATCTTAATTATCAATCTACATAGAAACCAATACGTGAGATCTCGTGCAATATAGCTCACAATCTAATTAATCACACTTAATTAACATCGGTAAAATGTACACTGACTGAATAAATGGACACCCTACTTTTATTGAAGGGAAGTTACTCGTAAGTGTACATACGTCAAGTGCTTGCTGGCTTTGGCGGGAAACTAGACAGATCAGACGTCAATAAATGATTGCCGCCATTTGTTATCTATCCATTTGATAGTTTGAAAAGAGGTATTAAACTTTTCAGACTAAACCATTAGTAGGGTGACAGTAAATTTTAATTAAAATTTAATTTCAACTTAAAAATTAGTTATGATAAAAAAAAAACTAGGTTCCACTTAAGTACTACATAAACGTGACCGCCATCGATTACTGAATTAGAAAAATGGGTTCCTGTTCACCGATTAAATTCCACCGTGTATATTTTAGAAATCATGCTACATGATATTCGATAGAATAAAATCATGTAAACATGATAGTTAAAAAAAACATGTAAAGAGATTACCGCGTTGCTGTTAATATACCAGGGCCTATATCTACTGCGCTAGAACGATATTGCGTCTGACGTGTTTTGGTATCGTTTTTGACTCGGACGCCATTACTGTCTGGTTCATTAGTTATCAGAACGTTGACAGTACGGAAACTCTTGTACAATATTTTCAGTATAGGAATGTACAATGGCGAACTTATCCCTTTAAGGGATCTCTTCCGGCTAACCTTTGGGTGATTGAGGAAAAAAGAAAAGCAAAAAGTGCCAACGAGTAGACATAAGTACAAAGCAAAGTTCACAAAAACAGTATGAACTAAATTTTAGACCTTTAAAAAAATATACGTACTCATAATGTGAGTACACAGCGTACATCGAAAGATTGATCGATGATCGATAATATACACGATGTTTCGGTTAAAAAAGATTTGACCTAGGTCAACCCAACACGTGAACTCTTTCGAGTTAATAGAGCTTACGTGTCTAATAATTGTGACAGATACTTTGCATGCAGGGGGTTGTTTTTGGGCCATTGAACCTGTATTGATTGGCGAGGCAGTTTTCTAGGGCACACGGAAACAACCGCGGCTCTCCGCCATTCTGGGGCAAGAAGGCGTACCCAATCCATAAGGCGATGCGTCGTGGTTTGAAGGCTAACTGTCACGTTGGAATTCCTATAATGAGAATTCCAGAAGGGTTTCCCTCTTCTCATTCCTTGTTCCCATAATGTACCCATTCTGGTTTTTATGAGCTCTGCCTTTCTATTTATTATAATTTGACAAACCCTTTCCATAGGAATATTCTACTAATTTATAAATGCAAAAGTTTGTATGAATGGATGTATGGATGTTTGTTACTCTTTCACGCTGCAAGGGAGGGAATAAGGAAAGTCGCGGGCTGAGCAAGTAACATAATTTATAACAAGTTTTTGCCCGCGACTTCGTCCACATAAATTTCGATTATTGTTATTCCATCAGAAACTTTTAGATTTTCCAGGATAAAAGCAGCCTGTGTTAATCCGTGGCATAAGCATATCTCCATTCCGTAATTCATCCAAATCCGTCCAGCCGTTGCAGCGTGAGAGTAACAAACATCCACACGCCCATCCATCCATACAAACTTTCACGTTTATAATATTAGTAGAATTTCTCGTTTCTTTCTGTTTGGTAAGTCGTTTTGGCCACGCGTTGGTTTTTAGTTACTAAATCTGAATCGGAATGTTTTTTTGCTGATATAAAACATTTTGTGTAGTCTTATGAAAACCATTCGAAGTGTTAATAAAACACAATGCTCCTCGAAATGTTTTTGAAAGAAGGTATTCATCAAACTGCAGTTGTAGTTTCATTTTATTGAAAGCTATCAGATTGTAACCGTTTGCATCGTGAGGTCATCGTTATTTTAAACAAATTACTTAGAAAGGACAACTGACGTCATTCAGAATCGAGTTTCTAAAGTACCTACATCGGTTTTGGATGCATACTTTCATGACTCGATGAGTCAAGTTACTGTTACGTGTTCATTTTGAGCGAATGTAAAATAAATATAACTGGGTAACGTTGATAATACGCTAATCCTGTTTCTATGGGTAGTTAAGTAATACTTGTAAATGGAATAGGAACAGAGTTAAAAAAATATTGCGATGCGAATGTGTCTTTGGTTTTAAAACTGTCGACTAAAATTGTATACAGAAATGATGCTAACGTTTCAAAGGGATCGTATAATCTATACTAATATTATAAAAACTTTAAGTTTGTGAGGTTGTAGGTGGTAACCTCTGGATCAACTGAACCGATTTTGAAATTTCTTTTACTAATAGAAAGGCGCGTTATATGTAAGTGTCATATGCTTTGTTTTATTTTTCTACGTGGACGGAGTCGCGAGCTACAGCTAGTATTTTGAACTTTACATGACACGACACGCACAGTCGAACTTGTAGCTGCACATTTTAATACCTTCTCGCAATAAAGTATGAAAGTGGTTTTAAACTAGTATATTAAGCTGCGACAAAGTACTAAAATGTACAGCTAGGTACTTATGAGTTCGACTGTACACCTAATTCTAGGATCAATAAAAAAAAACGTTCGTTTTTTACCATTTAGGTACGGAACCCTAAAATAATGCCACTTTTGATATATACAGTATTTTTTTTTTATTTTGATGTTCGAACAATGCTGTCAAACTTTAATTCATAGTCCATAAGCTTTTAATTTAGAAGGGACGTTGGTGGGCGGACGCCTTTTGGGCCGTAGTGTGCCCACCGCTGGTCTACGTCATGATTCTTGGCTTTTGTTTAGGATTAAATTAGAGAAGTGTGTAGGTATGTGCATCACGTTGTTTATATATTTGGCACGTTCCGCAGAGCGTCAGATCACGTCATCATGACACGTCTGTGAGATCAAGGTCCTCGGTGTAGTTAGTTCAATGTCGTTTCATGGCCGGGAAGAATATAATTTCTGCAGTATTTTAATACATCGCTCACATTTTCCCTTCCCACATTTTCCTCACAATAACGCAACATACATACAGAACTAGATTTTGTACGCGACTCCGTTTGCGAAGCAGTCGTTTATCGCTATTCCGCTATTTGGGAACCGTCAAAATTTTCGGGATAATAATTTGCCGATGTTCTATTCCAGACTATAATCTATCGTGTACCATATTACATCCAGAACCATTCAGATTTTCTGGCGTGATAGAGTAACCAAGCATCCATCCACCCATCCATCCATCCACTCAATCTTTTACATTTATAATACAAGTAGGATTAGTAAAATTTGCTGTGGCTATTGATTGATATATCCGCTATAAATGATAACTTTAAAAGCGAGTTTTAGCATCGCTGTTGAAGGCCACAATATGTCGTATCATTCAGTTCGCGGGAATATACTAACCAGTTGCTCGTGACCTAGCAAAAGATGCAAATCTACTTTATTTATTTAATACACAATGGAAGTGGAAAAATACTGGCTGTACAGAGTAGCTAACTTATGTGTCGCTTGCGAATAAAGCGTTGGCTTCAGAAACGAATAGCAAAATGTAATACCAATATTGACTTTTTTGCAGACAGCAGTCCTGCAAATAAGGATTGTAACCATACACAGACACTGAACAACATCACAATATAAGTGGCACTTAAGAGATGTAACTATTCCCATCAGGTTGATATATGGGGCTATTTAGTCACAAAAGAGGAAGGATACGGGGAATAAATCAGAAATGTTTGAAATGTCTCTCGTCAACTGGCGGTTTTCAGCGGCATTAACTTTGTAACAGGGAGTTAATTATTTGTGCCGAAATAGCTTTGATGATGGACGTGACTTAAATGAGATATTGCCGTGAAAATAAACTGAAATGGGATTTTGAGTTTGATTAAGAGGTTGAGTAATGATGGTACTAATGATACTGATAGTAATGACCAAAAGAAGCGCGTAAGTTTTGTTTGCTTTCCTTCAATGCTAAAAAATAAAGATTAACGAAGTAATAGGAGGTAGTTAAAAGTACAGAACGCCGATCTTTACACCGTAGGTATAAACAAAGTCGCTTTTCGCATCTGTCTGTCTTTCTCTCTGTCTGTATGTTTTTTTTTTTTTTTTTTATGTTAAGCAGAAGGCACACGAGCACTCAGGCCACCTGATGGTAAGTGAAATCTGAGACCCATAGACATTTGAATTCTCAAGATTATAATCCTAAGACCTCAAATGCGCTGCCAACCCTGAGGACTAAGATGGAATGCCTCTATGCTAGTAATTTCACCGGTTGTCTTATCCCCACACCGGAACACAACAATGCGAACACTGTTGCTTGGCGGATGGTTAATGGATAAGATGGTGTATATTATTTTGCTTATTCCTCCTACACCATACAACGGATACAGATGCAATTTTCACCATTAGTTATATAAATTAGCACGGTAGGTTTTTACGTATGATAAATTCTGATTTATGTAGGTACGGGTGTTACAAAAAGCTCACATAAATGGAAACGAAGCGAGGGTGGGTCGCTAGTCTTACTATAAACTGACCGAATCCTTGCATTTCAGGTCAGTGTGAAAGCATTTTTTAAACACTTAAAACTTGCATTTGTAAATGTTCGTAAACATCCTTAAGTGATGAATGACAATCACAATTGACGTTTAATCTCACTTATTCACTGTGACGTGCGAGCGTCATTTTGTTCAGAATGGTTTTTGGTGTTGTTTTTACCATTTATCTAAAAGACCTCTTGTGGCTTGTCTCATCTAAGGCCGTTTTAAACTATTAAAAACCGCCAAATTACAGGCAGTAAAACAGTCGCATACCTCTGTCCCTTTCACTGCCTAAAACTTGTCAGGTTGGTCAGGGTTATCTGTAACAGACGTCTAAACATGTAATAGTATAGCATGTTAGCGTTAGCGTCCTCTTCGAGCTATTGTTTCTCGGTGAACCATGTTTATTGACACATGCCATAAACAACTGCCGGAACAATGAGCGACGCCGCCGCGCCGTATGAGCAAGTGTCTCAAAACACTGCACAGAGTCGAGGATACAGTCCGTCAAATACCTAGGTACCTAAGATTTATTAATTCATTTCTGGTAAGGGCACTGAGCGCGAGTTGATCCAGAGCTGAGTGATTTTCTATGTATTGATTTAATTATAAGTTTATCGTTTTCTAGTTTTCAAAATCAGTTGCTTAGATTTTAGTTTGAGGTATCAATACGTGTGAGATAATTTGCTATATGTCTCTTCAATATTTCTTAAATTATTCCGCATTTAGAGTCAGTTAATAACGATTAACTCATTTTAGTGTCGAGTTAAGTTTGAAAGGGAACGAGTTAATTTTCCGTAAAATGTCTCTGAGTAAGGAAAATAAATCTAAAAGTCTTTACCACTATTTAAACATGGGATTAGAAACATTTTTCAAATCCCCAGATATGCATGATTTTCTATATTTTTAATGGAAGCCAGACGCAAACATTATTTGCAAGACACTTTGCCAATTGAAATGCCAAGTTGAATAAATGGAACTCAGCTGATAAGATGCAAAAAGTATTGAAATCTTGAAGTAATAAATAAGCAATAGGTAAATGACCATTTTCCAACCGTCTTGCGTAAGGTAGATCAGATCATGCCACGCCGCGCTGTAAAGCCCGGGTGTACCTTCCGTGCCTGCGGATGTGGGTACCGTAGTCGCGGCACCGTGTTCGTTGATGCAAGTAAACTAGCGCTAGTTGGAAACAGTTAGCAGTTTTTCGTGACGACGTTCAGTTGTTTCTTTTTCTGATTTAGCAGCCGTTGACGTAATAGCCTGGCATTGTAATTGGACTAGAATACACTAACATTTTAAATCGGAAGCTCACTTAGCTTATCGATTATCTTGACGGTAATTCTTTTTTGTATTGTTTTTAATGTTGTACCTAAGATAATATGCGCAATATTGTTGTTGTTCCTTAACTTTTGGACAAATTTAACGGTAGATAGTGATTGACAGGTCTTTATTACACTCACCCTTAATTAGAAATGTCACATTATTATATATGACTGTTTTTATTAATGTCCTATTTTATAATAAATAATCTACATACATACGAACACAATCACAACGAAACGTTATACATTCCAGAATGTTCAAATCAAGTACGCAAATTGATGTTCCAATTCGGTGACTACACTGTGCGTCAAATGACAACCAAAACAATGTGGCATCGATTACTGACAGCGAAATTATCAATGAAACTCAATAAGGATGAACACCAGGCCCGCTCCGCCCCTCTGATCGCGTTTCGGAATAGAAACACGTAGGTTAGATAAGCGAATAAATTAATAAATATCAAGGGAAATCATACTACAATTAACCTAGTCTTAAACTAAGTACTAGATAATGATTAACATAATTATACAAACAGTGCTGGCCACATAATTAGGAACGCTTGCGATCTTCCGACCTTTTATTGGTTATGAAAATTGACAAGTTATATTCGTAGGCAATTGTACCCACCCACTGTACACAAAAACACCTAGAACAATACACCTAGCCTCAGAAAAATATCCTCTTGCTTACCACACAAACATTTTACTCTTACGGGGATCGGACCCAAAAGCGTTACCTTCAGCCTAGTTGTATGGCTATGGCTGCAAGTCACTAACAACAGTAACAACTAGGCTAACAGTTTCTTCAACTGGGATAATAGTTCAAGACGCGTTTAGCCTCGTTGTTAGTGACCACTAGGCTAGCCGTTTGTTCAACCGGGGCGTTTGATCATGACGCAATCAACCCAATTGTTAGTGACAACTAGGCTAGCCATTTGTTCAACTGGGGCATTTGATCAAGACGCGATTAAACCTAATTGTTAGTGACATCTAGGCTAGTCGTTTGTTCAACCGCGGCGTTTGATCAAGACTCGATTAACCTAATTGTTAGTGACAACTAGGCTAGCCGTTTGTTCAAGACTCGATTAACATAATTGTTAGTGACAACTAGGCTAGCCGTTTGTTAAACCGGGGCGTTTGATCAAGACGTGATTAACCTAATTGTTAGTGACAACTAGGCTTGCCGATTGTTCAACCAAGCCGTTTGATCAAGACTCGATTAACCTAATTGTTACTGACAGCTAGGTTAGCCGTTTGTTCAACCGGGGCGTTTGATCAAGACTAGGCTAACCGCGTCTTGAACTACCGCACCTTCCACTGAATAGCTAATACAAGTGTTTATTTAAGACCAAGGTAACACATTTAGGTCAAGTTGAGCGTTAAGTCTCAGGCACTCGTTCGCGATAACTGCGACTCATTGAAAGGCTCCCATGATTGAGTTGCTAAGTGCAGTGAGACGTAGAGTTCTTGTCGCTTTTCATAGTAAAACAGAGTCATCCATCTGTAGTCAACTCAACTTCTTTGTTTTTATGGCATGAACAATGTATGACTACCAGTATGTCTATACCACCTGCTTGTAAGTGGTATCTTACACCCATATGCATTAGCAATATCAAGACTACAATCCTTCGACACTGCACATATAGTTTAATTCAACCCCCTTATTCACAAACGTATTTGAGAAAAACATGCGTTGTCACTTTCAGGCAAATTCGAATGTCAAGTTGAGATATAAGAGGGTAAAACTTTTGATTGTATACGTAACCACATTTTTCATCAATTTCTAAACGTTCCTTCAGTGTGGTTTGAGGTTATTTAGTGAAAAGGTGGCAGTTTTTGTAGATACTTTTCACAACACACTATAAGCATTAATCGATCGATACAAGTTTAATTAAAACAGAAACGTAGTTTTTTTTAATGTTTCACATAACGTGGACTGCCTATTCAACGCACTATTAAACGTGTTATCATACTGTAATGAACTAATGACAAATTAGGCAACTAATGCACGTGTAGCCTGACCTTAACGGTGGGATTTACTAGCATTGAGACAATGGGTGATATTCGATAAGAAACCGTAGAAAGCGCTGAGCTGCGTCATGCGTCGGAGCGATTCCTTTGTCACAAAGAAAGCCATTGAATTGTGCTTTCGAGTAAGTACACACAGATGTCGCCGACGTCAAGTTCACGTATGTGTTATGGAAAGCTGTTTTATTTTATTGGTTCCGTATAATTAAGCCGTTTGATGTACGGTCGGTCAAATAAATTATTTTTGAATTCTACATCTTTTTATAAACTCAATATGTCTAACATTCAAATTGACACTTACACCATCAACCGTTTTTAGGGTTCCGTACCTCAAAAAGAGAATTACGGTACCCTTATTTCGAGTTTTAGGCTCTGCATTTTCTGAGTCAGTCAGTCACGAAACAGTTTTATATAGCACTTTTAAGGCGCTTGGTGAAATAACAAAATATTTTTTATGTTAATATTTTTATCACGGTCTTACAATGCAAATAGCCCTTAAAATGAAGAGAGTTCCCTCAGTCCTTATAATGATTTTCGAAAACTGACAAAATGTATGGAATTTTCATAAGTGCTCGATGCGACCGTCCGACAGCCGCTCAATCAATCCTGTAAGTACATTTTCGATAACGTTCCCGTAATGCATGTTGTTCAGAGGGCCTAGCCAAGATGCAAATGCTACTAACGTTTTTCTTTACTATCAATCAAACAGTAATTGGCATCCCATATATTTTGAGCAATAGAAAAGAAAAACGGATCTCTGCCGTTTGGCCAAATTATTTGTCGTCAAATTTATCATTTCGTCAAATGTTTCATTTGGGCAAACGCTTTTTTTCCAAAACTGTAAATATTTCAGGATTTTTATTAAACTAACCTAACCTAACCTATAAGGTTCTACGCGATGGTCCTGAAATAAATCCTGAATTAGATATATTTAGGTACATTTTCGGAAAAAAGAGCGTTTCCCCAAATTTACGATTACTTTGATGAATTGATACATTGGACGAAAAACAATTTGGCCAAACGGCAGTACACGAAGAAAAACGGTAGGAGCGTTTGCATCTTTGCTAGGGCGTCTGGGCCATTGTATAGAGATCTTACTTCGACGATCTTATTGGCTCTTATGCTAGCCTAACCCGCATCACCCAGCAATTTTTAAATGTAATCTTTTAGACCATGAGAATTGTACAATAGGAGTTTTGCCATGCACTGAAGTTTTGCAAAAGTTTGAACAGCTGTAACATCTTAAAAAAACCGTGTACCGAGACTAAATTAGTCTCATTTTGTTGCAAATTTAATCGTTTCGTTCGATTTAGTAACTTATGCTGTAACATAGGTGGTAAAAAATGACAATAACTGAAAAAAAATCGCAAAGTTCAAGGATTTTCAAGTGTTTAACAATGATCCAGAGGGCTCTTTTTTGGAAAAACTTGGGTTTTCATAACCACATCATTATATACAACACAGAAAAAAAAAGTGCAAGGCAAAATGTACCAATTATACGCGCTATTTGTGTTTACAATTATATTGTTGAACAAAACCAATAATATTGTCTCCTACCTTCTTCTGTGACTCGTCGGCCGACCATAACAAGACACCAAACATTTGTATTTGTACGAGTGTGTCGAATCACGAATGCCAAGCATAAATAATTAGAGAAAATGCCCGTTAATTGCGGCTCTTTTAAGAGAAAGCCTTTTAAACGAAGGCTGACCGTTTTTATCTCGTACTTAGTGCGATATGAGTATATAACGAGTCACTAAACAAAGCTTAAAAAAGTAACGGTCTCATGGTGGACACTGACGGCATAAGAAATATTTTCTAATTTTCAAAACAAAACATGTTACGTTACTTTAAAAAAGTAAAATGTGTGCATTATTCTGTTGCGTAATTGAGTTTGAATGTTATCTTAATCTTGGTTATGAAGCGCGTTTTGATGGTTACATTTAACTATGTGTAAAAAACTTTCTATCAACAATGCTTCTTGAATTGTTATACACATATACTTTCTTTTGACGCCTGCTGGGCTATAATGTAATCATATTGTTGACGACTACGACATAGAAGTAAGATAGACTAACATAAAATAGAGTAGAGCTCCGTTTACTTTTAGTTTGACCTTTAGTCGTTTTCCTAGTCTTTAACTTTTATAGTTATGTATTAAGTAATTACCGCTGGTCAGTATTTAGAATCGTATAGTATATCACCGTTGAAAGGTAGTGTATAAAGCAAAGCGCGTTAGGGGAAGTTTCTATTTTAGAGCATAAAATCTATAGATACTGTAAACTTTAGATAAACCAAGTGACTTAAAAAAACACAAGTGGCTTCAAATTGGTAAAGGCACCCGCAATAGTACCATCAGTCAGTATTACGAACCGTATGGATCATCGCTCAAAGGTAGTGTATGAAGCGCGTTATTGGAAGATTGTATTCGCAAAAAATCTCTAGATACTGTTAACTTAACCCTCTGCGACTGACGTGACGTTTATCAGACACCGCCAAAAAAAAAACGTTTTTAGCGTGAAATAGGTCTGTATCGCTCAGCAACCTCTCCTAAAGACTCGGGGCATTATAAACTAACCTATGTTAAAAACTCCAGTTTTTTTTACCTTGTTGAAGTTAATGTATTTTTTTTTATTCAGAAGCCCATATACATACATGCTTATTATAAATTCCACATGAAAATTAAATAATCATGCTATACACTTAATAAACAATACTTATCATTATCCCTTTAGAATTTTTCTATGTTTTATCAAAAATGACGCCTGACAGACTCCACCTCAGTAGAATGTTTCTAAAAAAGTCACCACAGTTGCAGAGGGTTAAGAGTAAAAAAAATCGTAACCGTAGGCCCTACTGTTAGCAACACTGCTATCACTATTTTGAATTGCGTAGACCGCCGCCGGAAGGTAGCATATAAAGGTCGTCAGCGGAAGATTACCTATATTTTAGCGTAAAAAAATCTAGATTCTAGGTATTAAACTTTGGCTCCAAATTGCTAAAGTTATTTCAACACCGTTAAATTATCATTTAAGTGCCTTTCGATTGTGCCTCTAGAAAGGACCCTTCGCACCGTGATCATCGTTCCGAGACTCTTTCCTGTCGTGTGAATTCACAGGAGTTCACGGAGGAAAGAACTTGAGTTTTTGTTCTGAGGCTTCCTAGCACGACAGATGGCGTGGGAAATGGTTCCCACACGTCCCTAGGGGACGATTTGGAATTTAATAATGTGTAGTTAATAATGACAAAGTTTATGTTGTTTTAAGTGGTTTGTGAACTTGGTATTTTAACTTAATGATGTCAAGTTTTTATTCGTTGTTAAAGGTTTCTAATTTGTGACTTTTACATTAAAATTTAGTTCATTGGTAATTACTACTTCCTACTCAGTGTTAAGTAAGTAAGTATTACCAAGAGTAAGGGCCGCTACTCAGGGTCAGTAAATGCAAATTTTTCATACACTAGTTTGAAAAAAGAATGATTTAAGGGCATCTAAAATAAAAAGTGCATAAATAAAAGAAGATCAATCATCCATGTATTTTAACCTTTTCGTCGCCCGTGTCGGGAGTTGCTAGAAACCATAACTAATGTTAACCTTCCTTAAAGACACTTAGTTCTATTGTACACTGTCAACCATACCATGATTGCTACAGCCGTCACTGGCGGCGAAAGGAACTAACACGTTGATTCAGGGGTACTGCGAATGTTCATCTTCACGCTAACGTTCCGGTTTGATAAAAAATGTATAAATATGCGGACGCGATCTTCATCAAGTGTAAATGTTTTGCTAATTTCGCAACTGAGTCTAGCTTGTGCAACGAAGACCCATCGGCTTGCGTAACCGTGCTCCTTATAAATACTTACGAGTCTTTTGACTTCTGTATGTGCTACCTTAAGTTTTTTAAAAAAGCATCATGCAACGCCATATTTTTATTAGCATTAAAGTTGCAGTGAGAAACCGGTAGCTATTTTTGTTGACCTCATTGCAGAGCCTGTATGACGGCAGAAGAGACACGTTATCACGGAATGTCCAGAGGTGGTTTTTTATAGCCGAGGTCACTACCAGACGTCGTTGGCAACGTCAAGGGTCTGCTAGGCTTCCTGGTGGAACTGGGCTGGCAGGAACAGTGCCACAAATCCCCTACGCAAAATAGGTGCACACCTACTTAAGTTTTCGAGTTGCGGAAAAGAGCCCGCCTCATCCTAAATCTATATAGGTAAGCGGTAGTGTTTCTTAATCAAATAATCCTTTTACTGTATACCGTGTTACGTAAACTCAGGGCTAGGGACTACCTACTTGTAATTGGTTGCACCATGTTTGTTACTCGTAGTTGTTAGGGTTGTTATGACTTTATGAGTAAAATATTCCCCGTTAACCCGTTCGTCCGTCTGTCTGTCACCAGGCTGTATCTCAAGAACCGCGACAGTTGAAATTTTCACAAATTATGTATTTCTGTTGCTGCCATAACAACAAATACTAAAAATTAAATTAAATAAATACTTAAGGGGGGCTCCCATACAACAAACGCTATTTTTTTGCCGTTTTTTGCTCGATCTTAATACAGACACCGTGGTTGTATACAACGTGTTACAAATTAATCCGTAAAAAAGAAATTACGAAAGTAGTGTCAACCCTAGTATACTGTATACCTAAGATACTGAACTGACGTTATTTAATAAGGGTTGACACTACTTTTATAATTTCTTTTTTACGGAATATTTTGTAACACGTTGTAGATAAGGGTACGGAATCCTTCTTGCACGAGTCTAACTCGCACTTGGCCGGTTTTTCTTGTATGTTTTTACGGTGTAGGTCTCGTGGTCCGACTGACCGATATTAGTGTCATAAATATGAGGTAGGTTTTAGTTCTTCAGCTGGCCCGGAGGGCCAAAACAACCTAGAAATAGGAGCTCAGTCAGAAAGATTGGTCAGTCGGGACAAAGTTGTCGAACCACGCGGCCGGAGGGGTTTTTTGGGTGATTCTACTTTTAAGCGCAGGTCGATTTTTTGACAAGTGCTCTTCAAATAATATTTTTATAAAAACGTTAAAGTGCTCGGTTTTGTAATTTAATATTGAAATAGTTACACAACTTGGCTTACATTTAAAATTATCACTACATTTAAAAAGTCACTATAATTAACTTTAAAGTAGGTAACATAGTGGTACGCATGTCCCCGCCATTTGTATGGAAAAAGTGTATTTACCGCTGTGTTACCGACTTTTACTCATAAAATATCAATAAATTTAAAGTGTTTTGTTTTGAACTATTAAATTTAGTTCTTCCAGTTTCAATATAAGTCAAATTTACGTGAAAAAAATGTCTAAAAATGCCTTTTATTTCACCAATGATTATTATGCGCTAAAAAGTAGAATGATCCTTTTACCACTTAAGCGGACTTTAGGATTCGCGGACCTTTGGAAGGCGTTCATGAATCCGAAGTTAACACGAAGAGGATCTTAAGACAACTAATTATCTAAGTATTGGGACACTTGCCATCTTTAACATTAAATAAAACAAACTGGCGTTTGCTTGTGAAGTAGGTACTTATATCCTTAAATGAAATGATACGAAGGCGGCCTGTTTGGGTTATATATGTTTTTATTAACCGAAAAACCTTCTGGTGGCCTCGAGGTCGACTGCCTCCCACTCCTTTACTCAATCTTCGGTCACGGCAAACTTGCCTGCACGAAGATGAATTGATTTAGTGAAGTTTTTCTTGTAATTTTAACAGTTTTTTATCAATTAAAGTGTTGGATTCTCTCGTTAATTTCAAGTTATGTATGTCATTGTCAAAGATGGTAACATTCGCAGTCTGAACGAGTGTTTAGCCATTGGATAAATAAAAATAAATAAATACCAGGGGACAATCAATGGGTACTAGACAACGATAAACTTACTTATATAGAGAAATACATACTTAAATACATAGAAAACATCCAAGACATAGAAAACATAGAGAAATCTTGATATATCCACGTTATAACGGTAAAAAAAAACAACTGTAACAATTACATTGCTATTTTTAGTAGGTAGGTTGTATATTGGTAGTAGAGTAAGCACTAAGAACAACGGATAATATCAAGTGTAAACGGTTTACACACAGTTTAACGCTTTTTGTTGGTGAAGCGTATTGTCTTCCATCCCGGATGTATGGTAACCGATCAATTCCAACACAATATCTCATTGTTACAGGCATCAGCTATGAGAAATATCTCACCGCAACCACAGCTTCTTCGTTATCATCAATATACAAAACGTTAAACAAGAAGTAATGTAGCCGATAGAAGAAAACAAGACAACATTTTTAAGCGTGCGCTAGGGTGTTATTTTCTTATCGGCTCTCTGTCGAACTGTCGATCGAATGATTTCACTGGACGAGTAAAGCGAGTAAGCTGAGAATGCACGCCCTTAAATGTGGTTTTAACGCTCTGACAGGACAACTTCAACTCGCCGGTTAATATTTTGTACGTGGAGTTCGACAATGAGTTGTTTAAGAGAATCAGCTATACACCTGCACAAAACGTAAAAAAGAAAACTAGTTGTTTACGCAGATTCTTCTTTATACACCTAATATTTTTCTGTATAAAAAGTTTTTGACGATTCCGTTAAATCCAATACATAAAAAACCTATTAAAATGGTGGTGGAAGGCTAACACGTATGTACTTATCTAATTGGAGTTGTGATTAAATTATACCTTTAAATACAACACCATCTCGATCATTCGGAACTTTTCGGTCGTTGCCATTCGTAGGGAAAGTAAATAAATAAATAAATATCAGGGGACAATCTCACACAAATTGACCTAGTCCCAAACTAAGCTCTAGGCTTGTACTATGCGTACTAGACAACGATAAACATACATATATAGAGAAATAAATTCTTAAATAAATAGAAAACATCCAAGACTCAGGAACAAATATTGGCGCTCATCACAAAAATATCTGCCCTTACCGGGATTTGAACCCAGGACCGCTGACTTAAGTCTTCATAATTCTTCTCCGCAATGATGGTCTTGTCCGAACCGCTAGTAGATTCACTGCATAATAACCGACGTGCAAAGGAGCCGTCTTGTGGCCAATTTACTGAATAAATATTTAGAATTTCAATTAATAACATTAAAGTGCCCGGCCGTTGTGAAGTAAATCCTGACACCTGTCATTCCAGTACAAATTATAACCTCAAGCCTAGGCTATAAATTGTACTGCGATGACAGGTGTCAGGATTGATTTCTCATCGGCCGGGTACTATAGTGTTTTTCTACATTGTGGATAGAAATCGTATCCCTCATAAAAAAACACAATACTTCAGAAAACTTGAGCTTCACATTCTGACAATTATAGGTAGTTAAACTTTGGATCAATCTAAGAAATTCAACATCGAGGAATGTCCATTGTCTGTATTGTTTAACGCAGTAAAATACTGCGATGCACGTTGTATTTATTATTCATTGAGTCTACGTGCGGCTGGGAAGCTTTATCGATGGGTATCGCACTAGGTAGTCTAGGTACGTTATGTGTCAACGACTTCATTATAAAAGTTTCATGGAAAAGCGTGAGGCAGAAAAACGTGGTAACTATTTATTATGGGTTCAAAGCACCATTGCATGCAATGCAACTTAATTATTACGAGATAGAGCAGAAAATGCGAGGAGTATGGAAACTAATACTGTAAATTAAATTTACTGCTACAAATAACCTTTTTTTAGGTTAGCAGTGTGCAAGTTGCAGAACATTCCCAGTAGTTTGGAAATCTTTTTTTTTAATTCAAATATATGTTTAATCTAAGATGCCACCGAGAATTCCTCTTAAGAAACATTCTCAATCTGAGAAGTTTCTTATCAGTAGGTGCTATGCTTTTATTTGAGTTTTATCATCTTTGTTTAAAATTATTCTGGAAGTCATAACTATTTAGTCGCCTCCACAGGCGACTTACTGGCGCCAAGAATCTGATAAAATAACAACCTCGTCGGTTACAGTCGGTTAGAAAAAATGGTTGATATCTACATTTATATTTATTTGTTAAAAAAAATATACAAAAGTAGTCAGTTCTGTATCTTAGGTATGCAGTATACTAGGGTTGACACTTCTTTCGTAATTTCTTTTTTACGGATTATTTTGTAACACGTAGTATATATTTACTTGTTTATACTAATCTAATTTTAACTTGAAGTTCAATAGGAGAAGACGCAAGTTATCAACATTTTCGTCGGTACTCGGTTTACTTAACTAACGGTAACTTTATAATCCAATAAATCTTTATCAATAAAGGGTATGTACGTACCTTATAAAAGGTCGGGTATCCACCATTTATGGATGGTATGGATAGGTACTTTGGTTAATAAAAAATAAAGTGTTCGTTCTCGGGGTACCGCGGGCTCTGCCGTATCCATAATTGGTCAACGAAAATGTTGAAGTTTTTTCAGTTTTCAAAAAATGCTAAACTTTTGAGTAAAACCCAAGCAATGTTGTATTCTAGAAGAATTGAGAAGACTAACCTAAGATGTATTATTTATTGGGCTATTAGGGCACTCTTAATGATTGATCTCCAAAAGAATTTCACAAATTATTCCGCACCCTTTTGTTTGTTTGTTATTGAATTCATATACCAACGTTTGCGTTTCGTTTTCCTTGTCAGCCCGTAATCTGTTCGTTCTGAAACCAAACCGCTTTGACCTAAAAACTAAGTGCTTAGCTTAGACATACTGTGAGAAAGTAATTTCTGTTTACATTGCTCTCTAGAAGGACGTAGCCGTCTTAGTCACAAAGTTGCGATGGTGAAAAAAATACTGACTGTTGAGTTTCTTGAGCTGGTCTTCTCTTGAGAAGCGCTGTTAGAATTTTGACGTGTTAAAGTGACGTGCGGCCTACTTACTGAAAAAACTCTTCTTTTGACGTATATGGGTATATATCATATGTTTTACAATTTCATCGGGTTGGTTTTATACGGAAATTAGTATTAGAAAGCTCGGTGATAGTGTTAAGCAAGTTTTCATTATCGCTCTTACAGCTTCAAATCTTTGTACTGAGATAATTCATTTGATGCCAAATTTGGTCATGGAATCGCAACAATGGGAATTAAACAACCTTAACGATTATTGGTGTCACAGTGGCATGTTGTAGACTCGAACATTACTGTCGTAATTTCAAAGGAGAGGCTAACTGCCATGTAGTCGTCGAAGTATTCTATACTCTATTAGTCTCCAAATTAAATTTAAAATGCTTAGTAGGTACCAATTTCACCATACGATGCTAAATTTAATCAATGTTAATCAACTGTTAGTTCAGACATTTTGACCACTGTTAACGCTCTACTCGTCTGTTAAGTGGTTAACATCGTATGGTGAAATTGGTACTTATTCTATTACTATGCAGTTAGCCGCCTTCTTTGGTGGTACGGCATAATTTAGAGGAGGCGACCTTTAAGCGGTATTAATTCCTATATATTTACCTTGATTTAAGCCAATTAGGTAAATTTTCTCTTTATTTAACCTTAGCTACGTTAATCAAATAGGTACTTAAAATTTAGTTTTACACTAAACATACCTATAGACTAACGGCCGAACCCTATATTCAAAACGTGGACAGATAGCCTTACTTCGGATTAAAATTTGACACATTTTGTATGGGCAAATGTCAAATTTCAACCCGAAGTAAGCCTTATCTATCCGCGGTTTGAATATAGGGCTCGGCCGTTAGTAGGTACCTACTCGTATAAGAAATCCCAACAATAAATAATCTCATTCATTCGGTAAAAAGGTATTCTTCTTGTTCGATAAATTAGTGTTGAAAAACACGGGCACATCTCAGTTGAGAATAGCTGAGTGTTTACAAATTATACGCGGGAGTTTATAAAACGCGCGGCGCGCGCGCACGCCGTGTGCCGCGTGATCGGACAGCGGACATTCTGTCTATTTAGAAAAATGGACGACCAAGGTACAAATTTTAAAAGATCTTTTCCACCTTGTTAGTCTTGTGAGTTGCGACTATGAATATCCTATGACTATTATAACGTGGCAGATACAGCTTTTTTCAAACAGAAAGAGCATAAGTGCTCTTCCTTTTTTATTTAAAATTGTAGAATTTGATGAGTTCCACCGATAAACATCTCGCAAATGAAGAAGTTACTGTCATATAATCTGTTTGATATAATATAAGTATCAGGCCTTCTCTCTTGATAATAAATCTCTTGACCACTACGGTCTCTGCGAATCTACCTACCTATCTCCCTCTGCGCTCGAAAAGTATATTCTTACGATTCGATAAAAATGCTGTTTCGTCTAAAGAAATCGTCACCGTTTACGTAACGATAACCAACAATTGGGATTCATTTGCAACAAAAACAAGAAACCGATCGATTACGAACAATGCTCACCGTTTTACGTCGGCAAAATGGGATTTGAGGACTTTGTAACTTACCTAGTGATTAATTAAACGGGCATATCAACCTAAATGAATGCAGGATGCTGAAAATCAGTTGGATTGAGCGAGCAGCAACATAATTGTAGAGTTAAGAAAGTTTGTTAAGCTGGGTAGTGATCTGGTGATTCTCTCAACAGACCGCTGCGTCGATCTCATCTTTTATCCGGCAAGTTTAAGAAGTCCCGTCGGAGCGTACGAAACACATTTTAGCGCGAGCCTTCTTAAATAGGCAGTTTTATACGACACTGACAATGAACTCGACTCACCTGCCTGCTGCCTAATTGAGAAGGCACGCGCTAAAATGTGTTTTGTACGCTCCGACGGGACTTCTTAAACTTGCCGTATAAAACTTCATCTTTGAGATCGACGCAGCGCTGTGAGAGAATCACTCCCCAGGGTAACATTCTTAGAAACGAGCTTACTCCTCCAAAGTTCCAAACAATTAGGTTCAAATGGTCTGTGATGGTAACTTTAGTAGAGGGTAAAAGGGACGTCGGAAAACCCGAGATGGCCAGGCCCCTATCCCACAAAACTTTACAAGTGTACAAGTTGATACTATTGTCAACTTTTTCTATGGAAAACCTTACAAATTTGTCAAATTGTACACTTGTAAAGTGTTGTGTGATAGGGTGCAAAAATATGAAGATGTTTGTTGACTCAACCTATAGGTTGTATACAGGTAGCGTTATATTATATCATAAAGTTACTCTTAGACATCCTTATCGAGAGTGACTTGGGGCTGGCACAATAGTTGTTTTTTCTTTGAAAAAAAGAATGAAACGAGCCTGCATTGAGGAGCGGGCGCTGTCGGAGGCTTATATGGACTTGACCTAACCTTGCCAGTCTTTAGATAGGTAAGGTTCGGTAAACAATTATAGAAAGATTTAGTGAATGGTCTGGATCGCTACCACCTCCTTATCTTTCAGCCTCACAAGACAACCGGTAAAATGACTAGCATATAGGCATTAGGTATATCATAGTTCTCAGGGTTGGAATCGCAGTCTTAGGATTGCAGTGTTAGCATTGTAATCTTCAGTGTCAATGTGGGTCTCGTATCTCATACCAAAGACGTCAATCCGGCCGGCATAAAACCCTGTCTCAGTAAGTTTATTCGTTTCATATTTTAATTAGACGTAGGTACCTTATAATGTTGGTACTTCAGATAGGTAGCTATATATTTTTCAGTATAATAGAATTCTGCGGTCGCTGAGGCCGGGGGCAAAGCCTGGGGCATGAGATGTGAGGTGAACTTAACTAACTAGTATTTACCCACTGTTCTTTGCACATTTTAGCTTTGTCTGGTTTACTTGCATAGTATTTTTTTATTTCCTTTCTTTAATGACACAAAGTTTTATCAGATTTTAAGCAGGCGGCGTCGAGAAGTTGCATATCTATTTTAGCTGTCTGTCTGAACCTATCTAGTTACTGGACTAGGTATTTTATGACGAACTGATTCAAAACAATGTAAGGCAATAAAAGGTATTTTCAAAGTGCATTTTTTTTGTTAATAACATCTGACATTTTTTCTCAGTAACGCGAGGTGAGTCAGCGTTGTCGGCACAGTGGTTCGGTCATGGGCATCGTAATTTGGCAGCCAATGATTATTTTATTCTCGATGTAAGGAAATTACTAGAATATTTGACAGCATAATTATATTTGTTTTACATGCTTTGTTATGAAGTTAATTAACCAGCAGTAACAGTTACCTAACCAATAATGCATGAGAGGTCATTAAAACATAATAATATCATTTAACAATCTAAAACTAGACTTATCACTCATATCAGTCTTATCATTTACGTCATGACAACAGTGCTAATAAATTAATGCCTATAATACATATATAGGTACTATAAACACCTACCTAAAACATGTAAATAAATGAAACGAAGTAGATACCTATTCTACATGAAATATTCTACGAGTTAATTAGAAGTTTTTACTGTGGGATTTATCAGACGTGAGACGTCTTTTAAAAATTTCGTCAACATTTTAAGCCGTTGAATATTTGAAATCCATCTCTACATAGGAATGTTTAGAAATCTCTTAACATAAAACAAACAACTTAACAAAAACTCTAAAACAAGCGTTAGTACTTACCTACCTAGGTATTTAAGCCGTCATTTCAAAATTATTCACCGGTCATCAGCAAACACGTGATACAACCAACAACCGCACCGGTCACTTATTTTAAAAAAGACACGCATTAATTACCGTATTCCGAGAACCATACTTCAAATGTAATTAATTAAGCATTCGCAAAAAAAACAGCCCGAATTTAATTTACAACATAACGAAACCTTCTACGTTTGAAAGTAAGTCAGCGAAGGGATTTTTTATGTAACAAAATAGGCTGGTTAAAAATATACCTTTAGTAAACAGCAGGTAGGTACCTAGTTGTCAAAAATTGGGCCCCATTTTTAAATCCGTTGCACCTGACTGCACCCCCACAATTGAAGCACCTGATGTTTATCAAACGCGAATTTTATAAACGAAATTCAATCTTATTGCTGTGTCAACAAGATAAAGTTTAATGTATCACAATAAATTTGATTCCAAAAGCAATGTTTTGGTTGCTCAATATCTATTCCTCGTACATGTCAATACATCCGCTGTCTAAGCTTATAATTAAAGTAGTATAGGTAATAAATGCTATTTATAATCACTATTGAATTAGCTGTCCGGTTCGTTTTCAATATTGTTTGAATACGCAGCGGATTTCTTGGTTTGTATTGGTAATTATTGAATTAACTGGTTCTTTACAATACTTTTTACGTGACTGAAAAACAAGCAAAATGTCCGGCTTCAAAGGACCAAATGAGATGTTTTTTATTTTTTTAATAAAAGCGTATTTTTAAATATACTAATACTTATGTACATGTGTGTTGCCGCTATCTTAGTGTTGCTGTCCACTGCTTTTAAAAATAACACCTAATTATCCTGAATTAAAGCGACACCATAAACTATAAAACATTAAATCTTGGATGCGTTCCGAGGGCTGCTTAAAGAGCATAGAAAAAAGATAAAGCGCATACCTTCGGCGCTAATCGTCTCCAAAACGAAAAAGAAACGGAACCAGCGAAGCCTCCCACTCAAGGACCGTAGTACACAACACAAGAACTTGTCACTGTTTCGAAACAACACTTAGCACACTTATCCAAACGAAACGTGATCACTTCTTATTAAACACTATACTTTTTAATATCAAATAAGTTTATGTTAAACTTGTTGATGAAACGGGTTTGGGTTTACGAGATCGTGAAACATTATTCGCGGACAGCACACCTGTGACTCGCTGGCGCTCCGCGGTGACTGACTGTGTGGCGCGACAGAGATGGCGCGATGCCGCGAGAGAGAGAGACACGCTGTCGCGGGAGGGACGGATCAAGAGCGCACACTGGGCCACTTTCATCAAATACCGAATAAATAATTCCGATTCACTACATGCTCGACATTTCTCCTAACGATTGGCCTCAATGCGAAAAACGCAGTAATGCATTTAGTCATTAATATTAAACAGTCATTACTTCTTGTAATTAGAAATTGAAATGGTTATCAGTGCTATTACTGCACGCAATGAATACGTATGAATTTAGTATTTGATAAAACCACGAATTATTGTTAACAAAATATAATTACTGCCGCAAACTATTAGCATTACGCAAATATGTTGCCTCATTTATTTTGTCATAGATCTAATCAGCTTTAATAGTGATTGTAGATTTACTTCAGGTACAACTAAACGTGATTATTCTTAATTACTAAAAAAAATGTAAGTGGTGTTACAATAATTATGATTAATCAGCGGTATTGTACATTGTTAAAGGCTTAATGAAAACAAAAATCACGATCGCGTTCTTTGTGAAACAAAAGTTAGTCGTACAAACTATATTTGTAACTCTCGTTACACAAAGGAATCAATTGAGTTATGTTTTAATTTCTCTCTTTACGTTGTAAAAAAAAACCCGAATCTTAACAGTCATTTTCTTTCATAAAAACGGAAATTATAACCTTAATCGTCAGTTATTCTAATCTGAAAAACGAAATAATCGGATATTAATTAATCTGATTGTATTTAATGTTGTGATCCCGCCGATGCGCTGAGAAAATAACGAAGGCGTTTTTGTTTAAGCTGCCGACCCTTCAAAATATCTTACTGATTTTTACTCGTACATAGCTTTGTTTGCTTTCTATTCTCTCCCACGAAATAGATTACAGATTCCTTTCTTGTTAGTTTATTTGACTTGCAATTTCAAATATTTTCGTACTAATTAGTTTGATTAGTATGCGGTTAACCTCTAACTCACTCTGTTTTAAAGGATTTGTAGAAACTGTTGCAGATCATGCATGAGTAAAGTAACTCTCCCAATGGATCAAATTTCGGTCAACCGTTTGTATTCCCATTTTCAACAAACAACTCTTTTCTAAATAGTCGATCAAAAAAATTTATTAAAGATAAACTCATTTCTGATTTTTTTGGAATTTCATTGGAATTAATTTCTGGAATTTAAAAAATCTTCAAAACATCCTCTTAAAATTGTTAAAAACCAAATTAACCTGCATTCCATATTATGATACTATCAAAGTAACTGTCCATATTTTATTTTTAGTAGCTAAGTGCGTAGTAAATTCGTAGTCATTGCCTCATTTATTTAATTGCTTATCGTTTTATTATGACGTCGGTATCGTTATGAATTAAACGAAAAAGTATTGAAATCATATTACACGCAACGGGACCTCGTAAGAAATGTTTATCTAGCTCCGTACTCCGTAAAAATAGCATTGAAAAAAAGAATTTTTATTTTTGTCCAGCTCCGCGCGCGCGAACGCACTGTGCGACCGTACCTCCTGTTACCTGGCACGGACCGCGCCGCGCCGCGTCTCGAATTTTACTACTTCAGAGAATGGACAAGACTTTATCTTAAAGTTAATTTTGTTTAAACATTGACGTAGGTTTAATCTGTTGGTTATACAAAGCTTAGAATAACATAAACAAACCATACAGTCTTTGCCCGCGACCAGTGATTGCCTACTATATTTTTTAAAGACTGTAATCACAGAAAAAATATTTACTTAAAACATAAGCAATGAAACATAGCTTTGTTTCTGCTTGTTACACTTATGTAGCTAATATTTTTACAAGTGATCGCGCTCTCTAAAAAAATAAAGTGGGCAATCACTGGTCGCAGGCAAAACCCTAATAACTGTATGGTTTATCTGTCTTTATAAAGAATTTATAAAAATGACAGAGATTATTGTTATAATTAGGTACATTATAATGCATGGTTTTAACTTTAGAACTTTCTGAAGTTGCTATTCAATGTTAATTTTATTTATGTGTGTTGCTACGACTAAATATAGGTAGACGCCTGAAAATCATCTCTACGCAATACGCGTGCTTGAAAGTTGGCTCGAAGACTTTCTGTGATTACATACCTACATACATCACGCCTTCATTCCCAGAGTGGGGTAGGCAGAGCTACAGAAATATCAACAACTCTAAAAAGACTTGCTGATAATTCTGTAACCACATTCTGCACAATCAGGCCAAGAAGTTTAAAATACTAGTGTATTAGTGACAGGTTGCAATCCCGTCGCCTAATAAAACTACAAGCCCTTTCATTCAAGAAACAAATGGTTACAACATCGCAATATAACATTGTCCCACAAAACTGTTTACAGTTCAACTGCGGGATCATTGCGTCCCAAAGAACTTTACTTAATTTAAATTTTTAAATATATACCTATACAAATACTCCCTTGATAATTAAACAGCTTTTTTTAAACTTTGATTTATTGCCCTCTAGCCTAATGTCTGCGGGCAAGCTATTAAGAACGTAGGGAAGAAGCATGGTAGAAGTTTCAGCAACCATCTGTCACTAAAGACCCTCAACAGAGCGACTTAGCGACCCCTCGGCACAGCGTACTACCTAGTGCTGCATGCATGGTTAATAACGTTAATAAGTAACCCTTAGCCAAGTATGTCATTGTTTTCTTTTGAATATTGTTTATGGTGGATAGAAAATTTATACTAAAAGTATGTTTGTGGATTTGTATTTTTTCTATCACCATGTGGTTTCTATGTGACCACCGGCTTAGTAACTTATTTAATACTCTTGAGTGCCGTGATGATAAGGTGCTAACAAGATTATGCTTGTGGCTGACCAGGAGGAACAATTGATGATAATGTTTTTTACACTAGTCATACCTAGCTTTAGTTTTTTTGTTGACAAGAAGTTTTAGGAAGCATGAATTTGACACAAATTGGTTTGAACAACAGATACTAGTACTCTGAAACTGAGCTATTAGGGCGATGTGGTTAGGTATGGGTTAAAATATTCATACTTATTCCAGTGGAAAAAGATGACACAAAATGCGTGATGTTTCTTATCATCTAATAAATGTTAATAAAAAGGATATCTAGATTTTTACCTTAGCAAACACCTAATAAATAAGTGTGACACAAACTTATGCATTGTATAGATTGGGCAAACGGTCCAAAAACAATCAACACTAATATTTTTAAAACCTCAAAAGTCAGCGCCGCCTAACTTTTAGTATCCATTGTTAATTAACCTAAGACAATGAGATAATTATGGACTAAGTAATCAGGAAGGCTAGCATGTTGTCAGCGACTTCTTCGTTTGGTTCTCCATTTCTATCCAGTTTGGAACGATAGAGACGCACTGAGCGACAAGCGCGAAAATCACTCTACCACATCTCTACCATTGCTAAGTTTCTGTAAACCATTTCGTTTTTGAAACTAGTTTTTTATGCTGTCTACTTTTTCGTCAGCTGCCATGTTATTCTCAGTAACTAAACTTTCAACTCGACATACCTACGAGTTATTAACCGTCCAATTTATGTTCCCCGTCAGAGCCTACAAACAACATTTTAGGGCGTGCTTTCTCAAATCAACGGTTGCTTGTATAAGCTCGCTCGCTCGATCAATGATCGATAAGAAACAGTTTTTGAAAAAATAACACCTCGAGAACTATCTCTTAAAGAGGTCTATCTAGTCCATCTGTATAACTCTACTAAAATCACTACAACCTCAAGGTCAAGTTTATGTCAAACATTAAAGCCTTTTTGCCTCCGTATTTTTATTGCAGTAAACAGCTGCTTGTCTAAGTGAAGATAAATAAATAAATAAATATATCTGGGGACATTCTCACTCAAATTGACCTAGTCCCAAACTAAGCCCTAGGCTTGTACTATGGGTACTAGACAACGATAAACATACTTAAATAGAGAAATACATACTTAAATATATATAGAAAACATCCAAGACTCAGGAACAAAATATTCGCGCTCATCACACAAATATCTGCCCTTACCGGGATTTGATCCCAGGACCGCAGATAACCTGAGATTCTGTTGGCTGGCACCTTCAGTAATATTATTACCACCGCTATTGCAATATCACACAACATATTTTGAACGCCGCGCTAACTGATGGGTCATACGCCATACACCGGAATTTAACGTTTTTAAGGCCTAATTTTTTGGCTAAGCCCATTCCCGCATAAACGGCGTCAGGAGTGCTGTAGACCTATAATAAGTATAAAAATAAAACTAAATTGCACCTAAGCTTTTTTAAGAGTGTGTGTGACCCGGCTATTTTGGTGAAAATTCAGTTGGACTAACCTATTAGGTAGATGCTTACAATTTGAAAAGAAGTTATTTCTTGCGTTTTTGAAGGAGGTTTTTTGTTTTTTTTTTTTTACATTTATTTTATTTTATACTTTTTAGTGATCATAAATGCGCTGTTCCTTACTCCCACTTATTAGTTGATATAAAACTTTAAGTTTGAAGCGCGCCGCAAGCAACGCCGCCCGAAAGCCATAGTCATATTTCATCAAGTAAATATTCTTCGTTGTAGTCGCTCATCTATCTTAATCGAGATATGTTAACGATACGTTAACCCTTGAAATAGGTACTGTTGAGGAGTTCCGATGGCCATCTGTGGTCTTCATCATCAGTTCCACTTCTCCAAATGATACTTTCTGAATGCATATGCTAGATTTGTTACTAAAAATACTAAAATCGCTATGTGTTTGCCTACAATATTTGAGGAGTTCACTCAATTCCTCTTCAGATTCAGATTTGGTGGCAATAGGACCACCTCGAAAGTATATTTTATGAAACTAAAAAAAAAACTTCAAAATCGGTCTACAATTGACAGAGTAACCGGTGAACATACATAAAAAAAAAATACGTACCTACAGTGGAACGTATAACCTCCTCCTTTTTTGAAGTCGGTTAAAAACTACTTAGGTCTGTACGTTTTCGCTTTTTTTTTTCGAATAGTTATTTTTTTTTTGGATCGGATAACGTACAGACTAGACCTACAAACCTAGAGACCTAGTTTTTCATTATACCTATCTACAACATTTCAAAAATCGTAAAAATCGGCCAACGTTTAAGGGGAGAAAAACGTTATCGCATTTTGTATGGAAATTTTGCTTCACAGTCCTCTTAAGGGTTTATTTCGATATCCGATGTACCTAAGAGTATAGTGGAGTCACAGAAGAAATGCCGTGAGTGGCGTAGCCTAGTCAAACATTAGTGGCATGAGATAGGTCAGCGCAGCGCTGCAGGTGGCGCAACAAGTTGTTGGCGGGGGAATGGCTGATACAACATTCGATACTTAGTTTCTTCAACAGTCAATAATTAAAAAAAAAAGCCCTGAAACCCCGCGATTAAAATAGCCAGTTCCTCCGCAATATCATTATGATGCTGATACGAGAGTCACATGTAAAATGTAGCCTTAAACCTTTTCAACGCTATGTATAAAATACAAAAGACGTCACTCACACGCCAATGACAGCTTAAAACCAGAGCTAATACCAACCTTACCTCATAGACACATATCGACGGTTCTGTGACTCAACCTCGTATATAGAATACTTTCCAGTATAAACTGACACTCACTAAGTACGCGAGTACATACTTAGTGCGTGTCAGTTTATACTGGACAAAATTAAATATACGAGGTTGAGTCACAGAACCGTCGATATGTAGGTCTATTTTGCGCTGTCATTTGAACCAGTGGTGCGGATATATCCGTTAATGGCGTTAAAAAGGATTAAACCAATCAAACGATACCTTGTATTGATGACGCAGTAAGTCTAGTTGGTAGTGACTCTACCGGGCTCGATTCCCGGTCAGGGCAAGTATTTGTGTGATGAGCGCGGGTATTTGTTTCTGTCTTTGGGTATTTTCTATGTATATAAGTGTTTATTTTTCTATATAAACATGTTTATCGTTGCCTAGTACTCACAGGACAAGCCTCTACCCAAGTTTGGAAATAAATAATATAATCGTAGTCCCGAAAGAAAAAATCTTTCTTGAGCAGTTAAGAATAATAATAAAGTGTTGTATCGATATGTAGGTAAACAGTGTTATGACACGTTTCACCAGAATGCACTTTGCAAAGAGTTAGAATGCACTTGATCCGTTGATACCTACTTAATTGAGTCTGATATTATTACGTAGAGTCAATTGCCATTACGTGAAATGTAGAGCATAACCCCCATTATTTATACACTCACAAATGTCACTTTCTGTTCAATTCAAATGTTACAATGCAAGATAAGGACCATGCATACTTTAGTTATATATGTTCTGCCTGTATGATTAATGATTAAGGTATGATGGTAACTCATCACTTCATCGAATGTATCATTTCATCGCATTTCATTTCATCGAACGCTATTTTCTGTTGTAACCATAATGTTTTCAGGGTAACTTAAACATTCATTACGTAGGTTAGGTTAGATGTCCAAGATACCCTGAAAACATTATGGTTTAAGCAGAAAATAACGTTCGATGAAATGAAATTCGATGAATGATACATTCGGAGAAAGGTGTTTCGATGAAATAATACAATGAAATCATCCCTCAGTGTATTCATGATAAAGTTAGGCCCTTAGGGATAAGATAAACAAAACTTTACCGTGTTATTCTTTGAGTGCGCCAAAATTCGCATAAGTTTTCAACTCCGATTATTGAAAATTTGAAAATATGTCTTATCAATTGTTATATCATACATAATAATTACTGTTAATAACTAGTCTCTCAGATCGTTACTCCGAAATATTCGAATTCGTACTCGTAATTCTTTTTTTATATTACTCTTTACTTTCGTTGTTTTCTAAACATAACTGTTACTAGCACTATTGTTTTTGATTTTAAACTTGAACGACATAAACATTCATTTAGTAAAGATTGTTCTACTGGAGTCAAGTGAAGTTGTTGCCTATACTAATATCGAGGGTTCTTGTATGTAAATTTGTAATATTTTAGAATCGAGGTGATTAAATGATGGTGTCTAAAGGTGGCAACAAGATCCCCACTGTTCTTAACTTGTTAGTTTTGAGTTTTTATATAGATTAGTATCGATAAGAGCTGAAAACAGAGCAAAAAAAAAACCGGTCAAGGGCGAGTTGGACTCGCGCTCAGGGAATCCCCCGTACCACCCGACACACACCTTGGTTATTAGAAGTTTTCTAAAATTTTAAGTTTGCACTATAATCACACGAAATTTGACAGTAGCATGTTTTTCCGATAGAGCAAGGGCAAAAACAAAACAAAAACATTGGCAGCGGTGGGATTCGAACCCACGCCTCCGAAGAGACTGGTGCCTTAAACCAGCGCCTTAGACCGCTCGGCCACGCTACCGACGACGTGGCATGCGTAAGTAGTTATTAGCTGCTGTTGCGGGCTACGTCATGAAAGATAACGTAACGTGACTTAATGGGAATGGGAACACGATAATTATAGCTTCTTTCAAGTATAATTCGGGGTTTACCGAGAAAGTAGATTTACTCAGCGTCAAAAAAATCGAAGCTATTGAAATTTTGACATGAAGTACCTACTTAGATATAAACCATATTTTATCTAAGGTTAATTTCAAAAGATGCGAGTTTTTTGACGCCGATTGTACTTAGTTGTTAAGGGGTCTGTATACTAACAAGAAATGGAATAAAGCCCGACATTCATTAATTATTCATTAATATAATAAACATAATTGTTTGTTAATTTATTTTTATTTTTAGTCTGCACATCCTGTGATAGACTTCAAGGCAGCAGCCCGAATAGTGACTGTGGGCAGTCTTTTTTAGGTATGCACCCTGTTCAAAAACGTCAACCTTTTAGTTTTATATATCGTCATTACTTGCAAAAAACATCGTATCTCATATTTTACTATGTACAATTTTAAATTGTACATAACGAAATATGAGATACGAGGTTTTTTCAAAGTAGTGACGATTATGTATCTTATGGAAGGAAGGAAGAAAGGAAGGAAGGAAAGGGATAAGTTCGCCTTTGTACATACCTTTTGTGTTTCTGTTTCGCTTTTTACTTTGTTATCTTTTGTTTGTGCAATATTTTATTATTTTTATGTTAAGGAGAAGGCACACGATTACTCAGGCCACCAGGTAAGTGGAATCTGAGACCCATAGACATTTTGAAATCTCAAGACTGTAATCCGAATTGCGACATACCACGTAAATATTACAATGTTAGCTGAAATATAATCCAATAATCATTCTAATTAAATAAGGGTGAACATTTTTTAAGACTACTAGGGCTTCGCTGCTTTACAAGTCCGAGGCGCGACTGAGGCCTCTCAGTTGAATCGTAGAGTTGACGCCTGCTGCTATGTAAGATGAAAAAAATACAATATGCTGTTAAATATGGAGAACTTTGACTTTTTATTAAAGTGCATCGTGATGGAAAAGATAAATAACCGAACTTTAATCCTAAGTAATGTGTCATTTAGTGTTCCCTTAGAAGTAACGAAATCAGCTGGCTATGGTGCTATTTTTGGGATTGTGACCGCAGTGTTGGCTTATGGGTTTTTAAATCAAAAGGTAGGTCCACATGCATTAAAACCTAAGTACACTTGTATAATGTAATAGATTTTTGTTTTGATCAATATTTTAATGTTTTTTCAGTTCCACGCCATATTAACTGCTCCCTCTTTAAAGCTGAAGAGTGATTCAAGTTTAAACGCCAAAACTCTACCAAGAGCCATAGCCCTGTCTGTGGTAGTGTTAGTATTGCCACTTTTAATTGTGTTTCTTCTGTTGGCATTCAGTTACAAACTTCTGTGCTCTGTTCTCATCAAGAGAAAGGACAAACACTTCGCTGGCTTCCTCGACAGCTTTGATGTCTTCTGGAGCTTAGAAGAAGACTCTGCGAAAAGTGTGATAAATGTCCTAGGAGTCATTGAATCTGATTCACCATATTCTCTTACCAATAACATCAAAGAAAAGCTACAGAATATTTTCCCTAACAACGCGACGGACAAAATTTTCTTCAGAAGATATGAAGAATACGGATTTTACTATTGGAGAAAATACAGTAGAATAGATATAAATCAATACGTAGAAATAATTGAACTTCCAGCAAACCGCAATTCGGCAGATATGGAAGATTTAGAAAATCTGATGACCGAGATATCTAGCCAAACTTTGCCATACAACGATAAAGGACTATTTAAAATTTTGATCACTAAGCAAAGAGTCGGTAATTACGACAATGTAAGGGGTGAATATGGAATCGTTTTCAGGATACACCACTCTGTTGGAGACGGAGTCGCTCTGATAGAATTTCTATGTAAAACTTTAGCTGATAATCAGGAGGACTGCCCGGTGAATATGTTTTCGAAACCCGTATCTGACAATAATATGAGAAGTTCAGACTCTCCTAAAGCCCTGGTAAATATGATCGAAACTTTGTGGGAAATACCGATTTGTTTCGTTGATGGGATCCTCAGGAAAACTGATGACAACTCGCTGCATGGGACAGGATTACTTAATAAAAGATTATTTAAATGGACTGAGTCTGATGAAAACTTGTTGATAATGGTGAAAGACATTAAGAATAATGTAGATAAAATGAAATTCACTGATGTTTTAGCTGCAGCTTTGTCTAGGGGTTTGCACAATTTCTTTTTGGAGGTAAATTGTGCTCAAATGTAATCTTTTAACAACTATATCAAAACGACTCACGCATTAAAATTACTTTTTTACACTTTTAACAGACGATGACGTGTATCCCTGAAGAAGTAGCGGTAGTATTGCCAGTTAGATTCCCAAGAACATCGAAGGTCGACAGCGACCTCAAATTGGAAAACGATTTTAGTGTAACTATATTAGATTTACCGGTAAAAAATTACAAGGTAGAAGAAGTCATAAATCGTTGCGGTGCCTTGCGTAAGAGTGCTGATCCCCTGGTAAGGAAATAGTTATTCGAAATCTAAATTAAAACCTAAAAATGTCCTTGTTTGCAGTAATTGAATGCAGATAACAAAGCACAATGGTGCCTATGGTTATTTGGTTATTAGTTGTTCCTCTTTCAGACCAATTATTACCTCTTGAAGCTACTGAACAGTGTTCTTCCCAAGCAAGTTTTGCAGCCTCTGCTGAACAGCAGTCAAGCTACCATGGTTTTCAGCAACTTGCCTGGCCCAAGGCGCTTGAGCATTTGTGGGGGAAACGTGCTCAAAAGACTGATGTTCTTCGTGCCTCAGAGAGGAAATACTGGTCAGCTTAAACTTATGTTAACCCTTGTCTAAACCAGTCGTGTTTTATGCTGCTGAATAGATCAAAGGTCAGGTAACGATCAACAGCAGTGTTTCAAAGGGTAAATAACAGCTTAGTCTATATGATATTTTGGAATCCTGCACCTTTATAAAAAAGACTCGAAATAATCCATGTGGACTTCCATTTTGTTTATATGTAAACATGTTCTTGTATGGAGCGTCTTCGGGCCTATTTAAGGGACCTTTGGTTAAAATAAAGGGGGCTCACCAATTGACAGACGCCCATCGACCACCCACTCTCCTGCTTTGGGCAGATATCCTCGTTACCATCATCATCAACTCAAATACCTTGTCTGCCCAGGTGTTGGAGTGACAGCACTGTGCTACGACGGGGTCCTCCGCCTTGGCGTTGCAGCCGACACCGCGCTGATCTCCAACCCTGCCCACCTGGCCCTCATTTTGGACGGCATGGTGGCAGAAATAAAGAGGATTCATAGACAATTCGTCAGATAGTTGTTTGACTTGAAATGCGGCTTTGTTGTGACGTTTCAGTAAAAGGTGCGCATAAACAAATAAAATATATAAAATAAGAAGCTGCGTAGGCTTCCTCTAGATGTAGCGAGATTTTCTCTGTTTTTAGCTTTCTTTCCTTATAATATTTGTTTGTTACCGTTTCATAGTGGAGATATCCGCCATACAAAAATTCCCCTTCGGAGCAAAATGCACAAAACGCAAAATGTACATTACACGCAAAAAGTCACCAATGGCAAAATGCACAATACGCAAAATGTACACAACGCATAATGTGAAATACGCAGAACGTACAAACCGCAAAACGTACATACGCAAAATGAACAAAAAAACGAAAAGTGTGATGTAGTGTCACATTTTGCGTATGTACGTTTTGCGGTTTGTACGTTCTGCGAGTGAAAGAGTAAAAAACAAACAAATATTAGTAGTATGGATAAACCAAACTAAAAATCTCGATATTTACCTATTTTGAAATATGACGTTACTGGGCTTTTTCCAAAAAAGTACCTATAGTTACGTACAAAAATTAACAACGGTAATTTTTCCATTACGTCACGAAAATTACTTACGGTTTTTTTTTTTGCAAAACGCCCGTCTGAGGGACAAAATTGAGATTGCGACTCCCTGGTTTTAAACATCTGCGTGCCACCAAATTTTCTACCTTATACCCCTATCATTAAAGATGCTTTTATTTAATATGGGAATAAAAATAAACATCAATCTGTAAGCAATATAATTATATTTGTTTTACAGGTATGGAGACTGGCAACCTGTAGCCGCTGCATAAAGTATCTACCTCAAGAATTATTATAGTTTTTTTATGGCATGGAGAAGGCAAACGAGGACGCATGCATTCTCAAGACCACAATCTTAAGACTGACTGCAATCCTAAGACCGTAAATGCGCTGCCAACCCTGAGGACCAATATACTGCTTGGCGGTTGGTTAAAGGATTAGGCTGCGTACGGATAGCGCGTATACCTTGCTACGCGTAGTTGGTTACGCGTGTCCTGGAACGGTCTATTTGGAGCACGCGTGCTGCGCGAGCCGCCGGCAGTCGGTCTAAGCTGCACGTCAAAGAGGACGCGCTCGTTCCAATGTACGCGTAAAGTGTAAACACACGCGTAACCGGCTACGCGTAACAGGGTACGCGCTATCCGTTTCGCAGCTTAAGATGGTGTTAGCGATCCACACTAGTGTTGATAGGGACTCGAGTCTCTGAAGTCTAAAATGCAAGAACTCGACCCATATTTATAAGACTGTGAGCTTAAAAGACTACCAAGTCTTTTGAGTTGTGAGTCGAGTTCTTTTTTGAGTTTTATTAAGTCTTGTAGTTACGACTCAAGCTTTAGAAAGATTCAAGCCATCGTATCTTTTTAAAGTCTTATTTCAACTTTAGGTGTGCTTTAAGACTCGAGTCCTATAATGACGACTTGCTTTTGAAGTTAGTTGGCTTGCTATGGTTTCTATCAAAATATGTCATGTTTGTGTTTGATGGGTATGTACTTTTCTGAAGTGGTTTGAATGCACAAACGAAGTAAGTATATGATATCTGTAAAATTTAGGTACCTTTCAGAAATGTTTTAGTATAATTTAAATATTCTCTATAAAGAGTCAAGTTGGGAAAAGGCAACCCAAGTGGCTGAGTGACAGTAAATAACTGGCTATCAATAATAACGTCATTAAAATATTAATAAATACTTTTACTCGCGTCTCTGTCCGCGTATATTTTGTTTATGGGGATTATTTCAGGAATTGTGTAATTTTCCAAAATACAAACTCTACTATGTATACAAAATTCTAAAAAAGCTGTTACTACCTCTATTATTATAATATTTATAACACTAGCTATCCGCCCATGACTTCCTCCGCGTGTAATAGGTTTTCCCGTACAAACTTTCATCCCAAATTTCATCTATTCAAAGGGTTGATTCTTGGAATAAAAATTACTCTGTGTTCATCCCCGGGTCTCAAACTATCTCTGTACTTACCAAATTTCTGAAATAAGTCCCCTCGATCTAAGGGTGTGGGTATTCTTTTAGAAACGAATAGTACAATGACTACAAATGCCATAAGAGAACCAAGGAAGCTCATGCAACATTAATCATCCTAGAATTCTAAATTTACAAACTTGCTGGCGTCATCTAGTTGAATTTAAAAGTTACATTTCATTTTGGCTTCATTTCGTCATCAGTTCTTTAAGCCGTGATTGCCGTGAATGCCTAAGGCCCGTATTTCAATTCATTATGAAAACCATACAAACAAACCGCATTAAAATCAAAAGAAAGATATACCTAAGTAGGTACTGATTACTATAATACTACTTTACTCAGTACCTATATTCCGTAATCTCATATCTCAAGTGTTCATACAATTATAAGTCCAAATGAGTTCTAATCATGACTCAGTTGTTTTAAAGGCCTTAAGAGTAAACAAAACACTCGAGCCTCTGTAGAGGACTCGAGTCTCTATATAAAACTACAGAAGACTTAAGTCCCCTTAATTTCAAAAGAACTTGAGCTTCGATTCGATGACTAGAGTCTAAAAAACTAAGTCGAGTCCTACAAATGAAGACTCCAAGGACTCGAGTCTTTATCAACACTAATCCACACGGACCCTGCACAAGCACCTACTACAAATAAAACTACTTTGTATAAAAGTCAATTATAATCAACTACATAGTTACTTTTATAAAATTAAAATGTTTCCTTACTTAAAATATGTTAGTTTGTATAAATATCATCAATAGAAAACTGCTAGGTGTCAAAACCCCACAAATTGGCTGGCGGCGCAAGTTCCTGGATTTGAGCCTTCAGTCGCAGATTTTCGAGACATAATTGGTTACATTTTCGAATCTGAAATATGCTATGTGTCAATAGGCATATGTTTAACGATATCAACTACTTACTCAACTACTTTTAACGAAATTTCGAAACGAAATCTTGTATTGAAATTTATATAAAGTAGGGGTAATTGGAATACACCTAAATAAATCGCTGCTTTAATGCAATAGTGCCACAAATCAAACACAAATACAATATGATTTAAAATTTTAAGTAAAAAAAAAAATGCGTTCCGAATTAAAATGCAACAATGACTCATTTTGATTTGTGGCACTATTGCATAAAAGCAGCGAAATATACCGAAGTTCTTAAAAAAAAACACTTTAGAAACTTATTACATTAAATTTCCACTTCACTTATTTAATCTTTCGTTACTTGTTATATTCTGCGAAGTTCAGACGCGTTGATACTTTTTTGTACAAAAAGTAAAAACGAAAATATAATGATCAGGAAATGAAATGGTTTTAAATGTATTTTTAAAATAAATGATGTTTGCCATTTGAAGAAAAGGGTGGGTTTCTTGATCCGTTGTTAACACAACTAATAGTTAAAAATCGTAACATATGGGTAAAGTTGAGGATCATTTTCACATATTTAAAAAAAAACAATTTGTTTGTTAGGCATATAACAAAAAGATTATAACAGAACTATTACTATAACGTTATAACGTAAGCGTTTACGTTGTTCGGGGTTGGCCGTTTTATTATTTTCATAGTAGACCGACCGACCTAATGCACATAACCGCGGCATTAGAAAAACCCGCCCTTAGTAGTTTCATACGAGCAATTCATTACTAGTTTAAACTCGGGTGGTTTGTAAAGTACGTACATAGTACCTACTATTATTTTTTACCTCTGCAAGTAATAGAGCGGTACTGCCAATGCGCACGCGCTTCATCGTCCGCGTCAGTCGCTTGTCGAGTTCGAGCCGCGCACGGTCCGCCGCCGCCAGCAGGCCCTGCACGGTGCTCCTCAGTCGGAACACGCGCTTGGAGTACCAGTAGCTCTGTACGCGTGAAGAATAAACCGTCACAACTAACTTACAGAACTAACGTCACTACTTTGAAAAATACCTCGTACCTATCTCATATTTTGTGATGTATAATTTGAAACTAAATAAGTTTAAAATCATACATCAGGAAATATGAGATACGAGGTTTTTCAAAGTAGTGACGATATGATGGAATACAATTAAACTTTTCAACGCCTATACTGTCGGATTCAAGTACACAGTGCGGCAGCAAGCTGGCAGTGCTATACTAGAAGTATAATGCAATTCAAAAGTACCTGTCAAACTTCGTTTCAAAAATGGGAAATTAAGTTGGAAATATTTATCTCAACCGCAACTTAAAAGGCATAAGAAAAGCTGGAGAGAAGCAACGTTAGTTTAACGCATGCCCGCGAGAGTTATACATGTTTCGTCCCAACTTTACCACATGTATACTTTTGCTGCCTGGCCCGCCTGGAGCCCTGGACAAGATGCAAACGCTACTAACGTTTTTCTTTCACTCAAAATTTCATCATCATCATTATTATTATCAGCCGCAAGACGTCCACTGCTGGACAAACGGCTTCCTAAGGTTTTCGACAACGATCGGTCCTCTGTCATCCAGCGGTTTCCCGCGACCAAAATGTGTGGTTACATTCTCGTGCGTTAAACCACGTGGTCAACTGTCATCCCACGCATTTTGTGCGATAGAAAAGAAACACGTTTGGAGCGTTTGTATCCTGGCTAAGGCCCCAGGCCTGCCAAAGCGGTAAAAAAAGTGTGCGGAGTGGGGCGGCTCGAGAAGAGACGTGCAGACGTATTTTTATTCCACTTGGCTAGTTTTTAGTTTAAAACGGCGTCTCTCGTCGAAAATTAATGTGTAGGGTAGCATCTCTAAGTTACATAATAATATAGACAATTATATACTTATACGAGCTTCTTTTGCTCAGTAATGCTTCGCCATCCTACTTTTCGTTGATGAACCGCATGGTAAGTTTCAAGAAGTCTCTAGTAAGATGATTTTGAATTCTCGAGACCGACTTAGCGTTTGTCTAAATATTACACATGGACTGACTTGCGCGAGTTTTCTCTGTCGCATCGCTAAGTACTTCTCGCCGACGGCTAGCATCGCCCGGTGCGCGCTGTCGAGCTCGTCGCGCGCCGACGCCGCGAGCTGCCGCTCTTTTGCCAGCTCAAGATCTTTGGCACTCGCAGCGCTACACCGTTCGTCGTACGCCTCGAGGAGAGACTTGTACCGCTTGGCTAGCTCCTCGTACCTGATCAGAGACTTTGTATATATATATATATATATATATATATATAAATAAAAATCAATTGCTGTTCGTTTGTCCCGCTAAAACTCGATTTGGCTGATTTTGGTTTTAAAATGTTTCTCATAGTCCAGGGAAGGTTTAAAAGGTGCGAAAATAATTGAAAAATCCACCGGGAAAGTCAGAAATTTGCAGCGGGGCGAAGCCGCTGGCGGCCCGCTAGTAAATAAATAAATATAATGTAACACAAATTGAATTGTACAGATGTAGTGAAAAATCCTTTCCCATCGTATTCTCTCGGAAACGCTCGCTTATGTGACCTCGTGCGGTTGCCGGGTTAGAATAGCGCCACTCCTTGTCTTCCTGTAGATGTACGCCATCGACCAAAGTTCACTCTTACCATCTGTTAAGTACTAACAATAAAAACCTACAAAAGTTTTTTTTGCCAACTCGTTTAAAAAAACAAGCTGTGATTAAATACGCAGATGCAGTTTTTTAACTTACTGATATTGTAAACACACGATGCTCATCGTCGACCAAGACTCCGCTAACATGCTGTTACCTTGCACCTCCGTGTCTAGACAAGAGATAGAATATTAACATTTCGAATGTTAATAAAAAGTTTTAAACTAAAACCTGGCTGTAGCATGTTTAAGACTAGTTTTTATGTAGGTAGCCAATTTGCAGTTCACACCAAATAATATGACACCATCTATAATATAAAAATGAATCGCAAAATGTGTTGGTAAGCGCATAACTCAACAACGCCTGGACCTTTTTTACCAATTATTTTTTTATTGTGTTTCTTACTGTCAGGAGAAGGTTCTTATGAAAGAAAAACACTGAAAAATCCACCGGAAAAGTCAGAAATTTGCAGCGAGGCGAAGCCGCTGGCGGGCCGCTAGTTTATTATAAATATTAAGGGGGCACCGAGCTTTTTGCGCTCATTAACTTTAGGTATTTTATGCACTCTGTGTATGTGTGCGTATAGCACACCAGCAAGGAGCGAGCCGGAGCCATGCGCCGGCCGCGCGCCGCGCCTGACGAGCCGTGCGCCGATCCACTAGGCGCGGAGGTTGCTACCAATGTTTACAAAATAAAAAAACATAATCGATTCCGAATACTTTTATTAAAATATTGACTATAAGAAGTTAAAAACTTTTTTCAGTCTACATTTTTTTTTAAATTTGTTGTTTACTGTCGGTAGGTAAGGTAGGATTGAATTACTTGTATGAGGTACAGTCACATCACGAGATTGTTGAGCCACTCTAGAACCCACTCACAGATAGATAGATAATTTTTAATTAATGTCGTTTGTACATCTAAGGTGTATTTAGCTAGTGTTAAGTTATTTATAATATTTATTGGGCAAATTGTTCGGCTAAAGAGAATAAATCATAAGTAAAAGCCGTACATCTTCCAATCGGCCATCTTCCCTCTCCGAAGGTTACCGGGAGAACCCTTTCATAGAAAGTTGAAGGTAAATTTTGACGTAAATAATTTCTTTTGCGTGACTTGACGCTGTCATTAGGACAGAGTTCTATGGTGGCTCAACAACCCCGTGATTTAATGTGACTGTATATTGAAATGTATTAAAACCTAATTACCTTTATTGACAATATTCTAAGCACAAAATAAAGTGAACTCAATACCTAATGTAAAGTAATAAGAACGGCTGAGTAGGGCAAAAATCCCAGTCATGGACCCTTTCTTCAAGATATTATATTTAACTGACTTCAAAGAAAAGGAAGTTCTCAGTTTGACCTGTATGTATGTATGTATGTTTGTCCGCGATTATCTCACGTTTGGCTGAACCGTTTTTAATGCGGTTTTCAGAAAAGTATTTGTTTCACATAGGAGAAGGTTTTGGTATTTTAACCGTCTTTAAAAAAAAGGATCTTAGTTTGTACGAATGTTTATCCATGATTATTTCCGCAAAAACTTCAATGTCTGATTCTGATCACTATAAAGTATAAAATTAAATTGATGTTTTAAAAAACTAAAAACTTAAAGCTGCTGTATCAATCACATATTTAGAAGTTCCTACTTAATGTTTGTATGTATATAATGTAATGATTAATGTACGCAGGTATCTTTAGAAAAAAATATTAGGACACAAGAAACAACAATAATCAATATCGGATTTTACTTCACGGCATTATTTTGTCTGTGTGAGTAAGCAATGTCATTGTATATTTCTCCATCCACTGAAAGACAAGAAATTTGGTCCATTGGCATCCTGTAATAAAACAGAACGTTTTGATTTAACTATAATTTATTTATTAACAGAATTAGTTTTTGGATGAAATTTTGTAATCCTCATTCTATAAAAATAATTCGTATTTGGGACTTACAATTCCATTGTGTGGTAAATTTTATAATCGATGTCAACCAATTCATTTACTCTGTAAATTGAAAAAATATAAAGATAATGTGAAAATTCATACTAAATTTATTAAAATGTTTTCCTATACACCTCTTACTATTTTTACGCATACCTCACCGGTTCATTAGGTACCTTAACTCTTCGCTTTGTAGCGAAGTGCCAACAACTGGAACATTAACCCTATAAATAAAAAAATATGAATAATTTTGCAATTTTACTCATTTGTTGAAATATAGTTGTTAGGTACTGAGTATACTTACGGAGTATTCTCATGGAATCAGATTTCTGGAGATGTCTTGCTCTAGAAATATTGAAACCATCCCAAGAAGTAACAATATTATATAATTAATTATAGTAAAAAAAACCTCGGGTCGTTCTAAGAAGCTTGTTTTGCCTGTAAATGTGTTTTTTTAGCTAAACTATTTTTATATCTTGGTAAATAATCACCATAGAAGTGTATTTTTTATATACCTACCTACTAATTGAAAGAACTTCGCGTGTTGTTTAAAATTACTTGTGTAAATAAACCAATTTTGGCCCAAAACATCAAGACTACAACTAAACGATTACAAAGTCTTAGTAATACAAATCGATACATCTCGAAAATCAGTCTATGTTGCTACCGATTTATTTTCTCCTCCCTTAGCGTGGCATTTTGACAACTGTCAAATCAGGTTTCTTAGAACTACTCCACTATCAGTAGGTTTACGATTTTAACTAACTTCATTTCTTCACGCAAGCGTTTAGCATTCTGCTTTTGCCAACCCCTTCTCTTCCTTTCTTGGTTGTGTTTGTTCCCCATTTAAAATAAAGTGAATAATCACAAAAATCGCGATAAACGCAACCAAACAACTTGCGACACAGCCTCCACCTCCGACGGCCGAAGCCTGACTAATGCGGACATGGGGGAAACGTGACGGCTCTGGCTAAAATGGACGAAACGCGTGCGAATTTAGGTATTTCCTTCATATTAGTAAAATAAAAACACATTTTCAAATCTAAAGTATAGAATATATAGAAGACGTGTAGTTTTGTTGTAAATCCAAAACTGATGATCTTCCGTGAAGTAATTACGCCGTACTAAGTGTTTATTTTGTTATGTAGAGGTATCTTTGGATGTTTTTTCTATCGAGGGAAGTACAAGTAATCGTGTTTCTAAAGTATATGATATATAGAGTGATTCCTTAAATATCTTACATATGAATTGCATAACTAAAGCTTCAGTAAAAACAATGCAGCAGGCGATCAAACGAACGCATTTTTTTCGTAATTACGTATCGTTGCCTCGGCGCACTCTTAATAAATAGATCCAAACTCCAGAAAAATAACCTATTGTGACCCAGCTTCAGAGCTGATAATTTTAAACTGGCCCAACCGATTCGAACATCAGAACCAGCTAAGTAAAACCATTGATGAAAAAAAATATGGACTAAGACCAGGGTGCCATCTTTCTCTTAAAAGTTGGCGTAGTACATGAAGATTTTTAATTCGTGCAACGAGCACAACTTAATGCTTATAGGCAAAAAACATATGTTACAGCTGCTTTCCTTCGAAGCTACTAAATATTTCGGTTAAATTTCGCACCCGCCATCCCAGAGTGCTCAGACGAATTAGACGGTTCTGGGGGGTTATTATGAGTTATGACGTAGAAATGAAAGACTGGGATTCTACACGGTAATAAAGATATCGTCTTTGACGTGTTTCCAATAATTTAGAATAATGGCGACTGTGACATAAACGATTCTAATACACATAAAAACGTGTTCAGCAGGTCCAAATTAGCGATAGAAAAATACATCTGGGCAAATGTTAACCAAAATGCCTCCGCATTGTTAAAATGGCAATTATACCTACTACATAGAGAAAGGTGAACCAGTTTTAAATCGGTGAACCAGTTTCAGATCTACGCAGTAAAAACGCTCCAAAAGCTAAAAAACATCACAGACCTGTGTTAGAGATTTTCATATACTTCTCCTCCTGGTCACTTTTCCACCAGTCGGAAACGCCGTGGGAGTGAGCGTGTGAGCTGCGACACCGCATCAGCTGTTCCTCGCACTTCCTGGTTTCATGCAGGCTTTCGTGCAGCTCCTCCAAAATGTTCCTAGCGTTTTGAAGCCCATTCATAAAGTTCTTTTGATTTGAGCCGTTTTGCTATAAACGGGAAATTATTTTAACCTTTAAAAGTCGGCAGCTGCAAATTGGCGCGAATTTCAATCATAAATAGGCTATCACCGTTGGTGTTGAAACTGTGGTGCGTCTAGGGCGTTGATAAAGCTAAGTATCGGGAACTATACTTTAGCACATATACCAAGTGGGAGTGCCACAACTAAATACCTTTACCATCCTTTAATAATTAATTTTAATAATGTTGATCGCACTGAATTGTTGTTTAAGTAACGCCATGCAATCACTACGCCAAAGGAAACGCGACGGAGAAATTTAAGAGTCCGCGGCGAAGTCAGTACCTACCCGGAACAAGCCGAGGCAAGTATACCAAACTAATGAGAATTGGTTAATTTACCTACCTGCCTACCACTTATTAAGTACATACATGTATACTGGCAAACTTTTATGAAGACGAATAATGTATTTCCATGCAACTTACCGGATAGCTATCCACGGTAACACATTTTAAAAGATTAGCGGCAATAGGTTCGTTATTTATTCTACAGTCTTCCATCTCTTTTGATAACTAGTTCCAGGGTCAGATAACTCGATTAAAATATTTTGTATATTTTGTAGAAAATTCTTAGTTATGTCAATTCTGCTGTCAGCCTGACACGAATGTCAATAGATTATTATATTTTTCTACACTAAAGCCTATTATTATACATTCATTTATTAAAATTTTGCAGTAGGTAATATGTTTAAACCATAGAATAAGAACTAAAGGCATAGAAGGAGCCTTAAAACGAAAGCGTCAAATATAAACCTGTGTCGAAAATTTCCATACGCATGTTTAACAAGTTAAAAAAAAAAAGGGTTATAGACTACAGTTCTTGCTAAAACTAACTGTACACACCAAGGTGTTGTCTACTCGTGCAAACTGGTCTCCAACGATAGCAACTGGTCACCATGGTCGTAGATTATATTATACTTATACAACAGTGTACGGCCATGATATTTTAGCTTATAGAAACGTCTCTTTTTGGCACACTGAATCCCAACAAGACTGAGCATATCAGCTATCTCTATGTTGCCTTTTATTTTATTGCTTATTCTATGCCTTTAGTTCTTATTCTATGGTTTAAAAGAGAAAGTGATAGTGAGTGATAGGTATTGTGAGAAAAACTCTACGATTGTTTTATCTAGCAACATTTAGTTTTTGTATACATTTAGTTTATGTGTAGCTTGATGGACTTAGGCCTTCCCCAAAGATGTTTTTTTAGGGTTCCGGAGCCGAATGGCAAAAACGGAACCCTTATAATTTCGTCATGTCCGTCTGTCCGTCTGTCCGTCTGTCCGTCTGTCCGTCCGTCCGTCCGTCTGTCCGTCTGTATGTCACAGCCATTTTACTCAGAGCCTATTGGCACTATATAAATGAAATTTGGAGGATAGATGTATTCTATAAACCGCTATATAATGATGTAGTAAAAATGAAAAAAATAAAATTAGGGGTGGCACTCCATACATGTAAGTAGGGGCTTCCAAAATGATACGGAGGTTTTTAAGTGACTTTTTTACGTAAGTGAACAGTTGGCGAGATATACGCTTCTAAAGTCGTAAAAATTCTGTCCGGGTGGGTAGCTTTTGAACTGTTAAATAGAACATTCTAATAAAAATTACAGTTGTAGAACATACGAAATACTTCCTACCAAAATTGTTTTGAACACGATACGCCGTGTAGTTTTAGAGATTTTAATTAAATAAAAAAACAACCATGAACGTTCATCCCAGCTACGGAACCCTTCACTGTGCGTGGTCCGACATGCACTTGGCCGGTTTTTTATGATTAGGAGAAACACACGCACACGAGCAATCAGGCCACCTGATGGTAAGTAGAATCTGAGACCCATAGAGATATGAATTCTCAGTAAAATTTTGGCGATTTTGTAGGAAATATTGAACTGGAAAAGTGTAATTTTCGCGAAAGTTACGTGTTACAAAGCCAAAATTACAAGTAGGTACTAAAAATCTGAAACATGTCTCAAATGAAAGCACATATGGGTGGATCTAACGATGTCAAAGTTTAATTGAAACGAATTATTTTTCGTTTGTGTAACGAAAATTAGTCATACAATCGTATGGTTAATCTTCGTCACACAAAGGAAACTTTGACATCAATTAGGTAACTTAAAAGGCAAGCTATCACTGTTAAGTAGGCTTTACAAGTTAACGAGTAACAAACGAAACACTATTCTGTGCGTCGCAACACGCTCTCGTTTGTACATTTTTAAATATCTTCAATTGAAATACTTGTAACCTCAAAACGATTGGACACCGTCACAAACTAAATAGAAATAGGTGACTAAATTACCCATTCAATAGAAGCCAATTGAATAAAATGAAGCAACGGAGGCCAGTGCGCATCAACTCCCGGCGCAGGCGACTCTTCTATACTGCTGTTATCATTGTGTGAATACGTAATAATCTAATCTTTCAAACACTGGAAACATCTCGTGTCACTAGGCGATATAGCGGTGTACAGACACTGCCATGTACATAGTTGAGTTTTAAAGGTTAAGTTTTATTGTAAAGTAAGTAATTTAGTTTGTCAGGAATTGCGCTCAATTTTTTCAGGTGAGTAAGTAGGTACCTATTATTTTTTATTTGTTAATAAGAAGAGTTTCCGCTTTGACCTTAATTGAACCAGCTGGCATTTATTCAAGAAGTCAACTTTCATAACCATGTTGTCCTTGTCGTGTTATGGTATTGCTTTTCACTCGGGCGCCATTACTGTCCAGTATATAGGAGCTATCAAAACTTTGACAATACGGAAACCAGCCAAAGGCAATATGTTTTTACCCCCGTAGAATAAAGGCCCGATAAAGGATGCAAACTTTATTTTTAGTTATTTATCGTAGAGATGTTATATTTATTATTTACCTACTAGCTTTTTTCCCACCACTCCACCTGCGTGAAAGTCGTTTATCGGTATTCCCGCGGGAACTGTCAAATTTTCCGGGATAAAAAGTAGTCTATGTCCTATTTCAGGACATAACCTATATGTGAGCCAAGTTTCATCCCGATCCGTTCAGTGGTTGAAGTGTAATTAAGTAACAAACATCCAAACATCCAAACTTTCTCATTTATAATATTAACAAGAGTAAGATTAGATTCATGTCAAGAAGAAGGCAAATTGAGGTCACGGGCTCACGGGCAAATGAAAAGGTTGGTGGGATCTAGGAGTCAATTTTTTTTTTCTTCAGAATTTGGCACGTAGGCTCCTTATGAGTTCTAGGGATGCACTAAGTATGAAAGGGTTTTAGTAGCGGGAAACTTATTTTTCGCGTACAAAGTTGCGGGTGTATTCTAGTATATTAATAAAAAAATACCACCAAATTGGGAAACTTCTCCTTTTTTTCAAGTCGGTAAATTTCAACCTGTGAAAACCCGACTTCTTTCGTAGAATACAGATATTCACTCATGCGGCATCAGAACTGAGGAGTAGTAACTGGTGATTAAGCGAAGAAGTAGTTAACAGCTTCAACCGATAGTAAAAGATAAAAATCTCTCAAACCCCGCTTTTAAAATAGCAAGCCACAGCGAAATAGCTTTTAAAACTCCACGGATTAAAACCAAACAAACGATACCTTGCATTCAAAAAGTTTTATAGTCTACAGGTCACAAAACCAATATGGATACATACATACATAATTATACACATAGACCAGAAAAACTACTGTTGCTTTCTTGAGCAGTTGGATTTAAATAAAAATGCAGAGTTGTGTAGATAAGTAGGTAAACAGTGCTATTACACGTCTTACCAAAATGCATTATGCACGAGTTAGATAGAACGTAGTTGATGTAAATAGGAAATAGGTCGTTGAAGAGGTGTGTTTGCTTGTATTTTATGCAATAATGTAACATCGCACATGATCAGTTGATACCTAATTAACTGTTTCATATAACAGGTTTTCAAAAAAAGTGTAGGTAAGTAGATATATATTTAAGGACAAAAATTAAAAAACATTAACTTTTCCATTTCGTTACGAAAATTAGTCAAAATATTTAGATTGGCGTTTTCCAAAAAAAATGTACTGGAAAAGTTAAAGGTTGCTAATTTTTATCCTTAACGATGAACACTTTATTGAAAACCGCCCAACCCCATAAGGCCCTTAGGCTTCTCTTATCCCTTAATTTATTTTATTTATGTATTATTATTTTGATTAAATCATTACACTAATGAGACAATTTATCTTTTCTTTGAGACGTTTTATTGTAGAAACTCATGATTGGAAGTATGGAATCCCTTATTAATAAATTTAAAGTGATTTTGTTCAGCAAACCTACTCGAAACAATGGTCATGCAGGAAATGCGGTAGTAACTAAGTAATTGAAGGTTTATAAGCCGTGGTCGAATGCTTAAAACACTCAACAATAATTATATTGTATTGCAGTTGTTTGCTTACATTATGTTTGAATGAAGTTCGTCTATTATGAATTATGATGACACAGATTTGAAGGGTATGTGGGTGAATTGCAAAAAATATTGTACATAGTTTAAGACCTAATTGATGTCAAAGCTTAATTGAAACAAATTATATTTCCTTTGTGTAACGAAAATTAGTCATACAATCGTAGACGTATGGTTAATCTTCGTTACGCAAAGGAAAAATAATTTGTTTCAATTAAACATTTACATCAATTAGGTCCTTAACCATGTACAATATTTTTGCAATTCACCCATGTATGACATTTATAACTTTGATATCAGATCACAGATAAGTAAAAAAAAATACTTTCAAACAAAAATCGAAAAGTGAGTAGTTTTTTAGGTGTATCGGTGTATCCCAATTGATTTTACTGCTGTATTATTTATGCTGATCAAATATGGATCAAATAGATGAAATTCAAAACAAAAAAAAAAACTTCCCAGTTGACAGTTGCTAAAAGCTTACAAAAAATTACTGGGTTCAAGCTACTAGGTTTCTCTACTCTACCCAAATCAAAAACATGAAATACACACAATAAAACCCTGTAATATTTTATTATCATATAATTTGTCAATTTAAAAATAAGGAGGTTTGTTTCTACTGACACTCGGTTTACAAAAGCCTAAATGCTATTAAAAAGTGTAAACTTTTCACCTGTCGTCAGTGTTGTCAATTCTTCACTAATTAATAAATATTATTGAAGATGTCAAATAGAAATACATGTGAGTATGCATGTTGTATTCAATATCAGCGGTCTTATAAGTATAGTAAGGCCCTAAAAGTGCTTGTAAATAATACTTATGTACTATAAATGATTTCTGGTCATATGTACTCAGTATATTGGTACTTCTGTCGAATAGTCTGTTACAAAGGTAAGTTCTAGACACAGGGCAGTGTGTCTGGACAAGTTCGAAGAAAAAGCTGAGTGACACTGCAGTGTGTATATGGTACGAGTGTGTATGGTATGGTATGGGCGAACCTATTCTGGCCCCATTTCCCTCTCTCATACATTTTTGCCAGTGCAACTCTAGGAACTTGTTTTTTTTTTGACACGCTAGCCTAGTTGGTAGTGACTCTGCCTTCGAAGCTAGGGGTCCTGGGTTCAAATCCTGGTAAGGGCAAATATTTGTGTGATGAGCACGAGTATTTGTTCCCGAGTCTTGGATGTTTTCTATGTATTTAAGTATATATTTCTCTATGTAAGTAAGTTTATCGTTGTCTAGTACCCATAGTACAAGCTTAGAGCTTAGTTTGGGACTAGTTCAATTTGTGTGACATTGTCCTATGTTTTATTATTTATTTATTTTTTTACATTAGGTCTACAACCTCAGAGCCTAGTGTGAAAAAAATTATGTCAGTATTCTATAAAAAAGTTATGTTATTGTTAAAACCATTATTTTGTCACCCATCCAGACCTATAGGGCATTTCCCAATGACCAGCCTTAAAATTTCACAGGTTTTACAGCACAAGTAAAGGAAAAAAACCAATGCTATGGTCAGACTTTCATACGTTTGCGACCTTTTATTATAGAGTGTCGATTTTTTGTGGTAAACACCCCTAATGGTGTCTACTGTTTTTCCTAAGTCTCAGCTTCTTATGTTTGATAGTTATCGACTTACGTCATTTTTAAGATTTTAAAAAACATTCTTTCTCAAACTACCTACACAATTTTTGTGAAATTCTTAGTCAATGTTCTATAAATTAAGACTCACAAAAAAATGACAATACTACACTAAAGGAATAAGACAAAAAAAACATGTGTTATGGGCTATAAAGTGGGTGATATTTCTGTGTACTACTTGCATAAGTTGCAACTTTTTGCTCATCAACTTTTATTATTGGACCAACATCCAAACATCCTGTGTATAAAATCTTAATAAACCAGTAAAACTAAGTGGTATATGCTTTTCTTTACATTTTCTCCTAAATAGTATCAATGAAACTCAATTCGGTTTTTCATGCATGTTCCCATATTGCATCTAGTTTCATCCCTATTCGTTTGTGCACCTTATCCAGGGACACACTGTACCGCGAGTAGTGTTTCGCACGGGTGAGAACCCGTGAAATAACTAGCATAGAGTCATTCTATCTTAGAGCTCAGCGTAGGGAACCGGTTAAAGTCTTGAGATTAAATATGTCTGTGGGCCGTTAAGCTCTCTTACCATCACGTAGACAGGTGCTCGTATTCCTTCTACATACCATAAAAAAGCGTATACATGTTAAAAATACCCCGAATTTGTAAAGTCATACTTCTTTCTTACCGGGAGACGCAGGTGGACCGGCGAGACGTGGCTAAGGTTGCGAAAAACCGGTGAATTTGAGCGACCCAGGTTCGGACCTTGGGGGAGGCCTTCATCCAGCAGTGGATGTCTCGGCTGAAATGATGATGTCGATGATGCCGACTTCTGTCCGCATAGCCTAGGGCTTACATTACACTTGTTCCAGGAAAGCAAAGTCAGCATGGCGAGGTTGTTCAAGTCGTGTCTGAAGCGGTGGCCGTTGCAGACCAACGTCGGCATCTACGCCACCTTCTACACCGCAGCTGAGTTGTCGCAGCAAACGTTCAACAAGTACTACACGGTAATGGACCTTCTTTTTACTACGTTTCGGAGCATAGCGACTAGCCAAGATGCATAAAGCGAAGTTATCCAATTTAGATAATCGACAAAATGTACAAGATTGACGTAAGCTTGCGTCGCCCCTCTTATGATAACTCCATACATTTCGAGTCGATAGAAAACAGAAACTAGCAGCATTTGCATCTTGGTTAGGCTTAAGAGGTAAGAGGATTGTGAACATGATTTTTTTTGATAAGTACATACATAATGCGATCATGTTTCTCTCCCCTAAACATTGTTTGAGATTCACGATTTTTGGACATGTTGTAAATGTTATATTATGTAAAACTAGGTTTATAGCTTTTGATTTTTGAGAGTCATTGTTATACAGTAAAAAAAAATTGCAAGTTTGTTTGTATTTTTAATTAAACGAAAGAGATTTTTTAACAAATGAAAACGTACAAACCTAGTTTGGGGTCTTTAGAAACGAATGAGACCAAAATCGTCTTATTAATTAGGGTTCAGAGTGGTAGAAAAGTTATCGCACGGAACACTAATTCTACGAGTAATGTAGGCCGCAGCAACAACGGATCGGGAACTCTCGAGCAGTGTTAGATAGCTAGGAAATTTGAAAATACGTAAGTAGTGCGGCGAAACTTCACAATCCACAATCTTCTTAAAGAAAAGAATTTTACTTTCCCTAAAACGCCGACAGAGGACCGAGATGCCTTCTCGCAATGGATGGACCGAAGAGACCTTAAACTCAGTATATTTCGGAGTTTACCAGAAAGTGGATTTTAATAATAGGTATTTACCCAACATCATCCATCATTATGTTCATTTGAACATAATCTTATCTTAGTTTATTTTAATTTTTAGCCTGAACATCCAAATATGGACTTCCCAGGAGCGGCCCGTATAGTGTCTGTGGGCAGTCTTCTATATGCGCCTACTCTGTTTTACTGGCAAGTATCCGTTACCTTTTTAAATCAAATTTGATCGTTTAATACGCTCAGTGCATACAAACCGACAAATTGGCCTAGTTGGGAGCGACCCTACCTCCGAAGCCAGCGGTCCTTCGTTAAAATCCCGGTAAGGGCAGATATTTGTGTGATGAGCACGTGTATTTTGTTCCTGAGTCTTGGATGTTTATATATCTACGTATGTATTTCTCTATTTAAGTATGTTTATCGTTGTCTAGTACCCATAGTACAAGCCTAGAGCTTAGTTTGGGGCTAGATCAATTTGTGTGAGATCCTCCCCTGATATTTATTTATTTATTTAAAGCAATGTATATACCCAAAAATTGTGTGATTATTGAACCCCTTAATGTAACTAAGCTATATTAATAATGAGATTTGCCGGTTCAGGTACAAAGCATTGGATGGGAAGTTCCCAGGGAACCACCCAAGGATGGTGGCTACGAAGGTGGTGCTTGACCAGGGCTGCATGACACCCTTACTTCTCGCCGTATTCTTTATTAGTGAGTTTTATTCAAGTACTTGCTAAAACCTGCCCAACCTGGAAACAAGACATGGCAGATTGGTTGACAACACGCAATATTCCAGTCGACCCTAACCAACGAATTTACAAACTAAACCCTGATTTTTAATTGCGTAGAATTCTGACGTTTCTTGGTCTTGCCAGACTACAAAATATTCCTTGAACGTGTGGTGCAAAAAAGTAAAAAAAAAATCTTTAGAATATTACTTATATGATTTACATATTAGAATTTAAAATGAAACAATAAAAAGTTAATTAATACAAAGTAATTTTATTTTAAAATCGCACAATCCATACATAATATTTTGTTAAACAAATTTCAGAGGAAAAAGATAATAGTTGTTGGTATCATTCAGATCATTGTCATATATTACAAACCTTTGGAGTTAAATTATATTATTATATTTAATCATTTTTGTTTTGCGCTTCTATTTTGGAAAAAATAGACTTTAAAATGACAGTTGTCGACTGTCATTCGTCCTGCCAAACTAAAGACGACGCTTTAGGCTGTTTTAGGTCCTTTGCCGTTCCCTTCCGATAAAAAAAAAGACGCTCAGACGTAACGCAACTGACTGAAACGTCATTCGGCTTCTGTCTTGGATGTTCGAATGTTCTCGCTTTCGTTTGCCCGTGTTATTTTATTTTTACTGTTATTATTGATTTTATTGTTACTTTCTTTGTTAAATTTTAGTTTCTTTGTTAAGTTTTCCTGTGTTGTTTCGCCGGATAATTTTATATTTTTTATTGGTCAAAAGTCCAACTTAACCTAACCTATTTAATAGCCTATGCAACTAATGTAATATGTAACGGTTTAAGCACAAATACATTTTTGCGAAATGAAAGTTTGTAACGATATAGTTTGTCAAATGATGATTTGGTCATAAGTCGGGATACCGATTTGTTTACTCTACCTTATGTATGTGGAATAGCAACAAATTTAAATGAAGGCCAAAAACGTCAACAGTTAAAAAAATGTTTGTTACTCCTGAAACGTCAGAATGTGATAGCTGTCAGATGGCTGTCAGAATTCTACGCAATTAAAAATCAGGGCATAACTTGCAAAACAAACAAACATTAACAATATATACCATTGAGTAAAATTCGATTTTACTGCGAGCGTGAGACAAGCGTTTTAATTTAAAAAAAAACATCATATTTTGGTATATTTAACTTTTTACTTTGAATTTTTTGATTTTGTTTGTTATATACAAAATATGTATGTGTGGTTTAATTTTTAGGTTTCCTATCAGAAGCACTACGTGCCAAATGAATTAAAATATCGCGTATAGAATCGCGATTGTATAGGTATGTCTTTGTTCCTAGGTATATAGACATAAACGCTAAATACCTCTTTAGTAGGTAATACGTCTGGAGCTCAAAATAACCAAAATTCTATACACTGGTGCATATACATACATATTAGCTAACGTATGACTCATTACATTTCCAGACGTTTTCTGGTCTGTGTTCATATCAACCAACTAACTTTACTTTCGACGAAAAGCTGAAGTTACTATGTGCTCCGTAATTGTCCGGTATATATTCAGTATGTACTCTTACTCGTATTATAAATTGTTATTTGTGAATAAAGAGAAAAAAAACACGACACAATAATATTACAAGTAAACTGATCTAACAAATATTGAGAAAAAAATACTGTGCTCTAGGTGCTGAAATACAGAGTGTGGCTTCGGGTTCAGGAAACTAGCCACTATTACCGTTGGTCCCCACTAGGTAAACCTGTATCGTGGGGGCCGAAAAAGTTTTAACCAGTAAGTTATTGTCCACGGTTGACAGGAGAGGATGTTTAAATAGGTATTATATATTAATCTACATAATAAAAATGAATCACTGAATGTGTTGCTAAGCGCAAATCTCGAGAGCAGCTGAACCGATTTCGCTAATTCTTTTTTTATTGTGTTTGTTACTGTCACGAAAAGGTTCTTATGAAAGAAATAAACTGAATAATCCACCGAGAAATTCAGAAAATTGCAGCGGGGCGAGGCCGCTAGTTATATATATATATATATATATATATGTGTGTATCTAGTTTTACTATTTACGTCTCTACTCTGCAACTACTATAGGCTATATATAATTAATATTATAAAGAGATTAATTGTATGTCTGTCTGAGTGTTGGGGTCAATCGCTGAAACTACTAAACGACTCCAAAAGCTATATTTATTTTAGACTGAGAAACTTTTATTTTTATTATTATTATTGTAAGAGGAGCATGCATCTTTCGGTACCTGTGTCCTAACTCCTCTGATCAACAATTCCTAAAATTCACGTAAGTTTTATTTAACGTACTTATCCCTTTGGACACTTCCTAAATTCCCACTTTCATATAATATCCTCTTCCTGAAATTCCCACTTTCATATAATATAATATCTACTTCCTGAGATTCCCACTTTCATGTAATATCTACTTCCTGAAATTCCCACTTTTACAAAATTCTCAGTCCATATGTCGTTATTGCGGGAGCAATAACAAATCTATTAAAGAACACATATAACAGACTGTCTGTTTAGAATAAACGGACTATTCTGCCTATACATTCTAAGCCTCTAAGAAGCTCTTCATATCTAGCACGATGTTTTCGCTGGAAAAGGTCAATAAAACTTTTCTTACACTGTGTAAACGCTTACCTATAAGTCAATGTGTTTTCCATTTGAACTCAAATTTAATTTAGATAATTATGTTTGTATGTTTTTTTTTTGTACGATGGCCAAACTTTCGCTGAGAGATAGATTTGGGCACTGTAGTTTATTTATAGCGTCTGGAATTGCCTGAAGATAATATATTTGAGCACTGTGGATGACTTGAACAATTTGATCACTTACGCTGACTCTACTAGAGAACGCCCGATGGTTTCACTCATAGAAAATGACCCCAATTCTCATCTAAATAAAAAAAACATTTGTGGAACTGCACATTTAGCGGAAATATAACAAAAAGGTGGGCATTTTAGGAAATGGTATTTTAGTAAGTGTCGTTTTTGGGAACGTTCCTGTGATTATTTATTTATTTATTTATTTATGTACCGAAAGGAAGAATCCCCTAAAAAAGTGGGAGTTTTAGGAAATGACATTTATAGGCAGTAGTGATTATAGAAAATGAGTAAGAGATGAATAGGTATTTTGGTAAGTGTTAATTTTGGGAATTGTTAATCAAAGGAGTTAGGACACAGGTACCGAAAGGGCATATTTTAGCTTTTTCTTGCGCATCTGGCAGCTGTACAATAACCAAAAACTAAAAACCCGTAAAGAGTTGTCATCTTCAAAACTTTGTTAAAAATATGTGTTTGTTTTAGAATTTGAAATCAAAGGTTTTTAATTAATGTGAGTACTTATTTAAATTTATTTCCAGTAATGGGCTATCTCGAGAGCAATGAAGACGTGTTCAGTGAGCTCCGAGATAAATACAAGACGGCGTTTGTAATGAACCAGTGCTTCTGGATCCCTGGTCAGACTATCAACTTTGCGCTAATGCCGCCAAACATGCGGATCGTGTTCATCTCCTGCGCATCCTTCATCTGGATCAACGTGATGTGCTTTATCAAGAGACAGAAGACGACAGAACCGAAGAAGCTATAGATAGAAGGATTAGTTAATTACATGATCAGCTTGTCGCCTACGTATAGAAATGGGCTAAAAATAGGTAAATATTAGTAGCAAAACGTGGTTTGGACGAATGGCCATTTGCTAGGTATATGATTTCAATGGCGGTATTTCAAAATAGGATTCTTTTTTAAGGAAGTTTGTTTGTTTGAATGATGAATGCAGAGGAAGCTGAAGTTCTATGATTGCACCTGGGGTTCCCATAATCTTTGGCTACCTCATTAGGATTATGTAGTCTATTCCGACTAGTGACACTTACATTATTAGTTCTATTACATTCAACGAAGAGGGTTTCCGTAATAAAAAACCTAAGTATAAATCATAAAAATAAAATAAAAACAAATTCAATCAATAGAAGGAACTTAATTTCAATTACTTTGTCTATTCAAAAAATGATTTATACTTAGGTATAGTCCATTCAACTGCATTAAATTAAACCCTGCATTATTATTGCATCTACTTGGAAAAAAATGACCAGGTAGTTCCATTGAAAACCATCTTCGTTGAATGTAACTAATCGAAAAAAAAGTCCGTCTAGTTCCATCAATGGAACTAATAATGTAACTAGTCGGAATAGACCTTGTTAGGGGAGATGTGTGTAATACGATTCCTGTAGGGAAAATGATTCCCTATCGGATTCGAGTGAATATTAGCGTCATCTTTCCAAATACTCCATAACCGCCTCGCCAGCTGCCTCTCCAAGTGACATGGAAGTGGGAGCACTAAGCGTGCTTTTATAAGATACAAATTTATAACTCTTTCTTATCCATGGTAAGCCTATTTTCAACGGTTTATTACTTTCTGCATGCTGAGTTTTATTGAAATGTTTCATTGGCGGATTCCATTGAGGTTCAGTAAATACTGAACAACAACAACTTCGTTTTTTTTAAGATGAGAATAAGTGCCTGTATTTCGCATTCGTTTTTCCGTTTAACGAAGTCAAAATTAGAAATTTATAGCAATTGCTACTTTACTATAAGTAATTAATGACAAAAATTTAAATATTTGCACAAATATTTTCTCAGTATTGGCTACGTTATTAAAGGAAACTGGTGCGAATTTGACCGTTATTATTCTCATCTTAAAAAAACATCTTAGCCTGACTGCGAAATGTGGTTACAGAATTACCAACAAGTTTAGAGTTGTTGGTAATTCTGTAACCACATTTCGCAGTCAGGCTAAGATGAGTTGACGTCGTCAGATCGGCGGGCAGACAGTGGATTCGTGCAGCACAGGATCGTGGTGAGTGGCGCGACAAAAGGGAGGCCTATACCCAGCAGTGGGAAGATACGGGCTGATTTGATTGATTGATTAGAGTTGTTGGTATTCTGTTGCTTTGGGCATAAAGGCGTGACGTTATGTATGTATGTAAAAAAACGAAGTATAAACGATGTTTGAATACCGCATGTTGAATAAGGAAAGTAAAATTTGCCATTACTTCGAAAAATCCTCGTATCTCATAATTCGTAACGTACGATTTTAAACTTATTTCTTTTCACATTAAAGTTTAAAATCGTACATCACGAAATATGAGATACGAAGTTTTTTCAAAGTAGCAACGATTATTTTGTAGATGCCTTGAAATTTAGTGCTTGAGGTAAAATAATCCCTTTTTGTATATGTATAAAATGATTCCTGGGATCAAATTAGGCCATTAGCAAATTTATAAGGGTCATAGATCCCACTTAACATCACGTGACCGGTGGGCTCGTTTGTCTTTTCCTTATATACATAGGTACCGTATATTTGAGTATTTTATGCTGTTCATGCAGCGTGTTTATAAACGAAAAACCACTTTTAAATGTTTGTTACTATTATTTAAGGTTTAATTTTGTTGATTTAGTGTTATTTAATTTAAAAAATGTTAGGTATGCTTACATATTTTCGTAGTCTTAGGCAATACATATGATTTAAATAAACTGCTGTACGTATTTTTTATTAATTTTAAATATCACAGTTTCCCTAGGATCATTTTGACCCTACCCTAGGGTTCATTTTGTATATACAAGCAGGGGTGGGCAAAACAAAAATTTTGCTTTAATTGAAATACAAATTATAAAATAATATCTCGCAAGTATTTAAAATACAAATACAAAATATCTTTAAGTAGGTGTATATGAAATATACAATACAAAATACAGTATCTATTATAGCTATTTTTATTTGAAATACAAAATACTATATAAAAAACTGTAAAATAATCAGTTGACATTAACAATTTAACGTACAGTTACAGGTACAGTGTTACCAACTCTAAAGATCGACATATTTAGCGGTAACCATTTTGCTTACGAAAGCTATGAAAGCTGTCGAGCGCTTTTTTCTTCAGAACGCACCCATTAAATAAAACGCTAAATGAAGGTTAAGTGTATTTATGTTAAAATGTATTTCGAAGCCATAAGTATTTGAAATAATATACTCTACAAAATAACTCGGCGTCAGGTATTTCAAATACGAATAACAAATTACATTTTAAGCAAGCAATAAAATTGAAATACAAAGACGAAATACGTATTTTTATTTCAATTACGTATTTTAATTACAAGTAGTTGAAATACTGCCCAACCCTGCTTACATGTGTATAAAATGATCCCTTAGAAAGCATGACGTAATTAATGAACCATGTACAAATCACGAGTACATAACAGAAAGATATGTAAATTCACCATTGTTAACATTTTTAATGTTGTGAACTTTGACCACATTATTCTTTTCCCTTAAGGGGGTCATTTTGCACACATGTCCCCTTAGGTATAAAATTTTGTCTGTTATTCCGGTCTTTCGATTATATCTGATGCTCTGTGATGTACATAGAGTAAGGAAAGTATTGCAATAAGTATGCATTTTGTTTTATACTTGCCGTACGCTTTATAATTAATTTATTTGTTTTGAAGTTTTTCTTTTTAAATTGTTTTATTTTTCTGACTGCTTTTATAGTCTTGCTTTTGTAATGTTTTACTTTTAGGGCGTTATGATGCTTGGGTCATTTTGCTAATAGGACATGTTAGAAGGTCTGATTATAGACCTTTTTGCATTTGCATCGTTTCGGTACGAAAGGAAAACGATGGCCTTACTGTTAATTTGATCTAAGTAAAAGCGTTGAAAAAGTTTTACAAGGCAAATTGGGGCAATTGCATCACGATACTTTTGAATTCTTTTTTACATTATTCTTGCAGTTTAATTTACCAATGAATAAAATAGCATTGTCTAGCAAACTTAATAGTATTTTTTTGTACCTAAGTACCAATTTCACCATACCACTAACACCACCAACCACGTGGTTATGTTAACCACTTAACCGACGATTAGAGCGTTAACAGTTGTCAAAATATATGAACTAACAGTCGATTAACATCGTATGGTGAACTTGGTACCTACTATTTAGGGTAAATGCGTTTTTATTGCCTATGAGCTTAATTAATTACCAATTTCACCATTTTTTTTTATTTTTTTTTTATGTTACGGGGAAGGCACACGAGCGCTCAGGCCACCTGATGGTAAGTGGAATCTGAGACCCATAGACATTTGAATTCTCAAGACTATAATCCTAAGACCTCAAATGCGTTGCCAACCCTGAGGACTAAGATGGAATGCCTCTATGCTAGTAATTTCACCGGTTGTCTTATCCCCACACCGGAACACAACAATGCGAACACTGTTGCTTGGCGGGTGGTTAATGGATAAGATGGTGGTAGCGATCCGGACGGACCCTGCACAGGGTCCTACCACCACTAAAACCATACGATGTTAACCACTTAACAGACGATTAGAGCGTTAATAGTTGTCAAAATGTATGAACCAACAGTCGATTAACATTGATTAAAGGGTGATGGGCAATTTTGTATGGACCCCGTCCCCCCCCCTCCAACAGTAACGGGCTGCAGGTCTATATGTTCATTAGGACCCAATAAAAGACAAAATACTTATCTTCGTAGCAAAATCAATGGGAATTTTTTAATGAAAACAAAGGGCCAGGCAAGGCAAATCATCTACATACGTGTTCATTTTCAAACAAATTCCATAGTTCCATACGATAAGATTATGATTTTTCAAGAAAACCCCATACATATGGTGATCGTCGCCATAGAAAAAATACATCATATTGCCAAGATCTATAAACTGGCACATGTTTCATCACTGTTGGTGGGTGGGGACATTTTTACCCATCGTCCTTTAACATCATATGGTGGAATTGGTACCAAGGCTTTGAATGGAAATATCCATTCTTGGAACCGACTTATTTTGTTATAATTTAATATGAAAAGCTTATTTCAAAGTTGTAGAGCTGTCATTTCTTTTTGAGAAATATCTATGTTTTCACTCAAATAACGAACCTAGAAACCTACCTAGGTATATACAACGTGTTACAAAATAATCCGTAAAAAAGAAATTACTAAAGTAGTGTCAACCTTTATTAAGTAACGTCAGTTCAGTATCTTAGGTATACTTACAGTATACTAGGGTTGACACTACTTTCGTAATTTCTTTTTTACGGATTATTTTGTGACACTTTGTATAAATAGTATATGGTGATATTTTTTGAAAGCTACGTTTCCATTTACCGATCACAATCACAAGGATTGTTATTTAAAAAGATAGAGCATAATGCATTTATAGCTCATCCAAGTTTAGGTAAGTGATAGGCCTCTCCACCGAAAACTTCATAGAAAATTCAGGCTTATCACGAAATGGGGATGACATGGACAATTATGGGTGATGATTCAAAAGCGCATGCATGAAAGGTATAAATGAAAGCAGGAGATTACAACTGCAACATGTTATCGCTATCCCTAAGTCCTTTCATTTGTAAACAGGTGTTTAGAAAAGGATCGCATTATAGTCAACCTTCATACTCAACTAGATGTTAACTGCATTTTGAAATTGTCTTCAGTGGCCCGTTTCACGAAGCTACAAGTTTTAATTACAAGTGGAACTCTACAAACAAACAAACATAATGTCACGCCTTAATTCCCGGATTGGGGTAGGCAGAGCTACATAAATCTCAACAACTTTAAAAAGACTTTTGCTTATATTTCTGTAACCACATTTTGCACAATCCGGCCAAGAAGTTTAGGTACTAGTGTAATATTGACAGGTTGCAAGCCCCTCGCCTAACAGTACTACAAGCCTTTATTCCCTTAGTCGCCTCTTACGACATCCACGGGAAGACATGGAGTGGCACTATTCTAACCTGGCAACCACACGGGAAGTGGAACTCTGTTTCTAGAAAAAGGAGTTAGAAAGATTTCCGCTTGTAATTTGTAACTTGTAGCTTCGTGAAGCGGTCCTCAGGATGTTAATTTGTTATGTAGGTACAGTAATAAATATAGGTAGCTTTGCCTTTTACATGTTATCGTGTTGAATTTAACGCGGCCGCCATTACTGTCAAGTAAATAAGAGCTATCGTAACGTTGACAATAGGATAACATGTCAAAAGCAATATTGTTTTACCGCTTAGAATGTTGGCGCTGTTGGGCACAGAAACTTTAGGAGAGTTACATGCTTGGATGGTTAAGACCTTTGGTGGCATATCGTGGTTCTAGAATCCATGGAGTCGCTATTCCCTAATTATTTCATACCACTTTGATTTTTAATTTCAGTATTGTCATATTTAAAAAATCATTAATAACCGCTGAAACAATTCGGGATATCTCCCGAAGTGAAAGCTTTATAAACAAACAAATATTAGTAAGTACCTATCGATAAACCGAAACAGAATGTCTTAAATAGTTTATTTTGAAATATGATAGTACTGAAAGTTAAAATCAAGGGGGTATGATTTTGACCTTCAGTGTTATCATATTTCAAAATTAACTAAAGTATATAAGCTATTATTTAGTAATTATAGTTAACTATATGTAATTAGGGAATAGTGACTCCATTGATTCTAGAACCACGACATGCCACCAAAATCCCAACCCTAGTAGTAGCAATAAATAATCTAATCTAGGTATATTCTCTTTGGCACTGTACTTCACGCAATTTGTTTCAAGCTTATAACATTTCCCACAAGTGCACTTAACAGCATAAGATTCTAAATGTACAAACTTAGATAGATGGTTGGTAAAAAAATGAATACACAATCACTAAATTTTTAAACAATTTATTCAACTACAACAAAAAGCATAACTTTTTATAACTAAATCAGTCTAAAAATATTCTATCTCCTGCAATGCTAACTAACTACGACTCAAATATTTCATTTAAAAAGAGTAAATCCAGCTACAACCTATAGTGCATTTATTGCTATCGTTAACGGTATCATATCATGGGTTGTTCATATACTTTGAATGCAATTTCAATATGATTCAATATTTCGAGAGGGCCTATTAGGCCGGTGCCGCGGTGTGGCCGTCAAACTAACGTTTAACCTAGTACCTAGAAGGCTCAATTCATATCAATAGTGTGTGTGTTTGTACTATTTTTATAACGTGTCTTAAGAGGATTGTGAAGCGATGCTTAAATCGCGTAGCTGTCAAAAACAATCCATACAAATTTAGCTCCGGGAGATAACGTTCCTCACCCCCTAAATCTAATATGTTGTAGATTTTATGAAGAACTAGTTATATTTTTTTCTCTTTCCTATAAATATTTTCTTGGTAAGGAAAACCTAGTCCTAGTTTTTCATAATATCTACAACATATTCAAAAATCGTAAAAATCGGACAATTGTTAAGGGTTAGAAAAACGTTATCGCATTTTGTATGTTTTTTTTTTGCTTCAGTCCTCTTAAATAGTACTCCCACCTCCTTTATCCTCGTAAGAACCGGTTTGCTATAGGTGGTAAATAATCCAGGCAATTTGGTTTAAACAATAAGTTCATTTTGATTTGTTTCAAAATTGAAAGTGGCATTTAAGAGCAATGGCATTCAAATTCCTACCCACAAAAATAACCCTGTTTGTAGTTAGGTGGGCCAAATCGATGCGGGGCCTCACGAGGTTATAGCGTTCGGCTGGCTATCGCTGTCACACTCGCACTCACAACTGACAGTATATTTGTCACTCGTGTTTCACATAAACACGAGGATTGCCTGCCAATCGCTATTAATGATCAACCCCCTATTTCACCATCCTGGCAATGACAGGTGACAGGTGACATTTTATAGCAGCGTGTTAACTTTGCAATGTATACCAAATTGTCACCTGTCACGTGTCAATGTCATGATGGTAGGGGGCAGGTAGTACTGTACCTACACACATCTTCTAATACACAATATATTGTCTGACTATCAATTTCAATCTTCAAATGGATCATGAACTAGTATGCATGCATTTCAATTGTCGATAATTTATACAATGATTGATTTTTATTTACAAATGGCAACAATTTGATTTCAATAATTTAACAAATGTTTCATCCCGCGCATTTTCATAAATGTACTATATACCCAAAAAGGTACTATTCATTGGTAGTATACAGATTACTTATATCATTAATAATTATACAATTGATTTAATAAATTACTTTTGACACTTATAATGATACTGCGCTACTATCTCACAGCAGTGTCAGAAGCAGAGCTAAACCTTGGTGTTGATGTAGCCGAACGCATTTGATAATTAGTCAACCGTGACATTATTTAACCACTTTTTCACTCTATTCTTATGATCCTAAGTTCAAAAGGGGCAAATAACATCATCGGTATACGTTATATATAAAGTTCATTGTTAACATTACCTCTTTCGATTCCCTAACCACATCAATTTACTATATAGCATTAACCACTTTTAGCTGACCACTAATAACGGACACACAACTAAGATCATAGGATAACATAGTTGTTTTTAAAGAATATGCATAAAAAACAGACGATTTGAGAACCTCCTTCATATTTGAAGTCGGTTAACAAAGAATAACCTCTTATCTTCTTTCGCATAAGAAACAAGTGTGTAACATTATTGGTTCTTGTCCAATATTGGTGGTAACCTACGTTAGTGGTGCTAACAATGAACCTAATAAGTATAGTTTATCTTGACTTGGTTATGTCAAAAGAAGTTTCACCAAGATGTAACTATTTACTCGTACATAATCACTATTTAAAGTCGCTAGCGAGTCCGCATGTATAGAACAAACGGAGTTTCGTATTAATCTTAGTTTCAAGAGTGAAATACAATTTTGATATAACAATTAAATAAGAATTCTGATCGGAAATAACATTTAGATGATAGTAACACGAAAAAAATCGAGCGCTTTTAAGTTTCGTGTGAACGTTAATTTTAACTAAGTAATTAACTTTTTTTCGGCAAAAACGAATTCCCGATCTAGTCTGTTTGATTATTGACAAAATCGATCTCAATGCAACGAATCTATTGTAAACTAAAATTGAAACTACGTCTTAACAAAAGCCAACCGGCGACTTTAAAAATTAAATAGGCACAAATTAAATAGGTATGTTGCGATTTAGTTGTTTAACATAAAGCTATTATCCTTGCCTTGATATATAGGTAATGGTTTATCGGTGATACGTGAACTATGTAGCTGTATATTTTGACATAACCAAGTCACACGTTCACAGCGCAGAAGTCTTAGGGCCGTATTGATAAACTAATCTCAACTCTAAAGCTCATCTCAAGATGCGTGAAAAAATACAGGCTTCTATGGATTCATTTCTGACGCATCTTGAAACGAGCATTACAGTTGAGATCAGTTTATTAATTATTTTCAAAATCAATGTCAATTTCATGCAACATAATGGAGACATAATACTTTAGTCTTTTAAATATCAATTAAATATCTGATTCAAAAGGCAGAGAAAAACTTTTGAAATATTAGTGTAAATAAATAACATCACAATTTAAAAACAACTCAATAATATCTGTTTGATACAAAATGTGTTTGAGTACTGGGTGAGGCACAAAGCTCGCTACAAAATTAAAGTATTAATCTCGTGAGACCCGGTGGTCCACAGGACATAATCAAGGTACTTTATCGATGTAATTATAAAGTTCATTTTTATTTGTTTCAAAGTTAAAATGCCATTTAAGAGCAAAGGTAGTTAAACTTTATTTCCTTGCAATTAGATTCAAATTCCCACTTACAACAAACTTCTTGTACTATGATGGGCGTGAGTAGATTATAAACTTTAATTTTGTATCAATATACGTACTGGAGCCCTTTACGACCGCGTCAACAAACAATTAATTCAGGCCATACCTTCCTGGGAGGTGGCAACGTCAGACTTTTATAATGAAATCTTGAACATTGTATAAAAATACTGACCAAGTGACACTCAAATTTGTGGTCTTAAGTTTCTGTAATTAATAAGATATAATTTGTTTATTTGTTTGGTCAGCCACTTTAACTATACTGTAAATCAGGAGATTACAGTATCTGTTGTTTAAATACAGCATAATATAATAATTAATTGGTTTTCAAGATTGACCCGGTAGCAGAAGTGGTATAAAACAGTGGTACAATACATATAAAAACATAAAATACATTTGTACTCTACTATTATTAAATGATTTCTAGACTGCCACATAGTTCAGGAATAATCACAATTATTAATAAACGGGATTTGATAATAAACTCAGAGGTTACAACGTCGCAGGACAGTATCGCCTCTAGAGAAATAATTATCACAGAGACTAAACGTTCTTGTGATGTCAGTTTGATTTAAACTGTATTGCGCATAGAAAACACTTTCATAAAATATAGCTATACTCCAAAAAAGACGTTTTACGGAAGACATTTTTAACAGGCCTCAGTTGACATAAGCTATTCTAAAGGAAACTATAACTAGCACGACCCGTCGTCCCGCAACGACAACAGTAACAATGATCGAACTTGCGTATTGTGCAGATAACATGACCTTAACATGAATACTGATCGTTAACAACCGTATATATTTATTACACATTTATAAATTTCTCACATATCTATTTTGAATTAAGAACGAGGAAAAAACATCAGAAACAACTACGACTAATATAGGAGATAGAAAGTACAGAAATAAAAAATATAAAACTTAATTTCAGAAAAGCTGCAAGCCGTTGGAAAGTCCTAATCTAGTTCAATCAAAATATATCTACTTGATCCTATTGAGTAACTATATTGCTGTATGGAGGCACTTAATATAACACTCGTAATTATTATTCAACACTTTGTGAATAGATTTGTCTTTTCATTATAAAATGTGATGGTCTTTTTACAGGCTAGCCTAAGTTTGTTTGCTCTAAAGTTAATGATTTGATCGGAGCCAACATAAATAAATAAACATATATATATAGTATATGTGCAATGTTATTAATTATTTAATTAAATTTGTTCTTCAAAACTGCCAGAGCTCAAAATTACAAGAAATAAAAAGTAAAGCTAAGAAGTCGTTAGAGAATCGCGACATTTAGTATAGTGTATTTGGATTGATCAAGAAAATGAAGCTCTGCTTTGTATCAACTGCTTTAAAATATCTTTGGCATGGAATTATTTGGATATAAGAATTCATAAATTCAGTATTACATAAAATCCTGTTACAAATCTGAAGCATTACATCCATAACAGTTCATCAAAAATACGAACATTTACACAAAACCATCAACTTAAAGAATATATGATTTACAATAACAATTCTCGTCCCAAATGTATTGTTGAGCTTTTGGAATTTTTCACTTAAGATATGAAATAATGAGATCCTCAATCGAGTATAGATTACTAAATTCAACCGTCATAATTTAACATAACGTCAATGATAAATTTAACAAAACATATAACAATTGTAATGCTATTGATGTTTTCTTTGTAAGTAGCTGTATTCAAATGTTAAATACACCTATTACACGAGAGGTGTTCAGGCCTTGCACCTTTCGTATATATGTTCATAAAAATATGTAGAAAACTTAGTAAACTGTACATGATCGGGACTTAGGCTACGGTCCTACGGTGTTCCCGCGGGAGTCTAGAGCGAGTTTGTGATGTTTTGGAAGAGCCGCTTGCCCCACCACGTCTCCAGGTCGAAGGGCTGGAAGTCGCGCAGCCCCGCGCTCGGCGCCTCGTGGTAGTACAGGCTGGCCGGCGGCGCGGGCGACGAGCTGCCCGACCCTGCGACAATACTTTTTTGACCCAGAGGTAAGAGAGACGACACTCGCCCAGCGAACCAAGCGTGATTGTGTTAGATTGGCAAGGACTAAAAACAGTGATAGCCCAAGTATTCCACGTCTTAGGCTACGTAACTCCTAATGCGTCAAAACGCCAAAATGTACCGTCAATAAGTACACAATCCTGTAAGAAACTCTTTGATGCAAACTCACACTTTCTCAGTCTCTCTTATTTCAAAATGAAAACTTAAACAAAACTTTAAAGTGGAGTCCGGCTAGGCGGGGCTATTACAACTAAGAGCCTGTTGTTTAAATAAATAAATAAATATCAGGGGACACTTTCACACAAATTTACCTAGTCGCAAACTAAGCTCTGGCTTGTACTATACTTAAATACATAGAAAACATACAAGACTCAGTAACAAATATTCGCGCTCATCACACAAATATCTGCCCTTAACGGGATTTGAACCCAGGACTGCTGGCTTCGGAGGCAGGGTCACTCCCAACTAAGCCACCGTGTCGTCGTTTGATCAGTATTTAAACTAACTAATTGTTAAATCTCATCTTATTGTTCTCCCCCCCCCCCTTCCCTTTAAGAGATCCCTTAAAGGGATAAGTCCGCCTTTGTACATTCCTGTTATGTTTCTGTTTCGTTTTTTACTTTGTTATCTTTTGTTTGTGCAATAAAGACTTTACATTTGCGGGTGGTAGGACCTTATGCAGGGTCCGTCCGGATCGCTACCACCATCTTATCCATTAACCTACCGCCAAACAGCAGTGTCCGCATTGTTGTGTTCCGGTTTGGGGATAAGACAGCCGGTGAAATAACTAGCATAGAGGCATTCCATCTTAGTCCTCAGGGTTGGCAATGCATTTGCAGTCTTAGGATTGCAGTCTTGTGAATGCGAATGTCTATGGGTCACAGTTTCCACTTACCATCAGGTGGCCTGTGTGCTCGTTTGCCGTCTCAATGCCATAAAAAAAAAAAAAAAAAATACATACATATTCTTTAAGTACCTAAATTTCTATATAAGGGAGCAAGAGTTTTACCACATTTTATTCCTTTAAAATCTTTAAATGACGCAGTTACCTCTTAGGCAATTTGCTATTGCCCCACCCCACCTAACTATACAAGATGCATGTTGGAAAATTAACTTTTCAACAGTTGCTCTGCATTTAAAATAATAACATGCAGGAAAGCATACAAAAACCCCTTTGCAAAGACAATGGGCACTTAAGATTATTTCGCCTAATTTAAATTAGTGTTTAGGTGAAAAACTCAAGTAAAGGGCCATATATGTACTATGTATGTATATATTGACTATGTATGTAGTTATAACACATCTGTATAGACCGTTTGACATTCTATATTTAAAATTTGACATTATCAGGGCTCGGACTTTTCATCGCACGGTAAGATGAAAGAAAATTATGGAGTCGATATTACAATTAAACTTTAGTCATATACACACTCATACTCGTTCCTGTTCCTAGTCTCGTGTTTTATATTTATCATGCTGTAACTATTTTAACTTATTTACCTACCTAATTTTACAGACTATACTGTTGCGATAGACCTTTATCAAACTGGCCGTTTTATCAAGATAAATACAATACAATACAATACAATAAAAATACTCTTCATTGAACACCAAAAATAATCAGAATACGGAACAGTACATTTAATAAATTTATTTACCTTATCAGGATTTTGAATCACTAATTCCTGTAGCTACATTCTCTATGGATAGTACGAACTAGGAGCCCACTTAATGTTCATATTATTTTTATAATTTGGCCCGTAATGTAATAAACTTTGACTTTTTTTTTATAATGTAATCATTTAGTGTTATTAAAATTAATGATTATGAGTATGAATATGACTAAAGTTTTGATTTTAATATCGACTCCAATATTTTCTTTCATCTTACCGTGCGATGAAATATCCGAGCCCTGGTCATTATCCATATTTGTTGTAAATTATATGCGCATTGTGCTTAATAATATCATGAAACTTTTTTTATATTGGTAACACTTACCAGAACTGGAAGGTGTTGATGGTTCACTGTCTCCATATGCAGACTGTGCCCAAGCTGAAAACAACAAAAATACATACATAGAGTTGATCAATCAATTAATCAAAATCAGGGGACAATCTCAGACAAATTGACCAAGTCCCAAAGCTACTATACTATAGGTAAGACAACGACACCAGTACTCGACAAACAACTCTTATTCAAAGAATCAATCAAAGCAATCAATTTATAATCCTTTGATCTTCCAATTAAAAGCTTCTGTCCATGATTGGTGCATGTCAGCTAAAAGTGTCGAACACTGGTGTTGTTACCTTACTAGACAAATATAAACAATGTTTCAGGAACAAATACTCACACCCACCACAAAAGTATATTAGCCTTCGCAATGAAAGCTTTAAATCAAAATAGGAGCAATATTTTGATAGAAGAGTTTAAAACAAAGTTGATCATACATACATACATACATACATAACATCACGCCTTCATTCCCAGAGTGGAGTAGGCAGAGCTACAGAAATACCAACAACTCTAAAAAGACTTGTTGATAATTCTGTAACCACAGTCTGTACAAGTAGCCTAAGATGTTTACTAGTTTATTAGTGACAGGTTGCAAGCCCATCGCCTAACAGTACTAGAGGCCCTTATTCCCTTAGTCGCCTCTTACGACATGCACGGGAAGACATGGAGTAGCACTATTCTAAACCGGCAACCACTCAGGCAAACAAAGTTGATCAAAGAGACAAAAATAATAACAACACAAGTAAAATCAATGTATTAAGCTATGCTAGCTAGTTTCATAGTATCATAACTCATATTTTCCCTATACGAGTTGCCGTACTCACTGGAAGCATTCTGCATTCTGCGGTTCAGCATCCTGTCTTTTTCATAAAGTACAAAAAATTATAGAGGCATAAGATGTTTCACTGAACCGCAGAACGCAGAACTATATCTAGTGTGAAGGGTCAATGCCTGGGCATATTCCTCTGTTACATTTGTTATTATCCAGGATATGGAAATTAGATGAAAGCTAACGAGATAAAGGGGCATTTCCAAAAAAAGTGTACAACGTTAAAGACCAAATTAAGAAAATTTAATTATTTCCATTTCGTCACTAAAATTAGCCATACATTTAAATACGTTAATATTCGTGACTAAATGGAAAATTTTAAATTTTCTTAATTAAGTCTATATCGATGTACACTTTTTTTGGAAAACGCCCAAAGATTGAGTAGGACAAGATGAGAGCAGTATGTACGCACTTGCCCTTGGCCTGTCTCGGAGTTAAAGTTGTTTAGAATTGGCAAAGGTAAAGTCTGTCAATGACTGAAGCATTAATAAAATTAGTTTAGCTAAAACTATGCAAAAATGATGTTCGGCCACTAAAGAGTCTGTTCTTAATTACTGGTGTAAAATAGTGACATCAGCATACTTTGAGAAACAATGTGGGCCATTAGCAACCTGAATGTGTTGGAAGTACATAAACATTAAAGAAAACATACAATTAATAAATCTTATATGGAAATATACAGTCCAGACTGATGTACCTTACAAGGTCTAAATGGAACATAGCTTTTACCTGCAGCATCTCTCTTCTTATCAGAGTTTATAATATACCCCATTGGTTTAGGTACCTACCTATCTTAATAGGTTTTACGGCTGCTGTATTAGTTTTTGGTTTGACAGCATTTGTTCTATTCCAATCATACACCTTTAAATTTTTCATTATTTTAGAGAAAAGTATAGATCGCAAAATTGTAATAAAATTAGAGAAAGTTTACTACTACCATAATTAAAAAGGCTAAAACCAGTTTTTCTGGATTTTTGCATGTACGCCCGTTTAGTATGCCTGCGACATGTTTTATCACAAGTCATAATTTTTATATTGCTGAAACTATAAACTACTTAGAATTTCTTAACAATCTAGCATTTTAATGTAACAATTAGTTCATGTACCTGATTGTGGATGTATTTTGTAGTTTTAAACTCTGTTTCTAAATAAATCGATTAATAAAGCTAGGTTAGGTTAGGTTAGTTCTATAAAAATACTCTAAAAATATTGGTTTTATTATATATTGTGGTAATTATGACAATCGACTTGGTCTAACCCATCTTTTTTAATAATCATTTTGTAAATATCAAACACTTCATTAAAAAAGTTCTAGTATGTGTTACAGTAATAACTATATTAAGTAAAACACAAATAAACTTACTTTCACTTATAAACCTGATCATTTCTTCGTGTTGCGGCGTTATCACGTGGTGTTGTATTCTTTGATGTACTGTTTTTTTACCATTGGAATGAAATACTGGTTTAGGCATGCTGAAAGAATACAATACTTATTAATAAGAGATTGATTCATAACAGAACAAGATAAACGTTAATTCCTAAATCTATCCACATTTTATGCTCAATAATAAGCATGTAACAATAATAGAATATTGCAATTTCAAATGAAATAAACACAGCTCTTTCAGGTTATGTAAAAACACTGATGAAATAATTTGAAACAACCAACTTCAACAGTAAAACATAACCATCAACGTACTTGATAACTTCTCCATTATCGGATTCAGATGACTTCCTATTGACATCTTTACGACTATCTAGTCTATCCAAATTCTGTGAAAGACCTGCAAATAAAAATACTTAAAATGACACCACTGCATGTCACGAGAACACGGCATTGCCGCAAAGTGTGTAAAAACTAAATGAAGATCATTATTATTACCCCTTCTTGTTTTGGCAACAATTTTGCTGGGTCCTTTCGAGACTGTATACATTTTATAATTTTGACCCGCAAGTAAAAAACAAATGGAAAAATCGCGCTCGGCACGAGTTATGAGACCAATCCAATCCAATCAACCAATCATAAACTAAATGTTGTAATATGAAAAAATATGTCAAAGCTTGCGATTTTTCATCGACTCGAGCTTTAACTTAAACGTAACAAAGCTTTCCCTTGAAACCAAAACATTCTATGAATAACTAGTTAAATTCAATGTTATTTATTACAATAAGTTGTATATAAATTTTTATATAATATAAAGTGCTCTTAATAAAATGATGTAATGGCAACATCTTATAAGTTTATCGTTCCGTTTTACGCAATATTATTTCTCTACTGGTTCGATTTTGTACCGATTGTAAATATATAAAGAAACATAATATTATTTGGCATATCAACTTAACCTCTCGTATGCGAAAAAAAGGAGTAAAAAATACCAAGTTCTAGTCTCTTCTGATTACGATATAGTCCGAAAAAAACAAGTTTTAAATATTACATAAAGGTATCCAAATTATGTGAGCAGATCTGCTCCTAAGCTTATGAGAGGTTAAGGCCGGCATTACACCTGTAAGTTATTCCTGTAAGTTTTGAGACGCAACGCAACTATGGGTAAGAGTCAGTGGCAAATATCTGCATCTCAGTCTTGCAAATAGCTTTCTTTCAAAACTTACAGGTGTAATCCTGTCCTAAAGTTTGAACAGTACCTAAAGTGTGGTAAAATTAGTAGGAAAAGAGTGGTTTGATAAAGCTTTCTAAATATGGCATGAAACATGCTTTAGGTAGGTACGGATAGAGTAATTCCACCAAAAACATTTTCATGAAAAAGGTGGCCAAGACGAATATGGCTCGCACTGTTCAAAAGTTATCAGATCTCAAGTCTCAAGCTTCTGAACTCTACACGCCCTAACTCTACAAGCCCGAACTTCACAAACTCTACACCTTAGTTAAAACATGTAGCATGGTAAGGCCGTTTCGTTACTACAAGAAGTCAAGAACGATTATACTTCTTGACTTTTTTTAGTAGCGAAACGGCTTTTCTGTTTTACAACAGAAAAGTAATTAACAGAGAATATATTATTTTTTACCTTACGCCCTTGGGACGCGACGGTAGCGATAGGCCAAGCCGCATAATGTTTTGATTAAGATATAGAGTTTGTGAAGTTAGCACTTGTAGAGTTAGAATCTTGGCTCTACAAAGAAATCTGGGGGGTGATTCGCTCAACACAGCGCTGCGTCAATCTCAATTAAGCAGTAGAGCCTTCTTAATTAGGCAGCTTTATACGACACTGAACTCGACTCACTGCCTGCTGCCTAATTGAGAAGGCACGCGCTAAAAAGTGTTTTGTACGCTCCGACGGGACTTCTTAAACTTGCCGGATAAAACTTTACCTATAAGATCGACGCAGCGCTGCGTTGAGAGAATCACTACCCTGATGAGAAACCCGGCGCCGTAAGAGAAAAATCAACCTCATATACCTCGTTCATTCATTCATTATTCGTCGACGGCAGCAGCACTGAGTTTGTATCGGTAACAATCGGTTGCCCTGTCACCACGCAGTCATTAAATAGGTACTTGTATAAAACAGCCTTTATTGTTAAATGTGAGCAATTGCCGAGTACCAGTTTACTTACAAACGAATACGTTTATGTTTAAAGTCACAAACGATGAGGTTCTGCGGCGAGCTAAGCAGAAAAGGGAACTTTTGCCTGTCATTAAGAGGCGAAAACTGCATATCTCGGTCACGTGCTTAGGCACGATAGATATGACCTTTTGCAACTTATAATGAATGATGGGCAAGGTTGCCGGTAAACGGCGAGTTGTTCGGAGAAAGAAGTCGTGGCTCCGGAACATCCGAGAGTGGACTGGAATAGCGAGCGCATCCGCATTGTTTCGACTCGCTAAGGACAAGCAACGATTCTAGAAGTTGGTAGCCGACCTTCACTAGTTGGAGAGGCACTTAAGGAAGAAGTTTATTTACAGACATTACGTTCGTTGATATATTTAAAATATCTAAAACATTGTAATTTTTTTTACCCAAATATCCAGAGATATCGATTTCATATAATTATTTTTGTGTTAGTCAAGTTACGAATTTAACCCTCGAAACATTTTCACACTGAAAATTCTTATCTTTAATTGCGCAATTAGCAATTACACATTAGCATAAGTATTACCTACACGTTATTTCTGTGCGGGATTTAGAAGACTTAGCGGTCGTAATTTCACTTAAGTTTTTGTTTTACTAAAATATGAATTAATTTCGAATTCGTACATTGTCAAATGACATTTTATGTGTATCGGCTGTTTAATAACAATTACTTAACCAAGTAAGTATACATACAAAATAAGTTATCGATTGTTTAAATCGTTTCTTAATTTACGTAACTTTGGCGCATTTTGGTAAGTAAAAATAAATTGAGTGGGATGGCGCTATCTACTCTCTAACTTACAGTAACTGAATGTTACATTAAATGAAATGATACAAAGTGGGTTTATACTTTACTTATACTATCTTGAGTAATAGATACTTTGTTGAAAATGTTTTATTACCAGACGTAGAAGTTTTTGTGGCAATAAAATTGTCCTAGGGAGTTCCGAACCTTTCGATAAATTGTACTTTATTTCTTATGACAGTTAACATATAATATGAACATGAATTTTCCATACACCGTAACTCAAAACTTAAAAGTGGCATGAAAGTAAGGATAAAAATAAATGATTATCTACCTATAATATTTTTTAAGTTTGAGTCATTTCCATACATTTTCCAAAAACTGAGTAGGTAAGGATTATATAAAGTTTACTATTATTCTACACAATGTCATACAATTTACCTAAATAGGCCTTTTTTGTTTGGTTTCAGTTAATTTTGTATGGAAATCGATTAAAAGAAGTTTTTGTGTAAGAAACCCATCGATGGGTAGTGATCAGGATTTTAGATACTCTCTATTTTATCCGGTGAACCGTACCTATCCACTATGACATGTCACATTGAAATAAGTATTTGAAACAATTATCGATAATTTTAATATCTTAAGGAAGTCCCTAGTTAATTGACCTTCCTGCCACAAAAACTTCTGTCTGTTTATTCCTTACCCGCCAAAATAAACCGGTGTGTCACAATTCACTCTTTGTTTTAAAAATGTGTACGTAATTAGGTACCTATCTCGCGTTAAATCGCGCTGGCAAAAGTAATAGAGTCAACAGCCAAGCGGTTTATATGCCGAGAGGCAGGAAAAAATATCTGCGGGTAATCTCATAGGTAAGTATAAATATTATTACTTTATTTTTTTGCTCTTGTGATAAGTAGTTTCGAACTTTCGACACATTTTCCTGCTAAACTACCGCATGATATTTTTATTTTATAGCTATTGTTTTATATAATGCTAGGTTAAGTTCCCCGTCACTGTACCTGTACCTGTGTGTATGTAAATTCTATCATTATCATAAGCATATGTACAGATAACATCACGCCTTCATTCCCAGAGTGGGATAGGCAGAGCTACAGAAATACCCACAACTAAAAATATTTGTTGGTAATCCTGTAACCACATTTTGCACATCCAGGCTGACGTCAGTGCATTTATTAGTGTCATTCTCGTATCATAAATCATAAGCAATATTTATTAAAAAAATGACTGGCTGTTGAGTTCCCTACGGCGCCGTGTCATCTCAGCTGTGGTCTCGTCTTGGAAAGAGCTGGTAGAATTTGAAGTGTAAAAGTACCCGTGCGGCCTACTTACTGAATAAACAACTTACATCTTTTATCTTTTTAAACGTAGGTTAATGATTTTGGAACTTTTGCACCTTACCGCATTGGAATAAGGTTCAAAGCTGGATGCATCACTTTGTGACTCCTACTTATACGCAGTATTTTTGATCTAATCTGTTATTTACTATGAAAGCGGAGGATATTATTATGATGAAACCTGCACATAAATCCATTTAATTAAGTACTTACTTATATTACTTATAGTACTGAGGCCCTAGCCAAGATTTATTTATTTAGCGTTTTTCGATGGCTGTTAAAATGTATGAGATTGACGTAAGCTGTCGATCATTGATGTCGGTCGGCCACCAAAGAAAATTCCGTAAGTTTTGATTGTTGTCGAAGAGCGCTAACTTTAGCGTTTGGCATCTTGGCCGGGGCCCCTGGTAAGTTTGGTAGGTATATGTTCATGAGAGATATCCGGGGACTTATATTATTAACATGTGCCATAGGTATTTTTAAGTGCTGTAAGATTTCTTACTTACACACGTATTTGCAGATTCATTAGCAGTAAAAGCGGAGGTAATTTTATTTTCGTGAGTTATTTCTGGTAATGCCTATTGTGTGTTTGTGTCTTAGTTTATACTTGTCAAACGCATACTTCGAAACCCACTAAGACGTAGGAGCTATATTTTAAAACTTTTTACTTTTAAAACCGAGTAAGTGAATAGAAAAAAATACACTCGACGTTCTTTCTTGCATCGCTTTACGAATAATTGCTCACTTTAAGGGGGGCCCCCACTAAGAGCATTCGCGTCTAGTATTCGAGTGGTGTAGACGAACTACTGAATATTCGACGCCGAATGCACATTACACGCGAATATTCTCAGTGAGGACGTTTCTTTAGGAAACCTTAAATTATGCATTTTTCATTTTACTTCCGCGTAATGGTACACGTATTCCTATGTGTAATTTTATTTAAATACTTTTACTAATTTTTTGTAAAAGAATCTCCATTGTTAGCTTTTGTAATGTTATTGAGAAGGCAAACGAGCACACAGGCCACCTGATGGTAAGTAGGAACTGTGACCCATAGACATTCGCATTCACAAGACTGCAATCCTAAGACTGCAAATGCGTTGCCAACCCTGAGGACTAAGATGGAATGCCTCTATGCTAGTTATTTCACCGGCTGTCTTATCCCCAAACCGGAACACAACAATGCGGACACTGCTGTTTGGCGGTAGGTTAATGGATAAGATGGTGGTAGGGTTCCGGGCGAACCCTGAACAAGGTCCTACCACCCGCAAATGTACCTATTTATGAGGTTAAATTTTCTTAAGTTTTGAAGTTATAAGTAGGACTTACGCACTTCTTCTTGTCGATCTATAATAAATCGCAAGTAGAGACTCGCGTTCAATATGAGATAGGAAAAAAATAAGTGTATAAGTAAGACTAATAATTTTTTTTTCTCAAGGTTTGTCTCATAATTTATCCAATGCTATGTGATACGTTTATATATGACAGTTAAAAAAGTTTTAAGCCGGTTTGTTGGCTCTCCTTAAAAGTTGCTATTTTTCACGTAGGTAGGTACGTCTTTGTTCGACGAAATCGTATCGTCGTATCGATATCGCACCTTTCACGAGCAACTTTGGCAGCAGTTGCTATCTTACTCTAGATTTAAGTAACAGGATGAAACAGTCGTACTATTGACGACGGGGCTAAAAAAAAATAAGCCGATCTAGGTGCACCTTAAGGGTAACACAGATTAACAGTCTGCCGGCCAAAATTGTCCTCTCTGTTCACCGTATTGGAATACAGAGTAATAGCCCACCGGCTAATATCGTCCTGTCAGTTCATCGTATTGGGATACAGAGTAACAGTCCGCCGGCCGATGTTGTCCTGTCAGTTCACCGTATTAGAGTACAGAGTAACAGTCCGCCGGCCGATATTGTCCTGTCCGTTCACCGTATTAGAATACAGAGTTACAGTCTGCCGGCCGATATTGTCCTGTCAGTTCACTGTATTGGAAATTGGAATACAGAGTAATAGTCCGCCGGCCAATATTGTCCTGTCAGTTCACCGTATTGAAATACAGAGCAACAGACGGACCTAATACAAGCGCGAAGACCTTACCCCATGTACCGAAGTCGCACCCACTTAATTTGACCTGTCGAGTTTTTTGTAATAGTCAATTGATCACCTGTCACTTAGCCTACAAACGTACAAATTTCTACCACGTCTACTTAAGAATATGCATCGAACTTTCGCTATTGTTGAGACCTCGCCGCTTTCACCGTTTAAAAGTCACTAATGCCATGTTCTAAATACACTTGAACGTCCTGAGTTTCAATAGCTGTACAGTTAACTTACTTGACTTATACAGAACCGTGGTAAACTTGAAGCTCAATTTATTATAGATCAATTATTATACAGCTAAAAACAAACTAAACAACTATATAAGATTACATTTTAAACTTGTAATAATTACATCGACGTTTACACAAATATTTTATCGACGTGGTAACACCCCTTCGTTAACTGATATTTATTATACGACTTGCCACTTGGTGCTGCGGATAGTATAGTTTTCGGCTCTTGGAGTAACCCACGGGCTTATCTAGATATTTCGCAAATACTCTCCGTATTGTAAATGTCTTTTGAATTAAGAAACCTAATAGTAAAGTTAGTAGGTATGTACCTAAACAATTAGTCCATAAAACTTTTCACGGTCGATCAAGTAAAAGGTATCGATAAATACATATTACAAAATCTGACAAAAGGGTCAGTTTTTGAATAACCATACGGGTAACTAGTAACGTCAACAGCAACATACCTGCACTTAAGGTACGGGCTTTCCAAGTACTTTAAACTCAACGACGATTCCGTCTGGTCTCTTGCGGTCACATTAAGTAGAGCACTTCAAGCGACTTTTTTACATTTGTACTTTACCGCATTAACATACTCGTATTAGACCAATCTTGTTTGACTTTGCTTATGTGACAGTAAAGCGCAAGGTACTAAAGTGATCAGTTACTTTTGCCCCTGACTAAAGTACAATTCCTGTGTATTGGTCGACCGGCCATTGCCCCCAGTCAGTTCAGTCTGGTAAAAGTCAAGTTCAAATCCAATTGCAGTCGACTACAAAGATATGTAAGTATCCACGTTTGACCCTTATTACAATGCAGTAAGGTCAAAAAGTGAATACATCTTTGTGTAGTCGACTGTGGTGATTAACTTATTACGATGTCCATATGCAATTCATCTCAATAAATGATGACAAATGAGACCCTTCACGATGCGAATGACAGCGAAGTAGAACCGTCTAGCTAAATTGATTTCCATTTACAGCCGTTAAACTCCTTTTTGGGTTTCCGTATCAATATTTTTTTTCCTTTGTTTATAAAACGGGGCAAGAGCATGACGGACAATGCTCAGTGTAAGGTTCCGAAGCGGTTAAGTATTACAATCATAAAAAAAATCACAAGCAATAACTAATTTCCTATTTAAAGTCAATTCGTGCCATCTTAGATGACTTTAGTAGGTATAAACACTTTTAACGCCTGTATCTCAAGAACTAATGAATGATGTCTACTTAGTCGTGATAGTTTTCCTTTAAAATTCGTTATACGCCATTTCATTTAAAATTTTCTCAGATTTTTATTTGACTATTTACACAAACCAGTAATATTTAGTGTAGTGTTCGTGTAATTGATCTATGAGGAATGACGTAGTCTCGGGCTCACGGGTAGTGGGGAGACAGTCACGTGAGAGCCTTGGGCGAGTACGGACGTGTTGACCCTTACTACTGGTGACGTAACGAGCCGTATACTTGTTCCCCCTCCCCGCAAGGAAGAGTACTACATGTGGCGACGAGTTAAAAGGTAAGTAGAAAGCGTGATTTTGACTAGGTATAGTTTTTTTTTTTCGTTAAGGAAAAGAGGGTACCTAGATAGGTAATTTTGATTGTTACTTTGTTTGTTTGTTACAACTGCAATTAAATTTCTTAATAACTAGGTGCAGACGTTATAATTGAATAAATAACATACCGATATTAATTAATCTTATTGGTAACTACTGATACGTACCCACCTTAATAGAAAATCTCATCATATACCATAAAGTAAACAAAGTAATACTAGCGATAGCTTGAGAAGCGTGTGATGTGATGAAATTTTAATAGTTACACTATTTTATGCAAGTAAAGAGATTCTACTTTATCTAATCGCAGTGGTAAGTAAATCATTAGATTAACACTACACTGCAGAAAATTAAATTTTAATTTCATCATAACTTTTTCATCATTTTTGTCCGTAACCTCGATTATGTTAATTATATGACTTAAATATTGGTTTAGTTTTTATTGTGGTTTTTAAACTTAACTTAACACCCGTTTGTTCCATATCGATATCGATTTGACATACTAGCCCGAAATCAGTCTTGACAAGTTTTAGTGACATATTTTTCTAATGAGTTGAACTATTGTTATTCTAGTTCAAATAAAATTAATCAAGTCAAACAAAAGTAACCTTTTGCATATATATCTAACACCGTTTTCTTCCAGTTAAAATCATAATCGTTCAAAGGGTTTTTAAAACAGAGCATCTCATTACAAGGATGAGTTTCATTTCATACCTCTTTGGCACAAAATAATAAATGTTTAGCGAAACTTACAATTTTACGTAAAATAAAGTAGTCGTTATGTTTAGTGATTCAGTTTTCATACCAGCTATTTTAGAAGAGTGGTAGGCAGTACGGGCCTTCATATAAATGTAAACCGTGTGTGAATGTGTGGTAGGCAGTACGGGCCTTCATATAAATGTAAACCGTGCGTGAATGTGTGATAGGCAGTACGGGCCTTCATATAAATGTAAACCGTGCGTGAATGTGTGGTAGGCAGTACGGGCCTTCATATAAATGTAAACCGTGCGTGAATGTGTGGTAGGCAGTACGGGCCTTCATATAAATGTAAACCGTGCGTGAATGTGTGGTAGGCAGTACGGGCCTTCATATAAATGTAAACCGTGCGTGAATGTGTGGTAGGCAGTACGGGCCTTCATATAAATGTAAACCGTTCGTGAATGTGTGGTAGGCAGTACGGGCCTTCATATAAATGTAAACCGTGCGTGAATGTGTGGTAGGCAGTACGGGCCTTCATATAAATGTAAACCGTGCGTGAATGTGTTTTAGGCGGTGCAGGCCTCATAAATGGCACAGTAAGAGTAAAGGCAGTATGGGCCTTCAGATCTAAATGTAAACCATACGTATGTTGGTCATGTAGTCCATAGCCACCTTTTGGTTTCAGGTCGGCCCCAACATACTCCAAACATGACAAACTTACTTCCACCTCCCGAGAAACTTGATCTCGAAGGTGACAACGCCACAATTGTTTTGCGTTGGGAAAGATGGAAAAGGTCATTAAATATCTTCCTGGATGCTACTGAAACCAAAGGCGCTGAAAAAAAAAGAGCCACCTTGTTACTCTTAGGTGGATCTGAACTACAGGAGATTATTTATAATTTACCCGGAGCGTATGTTACTGCCTCCGAAAATGTTGATGTGTTTGAAATAGCTATTGAAAAACTGGACGCATACTTTCTTCCTAAGAAAAATAAAATTTACGAGAGACACCTGTTTCGTCAAATTAAACAGGAAGACGGCGAAAAGTTTGAAAAGTTTGTAGTTAGATTACGGAACCAAGCTGGCAAGTGTGATTTTACTAGTTCGGAAGAACATTTGATTGATCAAATCGTAGATAAATGTTCGTCAACAGAGCTCAGAAAAAAAATATTGACATTAGGAGAGAGTGTTACTCTAGATAAAATAATAACGGAGGCTAATACACTAGAAGCGGTAGGATATCAACTGGAAGGATATGGACGAAACAAAAATACGACATCTAATAGTTCCGACATTAATACTGTTGTAAATCGTTTGACCAAACCGAGTTCGAGTAAACCAGGAACAAACAAATGTGGTAGGTGTGGTTATAATGCGCATACTTTACCAAATCAGGAATGTCCGGCAAAAAGAAAAAAATGTCATGCTTGTGGAAAACCAGGCCATTTTAGCGTGTTGTGCCGGAGTAGACCCCAAAAACGGAAGCTGGAAAACAATCAAGAAGAAGACAGAAGATCTAAAAGATACCGGGATGAAAAGAAAGTAAATTCTATTGAAGTTGAGGCTAAAGCGGAAAATAACCATTACATTTTTTATTTAAATGATGATGCTACGATTGAATGTGTACTGGGAGGGGTCAAATTATGCCTGCTAATAGATTCTGGGTGTAAACTTAACCTTATCACGGATAAAACTTGGGAGGTGTTGAAACAGAAGCAAGTAAATGCATCTAACTTTACAAAAGGGTCAGATAAGACTTTGTACCCTTATGGTAGTAAAATACCTTTAGAAGTAAAAGGGACTTTTCAAACTAATATTGAGACGAATGGACAATCCGAACGGGTGCTTGTCTACGTGATCAATGGTGGATCTAGAGATATATTAGGAAAAGAAACAGCTATACGTTTAGGAGTTTTGAAAATAGGCATTGGAGTAAATGGGGTCACACACACGCAAAAGCCATTTCCAAAATTCAAGGATGTTCTTGTTGAAATCCCCATAGATGAGACTTGCAAGCCTGTATCACAGCCTTATAGGCGTATACCAATTCCCATTGAAAAAAAAGTAGAACATAAAATACAGGAATTGCTCGACAGTGATATCATCGAAGAGGTGCATGGGCCCTCTGCATGGATTTCGCCAGTAGTGCCTATTTTAAAGGACGATGATGACCTGCGTCTGTGTGTTGACATGCGACGTGCCAATATGGCAATTTTGAGGGAAAACCATCCACTGCCTTGTATGGATAGTCTATTACCCAAGATTAAAAAAGGACAATACTTTTCGAAACTGGATATAAAAAACGCTTTTCACCAGGTGGAAATTCACCCTAATTCTAGATATTTGACGACATTCATTACGTCAAAAGGGTTATACCGATACAAGCGATTAATGTTCGGTATCACATGTGCACCAGAGTTATTCCAGAAAATATTACAAAGAATGTTAACGGGACTGGATGGAGTCATAAACTTCATTGATGATATTTTGATTTACGGAGAGAACGAACTGCAACATGACGAACGACTTAAAAATGTTATGAAGACTTTGAAAGAAAACCATGTTCTACTAAATGAGGCTAAGTGCGTGTACAAGGTACAGAAGATCAATTTTCTTGGGCATGAATTGACACCTAATGGAATAAAACCATTAAAAAAATATATAACCAGCATAGAAGAGTTCCGCGTTCCTAAGACAATTGAAGAGCTCCAGAGCTTTTTAGGCCTGGTTAATTACATCAATAAGTGGGTACCTAATCTTGCAACTTTGACAGAACCATTAAAAGCCTTGTTAAGACTTAAGGCCACAAGGAAAGCTAGTATTGAGGAATGGTGGAAAGAAGAACAGAACCAAGCATTCCGTCAGTTGAAACAAGCGTTATCTACAGTCAGCACGCTGGGTTATTACGACGCTGACGATGAAACGCAAGTTATCGCTGACGCAAGCCCAGTTGGTTTGGGAGCTATTCTGATCCAAAAGGATAATAACGGTCCAAGAATAATCGCCTACGGAAATCGGACACTATCGGCGCTTGAAAGGAAATACAGCCAAACTGAAAAAGAAGCACTGGCTTTGGTCTGGGCTGTGGAGCATTTTAGCATATTTTTGTTTGGCAAGAAATTCGATCTCATCACAGATCATAAACCATTGGAATTCTTATTTGGTCCAAAATCGAAGCCGTGTGCTCGGGTTGAGCGCTGGGTCTTAAGGTTACAGACTTATCGATTCAATATTCAATACAAACCAGGCAAAGTCAATATTGCAGATCCTTTGTCTCGACTTTGTACATACCCTAATACACCGCCAGGAACCATTGAAGACTACGTTCATCATATTGTGGAACAAGCTTGTCCTTGTGCTGTCCCTATGCACGTTATTGCAAAAAGCTCAGAAAATGATTCTGAAATAAGAAGTGTCAAAAAAGGAGTTTACAGCAATGATTGGGATGAATCTGTCAAGGAGTATAAAGTTTTTGAATCTGAACTCTGCTTTTATGACCATATCCTTTTACGAGGTAGCCGGATTGTAATCCCTAAGGAATTAAGGAAAAGTGTTTTAGATGCGGCTCATGAGGGACATCCAGGGATTGTGGCAATGAAAGGTCGCTTGAGGTCAAAAGTCTGGTGGCCACGTATAGACAAAGATGCGGAGGCTATCGTAAAAAAATGTAAGGGATGTACTTTAGTTGGACTGCCGACTCCTCCAGTACCTATGAAGCGTCGCGAATTTCCAGCTGCTCCCTGGGTCGACGTCGCCATGGATCTGCTCGGACCATTGCCAAGTAATGATTACCTGCTTGTAATCATCGATTACTACAGCAGGTATAAAGAAATTAAATTTACTAAACTAATAACGAGCACACAGATCATAAAACTGTTAAAAGAAATCTTTAGCCGTCTCGGTTATCCCACTTCTATCACAGCAGACAATGGCCGTCAATTTATAAGTGACGAGTTTAAGGAATACTGCCGGCAGTGCAACATAAAACTATTTAATACAATTCCCTATTGGCCACAGCAAAATGGAGAAGTGGAGCGGCAAAACCGTGACATACTAAAAAGACTAAAGATAAGTCAAATTGAAAGGAAAGATCTAAAAGAATCAGTGTTGGACTACTTAATGATGTACAATTCGACACCCCATTCTGTAACGGGAAAATCCCCAGCTGAATTATTTTTCAATAGACAAAATAAAGACAAGATACCGTCTCTTTTATATAATGAACACAGACTAGATGACTCTGAAGTAAGAGACAGAGATGCAATACAAAAAGAAAAAGGGAAGGAGTATGGGGACCGAAAGCGAAGAGCTGAGGAGTCAACAATTACAGACGGTGACAAAGTATATGTTAAAGAAATGGAAAAGCGGAATAAATTGTCAGCAAACTTTAAATCAACTCCGCACGTCGTTGAGCGTGCGGATGGCGGAGATGTACTTCTAAGGAATGAGGAAACTGGCCAAACACTGCGACGTAATGTGATTCACTTAAAAAGGGTAGAAGGCGAATGGAAAGTTAGGAACCATGACGAAGAAAACAAGGAACTATATCAAAATGAACGGGAAGACAGTGCATTGATAAATTAAATCAAAGTGTATTGAGGCCAAATAATTAAGTTCTTGAGATTATTTAATAAATCATTTGTTAGTAACATTGGTATTTATTGGTTTCTTTAAATTTAATATAATAAGGAAGGGATGTAGTGTTCGTGTAATTGATCTATGAGGAATGACGTAGTCTCGGGCTCACGGGTAGTGGGGAGACAGTCACGTGAGAGCCTTGGGCGAGTACGGACGTGTTGACCCTTACTACTGGTGACGTAACGAGCCGTATACTTGTTCCCCCTCCCCGCAAGGAAGAGTACTACATTTAGTAAAGACCTATCCAACAAAACCCCACACTAGGGTAGACGAGAAAAAAAAACATCCCCACGTGACGTGTGGGGGAGGCAAACTAAAAGATTTTTTTTACATTTTATTGTACTACTTTGTTGGCGTGACTAATATGCATATTCATGCCAAATTACAGCTTTCTAGTGCTAAGAGTTTCTGCGCTAGGGGTCGGACGGACGGACGGACGGACATGGCGAAACTATAAGGGTTCGTAGTTTGACTACCGAACCTTAAAAAACATTTTTTTTTAAATTTGGGGTAGTTACAATTGTTTCATGCACCACAATAGATATATTCGCTTGTTTATACTCGTATTTGTTTTTTCCGGCTAGGCACCAACCAATACTCATGGAATCATTGACCGCCGACCCAACGCGGACTTGGCTTGATGTTTTTACGGAACAATAACCGGTAAAAATGTTTTAAAAAACAAGAAACCGCCTTCAAAAACGCAAACAAAACTTCTTTCAAAATTTAAGGCACTTAGTCCCACTGATGTCGGCTTTTTTGAAAATATTGTGGTCGCCGACTTCAGTTGGACTAAACTATTAGGTAGGTGCCTCCAATTTTAAAAGAAGTTATTTTTTGCGTTTTTGAAGGCGGTTTCTTGTTTTTTAAAACATTTTTTACCGGTTATTGTTGTGTAATACTAAAAAAATATTGTGGTCGCTCACTTAAGTTGGACTAAACTATTAGGTAAGCCTACAATTATAAAAAAAGTTATTTTTTGCGTTTTTGAAGGCTGTTTTTTGTATTTTTTTTTATATTTAATTTATTTTTTACTTTTTAGTGATCATAATGTGCTGTTCCGTAGTCCCACTTACTAGTTGATATGAAACTTTAAGTTTCAAGCGCGCCGCAAGCAACGCCGCCGCCGGAAAGTCATAGTCATATTTCAATCGAGATATCTGATTGCCACCCTTGAAATAGGTACCGTTGAGGAGTTCCGATGGCCATCAGTGGTCTTCATCATCAGTTCAACTTGCCCAAATGATACTTTCTGAATGCAAATGCTAGATTTGTTACTAAAAATACTAAAAGCGCTATATGTTTGCTCATAATATTTGAGGAATTCCCTCAATTCCTCACTGATCCCCTCATCAGATTCAGATTTGTTGACAATGGGACCACCTCGGAAGTATACTCTATTAAACCATAAAAATATATGAAAATCGGTCCACAATTGACGGAGTAATCGGTGAACATACATAAATAAAAAACGTACAATGAAACGTATAACCTCCTTTTTTTAAGTCGGTTAATGAATGCCCGTTTCCTCGAAGTACGGTGACATTGTAGGAAAATAATTATCTATGTGCGGATCCCCTCGTTAATCGTACTAATAATTATGTCACATCACGCTTACTTTATAAAACGTGAGCAATTGTGAGGATGTTTTTGTCACTCTGTATCGCTTTTGCAAGAAGGGGCTATGTAATTAGTTTGATAAGAGACCATAGTTAAGGCTGGTTTATTATGTACTAGCGACCCGCCAGCGGCTTCGCCCGCTGCAATTTCTTTTCTTGACATTTTTTTTTTATAAAAAGTCCCGCCCCGTGTGGTTACCGGGTTAGAATAGTGCCACTCCATATCTTCCCGTGGATGTCGTGAGAGGCGACTAAGGGAAAAAGGGCTTGTAGTACTGTTAGGCGATGGGCTTGCAACCTGTCACTAATACACTAGTAAACTTCTTGGCCTGATTGTGCAAAATGTGGTTACAGAATTATCAACAAGTCTTTTTAGAGTTGTTGGTATTTCTGTAGCTCTGCCTACCCCACTCTGGGAATAAAGGCGTGATGTTATGTATGTATGTATGTATGTAAAAAGTATCCTATGTAGTATCTAGTACCTCCCAGAATATGTGTACAAAGTTTCATGATGTTTCGTCAAGTAGTTTTTGCGTGAAAGCGTAACAAACATCCACGCTTTCACATTTATAATATTAGTAAGGATGTGCCGTGTGGTTGCCGGGTTAGAACAGTGCCACTCCATGTCTTCCCGTGGATGTCGTAAGACTACTAAGGGAATAAGGGCTTGTTAGGCGATCGGCTTGCAAGCTGTCACTAATACACTGGAAAACATCTTTAGCCTTCTTGTGCAAAATGTGGTTACAGAATTATTAACTAAGTCTTTTTAGACTTGTTGATATTTCTGTAGCTCTGCCACCCCACTCTGGGGAACTAAAACATTACATTCAAATACAGAATAGAATAGAATAGAATTTATTTGACACCAAAAATAAATAGCATTGAGAAAAGAATATACAGTATGCACGTATTCTGGCGCCAAAAAGGTTCCAACTCAGCATAATGCTGTGGTCAGTGGAATGCAGCGCTGGTTTTCGGTTGGCACCTTTAATACCTACATAAATAGATATAGAGATATATTTGAGGGGAAGATATTTGTGAGATGAGCGCGAGTATTTATTTGTTCCTGAGTCTTGGTTGTATTTTCTATGTTTTTAAGTATGTACCTATTCCTCAATATAAGTAAGTTTATCGTTGTCTAGTTAGGTACCCTTAGTCCAAGCCTAGAGCTTAGTTTGGGACTAGGTTACTTTGTATGACATTGTCCCCAAAATCACTTATTAATTTATATTATTTATTATGATATATCATTATACATGCTTAAACTTACGTAAACTACATAGATATAAACATGTGTGTAGCGGACATTTGATACAATATTTGGGAGACAGAGTCAAGCCAGAAAGGTAGAGCACCGACAGGATGGGAACTTGTCAAGTACATTTCGGCGAAAACGAATAGGTAACCAGTTTAGCTGCGTATGGAAATAGGAGACATGATCATATGAGCACAGATCGAAAATGTATCGAATGCACACGTTTTAGAGTCCCTCAAATATTATATAGAGATAGCGACCCGCCAGCGGCTTCGCCCGCTGCAATTTTTTTTATGTCACTTTGGGGTGTGAAAAATAGATGTTGGCCGATTCTCAGACCTACCCGATATGCACACCAAATTTCATAAGAATCGGTCGAGCCGTTTCAGCGGAGTTCAATAACGTACACCATGACACGAGAATTTTATATATTAGACTAGCGACCCGCCAGCGGCTTCGCCCGCTGCAAATTTTTTTTATGTCACTTTGGGGTATGAAAAATTGATGTTGCTTGATTCTCAGACCTACCCGATATGCACACCAAATTTCATAAGAATCGGTCGAGCCGTTTCAGAGGAGTTCAATAACGTACACCGTGACACGAGAATTTTATATATTAGATATTAGCTCCATGGATGTACAGTCAAGGACAGCGTCAAACCACATGAAAGAAAGCTAAAATTAATGATTAACGATGTGACAGGGTTCCATAGTTGCATAACAATTAAAGTCCTTGACTGTACCTAGCTCCTCCTAAGTAAGATAAATTCTATAGCTTACCGAAGTCACGCAAGCGGTTTACTATGTCACTTTATTAATATCGTAAGTAGGTAAATTATTCTTATTATTACGAGTACGAAGGGTTCGATGTATGGATTATCTTTCAACTACGCAGCAACTGCTGAAAGGATCTGTGCAGATAGCCTATATTATAGATTATAACTTGGATGACTAATACCTACCGCAAAAGTTTATAGTTATATCGAGGGCAAATGCATAAATGAGCTCTAGGCGGGTAAAAGTGAAGCAGTTGGTTTACCCTTGAAATGTCGACACTCATTTCATCGAAAGGTTTACTTCGCCGAAATTTCATTTCATCGACAAGCATTTCCATGTGCAGAATTTGTAAACTTTTGGTGGTTACAGGTGTAACCTAACCTAACCTGTACTTAAGATAACCTATAAACAATAAGGTTTCAGCAGAAAGTAGCTTTCCATGAAGTTCGGTAAAACGACACAAATACTCGATTTTGTTATGAATTGTACAAAAAAAAATATTTATTCGTAACAAACGCAACTAAAAACAGAAATACGAACAAAAATAATTTAGTCACGAAATGGTCCCAACTCAGGGTAATGTTGGCATTAAACCAAGCACTGGTACTCGTATTCCGTTGGAACCATCAGGTGATACCACTGAAGATCACACACACGCAGTTATTGGTGAACACCAGGGTTCAGCTGAAAACCAGCGCTGTGGCTCCGGCTGCAGCACATGCTGAGCTGAGTCCTTTTTGACTTCACACTACAGTGCAACTTTTTCTAAATTAAATTCTCACTAATCTGATCATGTTTTTACTTTATATGTTTGTTGTATTGCAGTGTTTTTGTCAAATAAATGTTATAAATTTGAATTTGAATTTATTGAACACAAAATTAAAGAAAAACAAAATTCAAAATATTTTATTGCATGTCTCATTAACACATTGACCCACGAACAAAAACATAGTTGATGACACGTTGAGCTAGTTGGTAGTGACCCTGCCTTCGAAGCTAGCGGTGCCGGGTTCAAATCCTGGTAAGGACAGATATTTGTGTGATGAGCACGAGTATTTGTTTCTGAGTTTGGATATCTTCTATGTATTTAAGTACATATTGCTCTTTATATAAGTAAGTTAATCATTACAAGCCTAGAGCTTATTTTGGGACTAGTCAATTTGTGTGACACTTTCCCGTGATATTTGTCTTTTATTATTTATAGAACATAAATTAAAAAAAAAACAAAAAAAAAAAACAAAAAGTCTGTTTCAATTGAAATAGGCAAAGATGTAAACTAAGGCAAACAAACCAATCAAGCGATAGTCATGAACTTTTAAAGATCTAGTGAGGTCTTTGCAATGATTTATAAATACACTTGATGAATCATTTCATATTCAGTTTAACATTAGGTAAGTAACTGTTTTTTTACGTTTAAATATAAACGTGCTTTATAAATATTTGAGGTTATGTAACAAACAGTACTAATTTGTTTATATCATTGCCAATTGCAATTGACACCGACCATAAGTAACAAACTAAATGGGTAAATAACTAAACTTATTCCAGCCTTAGTGCTCGGCTAGGCGTCCCGTTGCGCCGGCGCGGCTCTTATCGGGCTCCATTATCTACGTCCCGTTACCGCGTGGGAGCAGCGCGTGCGCTTGCTGCGAAACGCCATTGTTCGCGGCAACTGAGAACTATTGCACTTCTTGACTGGAGAGTCAAAATAACGGGGTCATGTTGTAGCAAAATTGTTGACAGAGTGACACGTTATTTGGCTTTTAAGAGTAGATGTACTAAGTTACGAGAGTAAATGGATCAATTTTATTTTATATACCTATACTCTTGTTTTTAACTGTTTACTTATTCTTTTTCTGCTGCACTAACATCCGTGGTAAAGGCCCCACTGAAAATCAGCGCCCTGGCTTGCCTCGGCATCGTGCTGAGTGGGTCCCTTATTGACGCAACGGCACAGAAAATTGTCTTTTCTTTTTTTGTTTTATACCGTGTCGTTTTTGTGTCAATAAAAGTATTTTATTTCTTGTTTTCTTTCTTAATTGAGAATGCACGCCCCTTAATTCTGTTTGTACTTTTAACTCTTAACGGGACAACTTTAACTCGCCGTCTGCCAAGTTCTAGAGCGAGTAGATATATCTTATGCTATGAGAATCACCTGCTCAGATCGGACAGTTATACAGGGTGTTAGGTAGAGCGTTGTCAAAAAGAAACAGGCGAGTAGAAGAGACCATTAGCTATCCATTTCAGGTACTTTAACCCTTAATTTGTCTAAGGGCTATTTAATACCGTTTTTTTAAAAAAAATATTACAAGACACCGAAATTGTGTATGTATTGTGGTGTGCATGAGTTGTTTTTTTTAAATCTAGATCGACAGAAAAAAAAGTTTGACATTTATTCATTGACATAATTTATGGGTTAATTGATACCTAGATGAAAAAGAAACTATTATTTAGTATTAATACTAACCGAAATCCATAGTACCCCAACGAAAATGTTAAGCACTTTATTCAGCACTATTTTACTACAATATTTGAACATAATTATCTTTCAGAGTAAAATTCAAGCCATCGTACCTATTTTTAAACATTTGACACCAATTCCAAAGTGATGCGAACCTAGCACATTGAATACTTAGAGTGCAAAATCGTGTCAACATTGAATGAGATTTAGGAAGTTTGGCACTTGAGCTACCTAATTAGTTTCAAAGCGTTATGTCCCAGTTTTGCAACCCGTAGAGTCGAGTTTACCATAGCATTGACGTCAGAATGAAGGGCTATTCTATTCGTGTACTGCTTCCTAATAATAATCTGCTAGTTTCTGACGCAGTAGTGTTGCAACCGACCATTGTAACTACAGCAACAAACTCTGAGCCTATAGCCAAGATACGCTTGCTTACTAGCGTTTTGAATAGTTTTGTTTTTAAACCAATTGCGTCACTGGTAGATCACGCAATACGAATAATCACGTGATCTACCACTGACGCGATTGGTTTTAAAACCAAACGAATAGAAATGTTATACCATCCTCAAAGCCATTTGGCTCTCCGGGTCATAAAACCCCGAGGCGGGGCAATAAAGTTAGAGCTGTGCACGTGCAATCCGTTGTATCGATGAAGAATCGATGAAATTAAGTACTTTTTTAGTTATTTTACTATATGAAATATATTGTGTGTGGAAGTTGGACATTAATATTTCAGCACATTTAAAAAATTGTTTAATTATTTATTACAAATGGTTATACCCCAGCACCCAGGTACTTGTTATTATTATTACCACGTGTCTTATCATAAATACCACGCGGGCTAATGAGTCAAGTAAAGAAGAAGAAGACGAAGAGTTCGATTTTTAATTATCTTTTTTTTTGAGATTATTTATTGAGTAGTGTTAATATTAGTTTGTATGTAAGTACAACCTGTACAACAATCTACAAATAAATCATATTTTAATTATTTGATAAAAATTAAATATAAAAATATGTTATTTTAAAGGTTACAATATAGTTTTTCTTAATGTGTATGTATATTAAATAACTGTTAGGTGTTTATTTTATGTTTAGGTTTATTTATAATACTATATAATAAACGGTAATAAAATAAATATATTACTTATTGTATAATTTATTTGTATCATTTAATGTGTATTTACTCGGTATCGATAGTGACACGGTGACATCCCTACGCGCGCCCACGAGATTCAATCACAAGGCAGTGAACGGGCAAGCGGTATGTGCTGTCTCGCTCTAACGTTTTATGGCCCGGAGAGCCAAATAGCTTTGAGGCAGGTATAGTTAGCGTACGCATCTTGGCTAGGGCCTCTGTTCATACCAATAAGTCGTTTAATGTTCGCTGGGTGAACCAACACGTCTGCCCTCTAGTTTCGAACAGTCTCTACCGTTCAAGGGTGTTAACGTCAAAACATAGACAGTTTGTTGTTGAAAGGTTGAAAGGAATTTGAAGTCGAAGTGACGCGATGTCAATTGTAAGGTCTAGCTAAATAAACTCGCTTCTTCTCAGCTGTGGTGTCCTTTTGGAAAGCGCTGGTGCGGCCTATTTACTGAATAAACTTGTCATATATTGTATCGTTTTATCTTTAAATTACTAGCAATGAGGCGTTCCATCTTAGTTCTCACCCACCCTGATGCATTCGCAGTCTTAGAGTTGCAGTTATGACTGTAGTTTTGAAAATCCCATGTCAATGAGTCCCAGATCTGACTTACCATCAGGCGTGTGTGATCGTTTGTTTTCTTCTTATCAAAGATATTAAACGTTAGCTAAAGAAAAATACTAAATATACAATAATGGGTAATTCAGCAGCGTTACATACATATCTACATAAAAAATACCAACAACTGCCATTATTTTCTGCTTAGTAAGCATTTCAGAATTAGCAGATAATGTTAACATTTTCACATCGCTTGGTTAGAGCGTTTTGATTAATTATTGTAATGAACTATTTATTATTTGTTACCCTTTAACGTACCACCAAGCAGCTGTGTTCGCATTGATGTGTTCCGTTGTGGGGATAAGGTAAAAATACTGGCATAGACGCATTCCTCAGGGTTGGCAACGTATTTGCAGTCTTCGGATGGCAGTCTTGTTATTATAGTCTTGAGAATATAAATGTCTGCCATCATGTGGCCTACGTGCTCATTTGTCTTCACGTCGTTAAATAAATCTCCCTAGATTTTTATTTAAAAAAAACTAGTTAATCCGACAGACGTTGTCCTGTCTTAATTATGAATTCTGAATTCAAATTGGTATAATAAATTAATAAATAAACACCGGCCAAGTGCGAGTCGGACTCGCACACGAAGGGTTCCGTACCACTATGAGGATCCCTTTCAAAAAAAATGTGCATAGTTAAAGCCTTAATGAAAACAAAAATTATGAATACAAACTATGTGGGTAACTCACGTTACAAAAAGGAATTCATTAAGTTTTGTATTACCCCTTACCCCTTAACTATGTATTTTTTTTTAAAACGTCCTATCTATGAAAACTGCAAAAAGGTCATGTATGTTATATGGGAGATGGGAGCGCCCTTAAATGTTTGTTTTATTTAATTTAATTATTTATTTTTAAAGTGAAATATTCTGTAAATATTTAAAGCGAGCAAACAACAGTTACAGTTTTTTTAGTATTTTTTGTTATAGTAGCAACAGAAATATATCTTCTGTAAAAATTTCAACTGTCTAATTATCACGGACCGACGGACAGCGGAGTCTTATTAAAAGGGTCCCTACCCTTTGGGTACGGAACCCTAAAAAAACAGGAACATAACTTTCAGTCGTTTGACAGTTAACGCCATTGACAGAATGCGCGCTGCAAATATCGTTTAAAATGGGAACACCTTACAATTCTGAAGTATTTTTTTCCGAATATTCATTTGTCCGAATTTTCATTTTACCGAAAGCTATGTTATGCTTGAGTTATTTTAAATTAAATGCATAATTAAATTGCTATACGTAGGTTAGGTTAGGTTTCATTTATGAGCTACATCGAAAAATAAAGTCTTCTATCAAAAAATTGCGTTCCGAATCATGAAAATTCGGAATTTTGATCAATTTGGAGTTATGACTCGTCGAAATTATGTAGTGTATTCGTTTAAAACATACAGATGCATTAATAACTATTTTAAAACTTTGTCTTTCATAAGAAAATTCTCCTGACAATAACAAACAAAACACAAAAAGTTAGCGAAATCGGTCCAAACGTTCCCGAGTGATGCCGTGACCAAGGGAAATAGGGATTCATTTTTACATACGGTTTGTCCCTGGATAAGGTGCACAAAGGAATAGGGATGAAACTAGATGCAATTCACTGTCATTTTTTATTTTTTTAATAATTTTGGGGTATATTTTTTTTTTTTACAAAAAAATATTGATTGCTTTCAACCCTATATAAGCTGTATTGAGATGAAATGTTTTTGTTTTTTTATTTATTGAATTGACACGAGAACTGCTTTAGGATTAAAAACCGTTTATTTCATCTCAATAGACCTCATATGCGGCGAGATTTTTACTTTGTTCCGATAGGGTTAACAGAGATCAATGTTTTTTTTTTATCTTTAAAAGTAAACAACCCCTTTTTTGTCAGTGATATTGCATCTAGTTTCATCCCTATTCGTTTGTGCACCTTATCCAGGGACACACTGTGTATATGTAGATATAGATATGGTGCAAAAAGTGCTTTTAGGTGAAAAAGGTGAAAAAGGTGAAAAACTTAAGAAAATGACCTGCTCCTCTATTCTACTGCGTTATAACGATACGCCCTGGGCTGGGATTCTACACGGTAATAACGATATCGTCTTTGACGTGTTCCGTATTGTCAAAGTTTTGATAGCTCTTATGTCTTTTACAATAATGGCATAAACGACATAAACGATTCTAAAACACGTCAAACACGATATCGTTTTAGTTTTAACGCAGTAGAATAGAGGCCCAGGGGCCCTAGCCAAGACCACTCCAGGCCCAGGACCAGGTCCTTCACTTAAGTTTTTTCATCTATGCCTGCCTACCTACCTAGCATTACGTCGTGGGTACAGTGCTAGTCGTATGACTTAGTAATGAGCTAATGAGGTCAATTAGCTCCACCATCCTTTGTTAATACATGATAAACGTAGCGACGTCTGTTTACTCACTATTAATGATAATAATTTCCTTTTTAAATTACCGATTGAAACACTATACCTACTCATAATAAATCTACCATATAGAGTGACATGAAAAGCTCAACTCACTTCTATCAACAAAGCCTATTGTTTTACGGAAGTGATTTTGAAATAAAGAAATTTCCCTTTCAGTAAACCTTTGAAATAAATATTGACAAGGGGACAATATACAATAGTCCATGCATTACACTCATTAAATATAACACAAACATATTGCATATTGAAAGCTAATGCAAACAATAAACTTTTTTTAATGTAGATAAAAAAATGCAGGTATGCGCTTGTAGGTAAACATAAAATACTATAGAAATAAGCAGAATGTATATAATATTAAAAACTAAATTTACTCGAAAAAGGTACCTCTTTAGGTAAAATCGATAAATTTTAACCATACAGTTATACTGATCGAACATCTTCCTATAGAGAGTATAAGTACCAATTTCACCATACGATGTTAAATTTAATCAATGTTAATCGACTGTTAGTTCATACATTTTGACAACTGTTAACGCTCTTATCGTCTGTTAAGTGGTTAACATCGTATGGTGATATTTGTATTTAAACACATCTTTTTCTTCAATTCTATTATTTAATTGTATTATTGCAATTTAATATTTATTATTCGTTGATGTGTTGGTCTTTTCTTGGGACGAGCTGGTAGAATTTTGACGTGTAAAAGAGCCCGTGCGGCCTACTTACTGAATGAACCACGTTTATCTTTTATGTCATTTTATATAGGGCCAATAGCAACATGTTGCAATTTCGCAAAGGAAAAGTACGTTTTAACAGTGGCTTCTACAAACCATAACATTTGAAGACATTTAGTGTAAAGCCCCAAATGATGCATATGGATAACACGAAGACTGGAACTGTATGCAGAGTTCTTTGAGATTTGCGGCGTTCTAGGCGCAAACCGACTGCAGCGTGCAGTGAGCAGATCTCCCGCCAAATCGCTCCGTTAAGGCGCTCGAACCGCTCAGTCGTCCAATCAGAGCCAACCGTGCTCTACGTACGCGCGCGCCTTTATCAAAAAGCGATAATGCTTCCTGGCTATAGGCGTTCACTGAACAATAACATAATAACTTAAAACCGATCATTTATTTTTCGCTTGGCACAATACGAAGTGACCTTCGCGCCGCAAGCACATCGCGTTTGTAAAAAAAAAAATCTGATAAAAAAAACAAATCCGCGGTCCGGTTTCGTTCCCGCGTTTGTTTCGGCTTCAGCGCGATCACACGATAATCAAATAAGTAGTTTGCTTTCGGGAATATTAATCCGTGTGTTTGTAAACAATCCTTTGTTTTGTAATACTCAGGTATTAAGATGCTGTTAATATTTGCGTGTTTTTGTTTGCATTCTTTAAAGTGTTGATCAGTTAAGTTGGCGAATCGAACGGGACTGAAAGCGACAGTAATGTGTTGCGAGAGAGTGCATTAATAGCAGTTAATCTAACCTCGTTTATAGTATTGGTAAGTACTAGGTACCACTTTCGTTTGGTCGAGTTTCCGGCCGGCCGTTCCGATACCGTACGGTTTAAGTGGGTTAGGGTACTAAAGTACTAACTTTTTTAGATTTAATACTCGAATACTCGCCACACAATATCAAATCGAGAGGTAAATTTACTGTTGATTTCATTGATAAAATATTGTTTACCTGTGTGTCCCTTTGCTTGTTTTTAAACTAAGTATACCTCACTTCGACCCGACTTGGCTTAGTTGGGATCTAATACAAGGATAAATGTTTTATGATACATATATTAAAAAAAAAAAAAACAAAAGTTTGTAAAAACCAAATCGCATTCAGCATTCGCAAAAGACAAACAGAAATAGCCTTTTGTGTTGTTTTACTTACGAGTACAATATATAATACTTGTAGTCGTTTCAATATTCGCTTAGGTAATTAGCTATTTCAACGAAGTAAAAATTGAATTAGCGCGCGTAAGGGCCGAAGTGGATCATTTTAAGAGGATTGTGAAGCGATGCTTAAATCGCGTAGCTAGGCATATTCAAAATAAAGTTTACCCTAGTTAAGGAAAATTAAGAAACGTTAATTTTTTGTTAGTTTTGTGACTAAATTAGCCATATAAATGTAAGGCTAATTTCGACACAAAACTGAACGTTTTTTTAACTTTCCTTAACTAGGGTATACTTTATAATGAAAATGCCCAGCTGTCAAAACTAATCCACACAAATTTAGCTCCGGGCGATAACGTTTCTCACCCCCTGAATCTAATACGATTTCCACGATTTTGAATATGTTGCAGAGATTATGAAAAACTAGGTCTGTACGTTTCCGCTTTTGTTTTTTTATTTCTTTCTCTTTCATATAAATATTTTCTTGGAAAGGAAAACACATTTTTGGTTTAGATTTATTATTATGAAAAACTAGGTTTATACGTTTTTCCTTCCAAGAAAACATTGTACAAATTTGTATTGAATTAGAACTAAATATAATCTTGTCAGGCTTTAAGTTTATAATCGGTTAAGTAGTTTTTTTATATTCATTCAAATAGGTTTGTTTTATGCCTCCTTATGACAGCGAAATGAGTGTAAATCTAATATATAAATACATTTGTTTTGTTCGCTTATTTTTCATCGTGCTGCGAGAACACACTACTTAATGCTCAACTTCATTCGTCTCCGAGGACCCAAACTGCTGACTGGTGCTTTTGCTGACTGAGAGGAATGAATCGTAGATCCGTCGCATGAAACGATGATATATGTATAAAGCAATTGACTCTCCTCTATTAAAGCGTTGCAGAGTTGACCTGCACTAATTAACGCAAATAGCCTTTTGTTCTTCGGACAAATTATGGGTTAGGTACTAAATGGAAAAGTTGTTTTCAGACTTCCATCGCAATTCTTTATGTAAGATAGATTGAATTGCAATTCTATTTATGGTGGCTCGAATCTGCTTTTAAGCGTATGTTTATGGCGGATCCTGTTTTATTTTTGCAAAACAGAGGTGTGAGCTCTTCTTCTTCTTATTTGAAACTCGTATAAGGGTCATACACAGATTTAGGTTACCGTCTTTCCTGTGGATACACCGAAAGTTAACGTTTTTAAGGCCTAAGGGCTAAGCCCATTCCCGCAAAAACGCCGTCAGGACTGCTTTGACCTATCATCTAAAAACATAACTTATATGCACACAAGCTATTAAACTATTGACCACAGGAGAGACAACTTTTGTTTTTAAGAGTGTGTATGAATGCAGTAGAAATGCGCTCTTTGCGTAGTATGTGTGGTGTGAAACTGATTTATAGAGTCAGAAATAACAAGATCAGAGAGAAATGTGGACTGAAAGAAGAAGATTGAAAAGGGCATGCTTCGATGGTTTGGTCATTTGGAGAGAATGGATGAAAGAAGATTTACGAAAGAGATATATACCTAGTGCGAAAGTGAGTGGAAGGGTAGAAAGGGCCCTAGGCGTACTTTTTCGAATCAAATCGGAGAAATTCTGCAAAAGGGCCGAATCGTAAGTACCCGAAACCGATGTGCATGACTCGATGTATGAAAAAGCGAAAGAAATTTGTCAGGATCCTAGCAGGTGGAAAGGAGTGGTCTCTGCCTACCCCTCTGGGAAACAGGCGTGATTTTATGTATATATGTATTTTTCGATTTCGCCAAAGTGTAGTGAGTAAATGCTCAAAAGTAAAAACCGGGCATTACTCTATTGGCCATCTTCCTCCGACGACGGTTTACATGTGAGCTCCATTTTCTAAAACAATTCGTCAACACTAACTTTTTCATTATAAGCGATCAGTATTCACGTAACAATTTTTTATTCGAATTTAGTCCCTACGACCTAATTGACAATTATTGTGGTGTATGTATTTTTGTCGTTTAGCAAGGAATAACTTTAAATTAAATCATATTCCAGAATTTTGATATAGCCACATTTTCTATTGCGGAACTTTAGAATATAATAGAATATCGGAACAATTACATTACAAAAAAAGAAATATCGTCGTCTTATTTACTCAAACTCGTATCTGCATATTTTTTTGCTGTTGGTAAACTTATTGCCTGTAAGTATTACTGAATGAAAATGAAATTACCATCAGCAAAAAAAATATGCAGATACGAATTTGAGTAAGTAAAACGAGGATGTTACAGTGCATACATGCCCTAGAACCGGCTAACAGGTGGTATAGATCTGCTAAGTTAGTTAACTCCAATGGACGGACCAACATACTTAATAATGTCTTACTACGACTTGCTTGCGCGTCAGGTCATACCTATAGCTTGTTGATTTAATTATGCTATTAGTCTGCGTTAAAAAAAAATACAATAGAACTGTCGTTTAGTAGTTTCAATACAAAGTCGTGTTTAGTTACCACCTAAATATTTCGTTACAAGCGCACAAAAACTATACTTACAGGCAATCAACGCAATGGCAATTTAATGGTAGGTATGAAGATTAATTACCGGCCAATTGCGCGTCGGAGTTGCACTAGGCGGGTTCCGTGCCACCGTTTAATATTAAGATAGAACGAAAAAGTGAGTGAAAAAAATCAAGACACAGTTCCAACGAGAGGTTAAAAAATGACAGTAGGTGTAGTCATACCAGGGCCTCTATTCAGGTGCGTTAAAACGATATCGTGTTTGACACGTTTAAGAATCGTTTATGTCACAGTCGCCATTATTGTAAATGACATAAGAGTTATCAAAACGTTGACAATACGGAAACAGGTCAAAAACGATATCGTTATAACGCAGTTGAATAGAGGCTCAGTGGTGTTAGACAAGTTGCATTCGACAATCGTTAGCGATTATGTTTCGATTGATAAATGTATGGAATTGACGTAAGCCACCGAGATAGTAACGTGACACTTACGTCAATTCCATATATTTTTCAATCGAAACATAATCGCTAACGATTGTCGAATGCAATTTGTCTAGCACCACAGGGTCGAGATTCTACTCGGTATTAACGATTTCGTCTTTGACGTGTTTCCGTATTGTCAACGTTTTGATAACTCTAATGTCATTTACAATAATGGCGGCCGAGTCATAAACGTTTCTAAAACACGTCAAACGCGATATCGTTATAACGCAGTAGAAAAGAGGCCCAGTCCGGCTAGCACGGATTGCATTTTGCTTGCTAGCTTGCCGCTCAGTGCGTCTCTACAGTTACAGACTAGATATAAAGGGAGATCCGAGCGACAAACAAGTCGCGGATCACTTGTGTGTGTTAGCCCTCCAGCAGTCATATCCAGTGATCGGAATAGGCAAAGCTAACTTACCTAAAGTTCGCAAAAAGACAAAATATAGAGTAGTTACAACCGGGTGAAATATTAATTTATACTTACAATATACTTAAACATTTTCTTTAAAAATAAAAATAAAATAAGTAATTTAAATCCGGAATCCAATAAAAATATATTAATATATTATTCGGTTTTCACCGCATATCTGATTCAATATGAAACTTAAAATCCTCTGGAGCCCTATACGAGATACTTAACTTACCTAAACGATTTTCAAAAACTGACAAATATTATAAGTATAACGTGTGTCTATGTATACGAGTGTGTGTGTTTCTGTGTCGGTGTCCGAAACGGATGGACCCATTTAGACGAGGAATTTCTGAAAGAAAGCTAGTTTAATCGGGATGGTTCTTATCTGTATTTCCTTAAAATCGGTTGGGCCGTGTAAGAGGCATCAGCTCTGAAATACTGGGTCGCCATTATCGGAAATTTTATCTATTTAATAGGTATTATAGATAACGATAACGTTCATCGAATACATCTTGTCTAGGGCGACTGACACGCAAATACAAATTCAAAGTCATTCAGTTCAGATAAAATACAGTTCATACCAATGATGGGCGTTTTCCAAAAAAAGTGAAAATCGTTAAAGACAAAATTAAGAAAATTTAACTTTTTCTATTTCGTCACGAAAATTGACGTATCTAAATGTATGGATAATTGTCGTGACGAAATGGAAAAAGTTAAATTTTCTTAACTTTGTTCTTCACGATGTACACTTTTTTTGGAAAACGCCCTGATACACACAAACAGATTGATACACATATGTATCAATCAATCAATCAATCATTTATTGTTGTCACATAGGGCACATGCTTCGAAAATAAAGGTGTTATTATTCTAAATTAAAGTCAGTTCCACATGCATGGACGCGTGAAGGGCTCTAGAATATAGGTAGGTACTTAAAAGTAGGATAAAACAAAGAATATAATAAATTCCATGCATAGAAATCTTAATTCAACGTTTTACAAATAAAATCAATAATATGTTAGTAAATTAATGTCAAAAACTTATAGTTAATTAATTGTTGTAAAAATATATTCTCTTTTGACTATCGGCAAACTTCAACTTTAACAATCCTTATGAACCAAATATTCGTTAACACTATAAAACTGATGTAGCAATTGCCACTTTGTAAGCTTAGTTCCATAAAAACATGAAGTAAGTGATGTCACTGTTGCACCCAAGTTGACGATTCATAAAAGACCCAATTAATAGGTAGGTACCAATTAACCACTCACGCGCTGTTTACGCCCAACGAGTCTACGATAGCTATCTCTCTTACCCTCGTGTTTTCTGTATCTGTCCATCATTAATTAGTAAAACAATTGAACATATTGCAGGTAGTTTGTCTATTTTCAAACGCAATTTACTAGGAGTAGGAACGTAACATATTTATACTCTGTAATATCATTGGTTCATACTATTACATTATGAATTAAATTGAATACGCTAACATTGCATTGTATGACGAATAATCAAATAAAATAAAATGAAAGCAATGAGCAAATAACAATAAAACAAAATAAAAACAATGTCAAGCTGTATAATTACCAGAGATCGGACAAATGGGCGTCATTCCTCGCAATAATGTGGACATGACTCCATAGATTTTAATTAAACAAATTAAATTACATTAATTGATTAATTACCATAAAAATAATTTTGATCATTTGCAAGGCAGTAATAGTTAATAAATAAATGTTACAAAGATTTGTTATTGTGTATATTTATTAAAGCAAATATACAGGTATTTTAATAATTTTTCCGTGGTTATTTTATTCCTTTTCACGGCTAAAATAAACTTATGAGGTGAAAGCTCCTTTCGCAATCCACGGATGTTAATGGATTGCTCCATTATGTACTCAAATTAATAAAATATCAATGGCCACTCCTGTATTATTTATTTATAACTATCCTGCAAAGGATCAAGATTAAAGTTCAGGTAAGAAATAAATTAATATAATTTCATTTGTTTAATTAAAATTGGAGTCATGTCCACATTATTGCGAGTAATGACACCCATTTGTCCGATCTCTGATAATTATTAATTACCTAACTACATTTCGTGTTAGAGCGGTTTCGCACTACGTCCGATCCGAATAAGATCCGAACCCGTGAAAACAATCAGATTATAATGAAATGATTAGTGAAATCGGATGACGGAAGCCGGATCTAGTGCGTAAACTAACATAGAAATAGTTCTACGACTACTCCGGACTGTTCGGGTTTGGATCGGATTTGGATTGGAAATAGTGCGGAACCGCTGTTACGATGCATCAAATAGCAGTGATTGAGAATACAGGCCGTCGAACCTACCAGCAACCATCCCCAGGGGTCCTAGCCAAGATGCACATGCTACTAGGGTAAGGACCAAATAGTTGGACCATAGTTAACATACAAACCACAAAAGTGAAAAAAGTTCCGTTGTGACACGAAAATTATCCCTACAAATGTATGGCTAACTTTCGTGTCACAACGGAAAAGATTCATAGAAAATTTAACTGAGTGAGTTAGCGTGGCCAACTTTTTGGTCAAAATGTATGGGATGACATTCTCGTGCGTTACGATAAACCACGCGGTCAACTGTCATTCCATACATTTTGAGCGATGGAAAGGAAAACGTTTGGAGCGTTTGCATCTTGACTAGAGCCTCAGGACGCTGCTGGCGTTGGCCCGGACCCCGCGTGTAAGAGACGGACATCGCTTGCGCATCGTGGCGTAGAAGCAGAGAAGCAGTCTACCCGCGAACATCCCTGATGCACTGCAGCACGAGGGCAGCCTCATCAGCGCTCTGAACGCTTTGTTGAAGGCACTCCGAACTCATTATCTCTGACTTCTGCGTGAAATCTGCCCAAAGGCAAATCGAGTATAAAGGCGTGCAATGGGCTCTGAACCTTTACTGCAGCGGAGCACTTTGCAAACCTACGGGCGATCATGTTAGGACAAGGCTCGTCGCTCACGTTCAATGTCCGCATCGATCTTAAGATCAGACGTCACCAGACGCCCTATAAATAATTAAATTGTGTTACTTCTAGCTTTACCCCATTAAGCTTAATAAGTGTCACATCCGATGACCTCATCTTTCTGACCTTAAGGACCATTGCGCTGACGTTTTCTGACATTATACTTTAACCCATAATTAAAAGCGTATTTCTCACATACGCCTATCAACTTCTCCAAACCAGATACAGGAGCCCTTAATAGCACCATGTCATCTGCGTAACTGATGTTGTTGACACAAATTCCGTCAATATGGCAGCCGACATGGGTGCTACTGGAGCTCTGCTATCAACACGTTGGTTGCCGTTTCTGCCTAACTGCATTGTAGCCTATATGGATTAGGAAAACCTCCCACCCATTTTACCATATATGACTGATCCTGTTACCAAAACCTGAAAATATAGTTCTTTTCATTGGACATTGTGGTATTATCTTTAAGCTTTTGCCACGGAATATCGTATCTATCATATCTATCGTATCAATGTTAACTTTTATTTTATCATTGTAGAGAATATAGGGATAAGTTAGCCTTTGTACATACCTTTTGTGTTTGTGTTTTGTTTTTTTACTTCGTTATTTTATGTTTTTGGAATAAAGATTTTACATACATAAATATAATGCCTTAGTAACAGAGACGTGTCAAATATTTTCCTTCCTGCTAAAATATTATTGCTGATGACTGTACTTAAGTAGCTATTTATAATGATGCCTAAATAATCTAACAAAGAGTTTTATGGTGGATATCCTGTTTAGTTAGACAATGAGGATATTGAAAATTAAACAATAAAATCAGGAAGTTACGGGTTGACCGAGAGGTAAGTATTTAGACCATTACAAGCTGCGTTTTACACTACTTGCTATTTAGATCAGCTGTGTTTTAGATGACTTACTGCATGGACGAGCTGCGTTTTACACTAAATGATTATAACTCTCATCAAACTTAGTATTAATTTACATGCAACCGAAATTCAGACCACTTATGTACCTAACCAATTTTACATTATTATCATAAATGCGTTTTCCGTTTTGGACATTGTACAACAATATTGCCGCTCCACGACGTAATACAAAACGATACTGTTCTAAAAAACAACTAAATAGTATTTAAAAATCAATTTAGTTTAGTACCTATTTACTCATTGATGAGACGAGATAAACCACGCTACAATGAGGTTCGAGTAAATTACCATAAAAATTTAAAACCAGTTAAGCTTATACATACGTTAGCTTAATTGGTTTTTTAATACACTAACCTTAATGAAAATCGATAACAAAGTTGTTATGCATCTAAAAGTAATGGAATTTGAAATAAATACTTACCTACAACATTTAAAATTAAGAGAAAAATCATAAGATCATAATCTAAATTTAATTAGAAGTTAGGATTTAAATACCTATGTACGAGTAGAATGGCCGGTAGCGTAGATTTTTATTCGACTTATTCTTGGACTTACTTCTTCGATGGGGAATAAGTAATCATCCCTTAGCTCTATTTATTCCCAGCAACACCAATTAGGACTGCATCGAAAGTCAAGATGCAAACGCTACGTTTTTCATTTCTATCACTAAAAATGTACCTACGAGTATGGGATGACATTCTCGTGCGTTACGATAAACCACGTGGTCAACTTACATTCCATACATTTTGAGTGATAGTAAAGAGAGACGTTTGGAGCGTTTGCATCTTGGCTAGGGCATCAGTGGTACCCTTATTACCTTATTTATTATTGTGCTTTCTAATAAACTATAGGTGAAAAACTTAAGTAAACGACGTGTGTATACACAAAAGTAATAGAGTACAAAACTAATGTGATATTTACGTCAAATTTCAAATCAAACAGTCACAGTACGAGTAACAGACGATCGAACATGGTCATCTCCGAACCACGATCCGAGAAGGACGCAGCTATCTTTCAAAATGAGATAACAATATACATACCCTGTATACTTCTCGTTCTTACAGATAACTGCATTCGGAGCAGCCCATGTTCAATCGTCTGTTACTACTATTAAAAAAAGACAAACTGTCACACGGGATTGCGTGCGCGGATGCCGAGCCAAGTTCCGCGATTAGAGACCGCCCGTGTGACTGTTAATCCATTCAGTTCCGATGCAATAAGGGGACGGAACTTTGTGTCCGCTAATACAGCACCAGATCACTTTTATGATTACATGTCATGTACTTATTGTGAGAGTGGGTGACTAAGAAATCTGGCATTTGGCTAAAAATAAAAATGGATAGTTGTGAGACCATGTATCTGGTCGGCGGGGCGATTTTTCACTTGCACTCGAAAGTGAGTGTAAACGGTGAAACCGTATTTTTGAAATACGAGCGATAGAAAATTTAAAAACGAGTGGTCCACACCTTTTGACTTCAACTCTATCATTACAAAATTGTTCTGACATCCTAAAAACAAACACAAAGTTTAATTTTTACACAAACTTCAAATACCTATCATAGACAAAGAACCTTGGCGGGTACTAGTTTCATTTAACAGTTTTAAATAGTAAAAGTTTTTGGTAAACAGTATTAAGAACACTGAAAGTGCACATACAAGTACGTAAGTAAGTAAGTGTACGTTGGCCTAGTTGGGAGTGACCCTGCCTCTGAAGCCAGCGGTCCCGGGTTCAAATCCCTGTAAGGGCAGATATTTGTGTGATGAGCTCGAGTATTTGTCCCTGAGTCTTGGATGTTTTCTATGTATTTAAGTATTTATTTCTCTATCTAAGTATGTTTATCGTTGTCTAGTACCCATAGTACAAGCCTAGAGCTTAGTTCGGGACTAGGTCAATTTGTGTGACATTGGTCCTGTGATAATAATAACAATAATAATAATTATTATTACATAAATAATAATATTACCTATCCCCTTTTCAGAGCCTACGTATATCCCTTAAACGGCTAAACCGATATTAATGTAACTTAGCTTAAAACCTAAAAAAAAAACACTGACAAAAAAAGACTGCATCCAAATTAAGAGACCAATTTGGATGCAGTCTTTTTTTGTTTGTTGTTCGTTTGGGAGCTACGATGCCATTGACAGATACACATATACATAGACTCACACAACAATAGAGACATACACATGGTTAATTTCTAACAACCCTCCTTTTGTCGGGGGTTCAATGGTATTGGTTGTTGTCTAATAGCCTAAACTTTAAGCCTAGTCAACGCGACAACTCTCTCTTCCGCTGCCTGGATCAAAACACTATCACAAACGTTAATGTTTGCGATTTGTTCGCGTTCAGCACGCGATGTATTACGTTTATTATTTTTATGAGTACGATATACCTACTCGTACTTATGATGTGTAAACATACGGCGACACGCATAACGTACTCAATTAATGTGTAATTGTTTTGACCGCATGAAAGCGGGTAGCGGTCGAAATCGCACCCGTGGCGGAGCCACTTGGACACGACAAAGGTTTTAGCAAAGATTATACGAACAACGAATTACCAAAAGCCAAATTTTGTAGTGTTGTATTATTTGGCGTGAATCGCGCTTCGTGATGCGGCAGATAAGTAATTGGGCTCATAAAAACAAAGTTTAAACCTTTTAATTTAAAATGGTAGCTCGTCTTCTTCTCTTTTTTGGCTTTCGGTGTACTTCAGTATCCGATTTTACGATACCATACAAAACTTGTCCGCTTCAACCAATCCGTATACCAGATGTAAGTGGCCTCTTTGTTTGGAAGACTTTTGGCTGTTTCTAAGGAATTAATGCACAATATAAAACAAATCTAAATGTAAATATGCATAATTATCGTCGGTTCACATGCACGCAATTCGTTCGATTTTTGATACACCAGTTTGAATAAAGAACGAGTTAATTGTCTCTTAAATGTTTCTAAATATAAACGGCTGTTAATGTTGCAAAAAGGTAACATTGTTAGTTTACTCGTATTTGTTTAAGTTATCTCTGGACCTTACTACAAGATGCAGAACGCTAACGTAATACGTATTTTGAAGACTGTAAAAATGTATGGAATTGTCGTGGGCGCTGAACGCAGGCGTGCAGCGTTTGTTTATTAAATTTATTTTCGATAATGATTTGATACCTAACATTCGCAGAATGCATTTTGCCAAGGCCCTGATCTGGTCACTGGTCTATTTCTGAAGCGAATTCAAATATAAATACAAAATATTAAATATATTTTTGGACAAAAGACAAACATTTGACAAGCGTAGTTGTCCGTTAGAGACCAAAATAGGCTAAGCCTGTATCTTGGCCGTCTGCGAGTGCGGTTGACAAAATATTTAATGTAACAATTCGCATCTTTAGAATTATAGTTACCTAATGCACATATTTTGATTTTCGACTTAGGTCTCTATAATACTAAAATTATGGCTCGAAATCGAAAGCTGTTTTTTTTTAAATTGGGTCACTACAATTCTAAATGTGCGAATTATATTATGATCTTTATCTTAAGAAACGGCAATTAATGTTGGTGATACATTAAAAACGAGCAATACACGAGATTAAGGCTACACGTGAGATAAAGGCTAGCTATTAAATAAAATTATCCATAAACCACGTAGACAATGATATCATTACAATTGCAGTGTAATTCCGCTTTGTAAGCAACTAAGTACCTTGACTTGCGCACGGTCATGAGTTGACGCCTTTGTAATCATAGTGGGACGAGACATGTTGCATTCTTTGAACACAAATAACGTAATTTACGTGTCTTATCTTACATATTATGGGCCCTTTCTGATAAACTTCAACCCTTTAGGATCTTTTGGTGTAATTACCTTCTTACACACTCAGCTGTTCGAATGTGCAGGTTTCCTCACGATGTTTTTCCTTCACCCTAAGAGCATCGAGTAATGTAAAGAATTCATTGGCACATGGTGACCGCTGGGGTTCGAACTCGGTACCTTACGATCACGAGTCGACCTGAGCCACCGAGCGGCCCTAAATTATTTACGAAAACAAGTGAAATTAAACTTTGCAGTTTCAAATCAAATTGTAGGATACCAAAAATGATACTTTAACCAACAGTAGGTTTTTTTTACTTTTATCGTAAGACTATCGTAAATAGACCTTAAAAAAAACGAGGTATCTTTTCAACTTTTGAATTAATCGAATATTGTATAGCGAGAATGTCTTTGGCGTGAATATCTTTAAATAGAAAAAACTGCCAGGTAGGTAAAGGGTACATGAGTCTATGCGATAGTTAAATAACCTCCATAAAATATTTAATTATCGTGTAATCTTATCTATCTGAATGTGAACCTTAATATTTCTATGGAAACCTCCTGTTTTTTTTTAACAAAAATGTACGAATTCCTACCTGCAATTTTTTGTGGAATTGGAGTTGGCACTTACAGTGGTCAAAATTTAGAGAAATGCAGTAGTGATCACTTTGCAGACATGGCGAGTCGCTGGGTGGGGTTGGTGCTCTTGGTGCAGTTGGTGCGGTGCAGTGAATACGCCGATGACAGCATTAATGAGTAAGTCCTATGTTTCTTATATACCTGTTTACTTACTAACTTTCGTCAGAATATTTTGAGGTAGCACTTCACTTGGCCATGTTTGCCAAAATTTTACCAATAATGACAAAGGAATTCAAGTTTGAATTACTTGAATAACGAACTCCAAATAGCCAAACCCTCATATGTACGATCAAAGTTCTTCCATGTATATTTCTATTTTAAAAATGTGTTAGACTAAAAAGGTTAAACTTTAATTTTGTATTAAAAGTATACCTAAGACATAGTTTTTTTTAAATAATAATGATAATAACTTAGTTATAATGTTAGCCAATATTTTATGGTTTATTTAAGTTTTATACCAAGTCGTACCAGTTTTGAATGTAATTTAGTATGGTCAATATGATGACAATGTTTTTTGTAAGGAAATTTTGGAACGGTACTGCAACGGTATTTTTCCAGTCTCTGCATGTACTATTACTAGTTTAACGCAACTCGAAAGAAAGATCATCATCATCATCATCATCATATCAGCCGAAAGACGTCCACTGCTGGACATAGGCCTCCCCCAAGGCTCTCCACTTAGACCGGTCTTGTGCCTTCCGCATCCATCGCGATCCCGCCATCCTTACGAGGTCGTCGCTCCATCTTGTTGGAGGCCTACCAACAGCTCGTCTCCCGGACGCCATTCGAGAACTTTCTGGCCCCATCGGCCATCAGTCCTGCGAGCAACTCGAAAGAAAGATATGAACATTTTATTAGGCTAAAACTATTTATAAAAGTGTACTCAGTCGTTGTGAGTTACCACGATTTCAAAATTTACAAGTTTATTTTGTTCTGAAGGTCAACAAATTAAATATTTTAGCCCTGATAAAGTACTTATTTTAGCAGGGAATAAAAAATTAGTATGTAATCAAAACTCCCAGTGTGCCCGTGTGCCTCAGCGGAAATAATAACGTACCTTCCGATGTGGCCATGAGGGACACCCGTGTGCTATCCTATCAGTTCCAAAAGTTACCAACTCATCTGCAATGCAATGAAAGGTAGTTGTTTAAAATTAATTTTCTTCTACTTGCTTACGATATAACGATGTAATAAATAAATGATGAAGAATATGGATTTTGCCCTAGCTCCAGATTTTTGACTTTTTATTTGCCTATTTAAATGATGTGTTAATTTATTTGAGAGCGTGTTAGGTTTTAGTGTGACTACCTGCAAAAATCTTAATTTTTTAATTCGAATTCAATCTATGTATATTGTATGTATCAGGATACTAAGTTGATTGAAATCAAAGACATTATATCCGTTGGTATTCTGTATATCGCATTGTAAGTCTTTGTTTTCAATTATTCATGTCTCGCTCAATTGGCTGTAATAGGATAATTAGGCGATGGATCCGGGCGTTTTAAGCTGTGCAGCGGAGTTATTTGGTATTTAATTGACAGAAAAAAATAAAAAGGTCTTTAACCCTGGATTGTGGGCTGCTAAAGCATAAATACCAACTCGTTCAAAACATAAGAAAACCGATATAATATTAATAAAATATATTTTTTATTCAAGGTTCATAACGACAAGTACCTTACAGACAACAATACATCTGATATATAAAATTCTCGTGTCACGGTGTACGTTATTGAACTCCTCTGAAACGGCTCGACCGATTTTAATAAAATTTTGTGTGTATATCGAGTAGGTCTGAGAATCGGCCAACATCTATTTTTCATACCCCTAAGTGATATAAAAAAAAAATGCAGCGGGCGAAGCCGCTGGCGGGTCGCTAGTTACAATATAACACTAGCTCCGTCTCTTATACTGTCTGGATCTCGGCATGATACGACCTTTCACGATACTTGATACCCGATAGAATAAAGGATCTTAAGATAACCGTGATCTTTTACTAAGACTCTTCCAAGAAATGAATGTAATGTTATTATGATAATACTCACTTCGTAAATAATAATATAAACACTGCTTATTTATAAATAACAAACGCCGCGGATTAAGGTAAAGCACCATTTTGAAATTTATTGAAAAATGTTCTGGTTTTAATTCAACAATCACCACATTTTGGAATAAAGTGTTATGATTTTCTAAGTTGATAAGAAAAAATGTGTCAGTGTATTTATTATAGGTTAATTGTGATAATGGATTGATAAATAATCGTACTGATTAAAATGGAATTATTTCAAATAATAAGTAGATAACAATTCATTACGACAAATAAAAATGATAGATATGACTGGTTTGAGGAGACTGACTGAAGATTAGAAAAAATAAATTGATTATATTATTATCAGCGCTAGCGGAGACTTCCACTATAATCAAATGTGAGTGAATAAATAGAAATTTCGTGTCGAATATTCGAACTACCCAAAAAAAATATTGGTTGCTCCTTATAATTGCAATTGTTATGAATCCGTCTTGATTCCGTACGAGCCTAACAAGACGTTAGATGCATGAACTAAAAAAAGTATCATGGGACAATATCACACAAATTGATCTAGTCCCAAACCAAGCTCTAGGCTTGTACTATGGGTATTAGACGATTAGAGAGAAATAAATATTTAAATACATAGAAAACATCCAAGACTCAGGAACAAATACTCGTGCTCATCACACAAATATCTGCCCTTACCGGGATTTGAACCCGTGACTGCCGGCTCCGGAGGCAGGGTCACTCCCAAGTAGGTCAACGTAAAATAACGTAAATTGAGACATCACAAAAGAAACTGCTCTTGTTGCGATTATAAACTTTGGTTGATTGGACAAACCAACAAACAGGGAGATTTTTGTGAGTGGGTATTTGAATCTATAGCAGCAAGGAAATAAAGATTAACTTCATTTGAAACAAATAAAAATTAACTTTATACACATTGAAATATAATTTGAACTAAATTACCTTCCTATGGACACCGGGTCTCACGGGGTTAACGTATAATGAATATCATTGCTCTTTATTACATATTACGTAAACAAAGAGAATACCGTTCTTTTATTTATAGGAGCGTCCTCACTGAGAGCATTCGCGTGGAATGAGCTTAATGAATATTCAGCGTCGAATATTCAAGAGGTGTGGACCACAGTCGCTCGGCTCAATGTGCACACCACTCGAATATTGCACGCGAATGCTCACAGTGCGGATGCTCCTTATGACATGGAGAAGGCAAGCGAGCACACAGGCCACCTAGTGTTAAGTAGACTCTGAAGCCCATAGACATGTGCAATCTAACGATGGTAATTTCAAGCCTGGTGGTGGTGATTTGCAGTCGTTCGTGCGGTAATCATTACATTGGTTGTCATTTTTCTTTTTCTTGCCCCGCACAAAAGCTGCTGTTTGGCGGTTAAGGGACTTTAATTACCCTGATCCTGCCTCCGAAGCTAGCGGTACCTACTGGGTTCAATTCCCGGTATAGGCAGATATTTGTGTGATGACCGCGAATATTTGTTCCTGAGTCTTGATTGTTTTCTATGTATTTAAGGTAGAAGTACCGCTTTTGGCCATCTTTGTACCCTTTTTGGCCACTGTTAGTATATTTAAATAATATTTTTATAAAATTTTAAAACTTTTACACATACTAAATCTAATTTACAATGTAATTGTATTTATAAAATGATTTCGAAATAAAGTGGCCATAAAGGTGCAGTGCCCAGAAACTGTACTTCTACCTACCCATGGTACAAGCCTAGAGCTTAGTTTGGGACTAGGTTATTTGTGAGAGATGATCTCCTTATATTAATTTATATGAAATTTAATTATAATAAATGTCATAATGCTTGTTCTAATTAATGGTCGTTCTCAGGCCGTCATGGACCTACCAGTGCCTCGACAACGCCTGCCTGCGCACGAAGATGCCGGATGGGGCCGAATTCTCCGCGACGACACTGACGTATGAGAACGTAGAACTGTGCCGGACCGTGTGCGGCCGGTTTGGCGGAATCTGGCCCAAGCCCTTCTCGGCCTCGCTCGGCAAGCAGATGGTCAAGATACATCCCAATAATATCAGGTGAGCATTTCAACAAATTAGCTACAACTGCGTCAGCTAGAGCTGCCGGATGATGCCGGCTACTGCGCGGTTCACGGACCAGGGGCCATTTTTGGATTTGATATCATGACGCCAGTATCATATCAAATTCGTCGGTGAGCTTCAACAATTGCCCCCTAGTACGGGTAGCACAAGTTGTATTTTCTTGCTTGTCGCTCAGTGCGTCTCTATCGCCACAGAGTAAGTGGAAAGGGAGATCTGAGCGACAAACAAGTTGCGGACAACATTTGCTAACCCGCCAGAGCCAAACGGTATTCGTTTCTAAAAATGTTAACGCTACGTCACCATCCGTTTTGCGCTTGATTACTAGTCAAGAAAGGTATGAAAATATTAGGTCATATCCTTAAAAGTTCCCGAGTATGTCTTTTCGTCTCTAAGTACCATGATGCCGTAGCAAGATACCAGACGGGACGGGACGCTGACGTACGAGAACGTAGAACTGTGCCGGCCCGTGTGCGGCCGGTTCGGCGGAATCTGGACCAAGCCCGTCCCGGTCTCGCTCGGCAAGCAGATAGTTAAAATACATCCAAATTTTTAGTGAGCATTTCTCCAAATTAGCTACAACTGCGTCAGCGACACCTGCCGGATGAGGCCAGCTGCCGCGCGGTCCACGGACCTGTTCTCTTTTCTTACAAAAATAACTATATTCTTAGAAGTTCCCGAGAATTTATCTTTGTACAATGCTGGACTAAGTCTATCTTGGTCTCGCTCGGCAAACAAATAGTTAAGATACAACCCAACTTTATCAGGTGAGCATTTTACCACATTAGCTTTAACTGCTGGATGAGGCGACGTGTTGTCGTTCGTTAAGAGACGTTAAGTATATTCTTAGAAGTTCCTGGGAATTTTATGCTATCCCAAGCCCGCCTCGGCCTCGCTCAGCCAAGAGATGGTCAAGATACATTCCAATCATACGATATGACTATGAGGTTAGAATTTCTCCTAATTCGGACCAATATCTGAGTGACGGTTTCTAAAAAGAGACAGCAAACATTAAACTACTTATGCAATATTTACTAAATGATGCGTTCTGATATTTGAAGAGAAAGTTCCTCTTTTGTTACCCAAAAAACAATTTTTAGTAGGTAAGTAATAATAATGGAAGTTTCTGACAAACGACCACTATGTCAAAATACCTTTTTTATTTGGGTACGGAACCCTAAATAGGTAGTCTGATAAAAAATTGTTTATTTAATCTCGAAAACCATCTTCCTTTGTCCACCATTATAGGAAATGGATCCACTGCGTCTCGATGACTCCGGGAATAGCCCGCGCAGACGGTGTAGCGTAATGTAACACTGGTGTCTCCGCGCCGTCTACGCGAATGTTATGTTAAAATGGCACCAAATTAACATGTTTCACTACCAATAGAGTATTTTTAATCGACTTCAAAAAAGGAGGAGGTTATCAATGCGACTGTATGTTTTCGTTCATATTTTTATTGTTACGCGATTATTTTGGATCGATTTTAAAAAGTATTTTTTTGTTTGATAGGGTAGGTGGGGTAAATATAAGACACGGGTAAAAAAAAATAAGACAAAGTTTTTAACACTTGAAAACTTATTCTACCTACTTCATTCCTTTTCCATTTAAAAAGAAACATTGTGTGTAGACTTCCATTTAAATGGAATAGGAATAGGAGAATAAGTTTTGAGTGTTCAATTCAAAACTTAGTCTTATTTTTACCCGTGTCTTTTATTTACCCCACCTGACCCTGCCTAGTATGTACTCCCGATATTGTTCCATTGCCACCTCCTTGGTATCTGATGAGGGGATCCGTGAGGGATTGAGATAGCTCCAAAAATATTCTAGGCACACATATAGCGATTTTGGTATTTTCAGTAACAAATCTAGCATTTGCATGCAGAAAGTATCATTTGTTGAAGTGAAACTGTTGATGAAGACCACTGATGGCCACAGGAACTCCTCAATATGTACCTATTTCAAGGGTGGCGATAATATATCTCGATTTATATTGTTGAACGACTATGACGAAGCATATTTGAAATGTCTAAATATAATAATGCACTTTAACTTTCCCGCCGCGTTGCTTGCGGCGAGCGAGAAATATCCTGTGGTTCTTATTCGTTGCGAAGTGGGAGTTCAGAGGGATTATGATCACTAAAAAGTATAAAATTAAATTAAATGTTTTAAAAACAATAAAGCGCTTTCTAGCACCCAAAAAAATAACTTCTTTTCAAATGGTAATAAGGTCAGTCAGTCAAACTAAAGTCGATATCCCACACTTTTTTTAACTAAAAACCGACTTCTCTTGTGCTGACCTATTTAAAAGAATTTGTATCTTACTTATGTCGGTTTTTTGTTTTTCAAAACATTTATTTTATAGATCAATCATATGGTTAACGGTTGCGTAGTAAAATAGCAATCCGCGAAATCATGAAGTTGACATGCCGCTAAATTAAAGGCTGCATAATAAATGAACGATCAGTGATCGATTACCTGAAAACCCGTTCTTTCCAAAAATACCAGGAAGTCGTAACTTTTATAGATTGTTTTCAAATAGCTGGTGTTTATAGAAGTGATTTGAAAGGGCGGTTCGTGGCTGGGCGCCATCCAAGTGTAGATTTTCTAAATATAGCGCTTAAACAAAAACAAGCAAATAGCGGGCGCGCTGCGAGTCGAATGAGCGCGACAAGTGGCAAGGGATTGAGTTATTAGCTACAAATACAATCAAACTCATATGGGATTATTTTTTAGTTTAGCACTTTTGGACATTTTATTTTAATAATCGGCTATCAATATCTGCACAACCTAGCTCCGCATTTTTGGGAGCCCATTAAAAGCGTCAACTACGGCAAGATGGCATCTTCTTCAATTCATATTTAAAAAAATGCTACTTGGAATATTATCACGAGAGATCTATGAATTTTGATAGTGGGATCAAGTTTCTGAAGGAACCCATATTCAAGCTATACGATTGTCCAGGAACAGTCGGATGCTTTGCAGGAGGACTAATTCGGCTGCAGATTCGAGTGACCTCGACTAGCCTTGAACACGCTAGGATTGCACGTCGAAACGTGTCTGCGGCCTGTAATGATGAGCTCAGCCATACTTCGACTAAAAAGACTTGGATAAGCGGTCTATCCTGGTTAGGCATCAATCGAACTTGCTTACCTACTCTGCTGTGGCGTGTGACAAACTATTTTGTAGTTAAGTTTAGAAGAGACCACGTACATCTAATACATATTAAATAATCCTGAAAGTGAAAGTTGGTGTGCTTGTGTGTAATGGAATTAGGAAGGGAGATAGCCTACCTATACCCTGGATTAACACATAGGCTACTTTTTATCCTGGAAAACATAAAAACTCCCGAGGAAATAACGATCTTCGTGGACCAAGTCGGGGAGGCAAAAGCGACATAAAACGCCGCTTTTTAACATATGATACGAGAAACAAAGCTCAAGTTTAATGTCTGCATATTTTAAGTTTTTTTTATGAATTGGATGTAAAGTGAATAACTGCCTCCGCTATTTATGTTTTTTTCTCCTCGTAGGATGTGACAGGTAAACGTGAGGTCATCGACCGGATGAGTTCACACACTTATCGATATTTGCGTGTGAGTTATAGCATATTGGTTAACCATTTGTTGTAAGGTGAACGGCCGGTGCTCGGGATCTAACGGTATTCTGACCCATAAGCATAACCCGCGGACTCGGGTGTTATTCTCTTTCGTAGCAAATTCATGGATCATTCATGGATAGATTTATCCTGTAGGGCAGGTGTACCGTTTGTGGCCACTATACCTTTTTGGCCAATTTAAAGCCTGACAAGATTCTATTTAGCCCTATTTAAAGATTTTCTTTATATGTCCTAATGATTATGGTCTGTTGGTTGGGGGTTTTTATGTTTATGGTTCTAATGATTTTATATATACAATAAAAATATAACTTAGATTTATGTAATTGTGTTAATGTTGCAAAATTCAAAAAAATATTATTATGTCATGAAGACTTTTTATTTATTTACTTAAATTTACAGTGTCCAAAAAAGGTACTATGATGGCCAAACCGGTACTTCTGCCCTATACCACGATGGTTTGGTCGAGGCTGCTGTTAACTAACATCGTAGACTAACTACTACACTATCGTAGACTAGTGTAACTGCGTGTACAATATAATGTGGCTTTGATAGGTATTGGACAGAGCATGTTTTATTGAGTACTTTATCTCATTTATGATTTATTCTTAATTCGGTTAGGGTTTTACAATAAACACTATAACTTAAGCTAATATTTTATAATAATATATTTAAAAAAAGTAAACGTCAATTAGTTGTCTAGAATCAACTTAGGTTAGAACAACGTGCAATAAAACTAAGAGTGAAGAAACCAAGAGAAAAGGATAATAACCATTAGAGAATACACCACTGTGTAGTACGACAAAAGGATTGGCTACGTTGCTTTATAAACCTGCTCGTTAAATTGAATTATCCATCAACACGGCACAATCTCAGAGACTTTTAGTACTAGAATACTGTAATTTAGCATGAATATACACATTAGTCACGCCAAGAAAGTGATAAATTAAACAACTGAAAAAAAAATATATTTTGTGTACCTCTCCTACACGTAACGTGGAGATTTTGTTAGTCATGTCCCCCTCCCACCCCTTCTACAGCCAAAACTACAAATACAAAAAATCAGGAACCAGTGTTAAATGAAAGAGCGTATAACGAATTTAAAAGGATTTTTTTTGGAATTAATTAATTTACATACATTTTAAAGGAAAACTATCATTGGTTCTTGAGATACAGGCGATTAAAGTGTTTATACCTACTAAAATCATCTAAGAAGGCACCAAATGACTGTTGTTGTTTTTTATGTTTGTACTTAACGGCTTCGGAACCCTACACTGAGCGTGGTCCGACATGCATTTTCCCGTTTTTTTTTATGACTGAACTTCATGAACTTCATATATGTCCTTATCATGTAACGTTAGGTAGGTACTTAATGTTAAAATAAATTCAAAGTCATAAGATAATTTTATTATTTACTAGCTGTTGCCCACGACTCCGTCCGCATAGATGTCTTTCCCTACTCGCGGTAAAAAGTGTGTCCTTCCTTGGGGTTCAATTTATCTATCTATATGGGCTATCATCATGCCATCGAAGCCGTTTAGCCGTGACAGCATAACAAACAGACAGACGAAATATAATATCAGTATGGAGCTTGAGATAGATCTATTATGGGTTTTAAACATTTCTTATCTATGATTTATTTAATTTTATAGTGTATGTACTCGTAAGATAACATCTTCGGGTTGTTGAAAGATTATTTGGTACTTAATTTGGTGGGTAGAAGCTCTACAGAACATGACATGACATACCTAAAGTCACATCTAATAACATGGATTAACCTACGTAAACGTCAAAAGTATATGTAACCTTATAATGTACATTTTTTTATTTCTTGTGAAATGCCAGCCAATTTCAAATATGATGCTTCATCGTGCAAATATTATCGTTTCGCAGGTATGACCTACATAACGTGCCGGTTGAAGCACGGCCGCTGATGGTGATGATGACTCAGGTGGCAACAGGCAACCTGCTGGCAGAGTGCGGCGGCAACGTCACCGAGCTCGTCTCCACGCCCGTTGTGGTCTACATCTCCGTCAAGTCCTCCGACATCACGCTCACTTGGGACACTATTGAGCAGTATGCGGTGGATGTGAAGACTAAAGGTAAGTAAACTGTTACTGATTTGCTTTGCTGTGGCAACTGTTTAGATACAAGCCTAGTTTTCGTATTATGTAAAGCATGTGTTTGGCGTTCATTCAGGGCAGGAGAGATGCAATCGGGGTAACTTGGCTTGCGCACTGAAGTGCACTTTGCATGCGTATGTTACATTTCTTCTCAATTAACTTGATTTTAATGTTATCACAGGAAAAAACCAATCGGTTTATAAATGACGGAGTTTTGAGGTAACACACATTAAAAACAAACAACCGAATTAAGAACCCGTCATTATTCTGAAGACAATTAAAAATTGGCGTGGTTTCTGAAAAACACTATACATAAATTATAAGAAGCTTTGCTACGCCGCTACTAAAACATTCTAAAACTTCTTCAAAACATTACAGATGGGTCAGTAGCAGTTCACATCTTCACAGAAACGGTATTCGGCGCTCGCCATGCGCTAGAGACCTTCACCCAACTGGTAGCACCGGATAATTCAGAATTCTCCCGTGGCGGCAAATGTGGGCTTAGACTTATATCCGGTGCCAAAATCATGGATAGCCCCATCTACAAGCACAGGGGGCTGAATCTCGATACGTCCAGGAACTTCATACCTTTGAACGATATCAAGAGAACGCTGGATGGCATGGCAGCTACTAAAATGAATATCTTTCACTGGCACGTGACCGACTCGCAGAGTTTTCCGTTGGAGTCCAGACGGGTCCCACAGTTTACAAGGTATATTAATAACTTATATACGTACATACAATACATCACGCCTTCATTCTCGGAGTGCGCTAGGCAGAGCTACAGAAATAAGGTCAGGGGGGGGGCAAGTGCGTCGAACCAAAAATATCTCATGACCACTCCCGTGTTTCGTACAACCACATCCTGACCTTACCAACAGCTCCAAAAAGACTTGTTTATAATTCTGTAACCACGTTTTATTCAATCAGGCTAAGAAGTTTACTAGTGTATTAGTGACAGGTTGCAAGCCTATCGCTTAATAGTACTACAAGCCCTTATTCCCACAGTCGCCTCTAACGACATCCACGCGGGAAGACATGGAGTGGCACTATTCTAACCCGGCAACCCCACGGGGCACCAATGTTTAAATAAATAAATAAATATAGGAAAATGTTACACAAATTGACCCAGTCACAAACTAAGCTCTGGGCTTATAGTTACAATAAGTACGAGACAACGATAAACATACTTATTCAAAGAAATACATGCTTAGATACATGGAAAACATCCAAGATCCAGGGCCAAATCGCGCTCATCACACAAATATCTGCTCTTACCGGGATTTCAACCCGCAGGACCCCAACTTCGTAGGTAGGGTCACAACCAACTAGCCTAACGTGTGGTCGTGTCGTGTCGTGTGTGAACATTTCTATTATAAGTTTAAGTAAGAACCGTTCACCCATGGCATAACCAGCTTAAAAAAGTGCCTCTATTTACGATGATCTAAACTAATCATACAGTTATGTCGTCCACGTACCTCAAGGTATTTATTCCTATAATATTTTGAAGAGTTTCCCCGATTTCTCCAAGATTTCATCAATCAGATCGTGACATGCTGGAAATTGGACCACCTAGAAAGTATACCCAATCGAACAAAAAAAAAACAAATCGGTACAGCGGTCTTTGTATAATCGGAAAGCTCCTCCTTTTTTGAAGTGGGTAAAAAAGCTTTTCTTTTACCAGATATGGTGCATATTCGAAGTCCGAAATATACAGAACGGAAGAAGTGGCAGACCTGGTCGAATACGCGCTGGTGCGGGGCATCCGTGTCGTCATCGAGATCGACGCGCCCGCGCACGCCGGCAACGGCTGGCAGTGGGGGAAGGTAACCACGATGATACAAAAGATGTAAACCTTTTAAGTATTATTAAGTTTATAACAAAAAGAGTATTTTTTTACCTAATTCTACGATGAGGAAGTAGAATTATTATTATTATTTTACCACCTTAGACCCTTACTTTTTTTTACCTTTGTTTCCTAAATCGCTGAAAGTCATATTATGAATTTTTAAGCAGTAGTCTGAAATATTTACAGTTTCGGAAAAAAAACAGTTTGCCAAATGTTTGTGAAATGAATCAGTTCGTGAAACGTTTTTTGGTGAAATGACAGGATACGTACTAAAAGCTTTTATTCCCTTAGTCGCCTCTTACGACAACTACGCGAAGACATCAAGAGACAAACTAACTATTTATTGCAACATATTTTTCTAATCTAACTTCGAGATTCGTGAAGCCTATTTATTCCTCGAAATGTTTTTTAAAGTTTCATACATTATTAAAAACAGGTGTACCGCAATTATCAAGTTGACGGACAAACGACACAGTGGGGAAACAAATCTTTGAACTTGCGATAGCATACCCTGCTTAAGACCTATTGCGCTGTACTAAACAAATGACTTTAGAACCACTTTTTTTCTCATTCCAGGAATTCGGCTTAGGAGACTTAGCAGTATGTGTGAATGAGAAATACTGGCGAGCGTACTGCGTGGAGGCTCCATGCGGGCAGCTCAACCCCGCCAACCCTGCCATGTACGAAGTGCTGAAAGACCTGTACAGAGACCTGGCTGAAGTGCTTCCCAAGCCTGCCTTGTTCCACATGGGGGGAGATGAGGTGAGACCTTAGGGCTTAGGGTACAGTTAATAGCTTAAGAAGTTGAGCCGTCGAGGAACCATGACACGAAAAAGTACTCTTTAGACAGTTTTCAAAATAATTGCACCTAGTTTAGGACTAACATTAAGAAAGTCTAACATTAAAATATAAGTAACGAAAATTAGTCGTAAATTTACACACTAAACTTTTGGTTGTACACCGTTTTACAGAAACTCATTTCATAGAATGTATCACTTCACAGAATTATCATTTCATTGAACGCTAATTTCTTTATTTTTTGGTGGTCACAGGTCTAACCTAACCTAACCTACGTAACTCATGCTTAGGATAACCTAAAAACATCAGGGTTTTAGCAGAAATTAGCTTTGTATGGAATGAAAATTCTGCGAAGTGATACATTCTATAAATTGAGTTTCTGTAAAACAAGGGGACACCTTAATTTTTACATGTAAAAGTTACCGTTCCTTAATTTTAGTTCTTAAGGAGGTATACATTTTTTAAACTACCCTTTAGTAAAATGAATCATTGGGTTTCTGTGACAGAGTCCTACAATTAAAATAGTTACATTTCAACGGTACACAGCAATAAAAGATCTAAACCGTAAAATGTACTTAATTATTTTTTATCACATGCTCGAAAAGGGTGTTATTACACACAGCAGTTGTAAGTTAGTGCTGTTTTGGCTTTAGCTGTAAAAAAACCAATTTGTTTACAAAAATAAATAAATAAATGTTTAAGGTCTAGTGTCGGTCGTCTAGCAATCATTCAAATAGCAGCATTTGGTCTCTATTTCTACGGAGTAAAACAATGTTGCCTATGACGCGTATTTTTATTTGGGGCGCCATTACTGTCAACTACTGTCAAGTAAATAAGGGCTATCAAAACGTTGACGATACGGAACATGACAAAAACAATAAGGTTTTACAGAATAAAATCACATCCAGGCCTAGCCAAGATGCAAACGCTGTTAACGTTTGTTTTCTATCGACTGGAAATGTATGCAGTAAACATAAGCGTTTGACGCGAGCTGTCATTAGCTTACGTCAATGCTGACGTACAGTTTGACGATTTTCGAAAATCGCTAAATTTGCGTTATCGTCGATGAAACTTGTCGTGTAACTAAAAAAATTAATAAGTTGCAAAATGAGCCTTACTGACTTACTTGTTAAGGAGTATTTTGTAACTTATTTAAATTGTTAGTTACGCAGTATTGCAGTTTTACCGTCGTTATCTATCTCGACTTTGACATGTTATTGTATTGTTTTTAACTAGGTTGCCTTTATTGTCGAGTAAATAAGATTTATCATAACGTTGGCGATACGATACATTATCAAAAGCAAAATGGTTTTACCGCGTAGAATTGAGGCCCTTAACGGTAAACTGTTTTTAAATCATCATTTCGCAACCGTTTTAAGCTCTTTAGGTGTTGGAATAACACATCTTTTCACCGTAATTTACATAAGCCATATCGTCTGTGGGTGGAGGGGCGTGTCGTTTTAGAGAAGACAAACTCTAGATTACTTTACAACGGTACTAGAAACTATTTTTGGCACGAATTCTGCGTTTCGAATTGCTGGTCGAACGACTCGTCAGATCCGTGTTTTTTGCAAGCACAACGGCCTTTTACGTCTGCATGACATTCAATAATTTTACTATGCAGCCTTTAACGCACACACCTAGGTTTATCTTTACATACTGTAAAACAAAGTCACTTCCCGCCGTCTGTCCCTTTTTAAGTAAGCTTAGATCTCTTAATCGCAACTGATTTGAATGTGGTTTTTATAAAATATAGTCATTTAAGAGGAAGTTTTATATGTACGGCGGGTCGCTACTAATAACCAATTTTAACTAATGACACAATCCAGTATACTAGAGATATTTCCATCTGGTTCATTCCAGGTAGTCTTCAGTTGCTGGAACTCCTCAGCGGAAATCGTGAGGTTTATGAAAAACAAAGGTTTAGGCGTGAACACGGATGGATTCATGCAGCTCTGGTCAGAGTTCCATGCACTAGCTTTGGCGGCCTGGGACGATCAGCTGAGGGAAGCCACGGGGGTCGAAGAGCAGCCCGTCATCATATGGTCTTCCCAGCTCACGGACCCCTTCAGAATCAGTAAACATTTGGACAAAGAGAGGTAAGATATTATAATTCTAAGTAATTTCACCTGTTGTATTATACTAGAGAGATATTTTTTATGGCAAGGAGATGGCAAACCAGCATAAAGACCACCTCATGTTAATTGGGATCTTATATCCATAGAAACTGACATTCTCAAACTACAATCTCAAGACTGCAATCCTAAGACTGCAAATGGGGATCTCCTTGAAATGTTGAAACTCATTTCATCGAATGCATCGTTTCCCCGAATTTCATTTCATCGAAAGTTACTTTCTGCTGAAATCTTATTATTGTTAGGTTATCTTAAAAGTCTTTATTGTTGCATTGGCCACTAGACTTGATGTAGGTACCCTTACGTGACCTTTAACTACATTTCAGATACGTCATCGAAGTGTGGGAGCCGGTAGAGAGTCCAGTTCTGAACGATCTCTTGGGTCTCGGCTACCGCGTCATCTCGTGCCCCAAGAACGTCTGGTATCTAGACCACGGCTTCTGGGGCAATACCTTGTACTCCAATTGGCGTCGCATGTACACGCACAGGCTGCCTATTGGGCCTCAAGTGTTAGGCGGCGAAGTGTCCATGTGGTCGGAGTACGTCGACGGCCTCAGTTTAGGTATGTATAGAGAATTAGAATAAAGATCCACGCTAACGGCATATATATAATAATTTTCGCCAACACGCTCGAAAATGTGAAGGCAGAATTTAAAAAAAGCGGCCAAGTGCGAGTCGGACTCGCCCATGAAGGGTTCCGTAGCAGCAAGTAACATAGTCGTTGTAGCTTTGATCAATGTTTTTATGACGTATTAAAAAAAAACAAGTTTGCATGGTGATGTACATCATATATTTTTTTTAGTTCTATCATTCTCTTATTTTAGAAGTTACAGGGGGGGGACACACATTTCAACACTTTGGAAGTGTCTCTCGCGCAAACTGTTCAGTTTAGAAAAAAATTATGCTAGTAACCTCAATATTATTTTTGAAGACCTATCCATAGATACCACACACGTATGGGATTGATGAAAAAAAAATTTTGAGTTTCAGTTCTAAGTATGGGGAACCCCCAAAATTTATGTTTTTTTTTCTATTTTTGTGTGAAAATCTTAATGCGGTTCACAGAATACATCTACTTACCAGGTTTCAACAGTGTAGTTCTTATAGTTTCGGAAAAAAGTGACTGTGACATACGGACGGACAGACAGACAGACATGACGAATCTATAAGGGTTCCGTTTTTTGCCATTTGGCTACGGAACCCTAAAAACCGACAACAGCGACTTCGATAAATAGATGAAATTTCGTTATGTCCCGCGTTTTTTTTTTAACGATGTTTGGACTCATTTACTTAATCAAGGTTCTCCGGAGGGAATTGTGAGTAACGTAGGTACTAATGTCGATGACGATAGAGTCATTTTTTTTTCTGTTTAAAAAAAATTTGGACCTTGTCTAGTTAGGACTCGTTTGTCTCGTCTTTAAATAGCGAGTTAATCATCGGTGTCAGAAGAAAAGTCAGCAACAAAATGAAATGATACCAACTTAGCAATTGTTTACCTACAAAATAATCTTTTAAATTTATGGTTAAGGCTAACTGCAGCAAAAAGATAAATCTAATATTAGGCTTAAGTTCATTTAGTTGTACAGAAGTAACACCGATACAGACAGGGTTATATGGTAGTATTTTTTTTCACAAGTCATTTTTATAGTGACAACAGACAAGATGTATGGAACTGTCAGTCATAAATTTAGTATACTCTTATAGGTTGTTTCTAATATTGGCCATTCCTGTGGGGTTGTGGACTTACATTTTATGTTAACCACGTCAAAAGTCGGCTGTGTTTATACTCACTGAATTGCAACTAATGACACGCGTCGCCAATCTGTCGGTTGATGAATTGTAGACACGCGCACGTGGCCGCGCGCGGCGGCGGTGGGGGAGCGGCTGTGGGCGGACCCGGCGGCGAGCGCGCTGGCCGCGGAGCCGCGCATGAACCGGCTGCGCGCGCGCCTGCTCGCGCGCGGCCTGCGCGCCGACGCCGTCGCGCCCGCCTGGTGCACGCAGAACGACGGCCGCTGCTACTGACCAACGTTACGAACGTTCATATTATAACGTTATGATGACGTGCGCTTGTGCTATAATTATTAAAACGGTAAATAAAAGTGACGTATTTAATTCCCAGTCATTAAAATCGCATATTAACACATCGTCCCAGCTACGAGTACTCGTAGTTTTTGTTTGAAAATACTACGAGTATTATCATATCTGAAACTGGAAACGACGTGTTGAAAAATGCATTATGTTATGTTAGCACAATTTAAATTATTAAAAGTATTATTCGACACAACGATTATAATTCTAGAACTGGTGGTACAATACACAATTAGAATTCCTTATATTGTCAAAAAAAAACTTAAATGTCACCTCTGGTCCCTTACATTAAGCTTAGGTCATGACTCATGACTGGTTACATAATTTTCTCAAAATGATTAATTTCTGGAAGCGTATTTTCTATTCGCAATTTTCCCCATTAATAAATTTTACCACACTCATTTATTCTTCTACTTTTCCCTTTCGCATTTTTCTCCATCCATTATTTTTAACTACAGGCTTTATTTGCAAATTTTACGGAACGTGTAGGAAGGTTTAGGTTATTTTAGTTTTGCAGCGGGCCCGAAGGGCCAAGCCGCCCGGAAATAGAGCTCCATCGACTTTCTAAAAATATATTTAATATGGGCGAATATGCGACTCGGAAAAAGTAACAATGTAATATATGCGTGTGGTTGAAATTATGAAGAGAAAAATGCGAATGGAAAAAGAAAGAATAACAAATGCGAGTGGTAAAATGTATGAATGGAAAGAAACGATATAGGAACATACAATATAGGGAATAAAATATTTAGCGTAAATGATCTAACCAGTTGCTTTAAGTAAGGTATTTTCTTGTCCTTACCTCGTGTTACAAAAAATTGATCAACATAAAATATAATGAATAAGGTCAAATTGACCAGACTGAATTTATTAGAGGTAGAAAATACAAATCTGTATATATTATATTAGAGGATGTATAGAATATGTAGATATATTATTAACCAATAAAAAGCTAAATGTTTTTTGGCGGTTTTATTCCTCCTTCATATTTTACAATATTGTCTAAAGATCAAATAACGACTTGACTAATCTCTAAGTTACATAATTAATTTTGAATCGTTTTTAAGTTCAGTTTTACGTCGACGAGACTTAATTAAAATATATTAGTAACTATTATTTCTACTATTATTCAATGTTTAGAACATGACTAAATGCCTATATTTGTGACAGGTATTAATTACTATGTACACTTTTACAGTATACTTAAGAGGATTGTGAAGCGATGCTTAAATCGCGTAGCTGTTAAATATAATCCATACAAATTTAGCTCCGGGTGATAACGGTAGTCACCCCTAAATCTAATACGATTTTCACGATTTTTGAATATGTAGTAGATATTATGAAAACCTAGGTCAGTACGTTTCGGATTTTGTTTTTAATTTTGTTTTGAAAGGAAAACGTACAGACCTAGTTTTTCATAATATCTACAACATATTAAAAAATCGTAAAAATCAAACAACGTTTATGAGGAGAAAAACGTTTTAGCATTAAGTATGTTTTTTTTGCTTCACAGTCCTCTTAAGTTAACTATGAGACTAAATAACTCAATCCATACTTGGTAGCCAGTCCTAATTTACAGTTTGTTATTTATTAATTCAAAGCAATATGGACAACAACATAAGGTCCAGTTACCTAGTAGTTCATAAAACGCGTACGTACTCGTAGTTGAGGGCTAAAATAAAAAACGGTAACTGTAGTCAGTTGAGTCACTAAAATTAGCCATACATTTATATACCTACTGTCCTCATATGCCAATAGGCGGTATCTCAACTTTAATAAACGAAGTAGATTCACTCTTCACCCGTTAGTAATAAATTACATATATATGGTTTAACTTGCTACAGGAGCTTCGTCTGAGTTAATGAATGAATTAATTAATTTCCATTACTTAAGATACGGTTTCTTAATTTTAGTCCTTAACGATGTTGTTTTTTTTAAACCGCTCTTCTACTGAACGTAGGCCTGCCCTAAACATGTTCACAACGACCAACCCTGCCGCCTCCTTTGGATTTCCTTCACCAGATCCATGATTCATCTTGTTAGCAGAGGCAGGCCTCTTCCACCATGTTTTGTCTTGAGGCACCATTTTTTAAGGGACACTAAAATTAACGGACTGACGCCACCTGGCTACTATAAAAGTCCCGCAATGTTCATAAGATGATCGATGTCCTGGTGCGTTATCCTGTGTTTGTGTCGAGCAAACATCAAAAGAAGTTAGTCTACCTACTTGCCTCATGCACGCGCAAGGATTTCGTAGCCATGCGCCTCTAGACTTTGGCAACATTAGTGCACGTTCGTAGGAGAAATACTTGTTTAATTGGAAAAACACATATCTAGCAGTAAATATGGTCGTTTGACGTTCAGGGTTGACAGGCGCATCTTATCGCCTTATTGGTTTACGCATTTATAAACAACATTCAAACATAGGATGACAAGAAAAAAAATGGGCCGACTGTACATCAGCTAACGTATACATACAATGATGATAATGATACATAATACGAGTATGTACAATATTTCCTACATACAGGACTTTTCCTCAGTAGAGATGGTGCACAGCTTGGTAACCAAATGTTTGCGTTGAAATAATTTTATGAGCTGCTAATGATGGCTTTTTGACTAAACAGCAAACTGGGTCTCTATTCTACTGCGTTATAACGATATCGCGTTTGACGTGTTTTAGAATCGTTTATGACTCGGCCGCCTTTATTATCATACATACGTACCAGTTATCAACATAACAGTTATCAAAACGTTGACCATACGGAAACACGCCAAAGACGATATCGTTATTACCGTGTCGAATCCCAGCCCTGTTTGGCCGCGGAAATTGACAGTCACGTGAATGCATATCTATGCTACTATATGCAGCAGCCTAAATAAAGCAAAGTTATTGAAAAGAAAAGCAGTTAGGTATGAGATGCTACGCCAAATAGAGCTATAGATTTAAATAGTATTAATGTCGTGTTGCTTCTATGTCGGCCGAATGAATGACTGACCTCAGCCGCGAAGCCATCGAAACAGACCTCCTATAGATAAATTAACTAAGTTCATACCACCAATGACGAACTTCTTTTACAAATTATTCCTGCTAATACTCCTATCGCTGTTGGTATTTTTGACAGCTCCCACACTGAGATCATTCGGAACTAGATCGTGCAAAACGGTATCACTTCTGAAAATACTGGTAGCTATTCTGTTTGCCAGTCTCTCAGACTCTCGTAAATCGTCGTCTTTCGAGGAGTGAGAAGTCAGGTCGATTTCTGTATCACTGTCGCTTTCACTCTCCTTTGCTTCGAATCTTTGCGAGCGATACGCCAAATTCTGAGGTTCTTCCATACCTTGAGCGGCTGTAGCGCAAGGGCAATTCTTTGACGTCATTACTCTAAGATCGGTTGGTACATTCTCGTTGTCCATTGGCTGTGTCATAAGCAATGACGGAAAAGAAAAGTTCGGTTGCTGCAGCATCCTCTCGTCGTTTGTGTACGGCATTGATGGTGGAATGTCATGAACTGGAGGCATTGGAAGCATGGAGTCTTGCATGGTATTGTGGTGATATGGGTCCTGGCGGGGTGTTTTTATTTCTGTGTTCTCAATGGACGCTGGCAGTTCTGGTGAATCCTTGCCTGATGGGGAGTCTGGTCCTTCCGGTGACGAATCTGGAGGTTTTGTGTGACCTGTAACATGACGATTTATTTAGTGTTTAAAAGCTCCTAATTCGATTTTCAAACTGGAATATATATTCATATTTCATGTCGCTTAGAAGGACGGAGCCGAAGATATAAGAAGTTGTAAGTTAACCCGGTGAAGACAGTATGAGCGAACTGTTCAGATGAACTGTGTATTTGGTTGAAGCCCTAAACCCATTCGTCAGCTCAGCATTCCATCTTTGCACATTTCGTGGGTGATATTAACAGGCAGCAAGATAACTGTCGCACACTGGACCACCGGCAGCAACTATAGCTATAAGATACTACTAGTCGCCACAAGTGTTGAACGATGTTTGAAACGTTCGTGCCGCGTTCGAGCTACAAGATGCGGGACGGAACAGGGGGTTACCGGGCAGTTTTCAAAAAAAAGTCGTTAAGGACAAAAATTAAGACACTTTAACATTTCCATTTCGTCACGAAAATAAGTCGTACATTTAGATACGTTAATTTTCGTGACGAAATGGAGTTGAGGGCAAGCATTAGCGTTAACATGACTCGCAGTTTTAGGGATAATTATGAAACGCTTAGAAACCTGTTATCTAAGTAGTTTTGAAACTTTATCTATACAATACTTTCTAAAAATTTACATATTTTTTAAATTTAATCCGACGACGGAAGCAATGTATATACAAGTTATCGAGTGATTTAAAAAAAATACTTCGTATCTTATTATTTAGGTGTTCAATTTGTGAATGCTGAATGAGTGGCCATAAACCTTATAGCTCACTTAGTAGTGCTATTAAGGTTACATTTGGGACTTAAGCATCTACAACAGTATCGATTATTTACATTGATCGCTTGAAGTATTATAATGGAGTTTTATGGACCTCAAGCATTTGGTGTTAGAAAAGATTACGTTAAAGCTACTAAGGAACTTAAAGTATCATTAATTGCTATTATAGATCACCTAGAGTTTAAAAGGATTATCTGGCGCTATTATACATTCTTTAGATCTTAGAGTTGTAAGATTCGCTATTACCTGTAACTAAAGTCGTTAGTTGTTTCAATTATAGAACCACTAGCGATTAATGAGGGTTTGTAGTAGTCAATATAGAACTTTAGAAGTTATGAGGACAATCATAAAGAGTTAAGTTTCGCTTAAAGCTATTCTTAACCTGTAAGCGATCATAGTCGCAGTATTACGTGTTAAAGCTTTTCTAAGCGTTCTTACATACATTTTGTATGCTGATCACTACATAGTATAAAACAAATTCGCTTTTTCTGTCCCTATATCCCTATGTATGCTTAAATATTTAAAACTACAAAACGGATTTTGATGCGGTTTTTTTTAATAGATAGAGTGATTGAAGAGGAAGGTTTATATGTATAATACTTTAATCCGGAGCGAAGCGAGGGCGGGTCGCTAGTAAGTGATACAATTGTCAAAGAAATCTTTTGTATCGCAATTAAGCGCTATACCGGGTGTACAATCCAAATGGGTCAGTATGGAAAAGTCGGAAACTATGAGAGATAGCGAGATCGGTTCTTAGGAACCATGACGTCGATTTTAGATTTAATAATAACTACATTCAAACTTTTTTATGTGAATAAATTCTGCAAGTCGCAAGAAGTACAACAAAATTGAAATATTAAAAATATATATTAAATATATTTATTTTTTATTTTTAGTATTATATACTTATATTTAGTTAGGAGTATTAATATACTCCTAACTAAAGCGCTATATAATATAATATCAGCGCTGTATTGGCAGACCAAGCCAGCTCACAGAACTAAACTCTATTGAGTTTAGTTCTGTGATCTGGTCTCCTCTTTATAAAACTCATGTTGAAAGGATTGAATCTGTTCAAAAACGATTTCTTCGACAGCTTAGCTCTAAGTTTGGACTAAGATTGACACTTTCAACATACGAGAGTCGGCTGGACCATTTTAAATTTAATTCTCTTGAAAGACGTCGCCTTATCAATGATCTTGCTATAGCATATAAAATTAATTAATTCCGATTTGCTGGCTCAGTTTGCTAAAAGCCGCCAGGCCTAGTCGTATACCTCAAATGTTTTCTATACCACTTGCTAGAAATAATGTATTTTATAATGATCCTCTCATGCGTATAGCTAGGTTGTATAACCGACTATTAAAAGAAAATAATAATTTAGACATACATCACCAGAAAATTGTTCCTTTTATGTTTACTCTTAAAAGAATTAGTCTTAATAAGTAATTCACCCACTCCGTGGTTTTTAGTATAGATAGGATTTAATTTGTTTGTGTATTAACTTTTCTTTTATCAGTGTCTGAATATGGTGTACCACATACATAATTAAGTAGGTAAATAAATAAATGTAATAGTAGAATGCTGTGCATAGTTGTCATCGAGTTGCAAGCTTACAACTATGTAGTTTTAAGTGATCTATTGTTATTTTACCGCTAGTGATTTGTCACTGTGCCTAAAATAAATAAATAAAATGTCTTACTTTAGGCTATAAAATAAGCTATATATGTCGCTAAAATGTGTGTTGGGTTGTACGACAACAACAAGTTAATTACCAGGCATTAGCGATTGGCTGCCCAAGCCGAGGCAGCGCATGCGCCAAGCGTCCTGCAGGAGCTGCAGCCGCGCCTGCTTGCGCCACTTAGCGCGCCGGTTCTGGAACCATACCTGCAAACGAACGAATGGCATTTTATAATAATTTCCGTAAGCTTGTTCTGAAACTCCTACACGAACTGAATGACAAGCACAACTTTGTGTTTTGTTTGCCGCTCAGTGCGCCTGTTTCATTATAAAAAGATTTAAGAGTAAAATTACTGAGCAAAAAAAGTCGCAGGCTAGAGCTTAGAAGCTATGAGGCCCAAGCCAAGATGCAAACGCTACTAACGTTTTTCTATTCTATCACTAACAATGTATGGAATGACATTTTGATGCATTACGATAAACCACGTGGTCAACTGTCATCCTATACATTTTGAGCGATAGAAAAGAAAAACGTTAGGTTAGGTTTCTAATGGGTTAATTGTTGAATTAACCCCCCCTTCTATTATGACTTGCACACTACATCATTCAATGACTTCTTTTAAAATAATAGGTAATAGGTCAGTCTAACAAAATATTGTGGGACTTCAGTTGGACTGACCTACAATACAATGCACATACAATACATTATTGTCTAAACCCGGAAGAGTAGGAGATTGCTTAACGAAGTGGTTAGCGGGCCGAGCCTTTACCTACCATTTTAAAAGAAGCTATTTCTGGCATATTTAAAGGCTGTTTTCTGTTTTTTTTTACAATTTATTTTATTTCATTCTTTTTGTGATCGTAATATTATACTATAATGTAGTCCATCTCAATTAATAAGAAACGAGCAACGCCGCGGGAAAGTCATTGTCATAAGTATATTTAAACCAATTAAAAGCGCTTCGATATAGTTGCTCAACTATCTTAATCGACCACGAACTTTTAAATAGGTACCGTTGAGGAGTTCCGGTGGTCATCTGTGGTCTTTATCATCAGTTCTACTTCACCAAATCATACTTTTTGAATGCAAATGCTAGACTTGTTATTGTAAATACCAAAATTGCTGCTGTTTATAATATTAAGGAGTTGCCTCAATTCCTCACGGATACCCTCATGTGATACCGACTTGGTGACAGTGTGATCACCTCTGGAAAAAGCCCTAACAAAGAATTAGAGGATTTATAAAATCGGCATAAAATTGACGGAGAAATCGGTGAACATACGCAAAAAACCGGGCAAGAGCAAGTCGGACCATGCTCAGTCTAAGGTTCCGAAGTCGTTAAGTACTTACTACAAACATAAAAATCAACAAGTAATAACTAATTTTCTACTTAAAGTCATAAGGTGCCATCTTAGATGATTTTAGTAGGTATAAACACTTTAATCGCCTTTATCTCAAGGACCAATAACGTCTACTTAGTCTTGATAGTTTTCCTTTTAAATTCGTCATATTATTATGCGCTTTCATTGATGTTTTTTTCTCATTTTTAGTAAGTGTAGTTTTGGCTGTATGGGGACACTTGAGACTAACAAAAATTAGCGCTTTGAAGCTTAATATTTCATAAACGGATGCCTTGATCGAAAAATTGTTTTACAAACCCACAATATTTTTAAAAGACCTATCCAACGACACCTCACACAATAGGCCAGACGAGAAAAAAAATACATCCCCACGTTATTTACGTTTAGGGGAGGTACCATATGTTTTAAATTTTTTGTACCACTTTGTTGGCGTGAATAATATGTATAGTCATGTCAAATTACAGCTTTCTAGTACTAAGAGTCTCTGCGCTCGTCTGCGGTCGGACGGATGGACGGACGGAAGGACATGGCGAAACTATAAGGGTTCCTAGTTTGACTACGGAACTCTAAAAATACACACATTAAGCTAAGTAAACAAAATGAAAAAACCTTTTCCATTGAAATATTTCAGATTCCAATTCCAACTGACCAATTGGCAAGAAAATGAGCATACATGGCGAAACTATAAGGGTTCCAAGTTTGACTACGGAACCCTAAAAATACACACATTAAGCTAAGTAAATAAAATGAAAAATCTTTCCCATTGAAATATTTCAGATTCCAATTCCAACTGACCAATTGGTAAGAAAATGAGCATACAGGTTTGCGATCTTAAATTTAGAAATGCGTGATTTCATTTCATTTACATAGATGGACTACTTCTATAATCGCTAGTAGATTTACCATTAGTATTACAACCCCCACATTATCCACATCGTAACAGTAATAAACGAATAAACACTGCTTCTTCGTGGCAGGTTTCTGGGTGTGTAATTAAGGTAGAGGTCGTCTTATTTAAATAACGCCTATCCACTAATTGACCTATCCTATCAAAAATGCGGACGGAATCCAGGTTGACGCCCTGCCAACTGCAAATTTTGGAAACTGTTAGTGCAATACAAGTGCAAATTCCATCCAGATCGCTACTACCATCTTATTCTTTAATCTGCCGCCAAGTAGCAGTGTTCGCAATGTTGTGACCCGGTTGGAGAATAAGACAACTGGTAGAATTATTTTTAGCATAGACGCAATCCATCTTAGTCCTCAAGGTTGGCAACGAATTCGCAGTCTTGAGATGTTCTGGTTCTGACACACCAAGTGGTCTGATAGAGACGACAAGTTTAACGAAAATCACCGTTTAGAAATAGCCTTTGATAAACCAACCGCTAAAGCCTTTTTCGTTCGAATACACATTAGTAGGTCTTTTATATCCGGCATTCTGCCATGTTTTAAGGTACCGTGGCCAAATGGTACATGAGAATCGTTTTGTTGTCTGTTTTTGTAATTAACTACCAACTATTTGTTGAAATCGTGGAAAATAACTTATTTACGTGAAGGTTGGGGATTCAGGTGACTTCGTTTCTGAGTGTACTGACAATATTCACTAAATACACATCTGATTCGTCATCGTTCATCATTTACTTCTGTCGTATCTGAAAGAAACAATGGACGTCTTCCCACGCCGTCTTTCATCTGTCTATAGTGAGAATCCTGAGCATATAGGTAGTGAGGGATTCAAGTTAGCGCCCAAGGTGAAAATATTTTTGCTACCATGTGACACATATTGCTTTTCACATCGCTTTTGAGGAAAATAAAAGATTTTAGTGATGAAACAAATTTAATTATTGACACTCTAAGTGTTGAAATTATCGAATTTAACAGGAAAATTTGTAGTACCTATTTTCAAACCGAACCGACCCTGTGACAAACTGTGTGTGTTTTGTTTGTGTGTTCAAACAAAATGGTTTTCCGGCTGTTATGTGTGGGAACTTCAAAACTCCAAAGCAATGTTTTGAAAAAATCAAACTACTCGTACATACCTCGTAACACTTGGCAAATACTTTATAATTTAATAATAATTATTTGTTAATTAATATTATGATTAAATGCTGGCGAAATCAATGCGGAAACGAAAAAATAAAAAAACAGTCAAGCGCGAGTCGGACTCGCATACCGAGGGTGCCATATTTGTAAACAAAAAAAATGTATTGCACTGATTTTTAAATATGTTGTACTACAATTAAGCTGTATTCTAGCCATGTGTTGTTTTGCTTCATACATAGTAGGCAATACAGGGTGTATAGCGCCAGAATGCAATTTAAGTTTTATCCTAATTTTCGGTGGCGCTAGCCACAGCTGTTCCCGTTAAAATACCTACTTTAATTCCAAATCGAAAAGAGTACAGGTCGCGCCATCTGTCGTCAAATAGCTAATACTAGCTGATTTTGTTAATATCTCGAAGACTGTTGTTTTTGACAACTTCGTTATACTTTTCCCATATTATAAAATTAATGTTTTAAAAAACTAAACACCTTCTTAAAAAGCAAGAAAAACTTAATAAAATTATAGGTAATAAAGTCAGTAAAACTGGATTTGGCTTTTGGTAAAAAAATTTGAAGACCGTATTTTAGTTTTTTAAAACATTTATTTTATTACATACCTTTTAGTTATCATTATAATAATAATACTGTTATGTCGTCCACGTACATTTATTCCTATAATATTTGAGGAGTTATCTAAATCCCTCACGGATCCCCTCTTCAGATACCAACTTGGTGGCAATGGGACCACCCCGGGAGTACACCCTATCAAACAAATTTTTTTTTTCAAAATCTATCTACAATTGACGGGGTAATCGCATAATAAACACACAAAAGAAACATAAAGTCGAATTGATAACCTTCTCCTTTTTGAAGTCGGTTAAAAATATAGATAAATGATATGGAGAGGCAATGGTATTTTTTTATACGTTTTTCGTAAAAAAAAACAAAACCAGACGACGAAAAAAAATGTTTTTTTAATGTGCGCATCAAACCCTTTCATTGTGATACCCTATTTGCCATAATAGTTTTACGTTTATTTTTAAATACCGCTTCTAGACCCCATTTCCTAAGCTTAATTTATTACTATTGAACTTTTTTGTTGAGAAAATCTGCTGTAACACACAGATAGACACCGAAGTCTCACCATAAGGGTTCCTTTTTCAAACAAAATAAATCCCACTACTATAATCAACGTAAAAACAAAGAATCTCAAGGGAATCAAAATTTATAATCGCGACCTATGTCGATGTATGGAGACAACAATTTTTATGTCCCTCAATTCAATTGATGAATTGAGGGACTTAAAAATGAGATTGAGAATGTAAATTCTCATAAGTTTGTACTGATCCCCTCGGTGCGCGAGTCCGACTCGCACTTAACCGGTTTTATATCCAGTGGATGCCTCACAATCCGGTCCTAAAGTACCTTTTTTATATTTTTTTTCATGGTGGCAAACAAGCCTGATTGAAAGCGGTTACTGTAAGCCTATGGAATGTACCTAGATCAGGATGGTTTTCTAAAGTTCGAAAGGAACAAACAGACCCTCGAGACGATTGTCGTACTGCTCTGATCGGAATACAGAATCTGCTGCATCCCGCTATACTGTCTGCCTGCCCTATTTAAGAAAAAAAAACAGCCATTAAGTTTGGCTGGGTCAGATTTAAAACTAACCGGATTTTCAAGGCAGACCTAAGACAATCTATGCCTTTTATCGGTTTATCGGTGTGGATAAACGCGCATAAAACATCTGTCTTTTTCTGAACAATACGTAAGTGACGGATGATTTATTCACTGCGATAAAGATGACTATAATACGGCGGGTGTATGTGTGGTGTGAAACTATTTGATAGAGTAAGGAAAGAAAAGATCAGATAGAAGTGTGGACTGAAAGAAGATATAGTGACTAAGATTGAAAAGGGCATGCTTCGATGGTTCGGTCATTTGGAAAGGATGGAGAAAAACGATTGACGAAAGAAATATACAGTGCGAAAGTGAGTGGAAAGGTCGGAATGGGCCGCCCTAGGCGTACTTTTTTGGATCAAATCGGAGAAATCTCCGTGCGCGTATAAGTCGTTTTTCACGAATCCTAAGTCAGCGAACCTAATTTAAGTTGCCAGTTTCATACATTTTGAGTCAACCAAAACTAAATTGACATGTTATTGTTAAAAGGTAATCGAATCGCGGTTTACCAATATCCGTTACAAATCCCGGGGTTTTCGGTGCGGGAATAACTTAAGAAAGAGTAGAGATAAACAGATAGGTTATTCTGATAAAATACCATATTGTGCCTAATTAATAAATACCTTTCTGCGAATTGTAAACAAACTATACAATTTTATTTTAACCTAAGTAATAAGTACTTTTAGCATTACTACCAAGCCTTACGAGATAATAATAAAAATATGTTAATTAATTACCTGCCGTCAATTAGTAGTTGACACGATTTTCAGAATAAACAATTTTTTTTTTTTCTATATTTGGAACAGCTTCAGCGTCTAGCTGTAAATATCCATTTCAATAAACTGAACGATCTTTCTACGTCGGCAGTCGTAAGTCAATTGTTGCACGATGTGTTTGCGATTCCAGCAGGTAGGTTTAGTACATTCTATTTTTAAGTCAATACCTATTCTTTGGCTAATGTCATTCATTCCCGCACCGAAAACCCCGGGGTATGTAATTAAGTCAAAAATTTGATATTTTAGTGATACATATTTCTGTTGAAAGAAAACAAATCTGGGTATAAGAATCTTACAATAACCTGCACTTCAAAATCGTTAAGCCGTTGACACTCGGAGAGTTCGCAAATGAACACACACACATGGTTACACACCTACAGAACGCAACACACAAACATACATATATGCACCCGCATAACATTAGGTACCTACCTCCTCGCGCAGTTGGGTAAACTAAATGATAGCGCGGAAGTTAATTGTAGAAATATTTTTCTTTCTTTCCTAATGGATGAAAAATTTAATATGTTACGTGAAAAGGGTCGAGAAATTTACATCAAAAGCACGTATTAAAAGCACACTAAAATCAGACTGATGCGAGAGAGGAGAGTCCAATTGAACCGGAGGGTCCGGTCGTTCCTTTTGATCTTTTTGCGGCGCAACTCTCGAGTCGCCCTGTGACACGGATAAGGGTTATCGGGTTTGGAGAGGCAATTGTAAAACGCCTATAAGTATTGAATAGAGAAATAGTTATTGTAGAGAACTTATAAAAGCAAGGTAGTACATAACATCACGCCTTCATTCCCAGAGTGGGGTAGGCAGAGCTCCAGAAATACAAACATCTCTAAAGACATGTTAGTAATTCTGTAACCACATTTTGCACAAGTAGGCTGAAATGTTTACACTAGTATTAGTGACAGGTTGCAAGCCCATCGCCTTTATTCCCTTAGTCGCCTCTTACGACATGACGGGAAGACATGGAGTGGCACTATTCTAACCCGGAAACCACACGGGCCAGCAAGGTAGTAATAGTCCAAATTTATCAATAACAGTGATAAAACTTTAATTTAAAGCTGAGCGGGCCAAGGAGGGTACTTATACTGTTGATTTGTATCTGTTTCCTTGTCCACACGCGGTTCGGTACTTAACTGATTGTTTCTGTGCAAAGAGATTTGGTTTTATCTTTATTTTTCAAACAGTTCATGGTATCATGGATTATCTAGGATGAATTACGAGGAGATTCAACCGCTGTACGATATTTTATAAAATAAAGGACATTAGTGCATGGAACGCTCTTTAAAAATCACGCGGACATACTAACTATGATGATATTACCTATTACTTAATGTTTCACAGAGTACCTTGTAATAATGTTTATGAAATTAAATGCCTGCTTCATACTGTCAAACTTGCCAGCTTTCAGGTGGTAATATTTAATATTTCAGTGCTTGTAGCTCTACTAAAAACACTCAAGTTTGAAAAGAAGTTTTTATAAAGTAATTTCATTATTGTTTAATATACCACCTAACGGTTACCATTTTAAAACGGGTATAAACGTACAATAATGATTTAGATTTAGAACTCCAAACCTTTTACCCTTTAAAAACCTACAGGCACCTCAAATGGTAAATCTTAAATTACAACGAACCTGCACTCTTGCCTCAGAGAGACTGATCCTCAAAGCCACCTCCTCTCTCAGGAACACGTCGGGGTAGTGCGTCTTCTGAAACAGAGACTCCAGCTCGCTCAGCTGCTGAGGAGTGAAGGTGGTCCGGTTCCGCCGCTGCCTCCGCCGCCCGAACATGTACTCAGTTAACAAGTCGCCTGGCAACGGTGACAGGTATGGACCCGCCATTGCTCAAGCAATTTCAGAACAGAAATATTAAAATTATACTAATGTTTTAGGATCAAAATCACTTGAAAGTAAACTTCGCAAACTATAAAACTTCATACGTAACGGACGCAAGAAGTACAAAATAGTGCTCTATCTGTCACCAACTGTCGAGGACTGTACAAATTCGCAGAATTCTCCTCATGAAAACCACTAAAGCTCCTCCCCGAAGCTTTAAAATGAGGCGGTGTGATTGGACGAGCCCTCCAGGGGATGCGAATCTCGGCCAATCAGGTGGCGGGTGCGCGGGGTAGTATTCGATAGGTGTGGATTAAGTTATAGCGTTATCTGTAAATACATTTTATATAAATGTGGTTAATTTTGTGCTGAGAGCGTTAATGAGATATTGGAAGCGCTGTGCAGGTTCTCATTAAGGAGGTTTGCAATTAATTTGGTAGTTGAAAGTAGTTGATGTTTACAAAATACATAACGTGGGTTTTAGAAAATTTAAAGGTATGAAATAAAGGCAGGGTAGGTATCTACTGGTACCTAGTTAGTAATTCTATGAATACTTTAAGGTGTAAAACATAACGAGATGATGAGTTAAAGAATATCGAATTAAACATTGAATTTCATTAGTCGCAGCAAAGTTACATTATTATTGATTTTTTTTTATGTCTAATACTAGCTACTTTTATTATACGATTTGAAAACAAAATCTATTCTGGCCTTGAGTCCACCTATCTAAAGAAAAACTTTTTCCATAAAAAAAAAGACAAAATATTCTGTATACCCAGACGGAATTTAAGATTAAGTATAGAATGCTTCGTATTACATTAAAATTAAAGAATGTCAATCAATTAATACAATTTAATGGCGGCATTACAGTAAAGGAGGCACAATAACCAATGGGGGAAGCCGGATAAAGTCGCCGCGGCTCTAAACGAGTTCCCGCAACCATTTTAATGAATAAGTAACACCCTCCTCCCTCCGGGGTGACCAGCCGTGATATTGTATTAAGGACTCACATATTTCAACTCGACGGAAGAATTATTAACCAGCGAATTTTATGGATTCTTGTCAGGGCGTAGGTATAATGAGGTTATATAATCCCTAATCGTCATTTTTCCTTATGAATTTTTGCCCGAATTTTCGTTTATCCACTTTAAACTTACTAGGTTGTCCGACTCAGCTGAAAATCAGTTTAGGACAAATGATTATTCGGAAAAACGATGCGTTAGAACAAACGTTATTAGGGATTCCTAAAATTAGGAAACTCGTATAAAAACATTTTGAGCGTGCATTTTCAATTAGGTAGGTCGCGTAAACTACCACCGATCGAAAATAAGCCGTTTATAAGAGAATGACACCTGACTTGCTTAGCGTATAGGAAACACTGTTCAAGCTTTATTCGAAACGGTAATTATGTTGTATCCCTGTTGGGACGTAGCTTTATGGTTTTGTACATATTAGGAGAATATTTTTATTTATTTGATATAATGCAAATTCGTTTTATCTCTCTCATCTCGCTCTTCACGCTGCTAGTAGTAAAATAATTTAAATTATGTCTTCTTTTAATTAAATGGAGCCCCACTTTCTGCTAGCCAAAACCTCTTCAGCAAAAGTAAAATCGATGACCGTTGGTGGCTACGCTGAGGCAACAGCGTGAAGAAACCTGCACTTTCGAACAGCTGAAAGTGTAAGAGGGTAATTGCAAAAAGATCCTAAAGAGTCAAACTGTATCTGTAAGACAAGCTAAGGCTGTTGGTAGCTTAGCCTTTAATTTCTAGTGCTTTTGTTACAGCATGAGGAATGCAATCGGTTGCAAAGGCTACCTGTGGGCCTAACACGCTGCCATGGGACAAGATTTTGACATGGGCTCGGGACTTTAATTCTTCTGTTCCATATTCCAATTCCATTGTAAGAGTGCGCTCTGATGTGATCAGATATTTGTAATCTCAAGATTCCAAAAACTTGATAACTCTGAGGCATCAATTATATTACAAAGTGGATATTTCCGTCTCTTATTATCACCATCTTCTCCTTACCCCATTGATTTGGAGTCATCGCAGCATTTTATTCCTAAACAGATCTTACCTTAGTTGTCATTCCCTTTCACATCCATACTTTGATACTAATGCTATAAATAAAAATCTTGTTTTTTTATTTTATTAGTGTTCAATTGGGTTACTGTGGTTCTACTCTATGTCTTCCCGTCGATATCGTAAGAGACGACTAAGGGAATAAAGGCTTGTAGTACTATTAGGCGATGGGTTTGCAACCTGTTACTAATACACTGGTAAACATCTTAGCCTGTTTGTGCAAAGTGTGGTTACGGAATTATCAAGTCTTATTAGAGTTATTGGTATTTCTTTGGCTCTATCTACCCCACTATGGGAATGAAGACGTGATGTTATGTATGTATCTACTATAAATCATCGTGAACTAAATATTCGTCTTCCAAGGGCAAGAGAGTAACTCTGCTTGTTTGTTTGTGTGATTGATTGTAACCTTTCGATGACAAAACGGCTAAACCGATCTTGAAAACTGGCTAAACGATAGATTGTATTCTATTAGGGAATAGCGATAAACGTCTTCAACGTGAACTAAGTCGAGAGTAAAAGCTAGTAGTCCATAAATATTTTGTAAGTATAGTTTATTTATAAATCTACGAACTAAAGATTCCGAAGGCTGGTGCTCCTAGCCGCCCGGCGCAGCGCTAATTAAGCATTCCAGTCATATTGTTTTAGTTGCCGGGGATAGTTGCGGCGCCGCTGTTTCGTAATTATGTAACGAGCTATACATATAAATACATTTCATCTCTGCTATCTGGGAAGTAAGGATTTCCATATCGTAATAGCGGATTGAAAATGGCATTTACATCCATAGGGAGGAAAGTGTTTTTAGAGTAATTGTCTGAATACTTAGCCAGTTTTGAGAGTTTTTACTCATTACTAGACCTTGGAAGAATTTTCAACAGACATTACGGAAATAGCCCTGGCTCTTGTTTAAACTCGTGTATAAATTTCGACAAAAATAATAAAATTAATCTTATGACATGAAAAAAAATTCTTCACTTTTCTTAGTCGCTCGTGCAAGTCGTGCAGCAAAATTCAATGTATTTATTTGTATAGTAAACTAGCGACCCGCCCTCGCTTCGCTCCGGTTTAAAGTATTATACATATAAACCTTTCTCTTGAATCACTCTATCTATTAAAAAAACCGCATCAAAATCCGTTGCGTAGTTTTAAAGATTTAAGCATACAAAGGGACATAGGGACAGAGAAAGCGACTTTGTTTTATACTATGTAGTGATTGGCCACATGAGGACTCTTTTACACGTCGGTACTATAGAGGAATCTTCGGACAAGACCATCATTGCGAAGAAGAAACGCCGCAAGAAACTCTAGCTAAAGTATTTTCTTCTACAGCAAGACGATTAATACTCTCGTTAGTTATCCCCTCGTTACTTCCCTTGATGCACAATGTACTATTATATACAGGGTGTTAGGTAATGAGTGGATAATCCTTGAACTACGGATAGAGGGCACTTAGGACGTTATGAAAAAGCTAAAATAGGTCTAGTAAAAGTTGCACGGTTTTCGAGATATTTGGACTTTTAATCGGATTTTTTGTAATTTTTCCTTATGTCCATGTTACGAAAAACCCTTAATTTCATGTATTAATTCATATTTTTTTCACTTTTTTCTTGCATGGTTAGAATCACTATGAACTAAGGATTTTTTAAAGCTACATGCCAAGTTTTTTTCATGACAACTTTTTGAGTAAACTCACTAAGTTACTTTTACCATACTAAGAAATCCCCGCGTTTGTTTTTCACGTAGTATGGAAAAACAAACTTTGTGCGTTTACTCAAAAAGTTTTCATGAAAAAAAACTGGGCATGTAGCTTTAAAAACTTCCTTAGAACATAGTGATTCTAACCATGCAAGAAACAACGAAAAAATCTTTTATTAATACATGAACTTAGGGGTTTTTCGTAACACGGACATAAGGAAAAATTACAAAAAATCCGATTAAAAGTCCAAATATCTCGAAATCCGTGCGACTTTTACTAGACCTATTTTAGCTTTTTCATAACGTCCTAAGTGCCCTCTATCCGTAGTTCAAGGATTATCCACTCATTACCTAACACCCTGTATATATTACACACGAATTTATTTCCAAGGGCAACAGTGTTTCAGATATTTTACCATGAAGACCTTTTAAAGGCCTAATGCTAAAGATGGATTAAGGATATACAATAGTGGTGGTAGGACCCTGTGCAGGGTCTGTCCAGATCACTACCACCATCTTATCCATAAACCTACCGCCAGTGTTGGCATTGTTGTGTTCCGGTGTGGGGATAAGACAACCGGTGAAATTACTAGCATAGAGGCATTCCATCTTAGTCCTCAGGGTTGGCAAGGCATTTGAGGTCTTAGGGTTGTAGTCTTAAGATTATAGTCTTGAAAATTCATATGTCTATGGGTCTCAGATTCTACTTAACATCAGGTGGCCTGAGTGCTCGTATGCCTTCACCTTATCTTAAAAAAAAGACAAACTTACAATAACCAATTTTTAACGCAATACATAAGTGTCATGTCACGTGTATATCTGTGTGTCAGTCTATGGCACTGTAGCTCCTAAATGGTTTAGACGATTTGGACGCAGGTGTTTTTTAAAGAAAGCTGGTTTAATCCGGATTTCACAATGTAAGAAAAGGCCAAAGCATATCGAAGTAGACCTGTTTGTAACTAGCTATTGTGCAATTATGAATATTAGGCCTTATGTAGCTTAGATTTCAATTTTAATAAAACTATGTTTAAGTTCAAGAAAAGTTACCGGCATTTCGGTTCCTGGTTGAGTAAGTATTAATTTCGCTATGGAATCTTAAACAAAACTTTGCTACGGCGTAGCCTATGTAGCTACGGCGTAGCTTTCGATATCGAAAAAACGATATCGCAAACGATCTAGATATCAATAATTATGGCCCATCGGTTTATTTATAGTTGTATTATTTCATTCCAAGAAGGAAAAGAGAAAAAGGAATCTAACACTTATTATGGGGGCAGGGGGCAGGGGGCAGGGAGCGAAAATTGATAGGCACATAATTATGTGCCTCATGGGACAGGGGACTTGTTAATAATGCTATAATAATTAGGAACTAACTTCTTAATATTAAGTAGTTCCAATTACAAACTAAGTCGAACTTAAATAAGTGCATTTAACTCTGTTTTTTTTGTGTTCTACGCATGCGGTGATCTTCTGTAAGAAGTAAGGCGCTTAGCTTGTAAGTGTGCAATAGTGTGCACGTCAATTATTTATGTAACATTGTACTTATTGTTGTAGGTCCTAAATAAATAAATAAATGATAATGTAAATATTAAAATGTTGACAATGACGATACGAATAAATAAAATAATAGAAATACCTAAACTACATTTATTCATTATACATATACAATCAGAAAAGGAAACTTCTGCAAATACGGCTGTAAAGACTGAAACTGCTCAAGCGAAACCATATTTGTTTCGGTTATATTTACAATTTACAAATAAAACAATAATTTTATACCGAGTGTTGCCTGTAACAGGAGCATTAAATTGAGGGATTGTTTCCACACCACAAACGTAACAACATTTATTATACAACTTTTGAAAATAACTTATTGTTAACTAAATATTCATGAATTTAGATTTTCTAAGCAAGCAATGTATTGCGTAAACTACGAAGTTTGTCGGCTGACAGTAATATCAACTAGACTATTGGATGGAGTACATTGAAAATGCTATTTAGTTTGTTCGAAAATATTCAAAATAATAAATTACATATTTTTTTAAAGTTGTAGAACAAATGTTGCTACGTTTATAGAGTAGAAGCGATCCCTCAACTTATTGCCCCTATTGCAGGCAACACCCGGTATAAATTAGTTGTCTCCAAAAATCTTCTATTTAATGACAATGAAAGTCAAGTTTTTTATAAGTACTGGCCGTCTTAACTCAAGTGTCACTATCGGTAAACTAAAGAGGCCAAAAAGTTAAGGTTCTTGTGGCGCTTCTTCTCAGCAGTAGTCTCTTTGTAGCGCTAGTAGAATTTTGACGTGTAAAAGTGCCCGTGCGGCCTACTAACTGAATAAACAACTTTTTACTTTTTAACGTTTTAAGTTGTTATTAGTGATGATTAGACCCCGTTATCGGAGGTGCGATTTGGGAGCTGGACTTTAGGCATGGATAAAAATAATTTTGAAACAGTTTATACTTTCTCTCTACCATAATGATTGTCTTAGGCAAAAAGTAGGTAAACGTGTTTATTTTGTTTATTTCATGCCTGCACCTCAAAACATAAAACATTGTGAAATAGCAACCATGGTATTTTGGTACAACCGATAGCGCATTCTGCTTCTGATGACATTTATTATCATGGAATACAAAATATTTTTTATGACAAAAAAATTGTATCAAAACTAATTGTAAAGAAAAACTAACAGTATCGATATCGACATCATAAATATTTTAACCCATGCCTTAGAACGTCAAGCTACCAAATTGTACCTCCAATTACGGGGTTTAGTGATGATGTAAAATCTAGATAAAAACATGGCCTCTATTCTACTGCGCTATAACGATATCGCGTTTGACGTGTTTTAGAATCGTTTATGTCGCAGTCGCCATTATTGTAAATGACATAAGAGTTACCGAAACGTTGACAATACGGAAAATCGTTAAAGACGATATCGTTATTACCGCGTAGAATCCCAGCCCAGTCTGTATGTAGCTTGACGTAATTTATACGTCAGTCAACGGCTCCAAAGTTTCGCTCCCTGTGTATAGGTGAAGTACGGTTCCAACGGAAGACCAACGCTGACTGTTATGCCAGCATTACGCTGATTTGGGACCATTTTGTGACTACGATCCTTTTCTGTATATTTTTCTGTCCTTCTTTGTTGTTTGTTACGAGTAAATGTATTTCTTTTTTTCGGAAGGTTAAATCAAAACAAAACTTATAAACCGCAATCATTGTATACAGTGTGTAAATGGTATACGGGCGTTTATTAAAACTGGACATAGATTAAGACTCTACTAATCATTAACAGAAAGAATTATTTTGATTACGCTAACGTATACACCGTTATTAATTTTTGAACATACTATCGACCCGCAATGTACATCGAAGTCCATCTGTCAGGTAAGTACGTAAAGTTTACTTGTGAAAATGTGTATTTCGGCTTAAGTAGCCTCAGCTTTAATAATATTTAACTTTGAAACGTCATTAATTGAGTTTTTAATTCGTTGCATTTTTCGTTATACATTGCGTGTTAAATTATTTTGTATGGTTATTTTTTTTTTATTTAATTTTAACAAAAGCTGCCTAAATGTGCTCAGTAGGGGTTGTACTAACCACAGTTAAAAGGAACGCCCGTATACCATTTACACACTGTATTTGGGTCATACACACTCTTATAAACAAAAGCTGTCTTTCCTGTGGTCAATAGTTAAAATTTTGTGTGCATACCGGGTGTTGCCTGTAATAGGAGCAATAAATTGAGGGATCGTTTCTACTCTTTAAACGTAGGAACATTTGTTTTACAACATTTAAAAAACGTTTATTTTATTATTTGGGTTTTTTTTCGAACAAACTAAATAGCATATTCAATGTACTACAATATATTATCCAATAGTCTAGTTGACATCTACTGTCAGCCTACAAACTTCGTAGTTTTCGCAATACATCGCTTTCTTGAAAAATCTAAATTCATTAATATTTAGTTAACAATAAATTATTTTCAAAAGTTGTAGAATAAATGTTGTTACGTTTGTGGTGTGGAAACGATTCCTAAATTTATTACTCCTATTACAGGCAACACCCGGTATAAGTTATGTTTTTATATGATAGATCTAAAGCAGTCCTGACGCCGTTTATGCGGGAATGGGCTTTGCCAGAAAATTAGGCCTTAACGTTAATTTCCGACGTGACCACAGGAAAGACGATAACCTAAATCTGTGTATGACCCATTTAACATAATATTGTTTAAATGTCTCATACCAACTAACTCAATAAAAATCCATGGCTATGACTTTCTGCAGTTGCAGAAAGTAAAACTGCAATGCCGGAGCTCGAGCTGCAGTCCCCCCTCCCTTCCCGAACGTGAAAGCTCAATTAGTTAATTAATCTTTTTTTCCGCGTTAAAATAGCATTTATAAACGCAGCGCAAACCCGTGGAAAATGCCTCCCTAGTTACCCCCAGCCCTGCTTGCTAGGGTTGACAACTTAGTTAATTAATTCATTATTCACTCGTTAAAATATTATTATTTATATTGGCTCGTTGATGTACATATGATAGGAGGTGTATAGAGTAATGAACGAGGAAGTAAGATAAATTATTGGAAAATGAAACCGAGGCTTGAGTATCCCGTATGTTACATTGTAGTACAGGTTGTTTTTTTGTTGCGCCTTTCACCTATTAGTAAGCTATGTTTGAAGGTATTTGCTGACCAAATTAAACATTTAATTAAAAAAAATGTTTGATTTTGGCGAGAATTCTGCTTACACAAGCTACTCTTTGAGTTTCATTTGTTAGATTCTTTTACGTCATTTTACTAGATACCTATGTATGTGAATAATAAGAATAATGTTTTGCCTTTTTTTAAATTTCACATCTGGAATTAAAATAATACAAATAACGTTGTGTGTGCAAACAACTCAGAAATAAAGTGTAGTACAGTTCTTATTTTGTTGATATATTTCTAATAACTTTATTCTAGTAAACTTTTTAGTGTACCTATACAAAATGTTTGAGTAACCGACGGAGCAGCCCTAGCTAACCGTGTTTACATAATGCGCTCGAGACAATGCGATGTTTTAAGCCGTTCGCTGATGAACTGCTAATTATCTACAATAATTACCGTAAACAAAATTATCAACTAACCAAAGGAGTAGCGCTAGCTAACCGTGTTTACCTAATGCACTCGACACAATGCGATGTTTTAAACCATTCCTTGATGAACTGCTAATTACCTACAATAATTGCCGTAAACAAAATGATCGACTAACCGACGCAGCCCTAGCTAACCGTGTTTGCTTAATGCGCGCGACACAATGCGCGGACGATGCTTCAAACTGTTCGTTGATCAACTGTTAATTAGCTGATGGCGACAGCCCTGTGGTTAACAATGTTCGCTCAGGGCTGTACGCAAATGCATGTGTATTGATTTTTTATACTTAGTCTTTGATTTATGTTTTCCTGGTAGATAATACGTTGGTATACTTGGTTAAATCAGGGCAAATTAAACTTTGCTGATGCGCTAGTGTATTGTGCATAATAAGGTGATGCTTATAAGGAGTATTATAATCCTGCCCGGCAATGTACTAACAGCATGCTTGTTAACTGACCACTATCCTTATTGTTAGGTGGACGTTTTCCAAATACATCGTTAAGGACAAAATTAAGAAAATATAACTTTTTCCGTTTCGTCACGAAAATTAGCCATTCATTTACATACGTTAATTTGCGTGACGAAATGGAAAAGTTAAAGTTTTTTAATTTTTGTCCTTAACGATGTAGGTACACTTTTTTTGGAATTCGCCCAGGTGATAAAATTCACAAATGGTTAGTTAACTATGTTGCCAATGGTAGTACACAATTTTTTCATAATAATTAAAACTTCAATTGGTAACGGTAAAATTGGTATAGAAAAAATGTGCAGTACAATGCCGTGTTAAAAAGAGGAACTGTAACGCATAGGACTAATGAAGTGGGTATCTTTATTCCACTTTGTTTTGAAGTATAGCATTGTATTGTTTACAATACGTGCCCGTATTACAAGGACTCGATTCCACATTGTAATAGCCCATCTTGATTCTATATCGTAATCATATCGTTGACGTTCTGCCTGCGCTTATTGACTTGTTAGTAAGAGCTGTCATGAGTGATGTTGAAGCGCGTGAAACTAACCCCATGTGCTTCTGTGAAGTTCACAGGAGAAAATTAAATGTGATAAAAAAAAAACAAACATAAACTTCCTTTAAAAAACAAAAATTTTGACGTCTGTGCGTTCTTTTTTTTTCTAAATCGATGTTTGGTTGACTACCCGCAATTTGGTGATTTTCATCACAATGTTAGACGATACTATTTTTTTAATAAAATTCAATTCTTTTCGTAAACACCGCAACCTTAAACTGAATAACCTATACTAATAACTGAATCATAGACAAAATACAACTCAAGAAGACATTCATCTAAAACAAAATCAAAACAATTAAACCAAAACTCAAAAATTCAGTCGCTGCGAAACAATTAGGCGTAGTACTAAAAAAACTTCAAACAATCCCCGCTTTAGCAGACGTTCATTAATCAAACATGTTTAGGTATCCTAAGCCTTTTGTTATCAAAAGGCCCGAGTCCTCTGCTTCCTTCCTTTGTCCGAACTCATTCGTTTTGTTTTAACACCCCTTTTAAGTTTCATACGTGTGTACATGCGCGCGCGTTGCACACCGTCTCGAGATTGTTGGCGAGAAAAATGTTATTAATTCCTCGGAGCTCTAAAGACGCATTGTCTTATTATTCTATTTTTTTATTATCTTAGGGATGAGCTTGTTTAATTTTGTAATTTGTCAGTGTTTTGATTATTGCACAGCTGAAAACATTGTAAATAAAATAGTTTAATAGACATTACTACGTACTTATTTTAAAAGAAAGTTATACCTTCACCTGGAATGCGCTTTTCAAATTTTAAAACGGTTTCTTTATGTAGAGAACAGTGTTCCATAAATGCTTAGAACCACACGTGTTCTAACTCGGGGCACGACCTAGGGACTTGAAATCTTTGCTACTTTTAAGATAAAAAAGTAATATAATAATAATATAATAATAATATAATCACAGGACAATGTCACACAAATTGACCTAGTCCCAAAACTAAGCTCTAGGCTTGTAATATGGGTACTAGACAACGATAAACATACTTATATAGAGAAATACATACTTAAATAAATAGAAAACATCCAAGACTAAGGAACAAATATTCGCGCTCATCACACAAATATCTGCCCTTACCGGGATTTGAACCCAGGACCGCTGGCTTCGGAGGCAGGGTCACTACCAACTAGGCTAGCGTGTCGTCCATGTCCAAACGTCCAATGTCATTTAGTTAATATAGTCGTATAAATAGAATATCATTCACGGTTCTGAAAACGGGTTTTGAGTAAGTAATTTTAAAGTAAATAAATAGTTTGTTTACTTTGAAAAAAAAAACAAAAATAATATTATATTTATTAATGTTAAATAACATCCTGATCCTGTGGAGTAACATCGATATATTTTTTTTTGCAAAAATATTTTGCTACGTCACTTTAGTATTCGTGCCCCGAGTTAGCTCTCATCACATCACACGCATGCTTAGGCACGTATAATTGACATTTCAGCCGTTGGAAGCTAGTAAGAATAAAACGGTTATTTATTTTTGGTCCACATAATAAAGTTTACTTTATACAATATGTATAGGTGTATCAAAGAGATATTGCACCTATGCTGTAGTTAAAACATACAAAATAACGTCTTGATTGCCGACGTCCGACTTTGAGACTTATTTCCTAACACTAGCCACATGAATAATCATGAACCAAATGGAATCCTAGTGATTTATTCCGTATTTCAAAGTGTGTGCGTGTGTACGTACCTTCCCGTGTCTCCACTTGATATATTTATGATTAAAGCGGGCCCAAAGCGCGACATTGTCTTTGCCCGGGCCTCTGTGGCGCCCCTCCGTCTTGCTTTCGTTTCACGCCACTTCCCCCCTTTCTTTGCAGGCACGAGATTTTTTTAATTATGACGTTGGGCCTTTTTGTCTTCGCTACAGCGGGGTGGTGGGCTGGTTGGTGAGAGTTGGGGACGGTGGCGGTTCGATTCCAATCAAAAATATTAAAAAACGGGATTTGGATCTTGATTCCAAACAACCAAATATTTCTTATCAAATCTTCAACATTTGTTGGTTATTAAAGAATCTGTGTGTAGTTAGACTGTTAAGATGTTATTTAAAATGGACGTATTAGCCAGGTTAAGGTTTTGAATATATCCGCCATTAGTAAGTTACTTTACTAACCGTAATAGCCGAGTTACTTTAGCCTTAAGGGTGTCTTCAACCTGTCCACCTTTAAAACTTTAATAATTTCGATGTGAAATATCTTCAATTGCTTTTACATATTTTTATTATACTTAAGCGTAACTTTGTCCTAGGCCCCCTAAAGGCATTTAGAAATATAGCAAATTTAGTTTTTTTTAGGTGAGTAAAGTCCATATACTTAGCTAAAATTATTCTGGTTTACGGTACGTATAAATAAGGTTTCACCGACTTATTCCATTTTAAATCCATTTGAAGACACAGTTCCATGTTTACAGATAAGTATGGCTTTGATTGTCGATTACGAAATTAATAATTTAGTGGTGAAAGGACCCTGTGCAGGGTCCGTCCGGATCGCTACCATCATCTTACCCAATAACCACCCGCCAAGCAAGTGTTCGCATTGTTTTGTTCCGGTGTGGGATAAGACGACCAGTGAAATTACTAGCATAGAGGCATTCCATCTTAGTCCTCAGGGTTGGCAACGCATTTGAGGTCTTAGGATTATGGTCTTGAGAATTCAAATATATATGGGTCTCAGATTCCACTTACCATCAGGTGGCCTGATTGCTCGGGTGCCTTCACGTTAACATTAAAAAAAAATACTTACTGCTCACTCATATTGTAACGTGAAATAAATCACCGTAAGGTGCGCAGGCGCAGTTTTTCAATCTTTGTAGCAGAGGACGAGGAAACTGTTAAAGAGATGAGAATATAAAACGAATTCTAAAATCAATTTGCAGATCTAGATTTATATTTCCAGATGAGTCACAGATCCAAAAAATACTACATTTCCAAAGTTTTTTAATCATAAACACAAACAGTAACACTTAACGAAAGTACCAAATCCAGTGTCTCCCATCTATCTCGAAAACTTGCACAACTCACAACTACCCCAAAGTGAAGCTACCGCAGTGAGCGCACGGAAGTTCTGATTATGTAGAGGAATTAATTTTCAGACGCGACGAAACTACAGCGGCGGAGGGGGAGGGGTTGGGAGGGGGGGAGTCATCCGCACCTGAGCGGGTAAACCATTTTGAGTCTGTCGCTGTTTACAGGAAGTTACGGGGGAGATTTAGCTGCTTGAGATTGTGTTTGTTATTATGATTGAGCATTTTGAACGCTGTTTTACGTGTATTTTTGGTATTGGTCAAGTTAACACGAGAATAAGTACGATTGAATGATTGAATGAATGAAAGAATGAATGTTTTCATCTATTGCTTGAGTGTGGGTAATTACAATGGTGTTCCAATATTTTTACATTGTATATGATGTAATGCGTTAATATGACGTATGGCTTTCGGAAAAAATAAATAGCGGTCGAATAAATCTTTTGCAAGCTAAAAATACTTACTGACTATAAAACAATAATTAGAGTATTTAATAATAATATATGCTTTAATGGCTGATGTACCTATTGTATAGTGGTACCTTATGCTCGTTTAAAGGCCAGAAGCACCTCTTCTCCCTTAGCCCCTCTGGAATGTTGCCTCTCTGCTGCTATATACATGCGGCTATTTTGGGAGGCCCATTCCATTGAACGAGTCACCGTCTGCCATTTCTACCAAAGTAATTAGCATTGGCCAGGCAGGCGCCACAGTTTCATCAAAAGCCTAGTTCACCAAATCATGTCATTTCATAATAGCCTATTATTAATGTTTCCACATTTACGTTTCCGTGGTCAAACTAGGAACCCTTATAGTTTCGCCATGTCCGTCCGTCCGTCCGCAGTCTAGCGCAGAGACTATTTAGTACTAGAAAGCTGTAATTTGGCATGCATATAAATATTACTCACGCCAACAGAGTGGTACAATAAAATGTGAAAAAATATATTTTGGGGCACCTCTTAGTGTGGGGTGTCGTTGGATAGATCTTTCAAAAATATTGTGGATTTATAGAACAATTTTTCGATCAAGGGATCCGATTATGAAACATTTGCCCCTCAAAACTAAAAATATTAAAAATCTGAAAAAATCTTAAACAAAAGCGCATATGACGAATTTAAAAGGAAAACTATCACGAGTAAGTAGACATCATTGGTGCTTGAGATACAGGCGATTAAAGTGTTTATACCTACTAAAATCATCTAAGACGGCACCAAAATAACTTTAAATAGAAAAATAGTTATTACTTGTTGATTTTTATGTTTGTAGTAAGTACTTAACGGCTTCGGAACCCTGCACTGAGCATGGTCCGACATACTAAACTAATCGGTGGTTGCGGTTGTCCATGAGGGTATACTTCTATAATATGAACTCCGGCACAGTACCCGTTAGGTGTTCCATTATATTCAATTAAAGTTGTCTAAGAGGCGGCATGTCCCATCTAGTCACTATTTAGCATTCTTTGTCTTTTCTGTGTTTTATAATAACAAAGTATACGATACAAAACAATGTTTCTTTTATTAAATAATCATTAAAACCTGTTCACGGTTTTAGCTGTCTTTTCTATATGACAATGAAAATAAAAAAAAGATTAAAAGATTACCTATTTAGTACAAAAATGCTACTATTCAATAAACGTTTTTTTTAAGATAAAGCTATCCGTGCCCTACATGGTTTCATTGATTAACTTTCCCGTTTGTATGTAAAAAGCTAGTAAGTAGCATGTGATTTTTATGCAATAAAATATGATAAGCGAGACGTTCAACCGCTGGATACGTTTCTCTGGAGATTACAAATATCAGCCCTTATTGTTAGTCAAAAACTCAATTTTAAAATATGATTCGGCGTCAGTTAACTCAGGAATCATTGCGCCGCGAGCGCAGGCTGGCTGAATGGGTTACGAGTTACGGGGGCTGTGCCTTTGTGCCGACATGCTATTAATACGAAAACAATTCGTCCCTCGTCAGTTCGCGCGAGTGTACTGCGGGACAATTTTATTGGTATATTTTATATACCAATTAGTCTTCAACTTGTCGTGTTGCGAAAAATTTGCCCATGTCTATAACCGATACTGCAGTAGCTTTACTTTTTATAGCATAGAGTAAGCAAACGAGCATATAGGCCCCCTTTTTTACTACCAACAATGACCACATGACCAGTGACAAGTGATAATTGGTATATATTGCAAAGTTACACAGTGCCTACATTAATGAGATTCATATACACTGCGCAATGTACACTATGATGTGACCTGTCACGAGTCATTATCAGGATGCTGAAATAGGGGGCCGGTGGTAAGTAGGCTCTGAGGCCTATAAATATTTAGCCGATTATTATATACTTTACGAGTAGGTACAAAACAAGGCATCAAACTGTTTTATATACCATGTTTCATTGAACTGAGAATGTTTTAATGTCACAAAGATTTTTATTTTGCTAAGTTAAAAAAAAGTTTTACAAACTGATGTAAAAAAAAACTACATAAAAAAGAGTGGTGTTGCTCTACAAAGACCCAATCCTTTTTTACAAAGACTAGTTTTAACCAAATACTCGTGGTAGATCAAGGATCCTATTTCTTTTACACTGTTGATCCATTTATCTTAGGGATAGACTCAAAATGTATGGATTTGACATAAGCGGTCGACGCGATCTGTCATCAGCTTACGTCAATCTTATATACATTTAATCGATTTCCGAAAAACGTTAACTTATCGTTATGAATCTTGACTACACATGGGCAACAAGATTCCTTTTAAAACCATATTAAAAAATAATTTTCCTCGTTTACACACATTAGTGTCCCGCAGTGCAGGCTAAGCGATCCCCAAAGACATGCATATGCGCTGCAATCAGTGATCGCTCCTATTGTGGCGGAGATTAAAATTTTAGGGTTCAGCCGCTAATGTGATTGCACTCTTCCGCGGAACCACGTCGATGTGATTATTGTGATCACGACTATTATACGGGCGGTGTGTTAGTTTTAATCACGGATTTGGTGCGAGTCAATGGAGTTTTGAAGGGTAATTTGCTTGGAGGTTTTCGTTCGTTGATTTTTGACTTGTATGATGTATTGAAAATTGTTGTGATTAACAATGTGTGTTGTTTATACAAGTAGGTATAAGACCTTGGCCACAATGATGTTAGGTAATATTTTATTTAAGGTTTTTTAATGACCCTAAAACTGGCAAAAAAACACAATTAAAAAGTCAAAAAGTGTACATTATGGTATATATATCAAGTATATTGGACACTATGAAATTAATGGTTAACGAGGTGATTTCATCTTTACAAGTTTTGTCCATTTTTCTATACTTCGGCGATATATTGGAAAGTGAGTTGTTTTATCTTATCTTACTTATAATACTAATATTATAAATGAGAAAGTTTGGATGAGTGTTATTCTCAATCACGCCAGAACGGTTGAACGGATATAGGTGAAAAGTACAGAGATAGATTATAGTCCGGAATAGCATAAATGCATACTATTTATCCAGAAAAAAATGACAGTGTCCGAGGGCCGTACACGAAATGTTGGTGGTTTTGCTTCTTTTTGAAATTTTACAGTTAAAATACTGCTTTTCTATAAGTTTGAATGCACATCATGAAATATCATTTCAGTTCTGATCGCATAAATGAGTTACAAATAAATCAGGTACTTTTTTAGATTTGTCGAGTATTATAATGCGAGATTTAGGTTTAAAATAACCTAAATCTCGCATTATAATAAACATTGTATATTGCTATTTATTTTTATTTTTTGGATGTTTTTTTAAGGTGAAGGATTGATTTTGAACAAAACTTTATTACTGTTGTTTAAATTTTATGAACGGGAGTTTTAAGTAGTCGAAATCTAAAACTATGTTTTGCCCATTTTCTATAAAACTTTACCAAGTTAATAATTTTTTTACATAAAAAAATATATCTGAAGGTGGTAAAAAGATGACTTCTACAGCAAAAAACTTTTTTTAGACGTCGAAACGATTCGTGAATATGCGATATTCTAAACCTCTTACAGCAAAATTCACAAAACAGTCGCCAGTTTCAGGTCGATTTATCAATATTAAATAATAAAAACAAAAAAGTAACTCATAAATTCAATGAAAATTGAAATTATCTTTCGTGTTGCGCATTCAAATTTATAAAAATAAAGTATTTCAACAGTAAATTCACGTCTGTAAAATCAGGTAAATCGGCGAAATCGGCAAAATTTTGTATACGGCCTCTTAAGTCGGACTGTATTAAGTAGTTATCTAACTGTGTATCATATTCTATTCGTACACAATACGAAAATAGAAAAGGGTAAGGTCTAAAAAGGTGGGCATGATAACTCACGGAATAATATTTTCTATGATATTGTTAAATTAGTCAGGATACTTTTCGTAGCACGTGTCGTACGTTTTTTGTACGCTCAACTTTTAACCTATGGTCCAACTTTTTGGTCCTCATCCATAATATTTGTTTGGACCGTACGATACAATTTTAAACGTTACACGTTATGACGTTAATATTAATCCAAGACAATTTACTACCTACTTACTTTTAAAATGACGTCGTATATTGCTATCCAAAAAAGTACCTAGGTACTCTATGTCCTTTCCCGAGGTTAAAGCCGTCTCCATGGCAAATTTCATTGAAATTGATTCAACAGTGTAACTGAGAAAGCGTAACAAATAAGCAAACAGAGTAACTTTCACATGTAAAATATTTGTATGTATATGAAGTACGTGTATACTGTGTAGTACTGAGCATAGCCAAAAATAGCCCTTTTTTATGGCATCGAGATGGCAAAAGAGCACACAGGCCACCTGATGGTAAGTGGAAACTGTGACACATAGACATTCGCATTCTCAAGACTGCAATCTTAAGACTGCAAATGCGTTGCCAACCCTGAGGACTAAGTTGGAATGCCTCTATGCTAGTTATTTCACCGGCTGTCTTATCCCCAATCCGGAACACAACAGTGCAAACACTGCTGTTTGGCGGTAGGTTAATGGATAAGATGAGAGGTAGTGATTCGGACGGACCCTGCACAAGGTCCTACCACACGCAAACCCTAAAAAGCCCTAGAGGAATGGCGCAAAAAGAAAGAAAGAAAGCTAAAGAACGACTCCTTAGAAAGACACTGTACAGCGTCAAAGAGTATCTTGGAAATTAATACTAGAATATACTTAAGTAACTAGCGGCCCGCCAGCGGCTTCGCCCCGCTGCAAATTTCTGACTTTCCCGGAAATTATTCTACTTTTCTCGCCGTAAAAACCATCCTTGGACTTCAACGAACATTTAATAAGAATTGGTAAAATTGGTCCAGGCGTTGTTGAGTTATGCGCTTACCAATACATTTTGCGTTTCATTGAAATGACATCATGATAAAAATCAACGACGTTGACTTTGTAATAATATTTTATTGGTGAATAATAATTGTAATAGGCATAGTTATTTATAGGAAATTCAATTTGAAATCTCAATATGTTTGCATTTTTCTTTTGTCTTGTACGAAGGTAATTTTATAATGTTTTTACTATTGAGGCGCTCGAAGGAGGAACCCCCTGGTCGTTCCTCGACGTAGACTTGTTAAATCGAGGAAGTCACTCGGTGTCGTTGGGCCAAAACTGTACAACTCGCTTCCATCGGAGATTTTAGAACTGAATAATGAGAAATTATTTGTAAGTAAACTTAAAAATGCACTTGACTAACATGGCGTTGATGAATTTGTGCATTGTAATCGTTGACCCAAACGTAATATACTTAAATTATTTGTATCAGATTGTCATGTTGTTAACAATACTTACTGTCTACTATTTTATTTCGACATTGTGAATATAGGTATACATTTTTTTTTATATGAATATAAAAAAAAACCTATTTAAGAATTTACCATTATACATAAAAATCAGAATCTGAAACTATTGAGAAATAAATAAATATAATATTAATTAATTTGCTTTAATATGTATTATCCATCGAAACAACGCGCGATACGGTATCTGCGCAGATCAGGTATCAGATACCTGAAGTAAATCACGAAGTATCGGTTGCGTGATTGGATTGAACACGCTAACTAATTGGCTGAGGGTTGCTGTAGTTCAGTGCCATACGCTCCAAGTAGGGTCCAGACTAGAGCTCACAGCACAAAGGATGTACTCTTGCGGTAAAATGGACAGTAGATGTCCTGTAGAGGTCCAAACCCAAAACTAAAACCGGTATTTGAAGATGCAAAATACGTTTTTTCGCTCTCTTGAAAACCTCTATTTTTAGTTACGATTATACGACGGTCGATGTTCTCGTAAATTAATGGTAAACCTGCAATCTTAAACTAACAAAAAAGTTAATCATACTTACTCTAAAGCAATACAGAAAAATGTTTCAACCATTTCAAAACATCTTATTTAGACTCTAATCATTCAAAGTTCTCTTTTCTCAGGCACGTTATTAAATAAAGCAAATATCTCGTTCCAGCAATCCTCCCGAGTATTCGGCTGAACATCATTCGATTCGCTCGGGCCTCTAGCGCATTCATCAAACATTCAGTAAATGTATTCGATATTTTGAAAAATGTATTCAATATTTTGTAAATAACATTCGATATTCGGCTGTAAATGTATTCAATATTCGATATTAATGTATTCAGCGGCGCCGGGCCGCAATTTTCATTTTGTAATTTTTACCGAGTGCGCAGTCGAATCGGCAGTGGTTGTCAACATGTGGCTCGATTAAGTTTCTTTTAACGACCTAGCAAAGTAAGTTGTAAGAGTTAACTGAGATTGTATATACATAATATACTTATATAAAAGAAAGAAAGAAACATTTATTCGGCTAAAATACAATTACAATTAAATAATTAATTACAAAAAACTAACTAAGTAACTAACTTATATGTAGCATGTTATGTTTTTTTGTTTGTCTTGCGATACTTGAGTATCTTTATTAATAAACATTAGAGTAGTCAGAATAATTACAATTCATAATTTAGATCATATCATAAGTTAGGGGAAAATCGCAAGGTCCGAGCTTGTGTATAGGTCCTCATATTTATACCTACTTCGCGTGATGTACTCAGAAGTACACCGCCATAAACATTATACCTATTTCATAACTAAACTCAAGAAAGATGGTCAGTCCGTAGCCGGGGACCGACTATCCTCCTTGAGTTGCGGCGTTCATGGGCGGCAGTGATTTCCTCTCATTATATACCTAAGCATACTCGTTTACTTCCGTCTCATATATCGAGTGTTACGTGGTCAAACCCGATAAGTCTACGTAACTTGCTGTATCAGAAGAACATAATCATGATAATTAAATTATTAGGTTTGACCACGTACCCTCGGATATGAAAAAATATCACCTGAGGCCAGATATTATCTATATTTCTAACTTCTGTAAATATTATCTTCATTTCTAATTTCAATACCTTAAAACAATGTTGGTTTAATAGTCGATTAAAAAGTACCACAGAAGAAAATTAGCACGAGTTTTTAAACTTCAGAGTCGGTTTGAAAGTTTGAGAACCGCCGCCGGCCGCACGTGGATTGTTCCATATAATTTTATAGGGGGCGGTAGGGGGGAGTAAATGAAAAGTCCGGTAGGTACTGGCGGAACAGTTAAATATACTCTCAAACGAGCACAAAAGAAACACATTTACGTAATATATTTCATTCTTTCATCGGCATTTATGCTGTCTGATGGATTTGTCATGGAAAATGCTCTACTTTAAATAAAACAAGTTTACAAAAAAAAGCGAGCTTAAAGAATGTGAGTGCTTTTGCAGGATATGGATGTCTGCCGTCTCAGGACTGGGTACTTATGCCGTCGAAACGTAATAGAGTAAACATATTTTCTTCGTATCTTGGTCAAGTTATTTTAATTACCGAATCATATTTAATAATTAGATAGGAAGTAAACTCATGGTTTGTAAATTAGTTTCTTGTATCTTCGTTGTATTTTTTCTGTTTTATTTTTGTACAATAAAATGTTTACATACATACATACACAATCACATGGTAAAGGATGTAGGTGTTCACTCAGTTGATTTTAAGTTCTAAACAAAATCAGCCAATGAGACTATGTTGAAAATTGATATGGCATTTACTATATCATATTTTTTATGGATATGGCATAAGTAATTTATTAGGTATATCATATTTTTTTTAGGTATTTTATATTTCATCATCACTAGCTTTTGCTACGATTCTGGTTTAACATTGTTTTCTCAGGAATTGTTAAACTCTATTTCCATCTTCCAGCTATAAACTATATCAGTACCTGCCTAACTGACTTCAATCGGTTAAAAAGTTAACAAATAAACACAGCTTGTATTAGAAGGAGCAATAAAAATTATGGAACCTTTATTTTATTATTCCTAAATTAAATAGACAATGGGCATTATGGTACCCGCTTAATAGCAATCATTGTGGTGTCGTTGAAGAGGTCATACATATACGAACAGCAAACGGAGATATGCGCCCTGGCTGTCTTTGCTCTACGTAAAAATACCCTTCGATTGATATATAAGTTTTGTCCATCGGGGTGGCTACCACATTCCATAAATTTTTCCCCATTGTCCTTTAGAAATAAACTTATAATTTTATCATAGACACAGATAAAAGTGGTGTAGTAGTGGTAGTACCCTGTGCGGGGTCCGTCCGGATCGCTGCCACCATCTTATCCATTAACCACCCGCTAAGCAACAGTGTTCGCATTGTTGTGTTCCGGTGTGGGGATAAGACAACCGGTGAAATTACTAGCATAGAGGCATTCCATCTTGGTCTTGAGAATTCATGTCTATGGGTCTCAGATTCCACTTACCATCAGGTGGCCTGAGTGCTCGTGTGCCTTCTCCTTAACATTAAAAAAAAAAGTTTAATGATAAAGTCGATGTACTTTCCCGACAGCCCACTCGCAGCCCAACAAGGACCCTTTTATGTCTCAGCTTGGACCAGATTAACTCAACTCGCGACTAATATTACTGAATTGTCGACTCCTATCTGCTTCCTACAAAATAATATTGACTTGTCTTTGTTTTACTTAAACAGGGTGTTTTATATTAAAACCATCTATAATTTAATAGGTCACTATGTACGATGGGGAAATAATTACTTAACTACTTACTGTAATACATAAATAAAATAAAAACACATGACCAGTCACACAAATTGACCTAGTCCCAAATTAAGCTCTATCCTTGTACTATGAGTAAATATATAGAAAACATCCAAGACTCAGGAATAAATATCGTCCTCATCACACAAATATCTGCCTTTACCGGGATTTGAACCCAGGACCCCTAGCTTCGAAGGCAGAGTCACTACCAACTAGGCTAGCGTTCCTACACATTATCTCCGTTGCAAAATACATAAGCGTTGCTCAATTCAGCTGTGATACAAAAGATTCCATTAACAAAGGACGTTTAGAAAGTTTAAACAGATATATCAACCAACACACCTGTAGACACCTGTAGGGTTAGAAAAGTGCCACTCCATGTCTTCCCGTGGGTGCCGTAAGCGTGACTAAGGGAATAAGGGCTTGTAGTACTGTTAGGCGATGGGCTTGCAACCTGTCACTAATACACTAGTAAACTTTTTGGCCGAATTGTGCAAAATTTGGTTATAGAATTATAAACAAATCTTTTAAGAGTTGTTGGTTCTGTAGCTCTGCCTAACCCACTCTGGGAATGAAGGCGTGATGTTATGTATATATACGTACCCGTTACTAAAGTGTCTTAAACACACAATACAATTACATATATTATATATGAAATTATCTCAGTGAATGAAATTGACAAGGTACTAAAGTGTAAACTTATTTATGACGTCAACTGTACTCACTCACTAACTTTAGATTTCATCCATACTTCCAAACGATTGGAGAAACTGCCCTTATACGTATCGAATATTTTGACCACTTTAAACTATGTGTAGATTAATACTATTTCTTTAAAGCTGCAACAACCATGTTCTTAACAACATTGTTACGGCCTAAGAATCAGTGTCCATGCATTGGCGACCATTTTATATTCACAAGTTTGAATAAAAGAACGCGTTACATAATTATTTACATCTAAAAAATCTGAGTAAAGCGACTCTTTACTATTTCATAAGTTCAGATTTACCCCTTTTCAACACCAAGCCTTTAAAGCCATAAATAAACCTGAACATCCCTCCAGAGCTATCCAATCACGGCGCCTGGGGGACGTTTTCCTAGTCACTAACATAGAACACTAATTGCACAAACAAAACGGCAACGGCATTTTTCATTACACCTCGCGCGTCTAAATGGTGGCTCCAATCTTTTAAGAGGAATTACCACACGTGACAATGAGGGCATTGTCAGCAGCTCGTTACGGAGGAGCGGCAGCCCGTGACGTCATCAACTAATGCACTACAAGGTGAGGCTGTGCTCATCATTACATATATAATTTTAAGGCTGGAAGCGACAGTTATGGGCTCAATTTGTGGGATAGGGATATTGTTATTTTTTATTTCACGCGACTCCATCCGCTTAGAAGTCGTTTATCGCTACTCCCTCAGGAACTGTCCAAATTTTCGGCATAAAACTGACAAATTTTAAAGTACCAAATTTCATTAAAATCGTATAACAGACAGACAGAGTTACTTTCACATTTATAATATAAGTATAGATGGCACGAATACTTCATCATCACCCAGTCAGTTGTTTATTACCTGCTCCAGGCGGGACCGGGTTGTCACGAGAATCCTCCTTTCGTAACAGCTGCACATTACCTACTTCTCGCATGCTCTTGGAGTTTTTGCTACGGTCGCACTAAAATGGGTTTTTTATGTCCTTGTGCATAAGTGTAAACTTTTTCTAAGAAGTTCACCACCGTCATCATCATCAATTTAGGCGATGGACGGCTACTATTGGATGTAGGCCTTCCCAAGGTTTGCCACAACGACTAGTAGTAGTTACCACCGTACTCGGAGGCAAATTACTTATCCCGTTCCTTATTGAAACTTGTTCATGTAAAAACCATACAAATTTAGCTTCAGGCGTCTAACGTCCCCTAAATCAGACCGATTTCCACGTTTTTGAATATGCTTTAGTAATGGTTTGTTTGATTAGATTACTCTATAAAACTGTATCAATTGATTTTTGTTTAAATATAAATATAGAAATTCATAAGCAGGTGAGGTTATGCGATACATTACGTTTCTATATAAATACTTAAAGTCGTTATTTGAGTGAAAGTTAACAGAAAATGTATGCATTTTTGTTTCAAAATGGATGTTCACTACATTAACATACATAATGTCATTAATGTCACGCCTTTATTCCCAGAGTGGAGTAGGCAGAGCTACAGAATTACCAACAACTCTAAAAAACTTGTTGATAATTCTGTAACCACATTTTGCACAATCAGGCTAAGATGTTTACAAGTGTATTAGTGACAGGTTGCAAGCCCATCGCCAAACAAAACGGTAGCATGTCAAGCTAAGTAATACTACGTACAAGCCTTTATTCCCTTAGTCGCCTCTTACGACATCCACGGGTATACGTCATGGAGTGGCACTATTTTAACCCGGCAACCACACGGATAATTTGTACAATCTATTTTACTAATGGTTCTCCGCCTTTTTGCCGACAAATCTTTGACAAATACATCGTTTCGCAACTTATTCATTTGCCTACCCGCTTTTTTTCTGTAACTACAAATATTTCAGGATTTTTATAACACTAACCTAACTTAAACTATGCGGTTCTACACGATGGTCCTGAAATAAATCCAGGATTATTTACAGTTTCGGGAAAAAAAATATGTTTGAGAAATGAATCATTTGTGAAACATTGGTTATGAAATGATAGGATCCCGAAATTAATTAATAATATTATGCCCTTTCCATAAACTATACATCAGCGCAAACAGGTGAAGACTGATTACTTCTGCGGTTCGCGACACGCACCTCTTGCCTGCGCTGATAAACGGTGTCACGTGATATCTAGACACGTACCGTCTTTGACAATGAACAACGATGTATCTACGTAACTATATCGATGGGTTGACAGAGATGTTATTGACTGGAGGTACGGCACACAATTTAATCCGTACCTATTTTGTGGTCTCGCATTGATGACGAACATTCATGTGTCTAGTACGTAACTAAGCTATAAGCTAAGCTGTATTTGGTTAAGCAGAGTAATTGCAGTGCCCTTACAGGGTTTATGTTGATCCACGTAATAGTATTTAAGATCTTTGTAACTACAACATAAGGCAATAAAATATATGACTATGACTATACCGATGATGGATTGTTCGAGAGATTTTGACAGAAGATATAACACACAATTGAATTAATTAAGCCTGATTTTTGGCAGTGTTTGTCTGCGATGTTATAGGTACCTGTAATATGTATGTTGTTAAGTTAAACAGTGGACACCGAGGAGCTGGCAGTTTTCTCACTCAACAAGGATGTGGCGCCAGTATCTTTAAGACAAGCCAAGTTCAATCAGACTCAGGGGCTATTGTTTTACACGACTGCCCAAAAAAAGAAGTGTATTGTTTTCAGGTTTCATGTATATACATAATAGTTTGTGAATTTCTTTATTACACGATAAGTTCCTAATGGGGTATCATTGGAATCTTAAAATTACCGCAAGCACATAGGCTAGGTTTTCTCTTAAAAACATGTGGTGGCAAATGGTACCAAAATAAAAAAACACTTATTTTTAAACTGCATGTTTTTCCAATCATTGTCTAAAAGTTGAAGAGTAGGCTCCAAAAATAACTATAAAAAAGGGATAGACAAATTTGTATTGCAGTCGGGGGACAGTTTTGTGGAAAATTATCTTTAAATTCCCCTGTTTTGTTACGCATATTTTAACATTTATTTATTTAATCTTTATTGCACAAAAGAAAACACTTAATATACAAAAGGCGAACTTAATGCCGTACCTACGGCATTGAGCAAAGTAGAGATTGCAATGATTGTTTCTGCTATTTAAAATTCAGTTTCAGGCATGACAGGCGTGTTTTATTATTTTTTATAATTACTTATTTATTTTTGTAGAGTTCTACTGTATTTAGTTAATTTCTGTTTTAATTTCTTTCTTGTAACTGAATATTTGTTGGGTTGTTATGAAATATATAATAATAATACGCGTACATCTTAATTGAGAGACGGGGTACGCATGAGGTGCGGGGAGAGGCCAATGGCGACTAGCTGAAATTTTTCATAACTCACCCCCGCACCTCATGCCTACCCCGACACTCAATAAGTTGTACACCTATCAAAGTATCATTATTAATAAGAAAATAAAAATGTGAAAGTAACTCTGTTTGTCTGTCTGTTTGTTATGCTTTCACGGATAAACCGCTGAACCAATTTAGATCAAATTTGGTATGGAGATAGTTTGAGTCCCGGAGAAGGACATAAGGTACTTTTTATCCCGAAAAATTGGACGGTTCCTGTGGGGATAGTGAAAAACGACTTCTACGCGGATGCAGTCGCGGGAAACCGCTAGTATGCTAGGTATGTGTGTGCTTAGTTTTGATATCGTTTATATATATGCCTAGTGTCAAAGTTGCTTACAATTACCAGTTAATATCTGCGGATGTGTTGAAATCTAATTTGTATTTTATTTTTAGCCACATACAATATAATAATATAACGCTTTTTTTAGCATAGATCAAAATTCGTTTAGTATGATAGGCAATATTTTATAAGTAAATATTATTTTAATTACAATCGTTCATAAATTGTTAGGTGAACAAACTGCTGAAAAAATCGTCTCAATAGACTCAATACAGAAGAAACCTCGCTTACAAAACCCGACTCTGAATCCTTATGTCTAATATTTTAACAAAAGCGAAAGCATGACAAAATCATAAAACTCTACAGAAAAAGAGAAATTATAATGGCTAAAACGAATGAATGTGCAGCCATTGTTGCTTCAACAAAATATACCAATTACGTTGCGGCGGGAGGAATATAATCAGAAGTGATCTCGGCCCGCCCGGTTACTCCCTACCTCCTCGCCACAGGACCATTTGCAAATCGCAGTAATAATTATGATTTGTTTATTCTTTAGGTCAATTTACAGCTAAAAACTGGGCAAGAGCATGTCGGACCATGCTCAGTGTACGGTTCCGAAATTTTCATTTTAAAATTAGCCCCTGTATCTCAGTGACCCATTAAGCCTACTTAGGGTGGAATCACCTCTACCAGCATCGATTCGCATTTTGTCTATAGAAAATGACTGTTATTTAGGAAAATGCGTACGCATGCGAATGGAGAATACATGCGTACACATTTGCATACAAAGTAGCTATTTTCAAGAGACAAAATGCGAATCGGTACTGAGAGATGTGATTCCACCATTAGTCGTGATAGTTTCCCTTCTAAGTTCGTTATAATTATGTGCTTTCATTTAAGTTTTTAGTTCTTGTAGTTTTGGCTGTTTCACGTAACTCTTTAGAAAATTATACTTTTCGAGTTTAATATTTCCTAATTGGTCGCCCAAATCTGGGAATCGATACTAAATTATTGTACATAATGTTTTTTTAAGAACTATCCAATGGCACCTCACTTGATGTGATAATTTAAAAAATGCCTTTGCTTTACTTATATGGGAGACAAACGATTTTTTTATGTTAAGATTTATAATTTAATTTTTACAACTTTTTCAGCGTATTTTAATGTTTAACTGTCCGAAATTACAGTTTCGTAGTACCAAGAGTCTCTGAGATTTTACCTGCGGACAGACAGATAGTCAGACGGACATGTTGAAATTATTAGGGGTTCCTTGTTGACAACGGAATCCTAAAGACATTCCAAAAAACAGTTTTTGAATACAGCAAAACAAGACTAGTTATACTAACCCCATGCATCGATTTTGTTTTGAAAGGTTTTTCAATGAGCCGATGATTAATATCACAATTGATTTAACATATTGTGGCTAGTCGACGCAACACGATAGGTTTCGACTTGTCGAATGATATCGAATCACTACTCCAAGGACCGAGGATGAGGGGGCGTGGAATGAAAATTTTTAATTTCGAATGCAGTTTGTTAAAGAGCACACAATAATAGGTACGTCGGGATATTTTCTGAAAGTAAATAAAGCACAAAAGGGTTCCTGACTTTTTGTTTACGCTTATTAGGTACTGCGGGGACTTGCAAATTATGTTTTTTGTGTGTCATTATTTTAACCATTCATTTCTTATTATATCATTCAGTTTTATTGCTGCACTATCCAAATTTTTTAAACGGTGTATTAATTTGGTCATGTCAAGTTCAGGTGCAGTGAATAATCAAACGAAATCGTATGACATGATTTCGTTTTCATCTTGCGTTCTCAGTTAATTTAGGTATAGATTGGTACTAAGCCAACTGAGAAGAAACGCCACTTCATCTGAAGTTAATGGCGGCACGTGTCACATTTTGTTCGTGTATGAGACTTAAGAAATACGTACAACCCGTTCCCGACAACGCCCCCTACAATACAATAGGTACCATACAAAATATACCTCTATAATAGAAAATTACCAAAAATACCACTAGCGCTTTTGTCACTAGGCTAATCCCCTTACCTTACACACACACAATATGTGCCTTGTTTGCGAGTATTATAAGCATCTAGTGTTTGAAATTACTAAGTAAGTCAGTAAGCGCTCTTCTGCAGGTCGCTCCTTTACGTCAGTTAATATGCTCCCTTAGCAAATAATAAGCTATTTCACTTTAAAGTTAACACATTTATTACTCGTGGTTGGGCTTCTTGCGGACATAATACGACTGACTATCAACATCGAAACAAAACCCGGTTCTAAAAGAAACATTAATAATTTAAAAACTACTTGACATAGATACTAATCAGCCAGCATGACTTAAGAGGCCGTATACGAAAGTTGGCCGGTTTTGCTTCTTTTTGCGATTTTACAGTTAAAATACTGCTTTTCTATAGGTTCTAATGCACATCATGAAATATCATTCCAGTTATGATCGATTAAATGAGTTACGAATTAATGAGCTACCTTTTTATTTTTGTTGATTATTATAATGCGAGATTTAGCTTGTTTTAAAACGTACATATTGCTAATATTTTTTAATTTTTGGAATGTTTTTACCGATGTTTTAAATTTATGAACTATAGTTTCGCCATGTCCGTCCGTCCGTCCGCAGCCTAGCGCAAAGACTATTAGTACTAGAAAGCTGCAATTTGGCATGAATATGCATATTAGTTACGTTAATAAAATGGTACAATAAAAAGAAAACAAAATTTTTTTTAGGGAACCTCCCCTACACGTAATGTGGGGACGCATTTTGTTTTCTCGTCTACCCTATAGTGTGGGGTGTGGATAGGTCTTTCAAAAATATTACGGGTTTGTGAAAACGGTTTTTCGATGAAGTAATCCGTTTATAAAATATTAAGCTTTAAAGCGCTAATTTTTGTTAGACTCAAGTGCCCCCCCCCCCCCCCCCCTACAGCCAAAACTACATATACTAAAAATCAGAAAAAAAACTTAAATGAAAGAGCATATAACCAATTTTAAAGGAAAACTATCACGACTAAGACATCATTGGTTCTTGAGATACAGGCGATCAAAATGTTTATACCCAGTTATATTTAAATAGAAAATTAGTTATTACTTGTTAATTTTTATGTTTATTGTACTTAACGGCTTCGGAACCCTACACTGAGCATGGTCCGACATGCTCTTGCCCGGTTTTTTAAATATTGCTTATGCCAATGATAGAACTTAACCTAGCATTATATAAATCAATTAATAAAATTTAAAAATATATAAGTATATCATGCGTAGTTAAGGAGGAAAAAGTGTCAACACTTCTAATAAACACAAGAGCAAATAAATAAAATAATAAGAATATTTATACCTACCCACGACGATGCTAAACTAAATGAAAAATTCAATAAAGTTTCGATACGTTCTCCTACAGAAACCGTGTCCGACTAGATAGTTACTAAGCTGTTACATTAGGTATCTTAGGCCATGCATTTTTGTCAGTTAGATAATCCTCAACCCTATTCAGCACATTGCAGAAAGCGTAAGAACAAAATTTATGAATGTTTCCTATTGCTTGAAAGCCAAAAGGGTCTACCGAAATCCGGGGAGAATTTTACTGGCGTAAAAACACGAAAACGCGAAAAAGAGTTGGTCAGGCCACTCGATCCCGTTTGATCCGACTAATTAGATACGCGAAGCACAGACAAAGTTTTAGACCTGCCACTGAGAAAAGAACGAAAGTTAACCTTCTAAATAAAAAAGCAAAATGACCCTCTGTTAAACTCGTACACAATCAATTTGTTGTTGTTCCTTACGCCTCATATGGTAGAATATTCGCGATAAAATATTATTGATGCGTTTTCTTTCTCAGACGTAGGGTGGAATCACATCTGTCAGCATCGATTCGCATTTTGTCTATAGAAAATGTCTGTTATTTAGATGCGTCGCATGCGAAAGGAGAATAGATGCGCACGCATCTTCATACGAAGTAGCTATTTTCTATAGACAAAATGCGAATCGGTGCTGATAGATGTGATTCCACCCCTACCCACTAGTAGTTCTTGAAAAAATTGCCTTTAAATATACATATTTTGCGATTGCGTTATAGTAAATCTATGTATACTCGACTAGTGGACGCCCGCGACTTTGTACGCGTAGAATTAGTTTTCCGCTTCTCCCCCTATTTTAACGCCATTAGGGATGAATATCCAAAACTCCCTTTTTAGTTCACCCCTTGAATATCAAAGGAATATATCCTCCAAATTTCAATTCCCTAGGTTTCGGTTGTGCGTTGATCGAGCCAGTCAGTTTCTTCTTTGATAAATATACATTCTATACTATAGGTACTATACATATACAAGGTGTTCCAGAACTTAACGTAAATATTAAAGAAAAGAAAGCCCTTTCTTGATTCCGAATATAGTATTACTTTTCAATTTACCAATTAGTTAAGGAGTTATTGCGGAGGTAAACGCGCATTTGCCTCCCACGGTCAAAAATAGCTATATTATTAATTCTAAAACTTGATATCCAATCACCATTAACGTAGAAATGTATTGAATCAACACATTCATTATAAATGATTACTTTCTAAGCCACTAAAGTACCTACGAGTATTTTTCGTTTTTCATTCTTAAACAACTTTAACTCTTCGTATCTACTGAAAAAAAATGCTCTAGGCCAAGGCGGCTGCTGTCTGTTAATCAAGATTTCGTAATCGTGCAACAAAAGCAACTAGATATGGGCAAAAATGTTTTTCTTCTATGTGACGTAATATCGGTAAAATTTCGCACCCATTCAAAATGCTCTGGGACTAGGTGAGGACAACGCGTGAGAATGGCAAAAAACAAGTTAAGGTCAAAAATAATAATATAAATACTACACTTAAGTAATAATATCAGCTATTGTTATATAATTGTATCTATCCGACAGGTAATCTCCGGAACCACGGAACCTACTCGAAAAATTCTTCCACATTATTCCATATTAATGTAAGTATAGGTATTCTGTGGCACTCTCATGCTCTTGTCGGTGGATTAATTCTATCATATTCCGAGCCACCATCTCTACTCCTACTTACCACCTAACTAGAAATCCCAGTCTTTTAAATGCATATTTTTTGTTTTTATTTTATTTAAATAAAAAACTCGGTGATGCCTGGCTCTACGGGCGTAAATTCACTAGCTAGATAGCGGCCGGGCGATGCTGCGGCGCGAAAAAACGGGCAATCCTTTAATTAAACCTGCGCAGTGGCCACAACAAGACAGACAGGCCAGGGTGGCTGCGCTTGCCCACGCTTTAGGACAATATCTTGGGCAAAATCATATAGTCCTTCGGGAAATCCTTCCTGGGCCAAGACAAGGCTTTCACAAAACTACGTTGTACCATGTTGTACATAGAAATAACTTCTATGATCTGAGATCCCAGCCCAGGCCCAGCCTATCGTGAAATAAAGGTGGACCTTAACCCTTAAATGAAACTAGGGTCAAGCTTCTAATCCTCTCGTTACTTATCCCCTTCTTACTTCCCTTGATGCACAATGTACTATTATCTACACACCTATCATTATACCTCTATAATGCGTTCAGAACGCGTTGGCAATGACCACCATTACAAAAATCAATGTTAGTATGATAATTTTCTTATAAATCTGCGGTGGTGTGGTCGTGGTGGTGGGTGTGATAGGCGGCTGTCACGTAATGCTCTTATATCAAACATGATAAAGTCGTGTTAAGTTCTAATTTGGAAAAAAAAACCAGATCCAACACGATTCAAATAGTTAAGGCCCAAATCTAAATTGAAATTAAAATGATGCCAATAAGAAACGACACCTCAGTAGGTATGTTTTTTTGCACTGGTAGGTTACCCTTCGGATTCTGGACCCATCTTGAAATAGGTGCTGGAACTGTACATATTTAAGCCTTTCAGTTACATACATTACTATAATATATCGAGGATACCTAATATACGGTAGACCCGAAAACAAACAGTCAGTAATTTAATTTGTGTACAAACAATTTATAACCTTATGAACTTCGTCAAGAGCTAATTGGCTACTGTCTGCCCATTTTACTTCTTTACCATATAAGAGTTTACGTTGAATTGATAGAAAGTGGTGAGCAATTACCTAGAATCCTTTAGATTTTCCCCAGCTCCGTGGGCATGGTGTCCCTCTCGCTACCTCACTACTTCACACAGGCCCTCACCCGGAGTAATTACTTTTACACACTTTTACTAATTCGCAGCGTTTCGGGAACTCGCTCAAAGCTATCTGCATCGCTTCATTTATCTTAATTAGTTCCAATTTATACTGGAAATAAATTCACCATTTATTGAAATTGAAAAGGCAATGCCGATTACTTGTGACAAGTGTGTGTCGTACTGGTTAATTAATAAAATAATGAATTGTTAATTTTAAGCCGTGTTGCAATTTTAGTCTTAAATAATAAAAGATAAAGAAGTATAAGAAGAACATCCCTTGTAGTCCACTCGTGGTATGGTGCCTATTATGACACTGGCTGGATAGCCCATTCCTTTGAGAACCTTAGCAGTTTTTCAAATCTCCTATTTTATAATTCTGTAACTAAAATGTCACATGATAACAACAACAGTCCCACCTGGCTGGATTATAGTTGACCATACCAACAATACAGAAATATATATCACTACTAGCAGAGTTATTTGTATTAATAGTATGACGAGGGCAAACGTACCGCCCACCTGATGGTAAGTGGAATCTGAGACCCATAAACATTTGCAATTTCATGACTACAATTTCTCAGTTTCGCAATTTCTCCGTATTGCAGTCCTAAGACTGCAAATGCGTTGCAAACTACAAGGGCTAAAATGGAAAAACATTTTAACAGTTGTCTTATCCTCACACTTGAAGACAGCGGTAGGAAGTCCTATCACTACCAAGTACGAGTATATTCCTCAGATGCATATGTTCTTTGTTAATTCCTTTTCAGTCCCAACAGGTATTAAGCAAGTAAGTATGATTTTGTTCTGAAACTATTTCGTCAATATGGAACCAAGAAAATTTAAATCAATACAGTTCCTCTGCACTGTTCACGAAACTAAAATGAAATACCATTTTAATTAAAGCCTTTGAAACTAACAGCGATACCAGATTAATCAGCCGCTAGGAAACGTAGCATCAAAACGATTATTTGCTGCGGATGTATTCTTTTAGAAAACATTGTCGTTCGCTTCAGCAATTATAAATAAGCCCCAATCTCGACGGCATTTGGGCGCTTTAGGTATCTAGCGCATTGGTTGAGTATTCGAAGTACGACCAAGATTTAGACACTTACTAACAAGGTCTATATACGCAATGATGGATCAAGTTTATCTTGCCAGTGGCTCTTCATCGATAATCCCGGCAGGTGAGTTGTTTGAGAGAATAAACTACGGCCGTCGTTATGGTGGCCTTTATTGCTTTGGATAAAGCATCCGTCACTCTCGCACTTACATGCTGGACAGAAAGTGATAGAAATTTTACCACGTGTATCTACATCGACAAATTACACGGACCTAATAGGCCCGCTGCGTTGTACCTGTACGTAGCCAACCCGAAATTAATCAAGGCCGGTAATGAATTGATGTCCACGAATCTACTATACCAGAGGCTAACTCTGAAACAAGGCATTTAAAACGTCACCACTTCTATCCCTTTCGCTCTTAAGAAAAGATACGGTGGAGAGAGAGAGTTAACAGTAGGATAAACTTCAGATATTTAATTTGTGTATAGGTTGGTTTATGTCTGGGATTTGCCTGTCGTTAAAGTGTATTTGCGGTGAACATGTTTTATTGGATTTCATTTATTTAAAAGGGTTTAATGGCTTTTCGAATAGCGATTTCTGGCCAGTTGGTCGCCCGGAATTATTTTCGTCTTATTAATTTAAAAAGAGGGTAGGTAAATGTTTTCCACTCGCGATTACAATTTCTGTTACGCGTCTTTGTTTTGTCTTGTTACGTGTACGGGAGGTACCCTAGTAAAACATTTTTTTTTTTTTACATTCTATTGTACCACTTTGTTAGCGTGACTAATATGCATATTAATGCCTAATTACAGCTTTCTAGTACTAAGAGTCTCTGCGCTAGGCTGCGGACGGACGGACGGACGGACATGGCGAAACTATAAGGGTTACTAGTTTGACTACGGAACCCTAAAAAGCCACCTCCATACACTAATTTTCAGTTTTTCATATCGCATTATAAAATTAATCATAACTCGAAGAATAACGGTGGTACGAACAATCGTACAATAGGCAATATTAATTTGATCTGTACCTGAATGGGGGTGAGGGGCGGCGGCGCCGGTGGGGGGAGGCGGCAATTATTGAGCAAATGTAATAGCGGCATTGTTATAGAGGGCGCTGCGCTCAGACGTACGGCCGCGTTGATTAGTGCGCAGGAGTTGCGTGGAGTCGCTGTAAACACTAGACTTCATAAAGATTTAAATAAAACCATGAAACGATGCAATTTTTAGTCTCGTTGATTTTTTAGGTGAAATAGGTACTTACCTATTATCCCAAATAGAAATAAAAAAAGTATTAGGTAGTCTAGGTATCTATTAACCCGTATGTATGTGTGTGGAATGTAATGTTTTGTGGTAGTGTGGTGGGGTTTATTATATAATTACATATTCATGCAATGGATAAACAAATATGTTATAACGTTTAAAACTATTCGAAAATAACTCAGGAATAAAAACACCAGATGCAAAATTATAGTAAACTACATTCAAGGACTTTACTCAATTTTGCTTTACTAAAAATTAAATATGTGCCGTTGCCTTTGTTAGACGACATTCTTGATTCGTTCTTTTTTGTGTTAAAACTTAGCATACCTGGGTAATATTATTTGGTAACAATGCAACGAATCGCACCTACTCGTAGAGCTATAACTTTACAAGTGTACTAGACCATCAAATTTACATCTTTGTCTATGGGCATGACGTCGTTCGGCATTCAGTACCGCGAATGTCCAATTGTGAGCCAAGTCGACATTCGCGGTACTGAATGCCGAACGACGAGGAGTTGATCTGATGATGGAGTCAGAAGCTTCGCATACAATTTTCACTGTATGTACTTAAGGCAGATCCATTGAGTTTAAACTAGTTGTGGTGTCGATGAACAGTTAAACTTGCTATATGATGCTATACAATTTGTAAGTTCCACTTATATAAAAATATTTTTTTTATCCTAAACTTATTTTTTTCTTAAATTTCTTTGGAAAAAAAATATTTGTTATATTTTATGGTTTGGTACATTGTGTATAAAGTTAGGTTTAAGTTTAAAACGCGAAATGCTAATCGAAACGAACTTACGAAATAAATTTGTTTATTTAAACAACCCGAGGTAATGTTAACTTGGGATCGGATTGCTTTGTTTACCTCAAGTCTCTAGATAAACATCGCACAATCAATTATGAAATCGTTCAAAATCCTTATGTCTGTTCTAATTATAATTATACTTTTTGGGATTAATAAATTTAAGAACCGCTATTCCATTCCCTTTTCTATTCTTGATTATATTTGCGACGAGCCACGAACACGCCCCTTTCCATCCCCTATTATATTGACATCCGAGATCAAAACGACGTATCTCATTCAAGTTTTCCATCAAGTGTCAACGTTATCGTCTTGATATGAGGGGAACAATTAGAATTTACCAGAACTCGTTATATAAGTATTAAATGTTATCATGTTTCGATTTGTCTATAAAATAATACACTTTGAGCTTTGTTTGAATAGCATTGAATAGCAAGTGATGTTTTAGCATTCAATGAACTTAATTAATTAAAATCCGCTTGGAAATGATTAAAAGATTGTTTTTTTGTATTTGTTGTACTTGCAATGATTTAAAAGCAAATAAATTGTATTTTATGGCTTTGTCATTTAAAATTATTGATAATAAGATGATAAATAACTGGCGGGAGGAACTTAAAATAATTGGTAACAAAACAATCTGGTGTATAATTAGCATTGCACCGATAAGAATAAGTTCTCATTGTACAACTTTCTTTTTTTCCGAAATTTACGGTAAATTTTAAGAATGTTCGCCTATCTATATATATAAAACGCAAAGGTGACTGACTGATTGACTGACTGATCTATCAACGCACAGCCCAAACTACTGGACCGATCGGGCTGAAATTTGGCATGCTGATAGCCACTATGATGTAGGCATCCGCTAAGAAAGGATTTTGATACATTCCACTCCTAAGGGGATAAAATAGGGGATGAAAGTTTGTATGAAACTTACGTAAATTCATTTGATCATAGTAGCTCCAATCTTCAATTTCGGTTCAATCAATCGAGAATTTTCGTAAGTTTCATACAAACTTTCATCCCCTATTTTATCCCCTTAGGGGCGGAATTTATCAAAATCCTTTCTTAGCGGATCTCTGTCAATTCTCAACTTGATTGATAGTTTGAGTCCCGGAAAAGAACATAGGATAGTTTGTATCCTGGAAAGTTGTACAGTTCCCGATGGAGTAGCGATAAACGACTTCTACGCGGACGGAGTCGCGGGCAAAAGCTAGTTTTTGTATAAGTTATTCATTTCATGAAATTATTTTCAAACTTCTTGTTATATTCTGCAACTTGCACATTCCTGTGTGTAACTAATTTGTTTAAGTTGCTAATGTAGTTTCCTCAAACTTCAAAAGAGACCTCATTTTGAATTCGGATGGGCCAAAAACGTTCTAAAATTATCTACAGGGTAATTTTTTAATAGGTGCACAAATTTTAATATTTGCTTCGCTATTGTTAATCAATAACACATGTTGTGTTATTTTTACTCTAGCTTAAAAAATATTAGAGATATTGCCGATTCAATGACGTAAGTTGAAGTAAGTTAATAAATGAAATTTCAAATTTAGAATATCAGTAGGAGAGGGGCTTGTTGTCTGATAAGTGTCCACACAAGCAGGTAAAAAAGAGATAATTTGCAACAAAAAAAAAAACTCGTTTTATTGTCGTAATATATTATATTAACGATACAACATCATATGTTAAAATTAATTTGTGCACTGATAAAAAAAATACCCTGTATAATGGTGATAAGTGGAGCACCAAACTCCGGTTTTTATTCCCAATGTTCGTTTTTCCGAAAGCTATGTTATGCTGAACCTATTTTTAGATCAAATGCATAATTTAATTGATTTACTTAGGTTAGGTTAGGTTAGGTACATAGGTACAACCGATATCAAAAAAGAAAGTCTTCTATTAAAACATTGCATTCGGAATTGTGTCCCTACCACTATCTCATCCATTATAATTTATAACCTAATACTACCAAACGGCAATGTTTGCATTATTGTAATCCTATGTTACTATAAGACAACCGGTAAAATTACTAGCATATTTATAGCACTCCAGTCTTGAGATTGTAGTCTTGAGACTCATAATTTCTATGGGTCTCAGATGCCACTTTTTGTAACACAGTTTTGTAGAGAAAAAAATTATAGATCGCATCAAATAGATCATGAACAATTTTGAATTTGGATAGAATTTAAACGAAATGTAAAAGTGGCCAGGAACGCAAAAAGGAGGCTGTATCAATCTCGTTACAAAATAAATAAGTAGGCACCTTTCAAAAAAACCATTTAGATAGTATTATTCAGGTGTATCCTTCATACGATAAACAGAAAATTAAAAAGTATCATCCAAAGAGCTAACCAGTTACTTCAGCATTTAAAATAGAGGTGTGCCTATTCTCTTCCAAAAGTTGGGCATTGTTCGTCCGGACTGCAAGTCCATTGTCTTCGGGCAGTATCTCTCGTATAATTTATCGTCTGAGGCTGCCGCAGAAGCACGTATCACTAAGAGGTTCTATTGTTTAATGCCACAATTGGCTGTGAATCTACGGATGAAAGAAACTGACCATGTGCTCGTGGGAATAATAGTCTTGATACTAAAAGAGTTTACAACATTTATGATATGGGGTTACTTTGGTTAGGTTGTAGAAAATATTTGGCTAGACTATTAATTAATGACATCACTACAGTTGTTTCAAAAATAATATTTTCAGCAACTTATTTGTTTAAACGATAGGCCCCAATGGTAGATTTAATAAAATGTATGTATGTCTGATGACCCTGAAAACAGATATCGTCGGAATATTGCTGATTTTGTAAATAAGTTAAGTATTTAAAAAACTGTATCCCTTTATCTTAAAATGCTTTACATTAGAATCTTACAAAAGGCTATTTTATTTCAATTGAATGTAAAAAAATAGTAGTTTCTATTTCAAGGGTACCTATCAAAATTATAGAACAATAACCTGTAAGCTGGGCTATATTATATCTTAAATGCAGAGTTAACATATTATTAAATATGATCTCGCACTCACATGTGTCCCACAGGGTTCTATTTTGGGTCCTCTACTTTTCACTTTGTACATGGTGAACCTCTGTCCAGTCATTACGCAGTGCGAAATTGAACGCATTTTGATCCTAATGGCATACAAACCGCGGAGGCAAATGTCTATTAAACGTAGCTTGGCTGAAGTTCGGCATGGACAAGCGAGCACACAAGCGACCTGATAGTGAGTGGGATCTGTGACCCATAGACATATACATTCTCAAGATTACAAATACTACAATCTCAAGACCGCAAACGCGTTGTCCACCCTGAGGACTAAGATCTATGCTAGTAATTTCACCGGTTGTTTTATTCCCACACCGGAACAAAATAATGCAAAGACTGCTGCTTGGTCGCGTAATAATCGCGGCCTTTTTCTCTTTAAAAATAAGCAGTACCTAGATAAAGCATTCAAAAATATTGAGAAACATTTCGGAAAGATTACATTATTTGTAATCTAACCAATTTCGTATCCGCTCAATAGCCGCGTCAGTCTGAAAAAGGTGAGATTGACTTAAAATTGTTTTTTTTTTAAACCATAGTGATAAACCGTAAGATGAAAATCTCTAAAGTATCAAGAGGCATATGCCACGGTGTGATGTATTTGGGCGGAGAGCTGTGGAGGCGATGGCCGAGCCAAATAATGCACACACTGCGGTTGCAGCCGACTTTTAACTTTAACCTGATTTTATACTTCAGTGCATGTGTTCCTTTGGACATCCTTACTAATCCTTCCTTACTAACTTTATAAACCGAAAGTGTATTTGTTTTTTTGTGCCACGTTCACGGATTAACACAGCCGATCGACGTGAATTTTGGTACAGAGATGGTTTATAGGCCGGAGACAGAAATAGGCCATTATTACGAGGGTGGTATGATAAGTAATGAGCCTTGAAGCTACGCGGTTTGGCTGAAAATTAAAAATGTCTTTGCCCACATCCGCCATCTTGGACGCGGGAAAATTGTCAGTTTCAAATGATTCCGTCAATTACTTCATGAGTTATAGTTTTTTAAACAGAACGAGTGGCATTGTTTGTGTAAAATGGAAAAAGAACAATATCGATCAGTGATTCGCTTTCTGTTTTTGAAGGGGAAAACGCGTGATGAAATTAAAACTGAGTTAGAAACCGTATATGGCGATGCTTCACCTTCTATTGCCACAGTAAAGCCGTGGTATAACGAGTTTAGAAATGGAAGAATATTCTGTGTTTGATGAGGCCCGCCCAGGACGTCCAAATGAGGTTACCACGGAGGAAAACATCAACAAAGTCCGTGATATGTTGATGAACGATCGTAGACTGAAGTTGAGGGAGGTAGCTGAGGTATGCGGCTTGTCACTGGAGCGTGTACAAAATATCGTTCATAAACATTTGGGAATGAGGAAGTTATCGGCCCGATGGGTACCGCGTTTGCTAACAGAAGAAAATAAGCAGAATCGTGTAGGCACTTCCAAAGAGTGTTTGGCACTATTAAAACATAATCCGAAAGACTTTTTTATGCGTTATGTTATCGTGGACGAAACGTGGATCCACCACTATACTCCCGAAACAAAACAACAGTCCAAGCAGTGGACCTGCCCCGGCGAAAATGCTTCAAAAAAAAAAAACGGTTCCGTCGGCCGGGAAGGTTATGGCGACCGTTTTTTGGGATTCCCAAGGAGTTATCCACATTGACTATTTAGCGAAGGGAAGAACGATCACGGGGCAATATTACTCTGATTTATTGTTTCGATTTGATGAAGAATTAAAGAAAAAACGGCCCCGTTTAGCCCGCAAAAAAGTGTTATTTCACCAGGATAATGCTCCGGCCCATTCATCTCACATCGTCAAGGCCAAACTGGATCAATTGGGCTACAAAATACTGCCGCACGCTCCTTATTCGCCAGATTTAGCCCCGTGCGATTTCTTCTTGTTCCCAAACATGAAATCTTGGCTCGGAGGCAAACGCTTCATGTCAAATGAAGAGGTCATAGAGGCCACAGAGGAGTATTTTGCAGAGTTTCCGAAGACATATTTTTTGGAGGGCTTAAAGAAGTTGGAGACGCGTTGGGATAAGTGCATACTTTTGAAAGAGGACTACGTAGAAGAATAAAAACGAAAAATAAAAAAATATAAAAAAATTCTTGGGTAGGCTCACTACTTATCATACCACCCTCGTAATTCCAGAAAAATGCGCTGTTCTCGAGAGAATATATATAATAATAAAGGTGAGTTGCGGGCAAAAACTAGTACCTACTGTAATAGTTAGATTTTTATATCGTTAATTTCGTATGTTTTATGAATTTAATGATTCATCATCAATTTGCTTAATTAATATGTGCTTCAGGTTTTATTTAACCTATAGCCAAGATGCGTTCGCCAACTAGCGTTTCTATTCAATTGGTTTTTAATCCAATCGCGTCACTGGTAGATCTGGTGACTTTTTTATGACTTGATTAACCAGTGACGCGTCGGCTAAGTCGGTTCGAAAACTAGTTTTTTTCCGAAGATGACCTTGACTGAGTGGATTCTGGACCCAAAACCTCATATGTTTTATTATTTTAATAAAAAAAAATATATACGCGTCGACTTGAGAACCTCCTCCGTTTTTTTCGTCGGTTAAAAACCTAGTGTTATAGTTATTACGTTTCATTTCAATTCAAAACTTACAGATGCTTTTCGGTAACACGAGAGCCTGAAAACTGCTAACTAAGAAAGTGCTTAGAAACTACAGAGTTACTTTACAACATGTAAAGTGACATGAAGAATGTCACATATATTTGTCATGAGGTAGTTGTTTTGCCCCATTAAAAACGAATTTAAGTCGGCTTAGCTCGTAATAAAGAACTTCTTCCCTTTTCACTTGAACATCAAGACATACGGGTATATACTACATAATTCCGAATTGATCAAAATTCCGAATTTTCACAATTCCGAATGCAATCTTTTGATACAAGATTTTATTTATTGATATTGCATATAAAACCAACTTAACATAACCTATATACATAGTAACATAGCGCAATGAAAATTTACATTTAATCTAAATTAGCTCGAGAATAGCTTTTGGAAAAATGAAAATTCGAGCAGATGAATATTCGAATATTTTTTCCTTGGAATTTTAAGGATTATTAAGGAATATTAAGGTTTTCCCTGTCGTATACACCTTTTTTCACTAAAGCCATAGTTTTCCTTATAAAAAGAATGTCACACGTAAATATTTTCCGCGCGCGTGCACAGCCCTTAACCCAAAACTGCCTATTCCACGTTTAGGTAACCGCGCCATTGTCCAGTTATGCCAAAAAAGTTTCCACCTGCCATTGTCCGAAGCCTTTGTTTTATGTAATACGGCTTGGATACTCGGTTGCAAATTGGGGAAGAGTTTTCGTTGCATGGAAGCGGGGAAAGGCACGTTAGGAAATGAATACGCCTGTTTCTATTTGCTTCATTTCCAACAGTTTATTTTGGCAACCAAAAATATGCATCAGTTTGTAGCAAGAATATTATAAGGATGTTTAGTGAAAGTTGGGTGATTCCTTGGAGGTGATTTAGTCAGTTTTCTAGAGTTTAAAAAGGTGCGAACTAATTCAGGCTAGCTAAATTACTTGAAAAATATATGACTATCCCCTTTGCATATAAACAGGTACTTTTCAAGTAGCTTTAATGTAATTGTGTAGTGAAAAGAAATTACTAAAAAGCCGTATTATCCACAAAGAAAATATAAAATTACATACAAATTATATTATTTTATTTTTGTACTATACAATCTGTTTTTCTTTCACTAAATTTGAACACCTGGTAAACATCACAGCCTGTTTGTGCAAAATGTGGTTAGAGAGTTATCAAGAAGTCTTTTTAGAGTTGTTGGTAACTCTGCCTACCCCACTCTGGGCATGAAGGTGTGACTTTAACTTTATGTATGTACAAGTATGGGTATATTTGAACTAATTAAAGGGCTGTAATTTATATATATAGTTAAGTTACTACAGTTACAGACGCACTCGAAGTCGGTTAATGAGGATTATGTTGTACCCAACGTAGCAGTATACCAACTGACCCCAGCATGAACTTTTACCTTTTATCAAGTAAAGCCTGACAAGATTCTATTTGGGCCTATTTCAATACTAATTTGTATTTGTTTTTGAAATTAGAATCTTGTCAGGCTTTAAGTAACGTTAACGTATTGTCATCAAAACATGGGTATAGTCATTGATTTAAACGCCCCGTGTTCGTATTCAGTACTAATATTCAATATTACATTAACGTTGACTTTCGTATATGAAGATAACTCATCTTTTATTACAAAGAAGTCAATTGCCACATTTATGTTATGACAGAGCATCACTTAATTACGCCTCGACCGATTTGCTTTATTTTTTGATGTGTTCGTAATTGTCAGGACAAGGTTTGTGTGAGAAAAAAAAACAATGTGAGAAAAAGATCACCCGGATGACGCCGGACACGAACAGCTATATTAAATTAAAACTATTCACGGGTTTATTTTAGGGGTTCGTGCTACGGATACGTTCAGAACACGTTTTCGAATAGTAAAAGCGATTCGAAAACGTGACATACAATTGACATGGTACGCACTTGAGCTATAGAACAGGTCTCAAGACTCTAATCTCCACCGAAATTATCAATCTCACCCACTAATAACTCTAATAAGTAAATAAAACTGGTCGAAAGACCTGACTTTGTTTTTAATTTACCCTAGTTTTTATAGATTATAATATTATAATAATTGGATGTAACTAAAGTCTCTTAATTTGGTGATTGCTCGTGATATGACCGGCTGGAGGCTACCACCAAACATTTAAGTATTTTAGGTAGGTACCATTTTAGTTTTTTAATACACAAAACAAAGAACACATTTATATATTAACTTACTTTCTACTTACAACAATATGTTACGAAATTAATAGTATATGTAGCAGAAGCAACACTTGTCCCTCCTTATTTTCTCATTAGAACCACTTTCCTGCCGCCCGCATGGTCGGCGTTCAAACTCATAATGTGTATCTCCACTAGCTGCCGAATATAATTGGTGACGTCCACATTCGTGTGCACTATGAGCTCGTAAATCTTCAGCATCTCTATGGCCTTCCAGTCGTCCCGGTGCTTCACGGCAACATTGAACAGCTCGGTCATCATCAAGTTACATTTCTTAATGACAGTTAGTAGCAATCCAATCTTGTATTCGGCTGTTCCTTTAGTTCTGTCTTTTAAGCCTTGCAACCCATTGATTGCGAGCTCAGTAGAGTGAACCGTTTGGTCTATCAGGTTGTCTATTTTTGTTTTCAAGTCTTGTTCCTTAATGTTGTCTCCACCGTGCCGTCCAACCTGCTTTTCGTATAATAGTTCTCCAAAGCTTTTGTAAAACTGTCTGCGGGCGGGCGTGTTTGAATATTTCAGGTGTTTTTCTTTACTCTTCGGTGCCGGGACATTGATATATTTAATTCCGTTGCATAGTTCCGACGTGATGCAAATTAAACCTAAAAAAATATTTAACGTCTAATGCACTTATTATTTCCTCACAGAACATCTCTGAGACTTCGTCAGGTCACGGTACAACATATAAATAATCCCCCGAAAATATCGCATGACAGGTAACCAGGTCTTGCCGTTATGACAGTTCTTATTCACTTGGCAGTAAGAGCTGCCACGATGTAAACAGTGTAATAACGATACCGAAGCAAGATGGGCTAAACAATAATAAAATATAGTCATTTATCGCGATGGATAAAGCTTTCGTCACTCTCGCACTTACCTACTGGTTAAAAAGTGACAGGTGTTTAGTTTTATCCACGATGATCTACATCGATAACCACGACCATTACCGCCCGCAGGCCCAATCATGTGCTTAGACAAGTCAAAGTAACATAAATAACTAAAAAAAAAGCTAGGCATTTATTAGTTAGTCAATGGTAAAAAAGAACTGAACGGATCAGTTTTAAATACGATCGCTGTCTGTATTAACTTTATGTAGATATTAACGTAATTGTAGAGATTTATTTATTTATTTGTTTATTGAACAAGAGCGGTTTACACCAATTACACTTGCCAACATACTTGTAGTGGACTTTTATAGTTATACCATGCACTTATTATTATAAAACAGTCACCCACATTCACACACACTCTTTCTCACACATTAAAATACCCATTTATTCACTAACATTCACGCACAATGCTTCTTAACGCATCTCACAATACGCACGACTTTGGGACATTAACCTAGACCAGTGGTCAACAAAAATATCCACCTGGGGATCAGTACGCAGGAGTCCGTTGAGTGAGGCGACGATAACAGTCCCGCGGGTACCTAACCTGCAGTGGCTTTACTGTACGGTAAAACCATCTTGCTTTTGTCACGTTATCGTGTTGTTTTTAATTCGGCCTCCATTACTGACAAGTAAATAAGACCTATCATAACGTTGACACTACGGTAGCATATCAAAAGCAAAGTGGTTTTACTGATTGTAATTGAACGCCAGTAATGACACTTACATGTTATTCCTATAATCAGAAAATTCATTTTGGTAACTTCACAACATGGTTAATATTGGCAGGTGTTTTCGAGAGTTATCACGGTTTTCACCATTATTTAATTTGCAACCTTCAACTACTTGCAATTTAATCATCGTTAAATGTGAGTAAATAACCAAAGTAAACCCGCAGCTAGCGGTAAATTGCAAGTTTGCGCTGGGACGTAATAAATATTACTTTTGTGCATTTCTCCTTTTTTCTACATTAGGTACCTACATTAAATGTAAACGTAATAGTTACTCATACAGGCGTTACAAGATTTGCTGTTACAATTTTTTAGGTGAAATATGAATTATCAATACCAAAACAAGGGTAGTTATTATGTCATAGCTATGCAGTTCTTTTTACGGCGGCGTAGAGGACAGTGTTAACTGAACTGCATAGCTCGGTCGTATAACTCCCCTGTATTTAAAAAGGTAATCTCTTATAAAAAGGTAGCCTCGAAAGGACGCCGAAAAAGTTGTTAGGAAAATGTGGTTTCAGTCAATTTTCATGAAATTTAGATATGTTATAGACTTAAGTGTCCTGATCAAAAGTCCCTTTGGGTGCTACCACAGTTTCCGAAGCCGTTCCCGAGATACGATCGAATTTATACCTACAGGCAGATCTATGTATTTTCCCGGCGTTGTGTTGTTTTAAACCTTAACCTCTGTTGTGATGATATGGAGAAGTTATCTATTGCATGTCTAATGTCAATGTCAGTGCAAAATGCACATATACCACACAAACACTACACCGGGGGGAGGGAACATGGCCGATTGAAAAATGCCCGGCTTTTACTTTTGATTTATTCTGCTTACTGATTTACTCTATATGATAGTTCAAGATCCGAAGGCTCGGTTTATTGATTAATACCTTCTCGGGGTCCCCACACTCCTAGATATGCCAATAAAACACTCGAAATTAATTAATCACAGCGTTTTTATTTATTTACTTTATAGGATGCGTTAACATGGCGTCAGCCCGATAATGGAAGAGAGGGAGGGGAAGGTGTTGCTAGTTAACAACATTACCATTAGATGCGTTCAGTTACTACACTCTTCCCCACCACAAATAATCTTAGAAATAAGTACAAACAATTCTACTAAAAAAAATAAAAATGGTACCTCCGTACAATGTAGGACCAATTGAGTTTGCTCTACATTATTATATGCGCCGTTCTTAACATGTGCTCTGTACATTATACATGTTCTACTTGAACCATAGCATATTGCATAGTAAATCCTAACCCTACTCAGCCCTACGACCTAAGTCTTGGGATCGGCATTAAGCCACTGAGGTATACAAACAAAAGTACATTACTCACACTCGTCATCCTTGCCACTTACTAAACATTTCAACATTTGATTTACATGCCGTTTTACCACTCTACCCTGAACTACAACTAAAAATGTAACCCCGGGTGTGAGACATTCTTTTACTTCCCCAAGAGACCATTTTTTTTCCTTATTTCTGTAATCTCTTACCATAACTTTCTCTCCAACATTAAAATTCACAACCCGGCTGCCTTTAAAATATTTTTTTAACTTCTCACAATTTAATTGTAATTGTGCACTTACCGGTTGTGGCCTCAAAAGTGAAAACCTTGATCTGAGCTCCCGTCCTAATAATAACTTTGCTGGACTAGCACCCGTGGTCCCATTTACACTAGTCCGGTAATCAAAAAGGAATAGATTAGTAGCATATTCTAATGAGTGTCCATTGTCTATAATTTTTTTTACATGGCTCTTAAATGTTTGCACAAATCTTTCAGCCGCTCCATTTGATGCTGGATGATAGGTGGGTGTATAACTTATTTTGACACCAGTGATGTTGCAAAAATCCTTGAACTCACTACTAGTCCAGGTTGGACCATTATCCACCACCAAATGGTGCGGATACCCTAATCTTGAGTATAACTCTTTAAACACTGAAATTGTCTTTGTTGCTGTTATATTTGACATAATAAAAGCCTCTGGCCATTTTGAGTAACTATCAACTATTATAAGAATCATTTTTCCTTTAATTGGGCCAAGAAAATCGGCATGTAATCTTTCCCAAACTGATTTAGGACAAGGCCATGTTGATAATGGCACTTTTTCTGGAACATGCCTATTTTCCAGGCATATCAAACATGATAATGTTATATCATTGATATCCTTATCGACAGTTGGCCACCAAAAATAAGAACGTGCCACCTGTTTCATTCTGCTAGTCCCTAAGTGACTAGCATGCAATTCATTCATTATTAAGTTTTGCAGGCTTTCCGGAATCACCACCCTATAACCCCATAATAGACAACCCTGATCAACACTTAACTCATCTCTTCGGTCAAAGTATATTTTGTATTTTGCCTCTAATTTATTTTTGTCTGGCCAACCGTCCATACAATATCTCATTACTGTTAACAGGTCAATACTTTTTTTGGTTTCTCGCACTATATCTTTCCAATTAACACTCTCAAAATTTGACAATGATATAAAATTTAAAACACTTATTTCTCCACCATCCAATAATGAATGATTATAACTGTGGCTATTCTTATCCTCCATAGGATTCCTAGATAAATAATCTGCTGGGTTGTTGCTTGTATTAATGTATCGTATGTGGTAGTTAAATCCTGATAAAAATATTGCCCAATGTTGTAACCGTTTGCATGCCATTTTTGGTATGCCTTTCTTTGGACCAAATATCCTTACTAATGCAGAATTATCTGTTTCCAGCTCAAATGTTCTGCCAAATAAATATTCATAAAATTTTGTTACACCAAAAATAATTGCATAAGCTTCTTTTTCTATTGCTGGATATTTATTCTGTGCATCATTCAATTTTTTACTGGCAAAAGCCACTGGTTTAACTACCCCATCCTTAGATTTTACAGATAATACAGCAGCAACTCCACATTCCGCAGCATCACATGTTAATATTATAGGTAAATCATTACTGTAATGTGCTAAAGTTTTTGTATTTGCTAATTGTACTTTAATATTATTAAAAGCAACATCACACTCTGAATTCCAATCCAATTTTTCTTTTTTTAAGCAGTCATACAATGGTTTTATCACCACAGCCATGCTTTTGAGAAATCGATTATAGTAGTTTATTTTGCCCAAAAATGAGCGTAACATTTTTATGTTTTCTGGCTTTGGTGACTTCAACAATGGCTCTATATTATCTGGTATAACTTTTACACCTTCCTTTGAAACATGATATCCAAACACTTCTAGATGCTTAGTAAAAAATTTACATTTATTTATTTTTAATTTTAACTCTGCTTCTGCTAACCGCTGTAATACTAACCTCAATCTCCTGTTTGTTTCTTCTACACTTTTCCCAGAAATGTATATGTTATCAATATATATCATTACTCCATCCAACCCTGAAAGTAGTTGCATTATTAGCCTTTGAAATGACCCGGGACCTGTGCTAACCCCATAAGGTAAATATTTATATTTATATATACCCTTTTCTGTCACTATTGTGGTCAGTTCTTGTGATTTTTCATCAAGCGGTGCTTGTAAGTATGCTTCTTTGAGATCAAGTTCACAAAAATAATCCTTATTTTCAAAATTTGACAAAATTTGATTTACAGTGGGCAATGGGAAATGATCTATCTCTAAATGTGGGTTTAATGTTGTTTTATAGTCCCCACATAACCTGACTGATCCATCACTTTTCATCACAGGCACTACAGGTGTTCCCCATTCACTAAATTCAATTGGTGCTATGCGATCATTTTCTAACAAACGATTAATCTCATCATCCACTTTTGATTTCAATGCAAATGGCACACTTCTAACTGGTAAAAATTTTGGATTTGTGTTTGGTTTAATCTTCAATGAAATAGCACCTTTTTTGAAATCACCCCAGCCAGGTTCAAATACTATTGGAAAATCATTTTTTATTTGTTCAACCAGATCTTTTTTTTTTATTAAACATGTATTTATACTTTGTTTTAGAGTCATTGGCCATAATTTTAAACTATTTAACCAGTCTCTACCTATAATCCTTGGTGAACCATCTGGAACCACCACTAATCGCAGATTGTCACATGTCACCTTGCCATAAGTAACCTTCAAATTTTCTAAAACACCCCTAGGTTTTAAAATTGATTGATTGAAATTTACTAGTGTTAACTTCGATTCCAATAATTTTAAATGTGCAAAGAATTCATTTTTATTACTGTTACTGATTGTAGTTACCTCAGCACCTGTATCAATTTCAAAATCCAGGGGTATACCATTTACAGTAATGTTTAAACATTGTGGAGGTACCTTCGTACTGGATTGGACGCTTAACACTTGATATTGATCAATTTCTTCCTCACATGCAGGCAGTACCGCCTCCTCCACTTTGTCCTTGTTGTTGTCCTCTCCCACTGCAATCGTCTTTACACCTGGATTTCTCCTTGTACACATTCTAAAAATGTGTCCTTTTTGTCCACATTCGCTACAAAATTTATTTCTTAATGTGCACTGTGACCTGATATGTCCTACTTTTCCACAACAAAAACACTTTGTAGCCCTTGCGGTCTCACTATTTACACTATTACGTTGTGGTGTCTTCAAAGCAAACATCTCCATGTTCTTTGTTTTGCTATCACTTTCTTTATGGGCAAGTTTGTATGCCATTTCTGCTGTCTGTGCTGTCACTGACAACTCACTAAGTGTTTTCTCTGCAACTTTCAACAGCTCGTATCTTATTGTTTCATTGTGTACTCCATTCAGTAACCTCTCTTTCAACTGTTCATCAACATCAGTGAAATTGCATTCCCGGCTCATTTTTCTCAAGGTCATTAAATAATCTTTAATTGATTCCGAAGCTTCTTGCTTCCTATCTTTAAATTTTGCTCGCATTATTGCAATATTTGTCTTGGGGTGATAATAGTTTTGTAATTTTTCACATAATACCATGTAGGTTAGTTTAATTGGAGAAACTGGAGAACATAACCCTGATAGTATTTCATATACATTAGCACTTAGTTTTGTTAATAACAGGGGTACCCTTTTAGTTTCTTCAATGTCATGCAATAGCATGTAGCAATCTAATTGCTCCATAAAACTAATCCAGTTTCCCCCGTTAAAATTGTCTAAACTGGATGGTAGAACTGTCACCATTTTTGATTCTGAGTCGTTTTCGTCTTTGGTGGGTAAGTCCGGCTTCTGTTTTGCCTGTATATACCCTCTGAGCAGTTTCCGGAGTTCATCAATCTTCTCCACTTCCAGAACTGGCAACTCCAAGTGTCTTGCTAAATTTAACAATTCCTCCTTAGTAAGTCCTTGTAGCCAACTAGTTCGTCCTTCCTTAATTTTCTTCAGATGCTCTTCCATTTATTTATTATTTGCCAATCCAACTGTCACTGTTATGTGCCTGTTAATCTTCGTGACATGACGTCATCATGACCTTTCACCGTTTGTAGTGGCTCTAAATATGGCTGCTTTTTTTCTGTTATCCTTTTCGGCCCACGCGGTTCTTTATCTCGTCGCCAATATGATAGTTCAAGATCCGAAGGCTCGGTTTATTGATTAATACCTTCTCGGGGTCCCCACACTCCTAGATATGCCAATAAAACACTCGAAATTAATTAATCACAGCGTTTTTATTTATTTACTTTATAGGATGCGTTAACATGGCGTCAGCCCGATAATGGAAGAGAGGGAGGGGAAGGTGTTGCTAGTTAACAACATTACCATTAGATGCGTTCAGTTACTACACTCTATTCACTTGACATTGGCGAAATCACTTTGTGGACCGCCATTAATTAAAAAAGAAGAAGAAGAAGAAGAACACTACACCGACTAAATGTGGCAAGACATAAACAGAAATGGCATTACAATTAGGTAACCCACCACAATTAGGTGCCACATTTATTCGGTGTGGTGTTTGTGTGGTATATGTCCATATCATCACAACAGAGGTTAAGGTTTAAAACAACACAACGCAACGCCGGGAAAATACATAGATCTGCCTGTAGGTATAAATTCGATCGTATCTCGGGAACGGATTCGGAAACCGTGGTAGCACCCGAAGGGACTTTTGATTAGGGCACTTAAGTCTATAACATATCTAAATTTCATGAAAATTGACTGAAACCACATTTTCCTAACAACTTTTTCGGGGTCCAAGATATACTTGTATTGGTATATTTTTAGAATTCCGCGGTCAACAAGGAATCCCTAAATTTCCAGTCGACCTAATAATCAAACAGAAACTAACACAGTTGGTGTACAGAAAAACAAGAAAAGCACATAATTTATTTACAAAATAATACTATTGCATGCCAAAAGCACTTACTACTAAAACAATATTTTATGTGTCCTAAAAATACATACATCAGAGACAAAACATATTCTGTGATAGGTTTAGCCTATTATAAATATATTCTACGCAACATGCCATGCCAAACCGCAGTGTTCGCATTGTTGTGTTCCGGTTTGGGGATAAGACAGCCGGTGAAATAACAAGCATAGAGGAATTCCATCTTAGTCCTCAGGGTTGGCAACGCATTTGCAGTCTTAGGATTGCAGTCTTGTGAATGCGAATGTCTATGGGTCATAGCTTCCACTTACCATCAGGGGGCCTGTGTGCTCGTTTGCCTTCTCGAAGCCATAAAAAAAAAATACTTGTTCCACCAAAAATGCTTGTGTATGAAGTGGAGCGCATTCCAAAGTCGGTTTGCCTGAAGGGCGAATGAGTTTGACATGAAACCAGTGTGGTGAAAAGAAATAGCGAATTTAGACTACGAGAGAAACGTAGTTCATCTCCTGGACGGGGAGTTAAGAAAGTATAATTAAGCTCAAGATAAAGGCCAAAGGGTCAAAAATAATTTAGAAGAAAGTGGACACTTTAGGATGAGCGTAAAAGTCAGAACTATAGCAGTTATATAGCTCTGTCTCTATACATACATACATACATAACATCACGCCTTCATTCCAAGAGTGGGGTAGGCAGAGCTACAGAAATACCAACAACTCTAAAAAGACCTGTTGATAATTCTGTAACCACATTTTGCACAATCAGGCCAAGAAGTTTACTAGTGTATTAGTGACAGGTTGCAAGCCCATCGCCTAACAATACTTCAAGCCCTTATTCCCTGAGTCGCCTCTTACGACATCCACGAGAAGACATGGAGTGGCACTATTCTAACACAGCAACCACACTATTAATTAATTCTGTCTCTATCTCTTACCGTAAACTGAACTGCTTAGCCATATTATTATCATGTTTACCCTACTAGAAGCCAATTAAACTGACGCTGAAAAAAATGATTTGGTCTAATTTACGTAGACCAAAAATAAAACGAGTGCCATTGTTAAGGAGACGATCTTACCTGTTGACAGAATCTTGCCTGAGACGCAGCATAAGCGCCTGAACAAGTATTGTTTCGGTGACTAGGAGAATATTGTTATACCGATATATTGTTGTTGTGTGCGTGCTGAGTGGCAGTCGCCTTACGAATCACCTCGAAGAGCTGTGCATCCAACGAGAGAGAACCTATTCTTATTTATAAATTTAATTACATGTTATACTTTTCATATCATACACATAGTTACACTGAGATTCTTGAAGTAACCACTCCTACTGTCAAGTAAATAGTCGTAGGAATTGTACTGCGGAGGACCGTTTATTGCAATGTTTCATGTTTTTAGGCTAAATTGCATCAAATAGCGCCTTCGCGTCCTTTTACATCGATCAGAACTGGATACTCAGAATTTGGATCGGTGCGAAATTTAACTGAAATTAGGTAACTTATTAGAAAAGGATGATTTTATTTTTCTTCATTCGAAAATGTTTTTAACTGCTCCAAATTTTGAAGTAAGATGCCAACTTAAAATAGGCCGACTTTTTTCCGTACATACAGTTGTTATAATGAGTGTTGCCTGTGATAGGAGGAATAAATTGAGGGATCGTTTCTACTGTATAAACGTAGCAACATTTATTTGTTCTACAACTTTTACAAAATATGTAATTTATTATTTGGGATGTTTTCGAACAAACTAAATAGCATTTTCAATGTACTCCATCCAATAGTCTAGTTGACATCTACTGTCAGCCTACAAACTTCGTAGTTTTCGCAATACATTGCTGGCTTGGAAAATCTAAATTCATTCATATTTAGTAAACAACAAGTTATTTTCAAAAGTTGTAGAATAAATGTTGTTACGTTTGTGGTGTGGAAACGATCCCTAAATTTATTGCTCCTATTACAGGCACACCTGGTATAACAAGAACTTTTGGAAGAGAGTACAGACTTATTTGAATTCGTTGATATTTTGTATAAAATGGTGTAGTACAATATATTGCTATGTTATTGAGGATTAGATATCAAGTTTTAGTACACCTATTACAAATTATAGCAATTTTTATGGGAGGCAAAGGTGTACCGCAGGGTAGCGTTAAAACCTTAATAACTTCTAATTTAACATAATGGGAAAATATCATATTTTTTAACAAAAGAAAAATCATCACGTAATAATTAATTAAATTAAGTGTATCTAGTGGTAAATAGGAGAAATGCAAAACGGTAATATATTACGGCCCAGCGCAAACTTGCAATTTTCCGCTAGCTGCACATTTCCTTTAGACATTTACGCACATTAAACGATAATTAAATTGCAAGTAGTTGTAGGTTGCAAACTAAATAATCGTGAAAACCGTGATAACTATCGAAAACACTTGCAGAGAATAACCATGTTGTGAAGTTACCAAAATGAATTTGCTCATTATAGGAATAACATGTAAGTCATTGCAGTTTATTACCCCCTGGGTCACTTATTACGTAGGTAGGAATAGGCATCCTTTGAAGTAACGGCACACTTTGGTAACTTGTCGCTTTCACGCCTTTCAGATTAGTGCATCAGTTCAAACATAACGTGAAAGTGACAAAGCACTAAAGTGTGCAGCGACTTATAAGGCCGTCCCGTACAAGGGTAGATTCCTTCGATCACATGTTAATAGAGACATGTATAATTTATACCTATCTCTGGCAACATGCTACAACCGGACTATACCTACTCATACACTCAACACAACTGAACAGTGGGGCTAGACGAGTTGCATTCGACAAATGTTAGCGATTAATTTAAAAAAAAAAGGTTGCTGGGATTCTACACGGTAATAACGATAACGTCTTTGATGTGTTACCGTATTTATTTATTTATTTAGTTTATTTGGGACATCAACAGCGATACAGTGAAATATATACTTAAGAAATGGATACATTTGAGTAAGCCAATAACAGATGACCACAAGAAATACAAAAATATAAGTGGAGTTATAACTAAGTAGGTATACATTTGCTGAAGCAAGTACAATATTATCCTTATCAATAACACTAATGAGAACTAAAAAAGAGAAAGTTATTATATTTACTTAAATGAATGTGTGTGTGTGTGTGTGTGTGTGTGTGTGTGTGTGTGCGCGTGTGTGTGTGTCTGTGTGTGTGTATGTGTGTGTGTGTATGTGTGTGGGTGTGTGTGTGTGGGTGTGATGCGGCTCAAGATTAACAACATTACTAGGGATCCGTAAGTAGTTGACGAACACAGTTTACAAAAACAGACTTACTGCAGTTGAAAATATCAATGCTATGAAATCGCGTATTGTACTCTCTGAGGAGACGCACAAGTGGTGAGTTTTGAGCGTACTTTGTGTGTGTACGCGGGAGACCGAATAAAGAGCGTTCAGCGTGACGGGTTCTAATAGCCGTATGGTCAATGTTTTGATAACTCTTATGTTATTTACAATAATGGCGACTGTGACATAAACGATTCTAAAACACGTGGAACGCGATATCGTAATAACGCAGTAGAATAGACGCCCTGTTCAGTGTAACATTCCCTGTTTAACGTGCTCACAATAATAATCAGTATCTCGTCTTGATTGTCAAAGTTTAATTTAATTCATTCCAAAACATTAACATTGATGCAAAAAACTCGTAAACCGTAAACTATCTGTACCGTAAAACGGGGTGAATAGGGACAACCTAAAATGAAGCATATGTTACTACTTAATTATAAGACTGAAATACTTTGCAATAGAACGTAACGTTTTCATATAATACTTGTTCTAATTTGTAAAAGTTATGCCTTATGTTGTGTCCCTATTCACCCCGTTTTACGGTATACTATAAATCTTATAATATACTATATTAATGTAAAATAAATTGGAATGGACTATGTTAAGCGATCTAAACCCCAAAAAGTATATATTTATGTTTAACATGATATACTGCTGACCCTTAAATTTGCCATTTGTCCAAACAAAGGTCGTGTGTATCTTTGACGTTGACTGTACCATACAGTCAAGTACAGTCAGCGTCAAATGTAGATACGAACTTTTGTGCCTTGTCGCTTTACAGTGTTAGGTAATGAGATAAAGTATAAAAGATATCAAATACCTACTTTTGACGCTGACTGTACATCGTACAACTGACACGGACCACTTGTGATGCCACGTCACATTTTTAATTATAAATGTAAAAACAACTAACTTTATCATCCAGGTGCAATCTACATGTCTTCAAAACCATGTTACGGAATAGAATTTATCGATATTAAGAAAGTGGAATCTAAACTACATCGCTTCAAAAACCTAACCCGCAAATATTGGTACAGTAATTTCGACGAGTTTATCCCAGATATGACAGGAGCGGACGAGAAAGATGTTCATTTAAAATTTAAAATCTACAACCTTATAGACCAAACGGTTCATGCAACTGAGCACAGATTGCAGGATCTGAAGTATGCAAAAGATAAGCGCAAATTAGAACCAGGCTACAAGATAGGCCTATTGTTGAGCATCATCAAGACCTGTAACGGCATGATGGGAGAGATATTTAATGTCGCCGTGAAGCACAGAGATGACTGGAGGGCTATTGAAATGTTGAAGATTTACGAGATTTTAGTGCACACCAATGTGGACATAACTAATTATATACGACAGTTGGTGGAGATACATATTCATGCTATGAATCAGTCTCAGGGTAAAAATGTGGCGACGATGAAAAAGAAGTGAAATACAAAGTGTTGCTTGCGTTGTATAAGAAATGTATAAAATAAATATAGAAAGATCCTGGTAAAAGACTTTTCATTGTCTTTCGATAGGTATTGACAATATGGTGACTATGGCTCTAATTTAAAGTGGGATTTTTTTTTCGTTTAAATGGGCGTTTTCCAAAAAAAGTGTACATCTTTAAGGACAAAAGTTAAGAAAATTTTACTTTTTCCATTTTGTCACGAAAATTAGCCATACATTTACATACGTTAATTTTCGTGACGAAATGGAAAAGTAAAATTTTCTTAACTTTTGTCCTTAACGATGTACACTTTTTTGGGAAAACGCCCAAATAGTCTGTAGGTGTTTTTGTTTTGCAAAAAGTTGAAAATAAGCGGTTATTGATTTATGTTTTTCATGAGGTTTTAGTAAAAGGTTTCGAAGTTGCAGGGCTCCCTCCGTGAGCAGCCATTTTGGATCTAGTATAGTTTTAAATGACGCCGCACCGATCATTTCTATGATAAACTGTCTATGGAAAATAATCATGCCCACGGAACTTTAAACTCCCGTACAGAATATATGGTTGCGTCAAAAAAACTTGTTTTAAACGGTTTTTAATAAACAAATGACTACTCTAGTTATTAATAATAGTTTTTTAATTTTTTTAGTAAACGTAATATAACCTCAAAACTAAAGTAACCCGTCTCTAGGGATAGGTTCATACGAGAAGTAGCTTAAAAATAATCTATAAAAATATGAAAATAATGGTAACCCATAATTTTATCAAATTATCATTAATTGTATTTTTTTTTTCAAACGCTATTTTCTGCTAAAACCATGATGTTTTCAGGATATTTTACATTAATTACGTAGGGTTAGGTTAGGTTAGATGTGACTACAAACAGAAAAACTCAAATGAATAATGAATATTTGCTGAAAGGAGTTTTGTTTTTTTTTTTTTTTTTTAAATTGTTGCCATTATTTTTTTATAGCTTGGCAAATTCATTAGTGACACTGACACTCCCATGGTCAGCGGTCGACGGGGGACGAAAGACGGGGGCGGCAAGTGCAGTCTGACAGGAGTATCAGTCGGCCGCCGTCGCTGTTGGCGGTAACTTGTATGCAAGCCAAACCAATTGTATACAGTTATATTAATTGTAGCTCTTTTATAAAACGCAAGGGGAATCCGGCTTGAACAGAAAAATTAAAATGATGTTTAATTCTGATAGCTCTGATTATGACCGTGGAGAAGGTTAAAAAAACGATAATACATATACATCATCACGCCTGTATTTCCAGAGTGGGGTAGGCAGAGCTACAGAAATACCAAGAACTCTAAAAAGACTTGTTAGTAATTCTGTCACCACAATTTGAAGTAAGCTAAGATGTATACTAGTGTATTAGTGACAGGTAAAAACGATAATTTATGTAATATGACACAATTAAATAAAAACCTTAAAACGAATTGTTACTTACTCCAATTTTGGTCCATTACTTACAAATTAATAATGTTATTAATCGATATCACACAATATCCGTAAGTGTACAGGGTGGCTCATTTAGATCGGTCAGTATTTGAAAGTCTGAAACTATATGAAATACGAAGATATGTTCTTAGGAACCATTTCTTCGATTTTAACAAAAACAACTGCATACATAGATTTACCGCGGTTACGCGGTACGCGGTACGCGGTAAAAATACTAAAATGTATCTCAAAAAACTACTAGTAAAAACGAATTTTGTAAGTATTTAAAGTTATTTGGTACTCTCTTAGATAGTTTTTAATAAATTGGTATAAATTTAAACATTTTACTCGCCTGGATCTCAAAAAGCAATCGAATCTACTTAGTTGTGATAGTTTTCCTGTTTAATTCGTTATAATGTACTTTCATTTAATTGTGTTACTTTGTAGTACCGAGAGTCTCTGAGTGAAATCGCGTACAGACGGACAGACGGACATGGCGAAAGTATAAGGGTTTCTTGTTGACTATAAAACCAATCAAATTATGTGAGATCGACCCTTGATATTATTTATTTATTTAAGTAGCTGCAAATTGTTGTACCTTGTCGCTTTGACGCCTTTGTTAGATTAGTGCAGCAGTTCAAACATGACGTTAAAGTGACAAAGGACTAAAGTGTGCAGCTACTTATGAGGCGGACCGTACCTAGGTACTCGTAGATTTTTATTTTGCTAGGTAGTGATAAAAAATAGTGTGTATCACTCGGGGCCAAAATATTTTGTTTTCGGGCGGCGTATAATGTTAAATTACAATACAATACAAATACGCTTTATTGAACACCAAAAGACAGAACATGGAACAGTACATTTAAATCATAGGTATACAACAGGCGCTAATTAGCGATCTCTTCCAGACAACCTTTGGAAAGAGAAATAACTAAAATCTAAATTCCTTATTACCTACACTCAGGATTCTAATTATACCCGCTGAGCAATTATACTGTAGAATCCTGCCTCGCTTAGCTTATGAATGTAAAATAACGCGAACTCGGGGGACAAAATATTACTTTGGCCCTGCACATATAACTATTACTTTTTATTGGGTTTTCGATGAGATGAAGTTATCACGAACTTTTATATAACATTTCTGAGATTTCACTTCTAATTTCAATGTCTAAAATACAGCATACTTAGTTTTCAATGGCGTCGGTGTAATTTTATAATGTAGAAGGATAGTGTGGTAATAGTAGGTATCCCAAAACTATCGCCCTCCTACGGGCCGAAAATATCCTCTGCCATGGACGACATTTGGTTTGTTTAGCTCCCCATTCTCATGGTGGTCGAGATGGATTTTTCTTTCGAGATGAAAATGGCAACTGCATAATCTAAAATTGTATGTTTTGACAAATCTCTCTTGCTACATGTGTCAGAAATTATGGAAGCCAGAGGGCGTAGTGAAGATGCATAACGCTAAGTTAGCGGTTTCTGAAAATCGACAAAATGTATTACGTCAACTCCATACATTTCGAGTCGAAAACGAAACTTTACCAAGCCAAGGTTAGGCCCTCAGATCTCTTTGTAAGATTTACCTGTGCCTGATCCGGAATGGGAAGCAGTAAAGCAGGAGACAATTAAATTGTAGCAACAATCATCACCTACCTCGCAGCCTGGTCACACTCCGCATAACCTTATGACACTCGTACCAATGAAGGACTCCCCGCAGACGAAGTTCCGAGCGGCCCGTTATATAAAATTCGAAATATCGAATGTTGTTTTGAAATTTGTGAGGCTGCACTAATTATTTAGTGTGACGTAGTGTTCTGAAAGAGTCTTTGAGATGAGTTTTGTTGTTTGGCCAAACATATACAGCATTTTTGTTCGCACGACCCTATCTAGTTGTTTAAGTACCAATTTCACCATACGATGTTAAATTTAATCAATGTTAATCGACTGTTAGTTCATACATTTTGACAACTGTTAACGCTCTAATCGTCTGTTAAGTGGTTAACATCGTATGGTGAAACTGGCACTAAGGACCGTATTAATAAACTAATCTCGACTGTAACGTAGTATCCCGTAGTATGTGCGCTCGTCTAAAGATGCATCTTAAATTACAATTTTCTAAGGCTTCACGTTTACTTTAACGTATCTTGTGACAAGCATCTCGGTGAAGATGAGTTTATTAATGCGCCCCTTAATTGATGGTGCCGCAAATGAGTCTTGTTAAGGCCGATGCTAACGACAAGTAAGTACTATGCATAGGAGCGAAGCGCGCGGCTGCAACGAAAATTCATACGACGTCGCAAGGGATGTTTTCCTATAAGAGGCTGGGACCCTTACCATGAGTTGCCATTACAGTACTCGCTAGCGAGTCGAATGCTCTGTCCCTCCCACTCTATAACAATACTGTAAGAGACAGAGCATTCGACTCGCTAGCGATTATGGCAGTTACAACTCATGGTGAGGGTACAGGAGCCCTAGCAAAGATGCAAACGCAAAAAACGTTTTTCTTTTCTATCAAAATGTATGTGGTGACATTCTCATGCGTTTCGCTAAACCAAGTCGTTAACCTGTCATCCGATATATTTAGAGCAATAGAAAAGAAAAACGTTAAGAGCGTTTGCATCTTAGCTAGGGCCCCAGTAGGGCTAGACATGTTGCGATCGAATACAAACGCAATCGTTACCCGACTCATTTTAACTTTGCGTGATAGAAAGTTTAAAGGCTAGCCAAGTTGCATGTCATTGATGAACTCACCGCACGGCCGGTTTATCTTCTTTCTTTCTTTTCGATGTTAAAAGTCAAGTTGATGCTCTCACAGCAGGCAAGACCATAGAATAAGAACTTAAGGCATAGAAGAAGCCAGAAGGCAGGAAGGAAAGAGGAGGGAAATTTCAATATGAATGTTCAACAAGTTAGAAAAGGAAAGAGTATAGAGTCCAGTTCTTGATAAAACTAGCCGTACACACCAAGGTGTTGTTAACTTGCGTAAACTGGTCACTAACTGGTCACCATAGTCGTAGTTTAGCCTATACAATGTCTGCATATATAAACGTATCTAGTTTAAATATGTAACAGCTGGTAAAAGTATATGACAATGATATTTTAGCTTATATAACACTGAATCCCAATAAGACTGTATCAGCTATCTGTATGTTGCCTTTTATTTTATCGCTCCTTCTGTGCCTTTAGTTCTTATTCTAAGGTCTAGACAATATCTTTCGGTGAATGTGATCTTTATCCAAAACGTAAATGGTGCCGGATGGTCGCATCTTAAAATGGTAAATTCCATATAATATTGACAGTTATCGATAATCGTTTGTGGTAACGTTATGTTTGTTGTTGACCGTGATATTTTAGCTGATAGAACTGTCTCTTTTTGGCACACTGAATCCCAATACGACTGTATCACCTACCTGTATGTTGGCTTCTATTTATGGCTCCTTCTATGCCTTTAGTGCTTATTTTATGGGCTAAACAATATCTTTCGGTGAACCTTATCGTTATCCAAAACGTAAACGGTACCAAAGCGACTTCTTACAAGTTAAATATATCCAAAGAACAGGAGACATAGGTGATATTAAGATCCAGGTCGCGAAATTCTACCGACTTTATCATATGTGGCCTCTAAATGTTTCTCACACAAAGCAGCAAATATATTTAATTGGCTAACCAATTGATTTTAGAACAGCTCAGTATGACCATAGATTACCATACCAATTTACTATAATTGCTGACCAAAATATATTTTTCTGCAAGTTAAAACGCCAATATTCTGCCAATCGTTTAAATGATACCCATAAATACCGGGCAAGAGGATGTCGGACCATGCGCAGTGTAGGGTTCCAAAGCCGTTATGTACTACAAAAATAAAAATCAACAAGTAATAACTAATTTTCTATTTGAAGTCAATTTGTGCCGTCTTAGATGAGATGATTTTAGTAGATAGGTATAAACACTTTAATCGCCTGTATCTCGAGAACCCTATATTCAAACCGCGGATAGATAAGGCTTACTTCGGGTTGAAATTTGACATTTTCCCATACAAAATGTGTCAAATTTTAATCCGAAGGTTCGGCCGTAAAATAAATTCACAACTGTGTTGCATTTTAAGGTACATACATACGAGTATACAGTTCAGGAGCATAAAAAGTAATTTAAGAGTAACACGCATTTACTTGAAATCTGACTCGTAGTTAGGTAAAGTACAAAAAATATATTAAATTAAATAAAACAGTGAACAAATTTTCCCAGATGTCCACACTTCTAACAGATGGGAAAATAAATCCCACTAGTGCACTGAATCTTTAGGGTGCAAACTAAACTATTCGCAGTTCAGGCAACTGGGAAAAAGACCAGTAGTTCGCCGGCGGTGCGAACAAAGGTGCGCACAACTGGAAATACCAGTAAACAATTTTCGGGTCGATGTTCCATACTTGATACGAACGCAACCAAATGCGGCGATGACGATCCTTCCTGTAGAGTTTTCTTATGGTGGCTCGAGGTGTGTACGGTCACGGCACGCACAACATGCAAGACGCGCAATATAACTTTGTTTGAAGATAAACTACTGTCTATAATTGTGCCCTATAGTGACCTAAAAAGTGATTATTTCGCAAAATGATCATGTGCTACAATAAATTTATATAAGAACACAATGACATCCCTTACATCACATCGCACCTTTAAACTTCTTTCGTTCAATATTATAAGTTAACACACAAAGCAATTTTCTTGGATTTATTATCACTGTATTTTCACCCTGAAGCCTGAGGAGCAATGCCATTCCGTATTATCGTTGTGTCTGCAACTCCCCCTTATTCAGGATTAGGGGCACTCTCACGTTGTCCTGGAACCACCCCACCCTTATTTTCATTATTACTACCAGTTTGTTCTTTCTCTGCGGCATCCCCACCCTCATTTTCGGGATTAGTGCCACTCTGTTGTTTTTGCGTAGAATCCCCACCCGAGTTTTCAGGACTAGTGCCACTCTGTAGTTTCTCCGCAGCATCTCCACCCGAGTTTTCAGGAATAGTGTTACCGTGTTCTTTTCCCGCTGAGTCCCCATCCTTATTTTCAAAATTGGGGGCACTCTCTAGCCCTGTAGTCTGTTCAACAGGTTTTGTAGTTTCAATAGGTTCGGTAGTCCTTGGAGGAATAGAATATGTGATTGTTTGCAAGTCACGCCATTCCTCCAGTAAAACATTCTGATGTACCTCTATTATTTGGTTAATATAAGAATTCACATCTACACTTGTACGGACTATAAGTTCATAAATCTTCAGCTCCTCCAAAGTCTTCCATTCATCTTTATGCTTCACGGCGATATTAAATAGTTCACTCAATGTTGCTCGACATTTCTTCACAATGCTCAAAAGAAATCCTATTTTATAAGACGGCTTGTTCCTAGTAGCGTCTCTTAAAGGCTCTACAGTCTCCATCTTCTGAAGGGTTTTGTCAATTGTTTCTTCTACAAGCGCTTGCATCTTCTGTTTTAAGTTCGAGTCCCTCTGTTCTTCGTAATTTACAACTGTGTTTTCTCTTAATGCGCTACCAAAGTTTTTTAAAGCATATCTACGAGCTGCGTTAGATTGCTTTACATTGAAATGTCGTTTTATAGGTATGAATTTGATAGCACTACAACATTGCGCCACGATGTAAATTACACCTGTGAATAAATCGTGAGGTCAGTTTCGTTAACTTATTTTGCACACAAGTCCGAGCAATAGGTATGTATTTGTATTACTTTCAACTTTTTAGAGCTTGACTTTTTGATGCATCGGAGTTTTGCAAAACATTTTACTAGTAAATAAAAAAGTGATTGAAGTAGGTACCCACAAAGGGTACACGTATCATAATATACCGGGTGTTGCCTAGGAGCAATAAATTGAGGGATCGTTTCTACTCTTTAAACGTAGCAACATTTGTTCTACAACTATAAAAAAATATTTATTTTACTTTTTGGGATTTTTTCGAACAAATTAAATAGCATTTTCAATGTACTCCATCCAATAGTCTAGTTGACATCTACTGTCAGCCGACAAACTTCGTAGTTTTCGCAATACATTGCTTACTTGGAAAATCTAAATTCATTAATATTTAGTTAACAATAAGTTATTTTCATAAGTTGTAGAATAAATGTTGTTACGTTTGTGGTGTGGAAACGATCCCTCAGTTTATTGCTCCTATTACAGGCAACACCCGGTATTAAGTTCAAAACACATAATGGGTCATAATACATAATGGTCATAATATACTGGGTGATTTTAGGGTCATGGTCCGGAATGGCCAAAAGTGAATAAGATGGTCATACTGAACAACTTTTCCGATGGGACCATCCACGAAATCGTCAAAAAAAACAGCTATTACATTAACGGTGAATTAATTGAGAGTTAATGTATGGAACAGCTGGTATTTTTTTGGCGATTTCGTGGTTGGTCCCTTCGGAAAGGTTATTCAGTATGACCATCTTATTCACTTTTGGCTATTCCGGATCATGACCCCAAAATCACCCAGTATAATGGTTTTATTTCAGAAACCGTAAAGTTTTCAAGAATGTTATAAAACAAACCTAACCTAACCTAATGGGTTCTATGCAATTGACTTTTAAAAAATCCTGAAAAGTTTACGGTTTCAGAAATAAAACCATTTATAGATTATGAACATTATGTATTACCTATGACCCATTATGTAATTTAAACTTTATACGTTATTATACGATTCCACCCACAACATGGATGCAATTCGTTTTTGACAAATAAAATGTAAAGTTTAAGTTGAGTTTTTACAGCCTAGAATGGTCTGGGGGGTTATCATGAGCTAGCTTTGCAGTTCTGTTTACGCTCAGAGAAAAGGACAGAGCTATATAACCGCCATAGCTCTGTCCTTTACGCTGACCGTAAAATAGCTAGCTCATGATAACCCCCCTGTATTGGTATATTTATCTGATTACGGCAAAGAACAAGCAGGGTCATGAATGATTTTAGCAGTCTTTACATCTGTTCCTGTGAAACTATTACACTATCCAACACAATTTCACAAATTAGGTAAAGTCGACGTCATAAATATGTTTACACTTTAGTACCATGTCACTTTCGTTCACTGAGACAATTACATATAAGTAATTATATATGAAATTGTCTCAGTGAATGAAAGTGACAAGGTACTAAAGTGTAAACATATTTATCACGTCGACTGTACCTAGCTTTGTAAGAGTTCCGTGCCAAAAAGGAAAAGCAGCGCCCTATAATAACAGTACTGTGCGTCCGTCCGTCTGTCCGTGTGTATGTTACGGGCTCTAGCTTGTAAACAGTATGATTTGCTGACCTGAAATTTGAAAATTAAATGTTACTTATTTTCAGGGGAGTCCAATGCCTACATCACACAATAGCGAAAACTTTTTTATTATAGCACCGTAATTATTATTATAATAGTTTTATAAACAAGCTGCTGCCTGGGATGTCGGAACACATTTTTAAGTAAACTAACACTATTAGTTCAAAAGAAAACAAAACCAATACAAACAGTACAATTGTACAATGAAGATACATTTTTTTTTCACAAAAGTGGACTTGTCCCTTTAAGGGATCTCTTACCCTTGTGTAAATCAGAAAAGTGAAAGGTCGTTCATCGAGTAGGCAAGTGTACCAACTTCTAAATAGGATAAGAGCATACAAATAAATCCTAACTATGAGATAAAAAATACATTCAAATACGTTCAAAAATAGAAAGTACCTATATAAGACACAGAAATAATATATAGTTATACATGAATATACAAACATAAACTGAGGTACTTAAACTATGTTTATGCAAAGGAATTATGTTAGGAGCCAAACCATAACTTGTTCAATTTGCTTTTAAGGAATTAACTGATTGAGATTTCCTAATGCCGGCCGGTAGCCGATTTCACAACCTGACACAGTGCACCGAAAAGGATTTGGATTTGTGAGACGGGAAAGCGAGAGTAAGATTGGCCTTTTAGCGCACCCGTTTTTGGAACCGGTAGCCATAAAGCATAGCCTCTCAGTAAGGTAGAAGGGAGAGCGAGTGTTCAAAGGTTCGTCGAGGAAGAACATTCTGCAAGCGCCTGAGAGGATGAAGTGAAGCGAAGAGCTTGCGACTGAAACCTGAGCCGACTAGGAAAGTTTCTGATCCATTGTAATACCCAAATTCCTTACTGTAGAAGAAAAAGAAATTATGGTTCCGTCAAATATCAAATTGTGCATCACAAAGTCACATAGCTTCGAGATGTAGTGCGGGCTTCAACAACAGTAACTTGTGATTTCTTTGCGTTAACCTTTAGTCTAAAATTGTTGGCCCACTCCTGGATCCTGGCACGATCATCATTCATAAGGTCAATTAGGGAAGGGAAGTCATCAAAACTAGCCCCCTCATAAATTATATTTCATTTATCGTTTTATATTTTATATGGGCTCCATTTTTTTTAATTTAAAAAAGCCATGGTACTTGTAAATTTTAGGCTATTTCATATATAATTATGTAATACTTATATTGTATTTAAACGCCAAATACTGAAAACGCCGATTCATAAAACCAAATTATGATAACAAAACCAGCATATCTTGAATTCTTATTTTAAACAATCTTTAGGTGGTCCGGGGGTCTAAGTCGGTCGGTACTTTTCCGTTTGCATCCGACTGGCACTTGACCAGGTTTTTTATGGTTTGTTTTTAAATAAAAGATGCATAAATTCCGAAAATATGTGAAACCGCTGTGCAAGTTGCGAGAGGCAAAAAGGGAGATCACCATTTTTTTACTATAGTCAGTTTTTAACTTTATGCTTGTTTGAGGGTTTCGGATAAATATGTAGGTATATGTGTACATACTTAAAATATTTCAGCTCTGTGAGTTAAAAAGTTTTGGAAAAATACGATAGTGGCATAGAAACGGACATGACGAATCTAAAACTAGTGTGTAGTTATAAGTTTAAGAACCCTAATATAAATTTAAGATTCAAACGTATAGTTGAAAAGTCCCACCTATTTTTCTTTTGTGGTATTTGAAAAAAAAATAGCCAGGTAGGGAGCCTCAGAAGACTTACATGTTATCTCTAAAGTTCGAACCTTCATTTTTAATACTTCAAAACATACTTATTTTTCCAGGTGTGAAAACACTTTCCTATTTCCTCAAGAATAAGCTTTTGTTAATTAGTAGCCGAGAAAGATTTACTGCAGCTATTAAAAATGTCATCATCGTTAAATGTAAGTACCGAATACATCTACTGTTAAAATAAAGAAAAAACATTTAACTATGACAAAACAGTTTTCACGACACTATAAAGTTTTAATGGTAACGGTAAAGCCTTCCTTCGGCCTCCTAAGGTCCTTACTGAGAGCATTCGCGTGAAATGAGCATTCGACGTCGAATATTCAAGTGGTGTGGACTACAGTAACGCAGGGCTCAACGTCCACACTACTCGAATATTACACACGAATGCAATCAGTGGGGACGCTTCTCTATGGTTGCGGATATCCCAATACTGTCCGAGTTAGAAAAACACACTGTAGAGGTATAAACCGTGCATGCCTCTTTCGACGAAAATATCAACATCGAACAGTTTGACAACGATCTTTTATTATGTCCCGAAAAGTTTTCTACCTAATATGAATTTACAGAAAGCGGTTATTACATTATCCAATTTAGGATCCTAATTAGAATCCCTAATCGCATCCAAACTGTTCTTAGTGTTCTTTAGGGCCGTATTGATAAACTCGTCTCGGTTTAAATGCCCATCTCAAGATTTGTCAAAGTAAACGTCAAACCATAGAAAACTGTCACTTTTGACGTTTCTTGAGACGGCCATTTAAACCGAGATCATTTTATTAATACGGGCCTTACAATCGTAAATCAAATCCATACTTCGATTACATCTTTCTAAAGTCTAAAAAGCAATAAAAAAACTGTAAGTACCTAAGTGATAAACTACAAAACACATTGCATTGTAGTTTTAGGGCTGATCTATGGCTAATTCTTGAAACTTGGATTATTTATCTCATTCCCCTGGTGTTTTTTTTATGCTAGGTCGAAACCTAGTTACATAATAAAATAACAAAGTTTATTTAATATTAAGTACATTTATCGGATAGGCATCAGTTGCAGTCAATTTGGTACACAAAAATGCCACTTTTAATTTTAACTACCACGGAAATGAGAAAAAAATATTATTTTTCTTTAGATTTCTTAGATGGTGTCAAATCACTGTGCTTGATGGTAAGACCTGAAACTTTTTTATTAACTTCCTAGTCAGACTACGAAACCCTAAAAAGGCAGAACTATGATTTTTTCCTAAATTATTTCTAATCAAAATACAAGATTAAGTAGGTGAGTTGTATATAGGTAAGTAAAACTAGCGTTGGTAAAAAAGATGAAATGTAACGATTAAATTAAAAAAGCATTTCGTTTTGCATATCTTTTTATGTGTTTTTATGTCAGTTTCTTTGATGAATTGGTTAATTTAACGGTTTCTGAAACGTTTTTCCTTCTGAACACGCTACTTTCTTTTGTCTCTTATACATTATTCTATATATTATCTAATATTTTCAGACATGATTTTTACCCCCCAAGTATTTCTATATATTCATCAAAACACATAACATGTCCCTTGGGGTTGGATTTATTGTCAATTTTATATTTGCACGATAGCTCAGACGTATTCGCTTTTAACTGGTGGTTTGGTACCTATTACTGTTAAAAGATAGAGCCCTATCAACGTAATGAATCATAGATATAGAAGTGCAGGCCCCTGCGACGTAATGACAACATAATCCGTGAGCGCTGGCCGCCCAGCATCTCGCGCCGAATATGAAGTTTAAAATTCAATATCTCGGCCACATAGTTTTCATTTTTAATACAGAATACAGTGAGCAAAAGTTTTACACGTTAACATTCTTCATAAATGATACAATACTCACTATTTTTACACTCGCTATCAGTACGCACATAATTAGTTATTTCTTTTACCCCCGAAACCTATACATGAAACTTTTTTGACCGTTTGGAACAGTTTCTGTAGGTAGAACTTCAGCAGTGGTTTCTACTGGAGTTGTGTTAAACCGATCTTCAGTGGTAACCTCAAATTCGGCATTTAAAAGATGCATCTGAGCTTCAAATTTCAGCTGATCCGTATGCACGGTCGCCAAGGCATCAACTAAGTTATTCGTTTCCACACTTGCGTTAACTATAAGCTCGTAAAACTGTAAGACATCCGTAGCCCTCCATTTATCTTTGTACTTCACTGAAACATCAAATAATTCATTCATTACGTCTCTACATCTCTTTATCTGGCTCAAAAGTATTCCTACCTTGTAAGCATACGAATCTGTATGTTCGAGTAAGAATACTTTTGTATGTTTAATCCTCCGCTCGGTGTCGTAAATCGTTTGGTCCACCAGTGTAGATATCTTCAATTTTATGGTCAGGTCTCTTTCGTCTTCGTACCCTGCCTGTCGGCGAGCTGATCTTTTCGAGTTGATGTCCCCAAATGATTTGGACATTAAGTTGCTGGTGGTAGACGGCTGTGGCGGGGAAGAAGTCACAGTCACGGGGATGTCTATGTAACGGAGTGCACTACATTCTTGCGTTGCGAAACAAATTGCATCTGCAAAAGTAACAAGTACCTAGTAAGAGGAAATTTGACCGTCTTATAGTCCATACAAACGTATTCCTCATTAGATAATGACCCTTGAGCGAATAAATGTTCACCAAGCAATATACCCATTGCTATGCAATGCAACCCCATGTGAAAATGTATTAGAATAACGTTTAAAAAGGGCTATTCCCAGCTGTCCACACCCTCGAAATTAGGTGTGGACGGACAACTGGGAATAACAATTCCAAGTTGTCCCCAGTTTTCTATTAGTACAGCATTTTATAAAACAGATTTTAAGGAAACGTTTGTTAGGTATTCTTAAATAACTTATTGTATTTTCCTGCCTATGTATAATATAATAAACACGAATATACCTACTTAAGTAAATTACTAAAAACTAACACAGTTGAGTCAAATTAAAGAGTGCGAACAGTTGGGAATAAAAAATCCCAATTGTCCACACCTAATTTCGATGGTGTGGACAACTGTGAATTATTATTCCCAGGTATCCACACTGTAGAGAACTGGGATTTTTCCACAGTGTGGACAACTGGGAATAATAGCCCATTTAAAATATATAGGTACGCGAGCTTACTTTCTGTTGGGATATTCACTCATGTATATGCGTTGGGGTCATCCCGAGCCGCTAAGAACTTACATGTTAATCCTAAAATTAGAATCTTCATTTTGATTATTTCACAACATTATTATTTTATGTGTTTCCGACCAGCTATATTTACTTATACCTTATTTACTGCCTAAGAGTACTTACTATTTAATCAGCATTAAATCTTAGTGCTAAATTTGCCTACTTAATAGTAGGCTTAACCCTTTATTGCATAGGAAGCCATACCTATATGGATTCATGATGTTTTATATTTTTATTAATGAATGAATGAATGAATGAAATTTTCAAAATTCAGATTTGGAGATGTATTTGTAGCGTTTCACTTTCGATATGCTATGCGTTCAGGGGTTAATACTAAATATGTACCTGTTAGTACCATGGACCTACATAAGATGTTGGTCGAATTACCCACGTGGTCGGTTTAAAAATGACTGACTCGTCATTCGTTGTTAAATCGCCTAATCATATTACAAAGATTACTCTCGCATCTTACGGTCTGCTTAATCGGGATAGGTATTTTCATTTGTAATTAAAACTTGTTTATTGAGTTAAAACTAGAAATCTATACTAATATTATAAAAAGGAAATATTTGTACGTATGTGTGTATGTAACGAATAAACGAATAAAAAAAAATCTTTCACCATTTGAATGCACTGCCCATTAAAGACGGAAGTGAGAAAATGTAGAAAGAGATGAATATAGATTTTACATAAGAATCTCATGTGCACGACCAAGACAGTTTCTCTCTGTTTATCTTCATTGGTCACTCAGCTATGTGGGCGATTGTACATAATCTAGAATCATACATAGAATATAAAAACTTTATAAAATCACCCCATTGCAAAAAGTTCTGTACAACGTCATTCTTCGCTTCATACTCGCATGGTATAGGTATTTATTTCTTTTTCTTAACCACCTTTCAAAACGACAGTAAAGAAAATTGACGTTGACTGTTATCTTTTATATTTTTTACCTTGTCGGCGGGTTTCCGGTTGCTTCCAAATTTATCCTTTTAAAAAGAGAGGAATAATTTAATCCAAATTTGTTGTATTTTAAAATAAAGATATGTCGGTTCCCGTACTAGGAAAGTGGGTTCTTACGCTGTCAAATGTTTTCGGTACCATAAGAGTCAGAAAATGTCACAGTGTTTTTCAAATAAATAAGTTGATACACCAACAAAAGGTACGTCTCCTAAATACTTGTTTTCCTAATACAAAACCACTTAGTAAGTATACATCCTCGTCACTTAAACAAATCCACGTCCTCTGTTGGACATACCTCCGATTTATTTAAACGCTTTTCGCAACAAGTGCCAGGTTTGTACGAGCTCACATGGATACATTAAGTCTTTGGTTGGCCTACCACCCAAAACTAAGTACGTGGATAATTGTTTCTAATCCACGATGTCGCGTCTTAAGCGGGCATTACAGTGTCCTTACTTATTTTACTTCAGGGTTAACTGGAAGAGATCCCATATGGGATGAGTTCGCCTATGTACATTATATTGATGCAAATATGTCTTGTAATTGTTTATGTGAAGATTGACGAAAGAGATACATAGTGCGAAAGTGAGTGGAAGGGGCCGCCCTAGGCGTACTTTTTCGAATCAAATCGGAGAAATTCTGCAAAAGGCCCGAATCCTAAGTACCCGAAACCGACGTGCATGTATGACTCGATGTATGAATGTAGAAGAAGCGAAAGAGATTTGTTAGGATCGTAGCAGGTGGAAAGAAATGGTCTCTGCCTACCCCTCTGGGAAACAGGCGTGATTTTATGTATGTATGTATGTAAGAGTTTACATACATACATTATTCGAATTGCAGAGCACGGGGCGAGTTAATGCACTTATTTTGCCCTCCGACCGCGTGGTTGGGCAACCACGGACTGACCAATATTTCTATTTCAAAATCAAATATTTTAACAGAGTCGACGGAGCTCCTATTTCTGAGTTGTTTTGGCCAGTTGAAGGACTAACATAACCTAAACCTTATGACACTAATATCGGTCAGTCGGACCACCCAGTACCTACACCTTACTTTGTATAGTGTATAGACCGTGTAAAGCCTCTTAGTTATCCAATCGAGTGCGATCGTATGTGCTCTGCCGATCTAGCACTTACTTTATAAATACGTGCCATTTTTAGGGTTCCGTAGTCAAACTAGAAACCCTTATATTTTCGCCATGTCCGTCCGCAGCCTAGCGCAAAGACTATTAGTACTAGAAAGCTACAATTTGTCATGAATATGCACATTAGTCACGCCAACCAAAGTGGTACAATAAAAAATAAATAAAATATATTTTTTTAGGGTACCTCCCATACACGTAACGTGGGGATGTATTTGTATTCTCGTCTACCCTATAGTGTGGGGTATCGTTGGATAGGTCTTTCAAAATTATGGGTTTGTGAAAACAGTTTTTCGATTAAGTAATCCGTTTATGAAATATTAAGCTTTAAAGCGCTAATTTTTGTTACACTCAAGTGTCCCCCCCCCCCCCCTCCCACAGCCAAAACTGAAAGAGCATATAACTAATTTTAAAGGAAAACAATCACGACTTACAACCGAACCCTATATTCTAACCGCGGAAAGATAGCCTTAATTCGGATTATAATTTGACACATTTTGTATGGGTAAATGTCTAATTTCAACCCGAAGTAAGCCTTATCTATCCGCGGTTTGAATATAGGGTTCGGCCGTTAGTAGACATCATTGGTTCTTGAGATACAGGCGATTAAAGTGTTTTTACCTACTAAAATCATCTAAGACGGCACCAATTGACTGTTCATTTTTATGTTTGTAGTACTTAACGGCTTCGGAACCCTACACTGAGAATGGTCCGACATGCTCTTGCCCGGTTTTATGGGACAATAAAAATAAAGATTACAAAAACAAAGACATTAGAAATGACCCGTATTGTTTGACCCAGCATTCCCTGCGTCTTCTATTACTCATGAAAATTGAACTCTACACCAATTTTAAAATGATACCAACTTTTTGATGTTTTGATGGTGCCATGATTATAGCGCTGTTCGGAAGGTGCGGTTCGAATGGAAGGAAGCGTCTCTAGTTAGTGTAGTGTAATGGCAGAGCTCTTTTGTATCTCGCTTAGTGTCACTTATTAGCACTCTGCAATTTGCACAATGTAATGCCTGGTTCATGTACTAGGTACTTAGTTTTACGTACATTGACGCAACCATGCAATATGTTTACACCGCCTGCTATGTATTTGTGTTCTTAGCTATTTCTCTGGCCAAGGCGTCTGAAAGAGATAGCTTTTTAGCGTCAAGAGCACCTATTGTTTACCTGAAATTAAAATTTACAATTAAGAGTATTTGTATTGTATTGTATTGTTTTTTTTTGGTTTGTCACATGAAACGCATTTATTCCAGCCCGAAAATCTGAAGATAAAACACATTAAGATCGACCAGTTTAATGAGGGTATCTCAATGTTAAAGCAGCACTTTCTCAGTGAGCATGTGATGGTGCGCGCGCGCAGCATGAACCTCCAAAACGACCAGGCGCTTGACGAGTACCTCCACACTCTACTTAAACAGGGTAACCCTTATATTAATCTGTTAGGTGGATACGAGCTATCCAATACCACCAATACTACACCGTGTCCAATAAGTTCGCATACAGTTTCACTCTCATTAAAAGTTCTAATAACAATATTCTTATATACAATATTCATAACAAATGTTAACGTTCATTACCAGCTTCAAACGTTTTTCGAATCCGTCGCACGCGAACATACTGCCTCCATCGGCATTTCGTCTACCAGCGTATTAATGACAGGGTGCAAGCCTATCGCCAAACAGTAGATACAACAAGCCCTTATTCCCTTAGCCGCCTCTTACGAAATCTACGGAAAGACATGGAGTGGCACTATTCTAATCCATCAACAACACAGGAAGCTAACCTAACTGTTACATTTCATAATCAGGTAATTCTCTGACCGCGATGACAGACGATAACGAGATGGCCGGCATTTGCATAAACTTTGCGAGCAGCCCTGTTGACCCTAAGAACTTGAGGAATTACGCCTTCTATCGACAGGTCCGTAGCCTATCAAATCTAAACACGTTAACAGGTTACTGGTATAAGGACTGCCTTATACCAGTAACCTCCGTGTACTTTAGCTCTAGAGGAAACATTGTCCACTCCAATTACCGTCTTTAATATTTATTAATTTATTTATTTATTCGTCAAAAAAATAGCACCTTTTGAAATTTTCACATGAAGCAAATATAAACCATATTTCATCCAAGGTAAGGTAAGACTAAGGCTTCTTTCGAAAATTTCAAAAGATGCGAGTGTTTTGACGCCGAGTTTATTAAATGTTACATCAGGACTAAGCTATACTAATATGGTTATACAATTTTTAACCAATTTAAAATTATTACCACAAAATAATTTATAGTTTTAAGGGTGAACAATGTTACCCCCTAGGGCTAAAGTATACCTGTTCGTTTGTTAGGCCCATATGTGGGGCACGGACTTGTGTAGTTAGTTCGTCGTGACCCATACATGAGGCATTGGATTGAGAAGGTGTTAATTTTTAAATTTAAAATAAATAAAGTGTACCCTAGTTAAGGAAAATTAAGAAACGTTAACTTTGTCAGTTTTGTGACGAACGTTTGCCATACATTTATATGGCTAATTTCGTCACAAAACTGACAAAAATTAAAGTCTCTTAATTTTCCTTAACTAGGGTACAGTTTATTTTGAAAATGCCCTTATATAGATAGTCTGATCAATTAGTCGTACTCTAATGTAACTACGGTACTCCCAGCTTCTTAAACTTTTCGCCGCCCGTGATGTCTAGAATCCATAACTTATGTCAACCTTAGTCAAAGAAACTTTAGTCTACTTTACGCTGTCAACCATGACTGCTACAGCAGTCACTGGCGGCGAAAAGGTTAATACCGTTCCACCGGATATTGCACTCGCAACTGACTGTATATTAAATTTGTCACTCGAGTTTCAGGAAAAACAAAGACTGCTACTGAGAGATACAACATTTACACGTTTATATGGGGTACCGTAAAACCACACAACTATAGTCCTAGCCTGCAACAATAATCCAATTTTCATTCTTACGAACATCATGGTAAAAATATAAATATAAATAAATCACAAGATTTTGTCACACAAATTGACCTAGTTCCAAACTGAGCTCTAGGCTTGTACTATGGGTACTAGACAACAATAAACTTACTTATATATAGAAATATATATTTAAATACATAGAAAACATCAAAGAATCAGGAACAAATACTCGTGCTCATCACACAAATATCTGCCTTTACCGGGATTTCAATATGATAGCTAAGTATATGGCTAGACCTTAAATTTATTTAGGCCAAACTGTATAATTTTATACCCAGCAATCATAGCAGTAAGCTTATTTTAAGGATAAGGATGAAAATTATACTAATGTTGCAGGCTAGGACTCTGTGGCGACCTAGCGACATCTAGTGACAACTTGTAACAAACCACTCGCCAGCGCCACCAGCGTCAGACAACGCAACTAAATCTGACAGTGCGCTACATCGCGCTAACGAAGTTTCTTCAGTCGGTTGACTTATATACCACTTCCAACTTCATCCAAACGGACCCCATCCGATCAGAGCCGGAGTCCCGCAGGGCTCTGTTCTCTCCCCAATTCTCTTTTCGTTGTTCACAAACGATATACCTAGAGTTCCGCATGTTCATTATGCACTTTTTGCTGATGACACCGCCATCTATACGACTTCTATCCGCCCCTCGGTTCTACACGGTCGCCTCCAGGACGCCATCAACGAGTTAGGTCGTTGGTTTAGGCTCTGGAGGATCGAAGTGAATCCGGAGAAAAGCGCCGCTGTGCTTTTTTGCCGGAAACTCAGTCTCAGTTGGTTAGGTCCCTCCTACAATTCTATTCGACTCTACGATAGCCCCATTCCGTGGGCTAACGAGGTCAAATATCTAGGGGTCACCCTAGATCGTCGATTGCTTTTCCGGCCACACATTAGGCGTGTCCGGAATCGCGCGGCCTTCATTCTAGGCCGTCTCTATCCGTTGTTGAACAAACGCAGTAAGCTGTCGCTTAGAAATAAGATGACAATTTACAAGACGTGCGTTCGCCCCATACTAACTTACGCTAGTGTGGTCTTCGCTCATGCGAACTCGACTGCTCTGTACCAATTCCAGGTGCTGCAGAATCGATTCTTGCGCAGAGCCACGGGCGCTCCGTGGTTCATGCGCAACTTAGATCTTCACGACGACCTCGGTCTTCCAACCGTGGCCAAGTTTATGAAGGATGCCTCTCGGCGGTTCTTCAATAACGCTCCTCACCATCCTAACCCCTTATTACGCGATGCCGTAAATTACGTCCCGCTCGTGGGCGTATCCTCTCGGAACAGGCGTCCCCGACACGTACTGACCGACACCGATGACACTATCACGGCTGCCCTCGCAGCCCGCGAAGATATTCGTCGCCCAACCGTCTCACAGGGCAACACCAGCTTAGATCCATACACACCACAACGTCTCCGTCCGCGGCGGCGGAGGCGTCGGCGTCCCCCGGCTCACCCTACACGTGGGCGACCCCACTTTGCACCGGTACCGGTACCGGTTAATTCACATAATCGACACCCAGATGGAGTTTCTTGACGCTTCTTCTCAGTCTGGTCTAACGTAAAATTTCCGAAGCGTATTGTAGCATAAAACCAATTCGATTGAAATTCTCCCCTAGCGTCCTAAGTCCGAGGTCGGCCCAATAGGGGCGCCCTTAGGCATGCTAGTGTAAAACCCACTTTTAGCGTGGACTCCCATCAGGAGTCCGCCCTCTCTCCGGCGAAGTAGTCAAAGCCATCAGAGGCTAACTACGTAGGTCCCTCAAAAAAAAAAAAAAAAAAAAAAAAAAAAAAAAAAAAAAAAAAAAAAAAAAACCAAACGGACTTCGGTCCCCAGGCATAACACCCGCCTGGAGAGAGATCTCTCTATTGTCCTCTCTACCTACAACTCTAGTTGTGTGGTTTCACGGTATCGGTATTTACTAAAGGGCTGTATAGTTCCTTAATATTGAATACAAAACGGCCACATTTTAAAAATCTGTTAGTGTTGCATTTAAAATTATATGCTGTTGGTACAAGATTTTCAATGCAAAAACCAGTGATTTTGGAATGTGTCCGTTTTGCATTCAATGAGCGAAATGGTGTGCTGCTGCTGCTACCTCAGCCACGATTATTTTATTCTATTGTACCGAGTCCTTGGCCAGACTATCAAATTACCCATATGAAATAGTTTTCTGATATTATGTCACAGGTTAATAAGTATTTGTTCTTTTAGGATCCCAACACGAAAGACTTTCTGTACTTCACAGCAAAACTACAGGAAACTCCTAATCTGTGGGAGATGTTTAAAGAGCCGAAAGTATTTGAGGTAAGTCATAACAAGTTGGTAATCTAGTCAAACCTCCGCTACGAAAAAAGAGTAGCATATACATTAAAATATACGTTATGACTTATAATTAAATGAATGAATACAACTAGTACACCCTTCTTCTCTTCTTAGGTTTCCGCACATCAACTCAATGATTCACTGTACATACATACACATACATTCCAAGAGTGGGGCAGGCAGAGCTGCAGAAATACCAAAAACTTGTTGATAATTCTGTAACCTCATTTTGCACAAGTAGGCTAAAACGTTTACCAGTGTATTAGTGACAGGTTGCAAGGCCATCGCCTACAAGTATCGTTTTAAAAAAAAAACAGTTGACTTAATGAAAACAAAATCACGATCGCGTCCTTTGTGTAACGAAGGTTAGTCATACAAACTATATGGGTAACTCTCGTTACACCAAGGAATCAATTAAATTTTGTTTTAATTAAAGCCCTTAACTATACATTTTTTTTCACAAGCCTTTATTGCTTTAAAGAATAAGCACATTAAAGCACTTTGAATTACTAGCGACTCGCTCTCGCTTCGCTCCGGGTTAAAGTATTATACATTGTCATATAAACCTCTCCTCTTAAATCACTCTATCTATTAAAAAAACCGCATCAAAATCCGTTGCGCAGTTTTAAAGATCTCTACTAACTGATTATTACCTGACTTTTCCGATGGCTCATACTTCACAGACCATGTAGGTCCGACTCCGAGTCGACAACAAAATATTGACATTCTTCACTTTAAAATTTCTTACATATCTGGCTCTTTGCCACTTTATTCTGTGAATATTGTATTTTAATGACTTTGTTTTGTACTTACAATAAGTGTCACATACATACTTTACCTGTTAATTATGGATGCGATGATACCTACCACTATGACATCTTTACATTGTTTTCAGATTAAAATGCTAGCGGTGCTCCCCGAATACCGAAGGCGGGGGCTAGCAACAATGATGGCGGAACATTCAATCGACCTGGCACATGACCAGGGCTACAATATCGTGCGAATGGATTGCATCAACCCTTACGAGTAAGTAACAATAATACCTAAATAAAGAAAAGTATAATGTGGGAGGTGCGATCATAGAATGATGATCAAGTCTTAACAGGGTCACCACATCAGTGTCGGACCACTCCAATCCCCAATGTCTTCTAAGCATTTACTCGTCCACTGCTGAACAAATGCCTCTTCTATGGATTTCCACATTGTCCTTGAAGCGGTGTCCCTGCAGTCTAATGGGTATCAATTATGATCATCGGTCTAGTGATCTCCCTCTTCTTCCGCTCTCGATTCGAGTTCCCCAGTATTGTTTTCTTTGGCGCTATCTGACATCATCTATACAACAAAGGTCGGAGAATTGCCAGTTAACTTGCGCATGTCTTTTATCAAAGCCGGTAGCTTAAGTGCGTTGTTGACGAAAGGCCGCTTTCCATATTTTGTCGCGAATAGATTATCCATTGTATGTACAGATGGTAGAAAAACGAAGAAATATGCAATTTTTCTGCTTTATACAAGACCGGGAATCAAGATACTCGTAGAAAGCCGCGGTACAACAAACAAAAGAGGTGAATATTACTCCACTTTGTTTAGCACGGGCGTTGTCCCGGACAGAAGCCACGCTTAGTGCGGTTTAGCACTTCCGGCGTTGTGTATGGCAAGCTTTGGCTTTTCTTCCAGATAACTTCCCGAACGACCACGAATTTCTTTCTTACTGTACTATTGGGCGCGACATTTCTTGGAACAATGGCACTGGCCAAAACGTTGCTTACTTTGCTAAGTAAGGTTAGATTTATTTCTTCGTTAGGTTACGTCGGCGTCATTCGGGGACCCCCTCCAGAGAGACCTCTAATAGATACAGACAAAGTTCCAACCAAATTTCCTTCTACTTCAAATGGAGGAATTGTATGCCTTGCACGGGGATCCCCTTCAATCACACACACTCATTTCATCGAATGTGTCGTTGCACCGATCTTCTTGTTATTAGGTTAGGTTAGATTAAAAAATTATAACTTCTGCACATGGAAATGCCTGTCGATGAAATGAAAATTCGACGAAGTGGCATGAAGGCTACGTACGTTTCTTCTTAAGAATTAAACCATGCCAGACCATGTGCATGGTAGCTGCTAACCTAGAGATATTTCCTCGCCCCCAACTGCTTCACCTCTGGTAGGATAAGAAAGATCAAAAACATCACCAGGTAAGGTAAGTTCAAGGTCAAAACGATAACGGCGATCGTTAATTCAAAACATATCAGCTGGCATTCCTCTGAAGTAACCAAAAGCTGTGAGTCGGTGCTTAATCAAAGAACTCTTCCGAAATTTCTAACTAGTCTAAACAAACCTGTCACGCTAAACGACAAGTGTGAATTACTGATAACATAGGTACTTATTGGTTGCCATGTTTCCGGCAGTTACAAAGTCGCAGAGCGGTGCATGCTGCACTGCGTGGTAAAGTTCCCACTGCACAAGCTGCGCGGCGCGCACGCGCCGTTCATAACGCGCGACTGCGCGCACAACTGCGTGGTGCGCGTGTACGCCGCCGCAAGCACGCGCGACTCGCCGGACAAATTTATACGGTGCGTGCGCCAGGTTCAGGCCGAATACGCCGATCTCATCGAGTAAGGTGGAGCCGTGTTATTTGTCGCATGACATGGTTCTCACATCGATAAGTAGATGTTGCAGCTGAATTGGCTCATTCGATGCGCTTATACAGGGCTCAAACTAGAGCGCAACGCGAATCACATTGCGAGTTTATGCGAAACTGCGAGGTCACAGATTTTGAATCTGAGCCTTAGTTTAATTCAGATGCGATGCGAGCCTTCCAATTCATAGCCGAAGGTCACAAAAGAATTTTGAATGTTGTGACGGTTGCATATGCAAAAAAAGCAGTCAACTTTTGCATGAAATATTTAACCGGATAAAAGTTATGTGATTATGGCATAGGTGTGTATAGTACGACGTTTTTAAAGATGTTTAAGAATGTGTGTACCTACCTGCTGTGTTTCTACTTTTTCATGTGAGAGCAACGGGTGCGATTAATAATATTATGAGTAAATAAATCGTTAAAACCATTTGTGCTGTTGTTTTTATATAATTTTTTATGTTTACTCTATATCATTGTAAGTTTATTCGACATGAGGTAGTTGTAGCGGTTCAGTTAACCGTAACTATCACACAAGTCTTGTCTAAGTTAACTCAGCATTTTGATGGACTGTTAAGTAGTCATGTCATATACTTATGGTTTGACAACTTCTAACCTCTAAATCGCCGGCTCAGTTGTTCTGGGGCCCTAGCCAAGATGCGTTCGCTAACTAGCGTTTCTATTCGATTTGTTTTTAAACCAATCGCCTCACTGGTGGATCACGTCATACGAAAAGTCACTTGATCTACCAGTGACGCGATTGGATTAAAAACAAAACGAATAGAAGCGCTAGTTAGCGAACGCATCTTGGCTAGGGCCTCTGTTCATGTATACGTCCTAATTTCCTATAGGTACTTACAATACGTTCATATACCTATAAACTTAAATAAATCTAATATATAAAATTCTCGTGTCACGGTGTACGTTATTGAACTCCTCTGAAACGGCTCGACCGATTCTTATGAAATTTGGTGTGCATATCGGGTATGTCTGAGAATCGGCCAACATCTATTTTTCATACCCCAGTGACATAAAAAAAAATGCAGCGGGCGAAGCCGCTGGCGGGTCGCTAGTAATAAATAAAATAAATAGATATCACAGGACAATGTCACACAAATTGACCTAGTCCCAAACTAAGCTCTAGGCTTAAATGTAGAGTTGGATTTGTAGATGGACCTTGGATTATAATTATTATCAGCCTATATAAGTCGACTTTGCACGACTTTCAATTTATAGACCAGCCTAACTGTCACCGTAAAAAAGATAAATGCGGCTAATGATCTTCGGTTCGAATAAAAGACGGAAGGAAGAGAGATTGTGTCACGTGCATCAGTGCTTTGCGAAAAGTCACAGATGTCGTCGTATAAATTATGATTTACTTGCTTACGAAAAAAGAAAACAAGATATAACATTATCTTTAGTTAGTCTCCACAAGACATAAATTGATAATTGGAACGTTTCGATTATTGAACTCGGGACAGAATTTATGTTTTAGCCTAGCGTTTTTAAGGTCTTTGCCCGTAGTTCACCTAATTAGTTAACCTCTGTGGATTATGGAGACTAAGCTGGTTAAAATGGTAGGTATAGGTCATGTTAGTTCTTCAGAGGGCCCGAAGGGCCAAACTACCTCAGAAATAGGAGCTCCGCGATAGCGGAGCTCTGTCTACTCAGTTAAGGTGTACTAAAATGTCCAGGTGAACTAATTAGGTGGACCATGGGCAATAACCGCATTTTTAAATGTGTACCAACGCGTACCTACGAGTATGTCTCATTTATGTCCTGGAACTAAAAGTGCATTGAATAATACCAAAATAAATGGTTCATATCATATTATATCCATTTTGTGTAGGCAAGTATGTACAAATGTTAAAAAAAACTTACACCCCAAAACTAAAACTAAATGTAAAATAATTTTAACCCAAAGAGTTTTTTACATACTAGTTCAAATAAATATTGGTGTTTGTTCAATAAATCAAGTTTATTAACAGTAAATATAGTCCCTTATAAAGTAAATGATTTTCTCATGAAATAATCTGATCTATGATAAAAAGTATTGCACGTCATATTCTAATATTAGGCACGGGGAGAAGTACTTAAGATAATAATCAGTGATCGGAATAGGTAGTGCAATTTCGGGTGAATGACCTCAAACATTATAAAGAATATGGATAAGTCCCGGGATTCCGGGATTCGTATTTTTTCACAGAATATTTGCCTGGCATGAAATTAATTGAAGTAGGTACATGGGATAAAATAAGACTTTATGTCATTGTAATTATATCATTTACTTAAAATGAAAACATTACATATTTCGTTAATTAGGTGAAAGTAGTTACCACTTAATAAGACATAGTGTTGAGAAATGTAGGTAGTAGGTACAATCATAAAATATAACAAAAAAAATTACAATAGTACAAAAAAAGAACTTTTTTGAGCTTACTGTGAGGCTAGGTCAAACTTTGTAATGTCCCCTGATATTTATTTTAAACCAAACACAAACTTTAAAACTTTTCAAAGTGAAAATCCGGGATTATAAGTTATATCCATACTAAGCTTACGCACCGAAATCCCGTGAAATTGCACTACCTATTTCGATCACTGATAATAATCATCACGATTTGTTTATCAATATCGCCTTAAGTATTTTGGAAATTATCAATAAAGTCAACAACAAAATAGTAGTAGCGTCATAGTGTTATGTCGAGTTACCCTAAAATAAATCTAACATTCATCTTAATGCTCACGGTGAAAGTGCCTCAAAAGCTATTAGAAATTAATGAGAACACCCGGTCATGACAATGATAATGAGATTCATAATTTCATTACCTTATTAACAACTTTAATCAGTTTGTAAATAAGATATTGTTAGTTAAGCAGATAAGGAGTAATGATGTTTTTGATGATCCACTCGGAGTTGAAGTGGAGGTGGTCCCCGGGTTTTGAGATGAACGCTAGTTTACCAGCTTTCTCCATTTTCTGTAGCCCGAGGCGATCCTGGAATGATGTAATAATAAATGTTTTATTTTTTCGTTTTAGTTGGCATAACATCATAAGTTCAAAACGGTACCTCATTTACACATTTTTAATACAAAACGGAACTGGAATCGGATATCTTCATGTAAAAGGGTTTCGTGACTAACTAAATTACAGACGACGCACGGCCCAAACAACTGGACCTAGACTTGGCAAGCTGCTTCACTATTAAGAGCTTTTTAGAAAGCTATAAATTAGATATTCCTCCAGTTTGTTTTTTTTTCACCAGTATAATGTCATAAATTGTGTAGCATGAATCATCGATCGCGCCTCGTGGCAGGGCTCGGTATTTCAGGGCGGATTGCCCTTCGGGCATTTGAAGATGCCTAACAAACCTAACCTACCTAATTTAGCGGAATAAAACTGATTTCTGACGAAAGCGAATAGAGCAGTGGGTTGAAGGTAGTGTGGGACCACGGGTAGTGCCCTCGACCCCACCTTACAGCTTGCGGTATACCTTGTGATCGTTGGGAGGATCTTGCACTGAGGAGACCGGAATGGCGCTCTACTGTTCACAAAGCTGTCGAACGTTTTGAACGGATGCGTTTGGAAGAACTGGATGCTAAGCGTCAAATACGCAAAGCTCGACCCAAGCCTCTCTACACGTACACATACAACAGTTCCGGGCAGCTTCACTGTGCTTCATGTGATCGGCTTTTCAGGTCCAAGTTCGGTTTCGCGAGCCACATCCGAGCTTTCCATAACCCGGACAAAGACAATTGACGGAGTCGCTGTCGCCGGATGCGGTGAAGAGGACTATATATATATATATATATATATATATATAGTGCCCTCGACAAAATGATCGTATTCCTCACTTATTTTGTATCAAGATTCGTGCCTCACTTTTTATTACACAGAGTAACATAGGCTACTAAGTTTTGTATTTCCACGCGGACGGAGTCGCGGGCAACAACAAAGTCATTTATAAGTACCTACATGGCTGGGTCATACACACTCTTAAAAACAAAAGTTGTCTTTCCTGTGGTCAATAGTTAAAAGCTTGTGTGCTTATAAGTTTTGTTTTTATATGATAGGTCTAAAGCAGTCCACAGGAAAGACGCTAACCTAAATCTGAGTATGACCCGATTACGTTTTGCCAATTAAGTTAAACCATTTTTAATTTACCTCTAAATATAGTTGCGACTCCTGCAATGTCTGTAGCTCGCTCCCCTGGCCCGGCTTGTAAAAACCGAACCACTCCGACTCTCTCGGTTGGACCATAGAATCGTTCTCGAACTTAACCATAACGAAGTGATCCAGCGCCAGCAGATTGTTTTTGTAAGTCTCGTTGATTCTCAACTCGTTGTTAATGTCAGACAGGAATATGCTTCCTTCCTTGTATTTTTGTTCGTGCAAGGGGTCATGCCAGTACGTAGCTTGCACCAGAGATCTTTGGATATACCTGAAAATTTAAACCAATATCAAGTTAATCATTTGTATTCCCATCCATCTCCACTCCATCTTTTCTATTGGCCATTGCAGGCAAATGCACAGTGCGCGTTGGATGGGCCGGCCCCTAGCCTCTTGGACCAACCCTCCACCAAGCATTTCCACCAGTAGTGGGATGATAGGACTTAATCAGGAGTAGCCTTCCCACTGATGCAAATCAGGAAAAACCTTCCCACTGGTAGGTAGGTTGGTCTCTAAAAATAGCTAAATATGTCATCTTCCCTTTCTTGACCTGCCTGATCAGTGATCAACAGATAAAAAATATTTAAAAAAAAACTGGCATAATCATTGCGCTCCTCCCATTATCATAAATGTTCGAGGAAGGTAAACACCAATGGAATTGGTCACTAAATCTACAGAAATTAATGAAACAACCTCATTTATTTTCTTTTTTTCTCACAAAATTAGCCGTGGGTTCATACCTCCATGAGACTTCTTGGAGACGCATCTGGCGGAGTTATGAGGAAGAAGTTCATTGCTTCGGTTTATTTTACCCCGAGGGATCATTTTACACGGATTGCAGTTTGAACTTTTGAAAAAAGTGTCGAAAATTTCGTATAGTATAAGTCGTGATTTCACGTTTACCAGTGTCAAGAAAAAATATCTAGCTTACCCACAAATAGTTGTCATGGTTATTGAGATCCAGATACCCAAGAACATGACCGACTTTAGGATAATAAAATTGTGCCTTCAAAAAAATATTCATTTTAAAATATAACAATTAGTAGGTAACATTATATGACTACATGGCAGACATTTATATGGCTAATTTCGTCACAAAACTGACATAAGTTAAGAGGACTGTGAAGCAAAAAAAAACCATACAAAATGCGATAACGTTTTTCTCCCCTTAAACGTTGTGCGATTTTTACGATTTTTGAATATGCTATAGATATTATGAAAAACTATGTCTGTACGTTTTCCTTTTCAAGAAAATATTTATTGGAATGACAATAAAATAAAAAAACAAAAGCGGAAACGTACAGACACAGTTTTACATAATATCTACAACATATTCAAAAATCGTGGAAATCGGATTAGATTTAGGGGGTGAGAAACGTTATCGCCCGAAGCTAAATTTGTATGGATTATTTTTGACAGCTACGCGATTTTAGCATCGCTTCACAATCCTCTTAACGTTTTTTAACTTTCCTTAACTACGGTACACTTTATAATGAAAATGCCCACTAATACTAAGAAATAAAGAGCTGATCTTAGCTTTTCATGAAACCTATGTGTAAAAATAGATATAATTTGTTTTGATTAGTCGTTGAACTTTACGTATAATTAACGATAGTATTATTATTAAATTAAGTAGTCGAATTAGGTAATCATGATGATGTTTTACATTTTAATAAAAAGTTCCGTTTTATAACCTAACTAGCCTGCTTACAAACCAAGAAAGGAGAGTAAATTCAAAAAATTACGACGCGATTTACTAGTTGATAGTGACCCTGCCTACGAAGCTAGCGATCCCGGGTTCGATTCCCAGTTAGGGCAATATTTGTGTGATGAGCGCGTGTGTTTGTTTCTGAGCCTTTGGATCTTTACTATGTATTTAAGTATTGATTTCTCTAAGCAAGTATTTATATCGCTTTCTAATACCAATTATACAAGCCTAGAGCTTAGTTTGGGACTGGGTCAGTTTATGTGAGATTGTCCCCTTAATATTTATTTATTGACTTAATGGCGAGATTATTCTTATTCTTCATATATCGAAAAATATGTGCGAACATAGTATTATTATTATATTATTATTGTTATTATTATTACATATAGTTACTCGTTCTTAAACGAGTCAACGTTTAACGTAAACATAAGATAGAACAATTATTATGAATCTATCTCTTTCATTTTGATCAGGAAGAGGTCATAATACCTAACCAGTGGTCGATACGGTCTCAGTTCTTAGGAATTTGTTGTTTGATTTCAAACTGCGATTTTGCCCCATTAAATCATAACTAGGCAATTTGAATATCTTTTGAATATGTATTAACCCGTCAAGGTTTGAAATTGAGATCAAGTAAATTAAGTAAGTAGATTATTTAGTACCTAGTTAATGATATCTCTTCGCAATACGGTTCAATGATGGATAGGTACCTAATCCCTGTGACACCTTATACATATAAACATATAACAGTTATTTATTTGACTTTTCAAAAATAACTACATGAATTGATACAGCGACAACGTTAGGTTATTTAAATTATTAATCAGTAATCCCAATATAATTACCTCTTTTTATACGCCTAATGCTTAGCTTACGAGTACAGCGAGTTAAAAATTTACAAATAAATCTGTCATCGAGATCGTCCTAAATTAACACAACTAGGTATACCAACTGTGTTATATAAGTTTGAAAATGTGTCGACGTCATTTCCTTTACTAAGCTCACTTAAATGTGATTAATACTTTATTCTTATAAAAATACGGTTTATATTACTTTACAATATTCTGCGACATTCCGTATACTTACACACATCAAACATGTCCAAGGATCAGACATATCCTTACATTATTTTAATATTTTGCCTCGCAGCAGGGCTCCTTTTTCAGGGCGGTTTGCCCTTAGGGCATTTAAAGATACCTGACGAACCTAAACTACCTACTTTTGCGGAATAAAAATGATTTCTGACAAATTTCTGACAAAAGCGGGCAGTGGGACGAAGTAGTGGGACCACGGGTACGCGTGTCTAAATAGCACTCAGCCAAAGTAATTTAATATTATGGTCATTCTGTATTTACGACGAGGCAATAAATTATAGAGCGAAAGGTCGTGGAGGTCGATCGATTCCACTGTCCAACAAACTATCGATGGTTTAGCCTTGCAAAGGTTAACACGCCTCCTAGACTGAACCTAATGGATTCCCGCTTCGGCATGGCAGCGTGACAATTATACAAAGTGAGAATAACAATGGGATTGTACAGTTGGCTATACAGGGTGTTAGGTAATGAGTGGATAATCCTTGAACTACGGATAGAGGGCACTTAGGACGTTATGAAAAAGCTAAAATATGTCTAGTAAAAGTCGCACGGTTTTCGAGATATTTGGACTTTTAATCGGATTTTTTGTAATTTTTCCTTATGTCCATGTTACGAAAAACCCTTAATTTCATGTATTAATTCATATTTTTTTCACTTTTTTCTTGCATGGTTAGAATCACTATGAACCAAAGAAGTTTTTAAAGCTACATGCCAAGTTTTTTTCATGCCAACTTTTTGAGTAAACTCACTAAGTTACTTTTTCCATACTAAGAAATCCCCGCGTTTGTTTTTCACGTAGTATGGAAAAACAAACTTTGTGCGTTTACTCAAAAAGTTGTCATGAAAAAAAACTGAGCATGTAGCTTTAAAAACTTCCTTAGTCCATAGTGATTCTAACCATGCATGCAAAAAAAAATTGAATTAAACTTAGGGGTTTTTCGTAACACGGACATAAGGAAAAATGACAAAAAATCCGATTAAAATGACCAATATCTCGGAAACTATTAACAATTGCTGAACATACATGGGGGTTAAATTGACAGCTTATGAGCTGCTCTATCAGCCCTATTCGGGTTATCCACTATTTACCAAACACCCTGTATAAGTAGCGCACAATTTTGTACCTTATCGCTTTAATGTTTTTGATTAGTGCAGAAGCAGTTCAAACATGACGTTGAATAAGCCGGACCGCTCCTGCCTAGTAATTTAACACGATGGTTTAACAAGCACACTAGCAAGCGGCACCGTACATATGCCAAGTGCGAGTCGGACTCGCCCATGAAGGGTTCCGTAGCAGCAAGACGATTTATGTCGTCTGAAAAAAAATACTAACTAGATCTCGTTCAAACCAATTTTCCGTGGAAGTTTGCATGTAATGTACATATATATTTTTAGTTTTATCATTCTCTCATTTTAGAAGTTACAGGGGGCGTAAAATGTGTGTCCCCTTTGGAAGTGTCTCTCGCGAAAACTATTCAGTTTAGAAAAAAAATGATATTACAAACCTCAATATCATTTTTGAAGACCTATCCATAGATACCACACACGTATGGGTTTGATAAAATAAAAATTTGAGTTCAGTTCTAAGTATGGGGAACCCCCAAAATTTATCGTTTTTTTTTCTATGTTTGTGTGAAAATCTCAATGCGGCTCACACAGTACATCTACGTAACAAATTTCCACAGTATATAGTTCTTATAGTTTCAGAAAAAAGTGGCTGCGACATACGGACGGACGGACAGACAGACGGACGGACAGACAGACAGACATGACGAATCCATAAGGGTTCCGTTTTCTGCCATTTGGCTACGGAACCCTAAAAACATTATATTTAAAAAATACCCTCAAACTAGCCCCGAAAACATTGTGCAGTCGAGTATAAATAGCCACCTTTATCATTAAATGCCAAATATCTACGTGCCAATGCCCCGACGTATTGTTTACTAGCTTTAACTTCGTCCGCATATAAATTGTTTATGGCCATTCACATTCAATCGAGAACATGCATGAAAATCAGAATTGAGTTTCATTGATACGATATAGGAGAAAATGTAAAAAAGAGCATATAAAACGCAATACACTAAGTTTTGACCTGTTTATTAAGATTTTTTATAGAATCAAAACTTGTTAAACATTTTAAACTTCTTTTAATGTTTAGATTGTTTTTTTTTGGCATCCTCATTTTATTTACGTAATATTTTAATTCAACGATATTGGCTTAAACAAATTAAATTACGAATTAAATGCAAATTTCTTTATAAGGTCCTTATATTTTAAATATGGAACAACAGCTATGACGTCATTCCTGTCGTCGATTTTGTATACAACGTGTTACAAAATAATCCGTAAAAAAGAAATTACAAAAGTAGTGTCAACCCTCATTAAATAACGTCATGCGTCAGTTCAGTATCTTAGGTATACATACAGTATACTAGGGTTGACACTACTTTCGTAATTTCTTTTTTACGGATTATTTTGTAACACGTTGTAGAAAGTGTTTTTGCAGGGGGTCTGAATTATGACTGCTTAAAGCTTCATATCTTATGAAAAGTTACACGTCAATTATTTCGAGTATACAGTATTTTTTCTCTTTCATAGCACATTCCAGAGAGCATAAGAAAAAAAATTGCATGTCCCCTATTATATACACAAACCCTCCTCGGGGTTAAAGTAATTTAGCATACTTAAGTATACCAAAATTGGTTCACCGGTTAAGCCGTGAAGGCGTAACATACGAACAGACGGTCACTTATAATATTAGTAGACGGCATTTATAATATTAGTAGGGATTTGAACATGCGTGTTACCTCGTGTCACCTAACTATTAACATCGACGTACTCGTATTATTTTATTTTCAATAACAGGAAAATTATTATAAACGCGTCAAGTAGGCACGCTCAGCCTTACGCTGCACACTTAGTGCTCTGTCGCTTTAAAGTTATGCTTCAACCGCTGTACAAAACTGTAAAAGGCGTTAAAGCGACAAGGTATTGAAGTGTGCAGATACTTAAGCCCGACTGTATCCACACTCAAGAGCATCGATCGACCTTATGACCCGCGACCTTTCGTGATACTGAATAAATCCAATGAAATCAAACAATTATAAACAAGTGACTGTCTGTTGTAAGTCTTTATGATATTCAAGAGAATTGTTATCGTTTCAACTCCTGCCTCCTCGAGGGACTTGAGAACTTCTGCGGAATCTGCAGTTATTGAAAAAACGATGCTGGAAAAAGACAATGTTTGTGGGTGAGAACCAACAATTTGGACCATAATTAAACGCAGTTAACCATACAAACAACGAAGGCGAAAAAAATTCCGTTGTGCAACAAAAAGTATCCTCACAATTGCATGGCTAATTTATCGGAAAGTTTCATAAAAAATTTAATTGCGTGAGTGAGCGTGGCCAACTTTTTGGTCCTTACCCATGTACAGTCGGCCACACACTTTTGTACCTTGTCGCATTAACGCCTTTGACAGAATACTGCAGCAGTTTAAACATGATGTTAAAGTGACAAAGCACTACACTGTGCAGCAACTTATAATCGAACATTTGACCAGAAAAAACGTATTTGACATTTACTTGTTATTTTTAATTTCCGATACTCCCTCTTTTAGAGTTGTTATAAATTTAACGTGTGTGTCTGGGTGTCTGTCTGTAGCTCTCAAAGGAATGGACAGTTTCGGAAGCGTTTTTTTTAAGAACTAGTTTAATCGGGATGGTTTTTAGCCGTTTAAAAGATATCAGGTCTGAAATTAGAAATTGCCATTATAATATACATAGGTTTTTTTCAATACTCATGCATGAGCAGTGAAAACTGGTCACTATCTATGGAAATTCAGTACTATGTGACCGTTTTCATTGCTCTTGACTATATTTGATAGTTATTACACACATATACCTACGCATAATGTTAGTTATACGTCCATACTCCTATTGTGTGTAAACAATCGGATATTGCCAATGCTGCGATATATTATGTGATCGATGCATTTCTAGTTGCATAACAATCCAGGCTTAGGCTAAGTACCTACATAACGGGTGAAGAACAAAAAGTTGGACCACAGCTAAGTATCCTTACATGTATGGCTAATATTCGTTGCACAACGGAAGTTTCATGGAAAATTTAAGTGGGTGAGTTAACATGCTCAATTTTTTGGACCATTCCCTAAAAATATAAATCCCAATACAAATTAATACCAAGATATTAAATATTTTTAAAATAAATGGAGAGATAAACATACAGAAAACACTTTCTCCACAAGTAAAATCCACATAATAACCAGTAGTGTGAGTACACTTATATAATTTCCCACAGTGACCACCCGGTCTATTAGTAAAGTGACCCAAGAGACACACGGATAACAAAAAACTTTCAATCTCACAGCCTTACTCATAAAGATGATAATTGAATGTAACATGGTTAGGAAGTGAGCACTTTAATTACATAACACAAAGAGATTGAAGTAATTCTCGTACAAGTAGTAGGAAATCTCTACCTACGAGTATGTTGTGGACCCTTGATCTTTTTCCAGGCCAAATATATTTAAAAAATAAAACTAAAAAAAAACCTGAAAAACTTTGTCTTTTTTATTTAAAAAATATATGTATATGAGTAAAAAAAACCCTTTTTCCGTGTAAACTTTCCTTTTTTGAATCCACATCTAGGTATAAACAGGTACAACACCAACAAAAGTATTAAAATGTAAATAATTTTATTACCTACTAACTAACTAGCTGGGTTTCTATCGTTTGACCGAATTTCATATGCAATAATTTCATTTGCCCGAATTTCATATGCAATAATTTCATTTGCCCGAATTTCATATGCAATAATTTCATTTGCCCGAATTTCATATGCAATAATTTCATTTGCCCAAATTACATATGACATAGTTTCATATGCCAAAACGGTATTGTGCTATAATATTCATTTGCCATAAAGGCATTTTTTCGGAAACCGTGGGCTATTCAGAATTTTAATAAAACAAACCTAACCTAACCTATTGGGCTCAGTATGATGGCATGTAAAAATTACCTGAAAGGTTTATGAATTCAGAAAAAAGCCTTTATGGCTAATTAAATTATGGTATGTGGTATTAGGGAAAATGCAGGTTATAGCCAGTGACCATTATGGCAAATGAAATTATGAAACATGAAGGGATACCTACCTAGCTTCTGCCCTTTCGATTATAGTTCCTTAGGGAGCTTTGAATGAAAACTATCTCCATTCCATATTTCATCCTAATCCGCCCAGCCGTTGCAGCGTGAAGGATTATGTAACACACACACACACGCACGCACGCACGCAAAATAATTTTGATTGTTCAAATTATTTATAGTATAAGCAAACCCTCAGTCTTCTACTTACTTAGTGTGACTGTTACCTATGCTTACTAATAATTGTTGGTGTGAATGTGTGTTTGTTTGTTCCGTCATTACGGTTGAAAGTCTTAAACAACGTGAAATTTTATCGTTTTATCCTGGAAAATTGGACAGATACAGAGGGAATAGTGATGTACGACATTTACACGGACAGAGTCGTGTAAAGGAAGTAAGTAGGTAATAAACACAGCAAGGTTGAAAACATAGGAGACTTGCATATATATTGGCATAAAGTAGTATTATCCTTGTCATTTGTGTTCTAACAAGACAAGAGTTATAACATTCATCTTAAATTTACTACTGCTCATTTTAATATTGCAAAGAAAAGGAAAACAAACACACAGGCCACTTACTCAGATAGTACCTAAGTGGGATCTGACTCACATTTGCATTCTCAAGACTGCAATCCTAAAACTGCAAATGTGTTGCCAACCCTGAGAAATAAGATGGAATGCCTTTTATACTAAAGTAAATTCACCAGTTGTTTTAATTCCACACTGGAACACAAAAGTGGTAGGTAGGATGGTGGTGTGATCCTATTAATTAAATAGAATATTAATCTTACCTTTTATATGCGGCATAGTTAAGGACTTCCCGTAGGTATTCACAGGTTTTGTGTTCCATTGCAAAGCAGTGAGGGAGGCCATATACTCCTTGATGTTGCCCTCCAAGGGAAATTAAATTTTTGACCGGAGGCAATAAGTGTCCACAGCGTTGGACCATACCCCTCCTACAAAAACAAAGTATTAGAAACGTTCAACAGTTTAAGGGCCCTTACAAAAATAAAACCTATTATAACACTTTTAGTAGCACTGATTTCTATAGTCTATTGATATATTTATTTTTTTATGTTTTTTATGTTAAGGAGAAGGCACCCGAGCGCTCAGGCTACCTGATGGTAAGTGGAATCTGAGACCCATAGACATTTGAATTCTCAAGACTATAATCCTAAGACCTCAAATGCGTTGCCAACTCTGAGGACTAAGATGGAATGCCTCTATGCTAGTAATTTCACCGGTTCCTTCCTTTTCTTCCTTAGCTAATTGATCTCTAATTACAGTACTACATCTTTTAAGAGCTTGGAAACACAGCAGTACCCATCCTATCAAGATAAAGCAAGAAAGAACTGTTAGACCATCCTTTACTTAAGAGATATACACATACATGCAGTCAAATATTATGTCACGCAAAATTTGTGTAGTGTTTGGACTACCAATTGTTGGCAATCTGTTTAAACTATGAATAAACCATTGAGTCACCCAACAGCTTACATCATTCCTGTCACTTCAAAAACTATGTACCACCAAAAAAAAGGTTAACATGATTCAAATTAATACAAGTATGACTTACTCCACATACAATAAGCTTAATGAATCTGCAATAATAAAAACATGTTCTTATAAACAACTCCCTAGCACCCTTTGTTCTTCTCATAAAAAAGAACTTTTAATAGTGCAATGCCTAGATATGTTTTATCCATACTTATATGTACAGCCTCTACCTATAGGAATAAAATAAATTCCTGTACATACTTTTTAATTCTAACACCAAATATGTTTTTATCATATTATTGGTATAAACTGCCCATATCTACAAAATAAATGTTGTTGTTTCTTGCAAAAACAGTGATACATAATGTAAATGCCTGCATACTCCTTTAAAGGTTGAGGATGTAATGCTGTAAATTAAAGTCTTCAATCAAGCAATAGTTCCCTTGGGTGTTTAGTACTACTATATTTTTGTAAAGCTAAATATAGAAAAACCAGACCTTGGGTGCTAGGAGGACAATCTAGGAAAACTTACAAAAACTGACTCCCTTGTGAAAATCCGATAGCATTGAATCCGTTGCTCAATTTATCATCATTCGATAGTTCTTTGCATACAAAGTCTATTTGATCATTTGGGTTCATGAAAAACCCGTTCTCCAAGTCATTTAAAGTACTATTGCCAACCCGAATAGCACGCACATAGATTCCGGGGATCTGGTTGTTTAAGAACTCACTGAATACACCAAGGCTGAACCTATTACAACAGGTGTCACCTGTAATGAATAATATAATATTATTTAGTGCTTACCCAGAAATGTGCAAAATAAATGTAGGTAAGTCAGATAAAGTTAATACAACCATTTGATACCTTAAATTTCAATTCACGTAAAGCATTGTTTGTGCTTTACGCGAATATATCACTTGATTTTAATAACTTCAACAAAATCACATTTAATATTATAACAATATTTTCTTGGTTTCAAAACTTTAGTAACTTTAGTGTTACGGTTAAGGTAGTTCTTTATACTTAACTACATATTATTGTATTAATTATTATTTTAATTATCATACCCATTCCGTGCCATAGCACTACAGGCGTCGGTACTCCGTGGACAGTGCCAAATATAATTTCGGTAATAATCACAAAACAAATTATCAGCCTCATTGTTGTTTTACCGGACAAGCACGGATCTTATTTACCTATGAACTTTTTGTACGGTATGCTAGAACATAAAATGAATTAAATGTATAAACAGGAGCGGTTTGCTTAAAAAATAATTAGAGTTTAGCAAACAAAACAATAAGCCCAGATTCGGATTATAAATTCATATTAATTAAATAATACAAATAATAGGTAAATAGGTACCAAACAGTTTCTGATACACTAAACTGAAACAACTGTCTAAACTTCCAAAGCAACTGTCACTGACTGCTGAATGAACTGTCAACTGAACTCACTCACATGTCATCATATCGCAATACAAATAGTGCTTGCTGCACAAACACAAATGTCACAAATCAAACTGCATTGATCCCGCCCGCACTTTTCGCTACCGTTACCATAGCAAAACAAGTGTTGCAAGACTTGGTTCGTTGTTTCGGTTAAAAGTGAACTAGGTAGGCTCTTTCGACCTAGTTTGCACAGAATTGAATTTTAACAATCTCAGTGCAGAACCATACCTTAATTTATTAATACCTAGGTCAGGTAACCGTACTTATAAAGCAGCGGTGGCGTGGCGACCACGGAATACAAAAAAACATTTTGTTTTCTGTGTCGACAGAAGAGATGCGCGACGTGGGCACCACACCCTGGTCAGGCCGGTGACACTCCGCGCTATTGCCTACTCAATGTGCGGCCTTTTATACAAGGCTAATCAGTTGAGTGTCACGCGAGCGCTCGTCTTGAAGCGCGCCGCCCGTACGCCGCTGCGAAAATAATTCGAGTTTTTGTTTAAATAAATGTACCTATGGCTCCTCGAAAAGCCGAAAGGTATTGTGTAGCATACGGGTGCTTAAATAATGACAGGAATGGCGATCTATCATTATTTACACTGCCAAAAGATATCGAAAGGTAAGATTATTATTAATATTATTTTATAAATTATAACTTCGATCGAGGTAGGTAGTTACGAGTAGCTGTACTTAATTACTGACACAATGATTACAGTTTTGAATCCTCGACACAAAAAGAGCGGAATAATATTATTTATTTTATTAACTACCTACCTCAGTTTTGCAGTTTTCGACTTATTCGCATCAAAAATCTATTACCTACCTTACTTAAAGAGCGTTCCGCGTAAGTAGATCTCCCAGTAATAGTGACTACCTACTAAATCAAGGTCAGCATATACTGGTTACGTGTCTTCTTACTTGAGTAACGGAATAGGTAATATTTAATTGTGCTCGAGTTTATAATTTTGTCGTGTTATACGAGTTGCATAGTCCAAGAGCCTGATGTAAGATTAGTTTTTAATTTGATATATAAGTACTAACGTTTAAATTAGGTTTTTCTTTCTTTCTTTCTTTTCTTTTAGTTTCTGATTTTGAACATTTTTTTGATTTGTTAGCCCTGTTAGGGTATACCTACTCCCGAGGTTGACGGAAATTGAAGTCGGTTTATTTTTTGTTTAAGACTTGTAATTAAGTATTATAACAATATGTAGATGGATATTTTCGCTAAAACATGACCCTAGTAATGAGTTACCTATATAATATATAAGAAAAAGTTAAGAAGGTCCGCTTTGTGACTATTTTCAATAAAATTAAAATTATAATTAACTTTTGTTAAAAAACTGTAATTTTTATTTTACCTTTTACTTAACAATAAATAAATAAATAATAAATATCAAATATATGAAAAAGGAGTTAAAAAATATGTAAAAATTAAACTTTTGTAATTGTAATCAATCAGTCACAGTTACAAATATTTATAATGTAAATTTTATTATTAAGTATTGCAAGGACAAATTTATCTGCCATTAAAAATTGGCTCACTCCTTGTATATTTTTAAGTGTAAGAAAGAGTAAATTTATGTCTCACATAAGCTTTACTTGTCGATTGTGAAACAGGCAATAAGACTAATAGGCTTTCCATCGCGGGTTGCAAATGTTGATTTAATGTTATTGATAAATATTGTTATAAGATATTAATAATTATTGTTTTTAAATCAAAAATATATTAAACGTTTTTTTGAAATTTCACCAATCCGACTTTTTTTTAACGTTTTTTCATGTACTAACGATGTAATGTTAACATCTGTGGTGCATCAACACAATACAGGGGGCCTAATATGGCTGCGTTTGTCGCGTGACAACACGTGGATAAAACATCCTTCACTTTTTGACACGTGTATAAGTACGAGAGTGACGGAAGCTTTATCCATATTTTGTCTTGCAATAAACGCCACCATACTAAGCATGTAAGCATGCAGGTATTTTGCGATTTTTGTGCTATCCCATTTTTTATCTATCTGTATTCTATATACCTATTTCATCTTGTTATAGATAAACAAAATGTTTTAAGGTCTATATCGAAGCTATTATAGTATGTTAACAACAAATATTTAGTAATACAACTATTACAAAATGAACCTTCAAAGTCCTTAAAATAAATGATTGTTTATCGAAAACGTGCGTCAGCTCCTAGACTAACATTAACCTACCTATTCCAGTACGGGTAGCACAAGTTGTATTTTCTCGCTTGTCTCGCTTAGTGCGTCTCTAGTTACAAACTAGATTTATTTATTTCATTTATTTATTCAATTAGACACACTAACAGTTGCACAAACAAATACAAATATAAAAGATAGGTACAAAGAAAATAGTCCTGTTTGTGTACCAAATGCAACAGTATTAGCACAGTTAGGGATGAATAAAACTAAAACTACATAAGAAAACTACAATTAATAAATAAGTTTAATGCAATTTGTTTTCTTACAACTGCCACGGAATAAGTATTAACGTATTAATTAGTACAAGTAACTGCCAGCCCTGCGGAGTGGGCGGAGTCAGTAAAGCTCATGGCGGGCGAAATAATACATACTCTCGCGGCGCAGATTTAAGCTGCATTTTGCCTCGTTAGGGGCGCCCCCACTATCGATCGCAGAAATGTAACCAAGGTCACTTCCGGCCGTGCACTTGTTTTATTATCGTTAACGCGTTCTGTTTAGGTTTAAATTCGCATGTTTGCTGTCACGGAGTGTCGCTTCTGTACTTGTACTATTACTTATTCTGTGCCCTGGTTTAGTGGTGCCATGCTAATAGTACAGTAGGTAGGTAATGTGTTCTAGGTTTGGTTGGGTGCTCATGCGTTTTTGACAGATTTTGTAACTTAAATGTTGTTTTAAAAACATAGAGTTAAATAAATGTATTACTTATTATTTTTTACGTTTTAGAAGTTGTATTACAGACTATCTGGAGTCGAAGTTTTTTAAATTTTTTATTTCACCCTTTTTAAACTTCTCCATCTGAGTGTCTGTTTGTGGCACGTAGCTCCCAAACAGATGAACGGATTTGGATGCAGGATTTTTAAAAGAAAGGTACATTAATCAGGGTGGTTCTTAGCAAGATGTAATGGAAATTGGTTGGGCCGTTTAAGTGATATTAGCTCTGAAAGTAGGTGTCGCCGTTATTTTGGGGGCTTTTAACCCCCTAAAAGCTCAATATCTCAAAAATAGCAGAACCGATTTTGATAAAACATGTCTGAAAACCACCGCTGGAAATCCTGCTTTCATTTAAAAAAACACACATCCAAATCGGTTCACCCATTTAAGAGCTACGGTGCCACAGACAGACAGACACACACACACACTTTCACTTTAAACTTATAACCCCCGCTTTTTGCGTCGGGGGTTAAAATGATCTAATTGGCACTGGAATGAAATACAAGTTCTTTAGAAGTTCGCCGCCAGAGTACTATAATTATGCTACCTATGCTGATACCACCTGGGTAGTTACTTCCTATCCAGTATACGTACTGGTTCATTTTATTTGAATCAATATTTTTACTTCAATTCACGTTAAATTCACACTATTTTATTTTAGGTACCTACTTACTTTTAAAACGCATAAATTCTCTTTCAGCATTTGATTGCTCTTTCGTTTATAGTAGGCGTTTTATAAATAGTTGCCACGACTACTGACTGTTGACTTGCTTTGCTTTGCTTGATATAATAATTTAAATATTGTTATTGTATTAATTAAGCTAATTTTGCCGTTTAGTTGAGACATAAAAGTAAATACATATTTTTTTCGTAAAGTTTCTTAATTCTAGTACAATAAAGTCATGGATATTGTTTAAGGTCTTCCGGTAACCTTCGGGGAGGGAAGATGGCCGATTGAAAGATGTCCGGCTTTTGATTTTGATTTATTCTGTTTACCGTTTTACTCTACTCACTTGACATTGGCGAAATCACTGGGTATATCGCGGTGGACCGCCATTAATAAAAAAGAAGAAGAATTCTAGTAAAGAATGTCAAACAACTTTGCAAAATAAATGAAAAACCCGGTGCCAAAATTTTAAAACAACGTCAGCAAGTTACGTCCTTATCTTTTTTGACCTCTGCGTTAAAACCTACAAAAAACATAAATTTACAAATAAAAAACGCAATTTCGTTTTATATTATTTTATTGTTTTAAAATCAATTGTAATTGTGACTTTTACGTTCAGATATGGGACACAATTTGTTAAACCGGGGAACATTGTAAGACTTATCAGATCATAATGTATTATTTATTTTCACTAGAAACACTGAACCAACGGTTACTTTAAGTTGGAAATTTATTCTCTTCTTCAATTATAGATCTACTATTAGAACCGTGTAGAAATGCTCTAATGGGTAAGGACCAAAAAGTTGGCCACGCTAACTCACTCAATTAAATTTTCTATGAAACTTTTCCGTTGTGTCACGAAAATTAGCCATACATTTGTAGGGATAATTTTCGTGTCACAACGGAACTTTTTTCACTTTTGCTGTTTGTATGGTTAACTACGCTTAACTATAGTCCAACTATTTGGTCCTTACCCTAATATGTTACAAGATAAAAAATAGATAATTTGCTTTCCTGGACAAAAATGTCGTTATTAGATACAAAGAAATAACATGAGCGTGGGATTACACGAGCTTAAAAAAATAACAGTAGAACCCTCTTAGTTATAATACACATATCTATATATTCTTGGGTGGTACAGAGTACCTTTGAATCATCGACAAACGTTTTCAGTAATGCAAGTCTATAGACCTACAGTCACCCTAAGAAAATGTAAAGCAAGCTTAGAACCTTGTCATTGACATTGCCATGCTTCCATTTTTATTGTTCAGTTAAATTGGATTATTGTACCATCTCACAGAAAGTAATTATCTGATGAGTGATGATGTAGTTTTTCAGCTTGACAGTCCAGCTGTCAAAAGGAGAGCAGCAGGCTTGGGAATACTCGCAATAAAACACCTTTAGTCATTTAACCAACCGCATTGCTTTGGTTACTTGATTACATGGACTGTCAAGTGGCGAGTTCCACCCACACAATCTGAAATCCTGCGGTAGGAATCGCCTATTGGGGCGTTTTCCAAAAAAGTGTACGTACATCGTTAAACACAAAATTAAGAAAATGTAACTTTTCCATTTCGTCACGAAAATTAACGTATCTAAATGCATGACTAATTTTCGTGACGAAATGGAAATAGTAAAATTTTCTTAACTTTGTCCTTAACGATGTACACTTTTTTGGAAAAAACCCATTAACAGAATGAAAAATCTGCTAATTACCTAAGTTATAGCTATATAATTTATGAATTGAATGTCGATGTATAGGCTGTTCTTAGATTCTTTATAATCGATAATGTAACAAAGATCGCTTTCTGAACCACTATGTTTTGCCTTAATCTTGCTTTACCAGTATAGGGAAAGTTAGAAAGTTACAAAATATAGCAATATAGAAACTATATCAATTGAAAAAGTCGGATATATAGGTCTACACGTTTATTTTTGTAAGATAAAAATCCTGAGACTGCCACAATTGTCGTTTTATAACTTGTCAAATTGCTTTTCGTTTCCGGTGATGTTAGGCACAATTTTTATCCATTAACATATTGAACGCTTCTTTTTATTTTCTTAACTTAATATGGCTTAACTTAACTATTTTAGGGAAACATAACTTGGTACCGTAATTTTTGGTGTGCAACCATGTTTGTGCCTGTATAGTAACCATTGAAATAAAATAACTTGCTTAAGTAGTTTATTCTAATCTTTTGCGGAAATAAATATACAAGTTTAAAAGCAACATCTGTTAGTGACTGAAGGCTTTCAGTGAGTCGTAATCGTAAACATAATAATATTACCTATTATATGCCACTATGGAGATCGTCTAAGTTAGCACTCAGTAGGCACTCCATCCTTTATTAACATAATACAAAACTGTTAAATATGTTGAAGTGTTTTACAAAAGCTCCGAACAACCAAACTAGCATGCTGCTTACGCAGTGCAACAGTAAACTGATTCTCAAAATTGTATTGTGTTCGGGGACATTCGTTACACATAGTAAAGAAAGTCTAGGGGTACAAGTCTCGACATAAGTGTCACGGCGTCTCTTTGCCGACGACGTACACATACCTCGACATGCAGTGTCGACTCCGCGTGTCGAATTTAGTGTCACCGTGTCACCTATACTCCTCTTTAGACAAACCCCTAAGTAAGAAAGAAAAAATCTTCAATCCAATGTAAGACCATCGTTATCCAATTTATGTAGGTACTAAAAAAGTGATTACAAAACGGACCATTCCAACAAAGTATTTTATATACAATCGCGTTTTAAAATAATGATATCGTTATCGTACACACTAAATCACATTCATTAGCTATTCTGTTGGAATTACTCTTATTCTTACATAAACTTAACCATAATTATTCTACTTCAATCACAGTCTCATGAAGGGAATCACAAAAGTTTTCGTGTTGAATCACGCGGGGCTTCGACCTAATTTGTGCTTCAAGCATACACCCTTTCACCATGTCCTATAGAACACAGCACTTTACAATACAACCACCGACGTGACCAGATCTAGTGGAACTAGATTGTACAGCCTCATTGTTGTAGTAGATATCAGATCCGGTTATAGGATTCTCATAGAATCAGAGTGCTTAAGTATGTTGTGCTCTATGCTTCGCAGTTTCCTTGGCGCTTCCGTGTAGTCGCTGGAGTCCGACGACTCCTGCTGCTTGTGAAGGTTGTAGGAGCGGATCCGTCTCGCTCGCGTGTCCGAGTCGTACATGAGGGTGTGGGTGCTGCCCTGCCTGGACCGGAAGGGCACCCGGTATGGGGTGCTGCTCTGGACGTCGGACATCGACCTGATGTGCCGTCTGAGTTTAGACTCCTTCGTGAGCGGCACAATCGTGAAGATGGTTTCCTTCTTTGCTTCTTCTACGGACCTGGAAAGAGGGAAGGTAACAGTTGAGAAAGTGTCAAGTAGTATGTATACACACAGGTCGGTTCGGAACCACTAAATTTTACTAGTTCTAAAGTATCGTTAGATCGAATATCGTTTATTTATGTTTATTATGACAGCGATTTTCTAGGTTTTTTTTTAATGTTTGACAATAATTGTGTAACTTATCTAGTTTTATCTAGTTTCCGTATAATATGTCAACTCTAATAAATGTTTGAAAGTATCATATTAAACCAAGCTTCACAGCTAGTAGTAGTGGTAATCCACTTGTACTTGTTTCATCGCGCAGTACGAATGTCGTCACAATGGATTTCGCTAAAGCCGCAGGGAAATTTATATTTCTGGCGAAGCATGCGACCTACATGGATGTTATGTCATTGTTTACCAAGCCCTGGACTGCAACTGTGTACTAAATCACTGGGACATTGCGCTTGGATAAGTGTGTGTAATCACGTATTTATAAACCAATGACGGTAGCCATTACCATTCAACCTTACACACGCACTGTCACTTGTGTGCGACTGTTATGTTCAGAAACATTGTTGTGTTGGCTTTCACAATACATGCAAAGACTCCGTCCCTCAACCTATACTGCTCTCCAAAAGAAAAATGCAGTATCAGAGTGAGAAGTCCGTATGCTTATACTACCTTATTGCTTTAGTCGACAGTATACACCCTCAACCTATACTGCTCTCCAAAAGAAAAATGCAGTATCAGAGTGAGAAGTCCGTATGCTTATACTACCTTATTACTTTAGTCGACAGTATACACCGTCGGAGAAATTCACTGTAACAAGTCGGGTGTCATGAGGTGAAGTAAACATATAAACCCCGGTCTAATAGTCCGTCCGTTGGCTCGTCATTTTGTTTACACGTTTGCTGTTTAGATTTATGATATTGAAATACATTATTTGCTTATTGCGCTACTTTCGATGACACTTATAACAATGAATATACTAACCACACACTAAATAACATAATTTTACATGAGTTTTGTCACAATATCACAATGCTATAACCTTTAAGTCACCATTAAACAAAATGATTGCCAATTTTTAGGAGGACATTTTCTCTTAGTGGCATACCAACAATGAGAAAAATAGCTGCGATAAATAATTAAATCAACGATAGCTCATAATAATATTTCAACTCCCAACTTCATTTGTGATTAAATTTAACTACATAAAGAAGTTATTGTTACTGAAGTAAGTTTTGATTTGTTTTTTTTTGGTTAGTAACTATTTATTGTTTCTAATCAATTTCGGACTTGTTGAATTTAACGAAATTAATTCATCTTAATTTTATTTTATTTATCTTCCTTTTGTAAATTCATGTATCTAACATAGATTTAAGCCATTGTAACTAACAGATTAAGCCTATGGCGGCTTACCAAGAAACTGACTCCAATGCTGGCGTGCCAGTTGAAAAGCTGGCAGAGGCTAGGGAAAAGTGGCAATTACTTGACGACTCTTGTCTCTTGAATCTTGTTGGTCCAGTAATTGCATAGTTCTTAATTTTGATTAATCAATGATCTACATCTTGTTAGGCTCGTATGGCCAAGACCTCTCCTCACAAAATTCTAAATTGTGGGAAATCTAGGTTTTTAAGAGTGTATAAATTAGACTCTTTGTCATCGCCTCTAGTGCAGCATTTCATATCAAGACTGCCACAGGGACCAAGTCGGAATGACAGGCCGAGGGTCGCAGTTATATGTTAGAATGAGATACATATTATTATATTACTTATTGATTCCAACAAATAGCTGCGTCCCTCTTGGCATGCCTATGGAACGGTAACCTATCAGCGAGTTTTGTTCGCAACTATTCAATTTATCCAAAAAATCATAAGTTAAGTTGGAAATGCATTTCTTTAAGTCAATTTACTTTTCAAAACATTTCAAGAGGTATACTTACGTAGGTAAACAGTTTTTTAAAAAACAATGTCTACCGGATACGTATCGTAATCCAAAACATTAAAATGAGTTTCTTTCTGAAACCGTATATTTCTAGGGTAACTCATAATTTTATCGAATTACACTTCCTCAAATGTACCTATCATTTCATTGAATTTCATGTCATCGAGAGCTATTTGGTACTGAAACCATAATTTTATGTAGCATTCTAGCCGGACAACAACACGATTCGCATTTTCCTCCGTCTATTTTCGAACTGCCCACAGCGTGATAATGAAGCGCTATTCTTGTTTGAATAGGGTTTGATGCAGACATTATTATTATTATTATATTGTGGCTAACGAGAGTTATTTATGTGCGTTGGTATCAAGAACTTAACTAAATTAACGGGCAATGCTCCTTATACTGGGTGATTTTGGGGTCATGATCCGGAATGGCCAAAAGTGTTGGTCATACTGAACAATTTTTCCGATAAAAAAATCACCAAAAAAAAACAGCTGTTCCATACATTAACTGTGAATTAATTGAGAGTTACCTAATGTATGGAACAGCTGTTTTTTTTTGGTGATTTCGTGGTTGCAGCAGATAATAGCGTTCGATGAAATGATACATTCGATGAAGTGATGAGCTACCGCTGAGTTGGCAGTGAGAGCAGTGGAGGACCAAAGTCGTATATTCAATAATATAATTAATATATGCTCTATTTCCAGTTTAGATTAAGCATTAAGGTTAACTGACAGTTTTTTTATAAAAAATGTTGGTGATAATATAGATTTTGCTAGTTTTACATCTACCACAATCTTGGGAAGAGCCAAACAAATTGTCTTAAGTGACCGACCTTTAATTTCGTCCTTTGATAGCGTAAGTAAACATACGTTCTTACTAGTATTAATGATAAAAGAACTTCAGGTCAAGGAATTACCTTGAACGGGTAAGATAAGTGTTTCAGTAATTAATATGTAGGTAAATAAATGATTGTTATTGCCTTTACATTGCTGGCGGCGGTCGCGCTCGAGGTGTCTTCAATATAATGGCTATTAAACTAGGTATTTCTTATCCATTTGACATTGCCTCTTGCCTCTCACCATAATGAGATACAGGCCCGACATAATTGCTACTTGAAACAGCAGAATCGATTTTTATCAAAGCTGGCTAAATACCACCCCAGTTAAAGAAGGCAAGAGCGCGTCAATGGAAAGGCAAAAAACCGGGCAAGAGCATGTCGGACCATGCTCAGTGTAGTGTTCCGAAGCCGTTAAGTACTACAAACGTAATTTAAACCAGTAATAACTATTTTTCTATTTAAAGTCGATTATTGGTGCCTTCTTGGATGATTTTAGTAAATATAAACACTTTAATCGCCGTCTCAAGAACGAATGATGTCTACTTAGTCGTGATTTAGGTACTTTAAAATTCGTTATATGCTCTTTCAGTTAAGATTTTTTTTATTTTCAGATTTTTAGTATTTGTAGATGACTGTAGGCGGGGACACTTGAGTCTAGCAAAAATTAGCGCCTTAAAGCTTAATATTTCATAAACGGGTTAGGTACTTAGTCGAAAAATTGTTTTCGCATACCCGTAATATTTATGAAAGACCTATCCAACGACACCCCACACTATAGGGTAAAATACATCCCCACGGTACGCGTAGGGGAGGTACCCTAAAAAACAAAAAAAAAAAAACATTTTATTTCTGGTACTAAGAGTATCTGCGCTAGGCGGCGGACGGACGGACGGACGGACGGACTGCCTAGTTTGACTACGGAACCCTAAAAACGATTAAGCGCCAGTACATAATAATTAAAGCTCCGTAGTTACTTGTGGCACTTCACCGTTTTTGCCTTTCCACTGTTTAATATATAGGTACCTACCTGTTTTTGTTATTGGAAGTACGTACCTATAATATAGATAGACTTGACATATGTCACGGTTCTAATTTATTTTTGTTCCGCGGGCCTTTTATGATCGCGTTTATCGACGTGGAATAGTGGATAAATGTGGCTAAAACAACCGTCACTTTCTGACCAATATATGAGTGCGAGAGTGACGGATGCTTTAGGTATCCACCGCGACAAAAGCGATCATAAATACGGGCCCTGATTGGTACAACATGCATTCCCTTTCCTTATAACAATAGTCATCTTAGACCATAACATAATAAACTTACGAAGCCTCCTAGATAGTCTCTATTTGACAATATCTACCCACTTGGAAATATTTTAATGAAATGATAAATTAGGTCAAAATCAAATCGACAGATGTCGCTGAATCGAGACAGAAATAGGCAGGTATCCTAATTCGTATGCGCGCGCCTTGGTACAGTTTTACAGTTATTTATAGACAATTATCGGCGTCTGTAAATAGTTGCACAAGAATTAATATCTGTGCCGGCACTTATTTAGAAATTTTCCTTTACGTAGGTACTCGATCGTACCACATCTGCGTAAATATTGCGACAAGTTTCAGTTGAGTTTACCGAGATTTTACTTTCATTGTTTCAATTATAATATCTAGGCACTGGGAATGTTTTCTCAAGTTTTTTTACAACTGTGTTGGCGTAATGTAAACGTATAACTATGCCAATTTACAGCTTTGTAGCACCAACAGTCTCTGAGATTACCCGCGGAGAGACGCACATACGGGCATGGCAAAGCTATAAGGGTTCCTTATTGAATACGGAATCCTAAAATAGAAAAGAGACAACAGAATAGAGGTAATTGTTGCGAAACGGTACCAACTCGGCAAGTTCTGGCTGTGATGCCAGCGCTGGTCTTCCGTTGGGACGGCTGGTGAACACAGACATTAAGGTTTTTTTTTTTTTTTTTTTAATTTACTAGTTTGTCAGTGGCTCATACGAACAGGCAGCGCTTAGGTGGCAACCAGAGGAATCTAGGTAGGTAAATGGTGTTTGCAAGTAGGTAGACTAAAAAATTTAAAAACCCGCGACTCAAAAGTGTGAAAAAAAACCCTCTAAAAAGTAAAAAATAAAAAAGTAGTAGCCGTACAAGTTTAATTAGCTATGATTTATATAATATATGTAATTTAAATTGTATTACATATGTTGATATTCTCCTACTAATAGGTACCTAAACTTAAATAATTTTAAAAGAGGAATGATCGCAAGAACCTATAAATAAATGATTCGAACAAAACAACATGTGTACATTATCTCACCAAAGAATTTCGGCCTCTGTCTACTACGTAATATAAATATCTGCTATCGTATCAAACCGTAGGCAGGCAGGGGATTTGATACGATCAACCTATCTGTCGAATACTTACTTAACATACTTGTTTACCTATGTTGATACCAAAGTGTATGGATATTTTTTTTTAAACAACTTATTCTTCTTAGCATTGCTTGAGTTTTGTCGCATTAAAACTTAGCAATGTACCTACAAACCTAGTGTAGAAAAAAACCGATGCTCAACTGGTCGTTAGCCCAACTTGTTTCAGCAGAACGCGCAGACAAGCCTACTATGCAGACCTATAAGTAACATCATCATCATCAGCCTATATTAGTCCACTTTAGGACATAAGCCTCCCCTAATGAGCGCCATAGCTCCCTGTCTTCAGCTTGCCTCATACAGCATCTGCCTGCAGTCTTTCGCAGATCGTCATCCCACCTGGCCCGAGGACGTCCTGGGGGAGATTCTCAACACAGCGCTGCGTCGATCTCAAAGGTGACGCAGCAGGCAGGTGAGTCGAGTTCAGTGTCGTATAAAGCTGCCTAATTGAGAAGGCACGCGCTAAAATGTGTTTTGTACGCTCTGACGGGACTTCTTAAACTTGCCTTTGCCTTCTTAAACTTAAACTGTGTTGAGAGAATCATTCCCCTGCACTACGTTTGCCAAGTCGCGGTCTCCACTCAAGAACACGTTTACCCCAGCGGTTGTCGGTTATTCGCGAGATATGGCCCACTGCCACTTCAGCTTGCTGAATCTTTGAGCTATGCCGATAACTTTGGTTATCTGTCGGATGTATTTGTTACGCATTATAGGTATACGGTTTTTACTAATAGGGAACATGCATGAAAATCAGAATTGAGTTTCATTGATACGATTTAGGAGAAAAGGAAAAAAAAGCATATAAAACGCAATACACTAAGTTTAAGTTTGAGTGCGAATGTTTGGCAAATATTTGTAGTAATTGTAGGAAATAGATAAGATTAATGGTAAAGCATGCTGTGTCCACCTGTAATTAATAAAAATAAATAAAATAATAAATAAATCACAGGACAATCTCACACAAATTGAACTAGTCCCAAACTAAGCTCTAGGCTTGTACTATGGGTACTAGACAACGATAAACTTACTTACATAGAGAAATATATACTTAAATACATAGAAAACATCCAAGACTCAGGAACAAATACTCGTGCTCATCACACAAATATTTGCCCTTACCAGGATTTGAACCCAGGACCCCTAGCTTCGAAGGCAGAGTCACTACCAACTAGGCTAGCGTGTCGTCAACACATATAATGGAACAATATATTTGAACCAATTCTGATGTAATGCTTATAGCTACTAAAACATTGTATCCACTGTTAGTGATCCTAATAAATCAAAAAATAGAAAATTAGTTATTACTTGTTGATTTTTATGTTTGTAGTTTTTAACGGCTTTGGAACCCACACACACTGTGCTTGGTCCGACATGCTCTTGCCCGGTTTTTTGCTAAAATCAAAAACGATTTGTATTCACCATAATGATTCAAAGCATTGACGTTTGTCTTGAGATAAAATCATCCTAATAAGTAGGAACTTACAGGTACAACCGATAACAAAGAGAAAATACTATTTTAGGCTTTCTTATCTAAGGTTTAGTCTTTTCATAATATGACAGCGATATCGAACTAAACAGATGATAAGATAGAAAGAAACTCAGCAAGCTTGCAAAGTTAAAAGCATGACTCATCACTCGGACCCGGGAAATAATACTAAGTACTTACGTTAATGATTATAGGGATTATTAGGGAACAATCTCACGCAAATTAATCTAATCCTAAACTTGACCCAGGACTTGTACTTATAGGTAGGTAGGTTTTATAAGACGGTAAAGTAAGTAGGTAATATAGAGAAATAAGGATTTACTATGAATTTCCTTTCGTTATTAATATTATCGCATTATTTAAGGGAATTTCTGCAAAAAAAAATGATCTATTGCATAAAATTGTAAGTTGTAAGTAAAGTTTTGAATACACGTTAGATTTTTGACAAGTGTGTTGAGCGCGAATATTTGTTCCAGAAAGTACATAATCCAGGCAATTAAATTAAAACTTTATTTCCATGAACATAAAGTTAATTTTTATTTGTTTCAAAATTTAAAATGTCATTTAAGTGCAACAGTAATTGAACTTTATTTGCTTGCTGGTACATTCAAATTCCTACTAACAAAAATCTACCGGATTGTAGTATGGTGGGCCTTAAGAGGTTAATGGAGATATTCTTAGGTAAGATGACATAATCATAAATTAAAGGTTTTTTTTTTTTTTAATTTTATTTGACGACACGGTGGCCTAGTTGAGTGACCCTGCCTCCGAAGCCAGCGGTCCTGGGTTCAAATCCCGGTAAGGGCAGATATTTGTGTGATGAGCGCGAATATTTGAGTCATCATATCAGCCGAAAGACGTCCACTGCTGGACATAGGCCTCCCCCAAGGCTCTCCACTTAGACCGGTCTTGTGCCTTCCGCATCCATCGCGATCCCGCCATCCTTACGATGTCGTCGCTCCATCTTGTTGGAGGCCTACCAACAGCTCGTCTCCCGGTCCGTGGACGCCATTCGAGAACTTTCTGGCCCCATCGGCCATCAGTCCTGCGAGCAATGTGCCCCGCCCACTGCCACTTAAGTTTCGCTATTCTTCGGGCTATGTCGGTAACCTTAGTTCTACTGCGGATATCATCATTTCTGATTCTATCCCGCAGAGAAACCCCGAGCATAGCTCTCTCCATAGCCCTCTGAGTGACTCTGAGCTTTCTTATGAGGCCCATCGTTAGCGCCCACGTCTCAGATCCGTAAGTCATCACCGGCAACACACACTGGTCAAAGACTTTTGACTTCAAACACTGCGGTAATTTGGACGAAAAGACACTGCGAAGCTTCCCGAACGCTGCCCAGCCGAGTCGGATTCGACGAGTGACCTCTTTCTCGAAGTTGGACCTACCTAACTGGACCGTTTGTCCCAGGTATACATAGTCGTCAACAACTTCGAGTGCAGAGCCTCCGACAATCACGGGAGTTGGCACAACATGGACATTAGACATGACTTTCGTCTTGTCCATGTTCATTTTCAGGCCAACTTGGTCGGAAACTCTGCTGAGGTCAGCGAGCATAGCACTGAGGTCCTCCATGGTTTCAGCCATGACTACGATATCGTCGGCAAATCGAAGGTGAGTGATGTACTCGCCATTAATGTTGATGCCTCGTCCTTTCCAGTCCAGAACCTTAAAAGCATCCTCCAATGCAGCGGTGAACAGCTTCGGAGATATCACATCCCCTTGTCTGACTCCTCGCTGCAGAGGAATAGGCTTTGTGCTCTGGTCCTGTAGTCGGACGGACATAGTGGCGTTTTCGTACAGACACTTCAACACTTCGATATATCGGTAGTCAACTTGGCACCGCTGGAGAGACTGCAGCACAGCCCAGGTCTCGATCGAATCGAAGGCTTTCTCGTAGTCCACAAATGCAAGGCAAAGAGGGAGGTTATACTCTTCAGACTTCTGTATAACCTGCCGCAACGCATGTATGTGGTCTACGGTACTGTAGCCTTTTCGGAAGCCGGCTTGTTCGGGAGGCTGGAAGTCGTCAAACCTGCGCGCGAGACGATTCGTGATGACTCTCGAAAACAGCTTGTAAACATGGCTCAGAAGTGAGATGGGTCTGTAATTCTTCAGCAAGGTGTTATCACCTTTTTTGAAGAAGAGCACCACCACACTTCTGTTCCATGCTTTTGGCGTTCTCCCTTCGTGGAGGACGGAACTAAACAGCGTCTGAAGGCCTTTAAGAACTGGTTTACCACCCGCCTTCAGGAGTTCGGCTGTAATTCCATCGTCACCTGGGGCCTTGCCATTCTTAAGCTGTTTGAGAGCCATACTAATCTCGTACAGGCTGACGTCCGGAATATCATCGGTATAGTGCCGGGTTAGTCTAGCCCTCGGGTCTTTGGCTAGATTTTCAACGGGTGTTCGGGTTGTCGTGTAGAGTTGCCCATAAAACCTCTCGATTTCCCCCAGTACCTCAGGCCTGGATGAAACGATCCTGCCGTCGTCGGTCTTCAGCTTCATCAATTGGCTTTGGCCAACAGACAAATCTCTGGTAAAAACCTTAGAGCCCCTGTTACGCTCAATAGCCTCTTCAATACTTTTAGTATTAAATCGGCGTATATCGCGCTTCAGAGACTTTGATATCTGTCTGTTGAGCTGCCGATAGCGACAAGCATCACCAGAGGACTGCAAAACCATCTCGCGCCTAACCTCCATGAGCCTAAGGGTGGAGTCCGAGAGCTTCTTGGTTCTGGCACGGCGGATCTTAAAGTACTTAGACCCAACCGCATGGACAGCTTCCACGAACCCGTCGTTGAAATCGTCCACGTCACTTCCTAGGCATTCGAAACGGTTTTGGAGTTCGAGCTGGAAGCTCTCGGGGTTTTGGAGCTGGGCGGGTGCCGGGCGGAGCGTAGACTTCATCAGTCGAGACCTTTCAAGCTTGAACTGGATATTCAATGAGCCTCGTACCATACGGTGATCACTCCCAGTTTTAACCGCACTGATCACGGAGACATCATTGAATATGTGCTTCTTCGTCGACATGATAAAGTCTATCTCGTTCCTCGTTACACCATCAGGGCTCATCCAGGTCCACTTCCTATGCTCACGTTTTCTGAAGAAGGAGTTCATCATATAGAGTCCCTCCTTCTCCATAAAACTGGCCAGTAGGTGACCCCGGTGATTCCTACGCCCCACTCCAAATTTCCCCACTCTCAGCTCTTCACCGTCTCGTTTGCCCAGCTTTGCGTTGAAGTCCCGCATAACAACCGTGAAGTGAGTTCTGGAGCTGTGCATGGCTCTGGAAACATCCTCATACACAGCCTCCACCTCATCGTCGGAGTGCCTCGAGGTCGGAGCGTATACCTGTATGACCTTCAACGAATAACGTTGAGTCATTCTTAGTACAAGGCACGCTACCCTGCTCGACACACTCTCGATCTTCACCACGTTGTTTACGAGGGACTTGTGGACGATAAACCCGACACCTCCCTGGGACTGTTGGTCGCCCTCCCGGAAATAGAGCAGGTTCCCGGACTTCAGGGTTATCATGTCCTCGCCCTCTCTACGGACTTCTGATAACCCTATGATTCCCCATCGCAACCTGCTCAATTCTTCCTCCAGTTCCAGTAATCTTTCGTCGGTCCGCAATGTTCGGCAGTTGTATGTTGCCAGGGCCAAAGGTCGTCGTTTTTGGTAGCCGGGTCTCTGCCGGTGATTCACTGAAGCACCCCCTGCCCCACCGTTACCATGGCCGCTACCGGAGCCAGGAATAGCAGGGCCGCCGGGGACTAGGGGTCTGGGCCGATATTGTGGATTCTTTTTTTTAATTTGGGGGGAAAATGCCATAGTCGCCACGCTTGGCAGGCGGGTTGGCGACCGCAGTAATACTTGGTAGTTCGCGGAGGACGCTGCTGCCCATCCCCCGGTTTATCCCTTAGTCGCCTCTTACGACACCCACGAGAAGAGATGGGGTGGTGCTATTCTCGACCGACACCACACGGCAGGGACACCACACGGCAGCATTTGAGTATTTATTTATTTTGTATTTAAGTATTTATTTATATATATAAGTATGTTTATCGTTGTCTAGTACCCATAGTACAAGCCTAGAGCTTAGTTTGGGACTAGGTCAATTTGTGTGAGATTGTCCCGTGATATTTTTGTTAAGATGTTTTATAATTTATTTCTAATTTTAATTTCTGACGATATCAATGTAACTAATAAAATAACTTATAATTTGACATGCTGTGCAATTTATACTGTGACTTTATATTGGGAAATAAAATCTGAATCTGAATCACTAAATACTACAAAATAATTAACTAATTGTTTAATATTCGTCCACATAAACTCGTTAAGTCGTGATTCATTCCAACTGATATTGAACAACGTATTAATTCAACTACGTAATAAACATAGTCCCTACCAGGGTGATTCTCTCAACACAGCGCTGCGTCGATCTTATGGGTGAAGTTTTATTCGGCAAGTTTAAGAAGTCCCTTCGGAGCATGCAAAACACATTTTAGCGCGTGCCTCCTCAGTTAGGGAGTCGAGTTCAGTGTCGTATAAAGCTGCCTAATTGAGAAGGCACGCGATAAAATGTGTTTTGTACGCTCCGACGGGCCTTCTTAAACTTGCCGGATAAAACTTCACCTATAAGATCGATGAGTTAGGCGATTAATATCAATATTGAAAAATGACTAGGTATAAAAATGTTGACGTCTTATATAATGTCGAAAAATAACAAAGACTAGAATTATTTTTGTCGATGTATAAAAATGTCGGCATATAACAATGACCATCTGATTTTTGTCGATGTTTAAAAATGACGATAGTGGGTAGTAGGAGCTCCGCGGTAGCTGAGCTCCGTCGATGTTCTTATTTCAAACCGATTAGACAGTGTCGGCGGAGCCCCGCTCACGCGGAGCTCCTATTTCTGGGTGGTTTGGCCCTCCGGGCCTGCTGGAACGGGGGCTAGGTAGGTTTACCTAGCCCCTGTTTCACCAATCCCCCCTCGTCTTAATTCCATTTCAGCATTATTATAACTCGTCATTTTTCAATAAGACATTAGTCGAATAAACCAAGATCGACGCTGCGCTGTGTTGACAGAATCACCCCCAGATTGAGCATAAGTTTCTTTGTTGTTTTCCTTCTTGCTCGATGACGATGACGACACGTTTATTTCAAGATGTACTTAACTACGAGTACCAAATGGTACTCAAGTGTGGGTGTAAATATGTGTAATAAACGATATTAATAACAACGAACGTGCTAATCGTATCGTTGTATGTTTTTAGTATTTGACGCCGCGTTTACATTCTTTGAATTCTTACCTTCGCTCTTTGCGGCGACGAACTTTCAAGTCATTATTAAAGAAACTAACAAATATGCATCCTACCCACATGAAAACTGAAAACATTACACTCCTTTTTGGGCGGTCGTGTGAAAAGTCTAAACTTTCATATTGAAAAACCATTAACGGCCGAACCCTATATTCAAACCGCGGATAGATAAGGCTTACTTCGGGTAAAAATTTGATATTTGCCCATACAAAATGTGTCAAATTTTAATCCGAAGGCTATTTGTCCGCAGTTTGAATATAGGGTTCGGCCGTAAGACACTAGCCCCCTTAATAATCCATCGCCATCCTAACAATGACAGGTGACAGTTGTCATTTCAGTGTACATGGCGCAGCTTATATGAAACCGTATGATGTATCAGCGCGTAAACTTTGCAATGTATACCGAATTTTCACGTCACGTGTCATTTTCACGACGGTGACGGGCAGAGGTGCTAATTCTTTTATAATTGGCTATCTGCTACCGGTTGATCGAGTGAGCCAAATCATACGAGCTCACTCACTCGACGGTTAAAGCGGGTAAGCTGAGAATACACGCCCTTAAATGTTGTTTTTACTGTATTTATTTAACGTTTTACGCTCTGAGAACTTCTACTCTACGGTAGTACAATAAAACAGGGACGTACTCGTACAGTTTTAACGAAATTTCCTGTTAAATTAAAATGCCACTATAAAGTTTACGTTTTGGAATTGACCCATGCATCTTATCGACCTTATTGCTTTGATGACGTGGAAATGGAATTTAACCTAAGGCCGACTATTCCTATTGAGACATATCTAATCGTTTTACAATTTCAGTGGCACTAAAATGCATTCAACTAACGATATCGCTATCGAAAATAGGATTGACAGAGGCCACATATGCTGCCACGCCCACACAAGAACGGAAAGGGATGGTTTTATGCTCTTCCGCGCGAAGAACGTGAGTATCGAAAATAGGATTGACAGAGGCCACATATGCTGCCACGCCCACACAAGAACGGAAAGGGATGGCTTTATGTGCTTTCGCGCGAAGAACGTGAGTATCGAAAATAGGATTGACAGAGGCCACATATGCTGCCACGCCCACACAAGAACGGAAAGGGATGGCTTTATGTGCTTCCGCGCGAAGAACGCGAGTATCGAAAATAGGATTGACAGAGGCCACATATGCTGCCACGCCCACACAAGAACGGAAAGGGATGGCTTTATGTGCTTCCGGGCGAAGAACGTGAGATGGAGATAGTTTGCGCGCGCCTTGATGGCAGCGTCAAATTCAAATAATTGCTGTTTACGTTAAAACCACAACATTTATTAAAAAATCGTTTACCAGGGCTGGAATTCTACAAGGTAATAACGATATCGTTTTTGACACGTTTAAGAATCGTTTATGTCACAGTCGCCATTATTGTAAATGACATAAGAGTTATCAAAACGTTGACAATACGGAAACAGGTCAAAAATGATATCGTTATAACGCAGTTGAATAGAGGCCCAGGATTAAGAAGTTATAAATACTCAACTATTGAATCAAACGTCATCGTTATAAATCGTAGGGTTTCAAAGATTCAACTATAAACACGCATAAAAGGTGTAATGTTCGAAAAACAAAACTATCGAGGATATTGTTTCTAATCGTGTTTTCACGTTAAACAGTCTCCAGGAAATATGATCAACTTTAATAGATTACAGCACAAATGTCAATATCGTGACTTCTATGAACTATAATCAACGACCAAGATTGGTTTACAATGTGAACTGAATGACATCAGAGTTATAAATCAAAGGTACCTCTCTAGGTATTTGTTTTTCAATCAATGTGAATCATCTTGAGTTATGGGTAAGGTAAGGTTGTGTCAAGTCAATAGCCGTGCTAACATGACTAAAGGGGATGTAGTATTACCACAGAACATTATGATAGTGCTACATAGGTCCAACAGTAACTAAATCTTTCATATTATTACAATTAGTTAATTAGTGTCATTGTGAATTTGTTTATCTTTGTGATATCAGTTGCAATGTTAACTTGTTTGTTAGCGATACAATGCGTGCTAATTTTTTTATACAAATAAGTATATGAAATTATAATCACTGAATTATTTTAAGGGTTAAAATAATAAGCTATACTAGGTACCTAATATCGATTTATTTGATTTCAGGGGTGCACTGTTTTGGGTCTCTAAAATTATAGATCATAGGTAGGTGCAATACAATACCTAATACACACAAAAAAAAACACGGAAAGTACATCTTAATTATACACCAGGTACACATCATTATGGTATCAATTATGGGTCGACTCTTTATCCTTGTTGTACAGGTACCAAACTGCAATAAATATACGCTATTTATTTATTAATGATTCCACAAGCAGTTTGGAATTTTCAACGTAAACCGATGAAAAAAATATCCAGCAAGGCACTCAAGATAAACATAATTCGCAGAAAGATTACAACGAATGTGCATGTACTCTATGTGTATATGTGTGTACGTGTGTCTGGATGTGTATGTGGTATCTATATTTATAGGTTACTTAAGATGCAGCCTATTTTTAAGAAAAAACTGGTTAGTTCATGAATAATTGAGGAAATTTATACATGATGATCGTGTAATAATTTTCGAATTGAGTTGAATGTGTTTTTAAACTAGAAATCGGACTCCATCGTTTCAAGTTGCATGCATCTTCATAGATTGAAAACATTATTATTTTATCGCTAAGTTATTAGACATTTATTGCAAAATATGGAGATAAATACATTATATGTGTTTTATGACACTATCTGCGTAATTTGCCCCACGTGTTATGTCTAGACAAAGAGAATCAGACGGGAATATTCGTTGTCATCTTAATTCACGCACAAGTTATCAGTTATCAGACACGAGAAACCTTCGCAGTTTGACTCACGCCTTATTTTATAGCTTTATCACATTAAGGAGAACAGATTCAATCCCGCATATTAAAGTAAAACTATTCAACAAGGATGCCAATTCTGCGTTTGAGCCAGCATCTAGTGTTTTACAAAGAATGTAAATCACATGGGATCCCATGTTAAGCCACGTGATTCAGTTACAACGGTTGACAGGAGAAAACAGCAATTCAGGGACACGCGACGCGTTTCATGTTTTATAGCGTTTCAATGATCCAAGCAGTTAGAACAAAGCAGATATGTATCGTGACATTATACTCGACACGGCCTTGGCATCGGTCAGCTCCAATTAACTAGTAGCTACTAACTTATTCATCTGATGAAGTTCACTTAATTTTTACCCGACTGCCGTAAGGAGGGTAATGTTTTGTACATAATACCTGTGTTTCTTTACATCAGCGTTGTCTAATGAAAAATGACTCCAATGACGAGTGTTAACCGCACTCAGAGTCAATTAACGACGTTTTAGTAGTTCCGTAGGTAGCGGCTATTTTTCAATGAGTTTGAAAAATGTACAAGTTACCCAATCATATATTTATTTATACGAGCCTGTTTCTCACTAGAAGCGGTTACTTAACCGCTGTAACTGTTACTGCTACGGTTACAGGTACAGCTCGCTAGTATACACAGCTCATACAGCTATACATGTCTGCCAGTCCTCGCTATCAAAATGCTTGTACGTAACACTACACCAACTTAAGAATTGTAACTAAATAAAAAAGTACATTTTGACAACGTGTAATGCCAAATTAACTTTTTGCTGCGTCATTTGATTACTAGATACTGGCGGTAATTTTTAATTATACAAAAAATATACTTAACAAGTTATTAGTTTGTCAAGTTTCGTAGAAAAGGTAAAAAACCGAAAGAGGCAGGTTTAGGTTTAGTCAACAAGGAATCCTATAGTTTCGCCATGCCCGTGTCCATCTCTCCGTTTGTCCGCAGGTTTACTCAGAGACTCGTGTTACAAAGCTGGCATGCTGGCAAGGAGATGGCACACGAGCACTCAGGTCACCTGATGGTTAGAGGAATCTGAGACCCATAGACATTTGAATTCTCATTATCTCAATATAATCCTAATCCCTCAAATGCGTTGCCAACCCTGAGGACAAAGAGGGAATGCCTCTATGCTAGTCATTTCACCGGTTGTATTATCTCCACATCGGAACACAGCAATGTGAAATCTGCTGCTTGGCGGTAGGTTAATAAATAAGATGGTGGTAGCAATCCGGACGGACCCTGCACGAGGTCCTACAACAACTAAAAACCAGGTACCTAAAACATGTTTTTCGTAGGTATGTAATGTTTCAGATAGAAAGATTATTCCTACAAAAAAAAGGTTTGCAAAGGTTCAAACGTTCTGTGTATCGTCTAAGTAATTGAATATCAGTTGCATTATTATTAGATTATGCATCAACGTGCAGTATTTCATAACATATTGTAAACAAACTAAGCCTGCACCTTGGACTTAGACCATTAATGCTAATCAGTCAATACAATAAATTAAGATGTAAATTCACACGCATTTTCTTTTTGCAGACGTTCTCGGATGCATTCATCAGTACTTGTTTAAATTTACACACGTATTATTTCTCGCACGCTTGCAAGCTTAGCAAGTTATTTTTCCCGAAGAAAAAAACATTTTGTATTGTTTATTTTCATTGTTGAACAGTTTCCTTGTCAGTAACGGCGGCCGAATAAAAACAATAGGTTTTGCTGGAGTTAAATTTGTATGATTATTTGTGACAGCTACGCGATTTAGGCATCGCTTAACAATTAAGAGCAAAGGTAATTAACTTTATTTCCTTGCAATTTCAAATTCCCACTATAGAAAATCTCCCTGTTTGTTAATACAAGGTTAAATATAAAAAAAATCCATAACTAAATAAGTAGCTAATTTACCAACCTACAACGCGCAGCTTAAAGCTGTAATTAAGTCTGAATTTTACGGTTGCTATACATTCAAGGTTTTAACGGAGTGCCTAGACGTTCGGAAATTTAGCTTTCGAGGAACAGTATAGTGGATTCTTCTTCTTTCTTTTAAATTTAAGAGCTGATCTTGTCGGTGGACTATATGGAAGCGAGGAGAGGACCCTAATACAGAGGGACAAAGAGAAGCTGGAGAAGGATGGAAGGCATTAGTTGGACGGAAATGGTATCAAATCAAGAAGTATTGGCGAGGGTAAAGGAGATGAGAAGGATATTGGAGAGTATGGAGAACAGAAGACGAGGGATGTTTGGCCATTTATTGCAGCACGAGATGTTTATCAATATTATTTTACAGGGAAAGAGAAGGAACGAAAGGCAGAGGAAGACCGAGAAGAAGCTTCATGGACAAAATTAAGGAGAAGGTGTATGTTGTGTCGTATAGAGAGGTGAAGGAACTGGCAGAGAAAAGAGAAGATTGAAAATTACTCCACCGACAAGAGCAGGGCTCTATAGTGGATTAATGCATGAAATAGTAGACAATTATATCATATCATAAGACACGTTAGCCCAGTTGGCAGTGACCCTGCTTACGAAGCTAGTGGTCCCGGGTTCAAATCCAGGTTAGGGCAGATATTTGTTTATTGAGCGCGTATTTGTCCATGTTTTGGATGTTTTCTTTGTATTTAAGTATGTATTTCTCTATAAAAGCATGTTTATCATTATCTAGTACCTACCCACAGCACAAGCCTAGAGCCTTAGTTTGGAACTAGGTTAATTTGTATGTCATTGTCCCCTGATACTTTATAAATTTATTTAATACCCCTACATTAGTTTTGGTTCTTGAACAATTTTTATGCGTGTAATGGGCGGTATTCTCACACAGATGCACTTAGTCCGAAACTAAGCTTTAGCCTTTTGCTTTGAGCACTACATAGACAAATAAGATAATAGACAAAAGTTTGCCATTGTAAAGCCTGACAAGATTCTATTTGGCCCTATTTCAATACACATTTGTATTATACAACTTTTATTTCTGTAAGTAATTATATTATTTTTGTAATATAATTGTTTTAGTACAATAGTTTTTTATTACAATAAAACGTTTGACATATTGAAATGCTCGAAGAATTACAAACTTGTTACATATTTAATTGTTCAGTCGACTCCGGACTCGTGATCGATGCAGGTACAACATTTCACGGCAGTCACACACCTATTTAATCGATCGCCGTGTTTGTTCACATGAAAATGCAGCATTGCTGACCTAAATCTTCCATTGTAATTATATTTATATCATCAACAAAAACTTAGGAGCGATATTACGCCAGGCTTGGATCTCGTCCTGGTTCTATTAAAAGAGTATCATCATAAAAATAATTAAGAAACAAAGTACAATTAGCATGAAAAGTTCGTGTCTTCTGCCAAGTATTTATGTAGCGTATTTTGATTTGATTGGACTTTGGCATTGAGTTCAATTTTGCTTGCGATGCATTGGTAGTTTTGGTGCAAAGGTCGGCATGAGGTAGTTGCGTGCACGCACGTTTTGTTGGGACATGTGGTTAAGGTCCAACGTACAAGTCATGAAATACTTACCTACCTAATATAGATTGTGAAGCAATAAATCGATACCGTAGTATACGTTGTTGACTGACGTTAAAACTTAATCAAGACAAGTGTAATTTATAACAAGGAAGTACCTAATCTATGCGGAAGGAAATCAACGGCTGCGCGGTTTGTCGGAAGAAAAGACGCTAACACAACCAAACAGATAATCACGCAGTAATCTGAAGCTGGTTTAGACGTTTAATTGAAGAAAATTGAAAATGAAGATTAACAAAGACAATACGCAAATCTTGTTTGATAGTGACATTGAAATGAAGACTAGAAAGAAATCTTTTGTTATAAAAACTTGTTTTGTTCTTATTTTTTGTCCGCAAAGACTCGTAGTTAAGGCTGACACAATTGATGTCCCACATTCTCGTACCGGGTAAAACCACGCTGGTAAAAACATAAAGAAATAGGTAGCTTCGTCAAAGTCGTTATAATGTAGCAGCGCACTCAACACGTACTATTATGCAATATCGAATTACGACTACCTACACGAAAACATAATAAAGCACAGAAATACGTTTTGCCTCTAGACGATGTGCGTGTTAGATTTAGAACTAGCTGTACGGCTAGCATTTACACCCGTATTTAATGACAAGAATTACTTGAGTACCTAAGTCATACTAAAATCGTTTCTTAAGTCATTACTTTTGCTTGCGTTGGTGGTAGGACCCTGTGCTGGGTCCGTCCGAATCGCTACCACCATCTTATCCATTAACAAGAAAATACAACTTGTGCTATTGTTTTTTCTTATGATAAGAGAAGGCACACGAGCACTCAGGCCACCTGACGGAGACCCATAGACGTTTGAATTCTCAAGACTGCAATCCTAAGACCTCAAATCCGTTTCCAACCCTGAGGACCAAGACAAAATGCCTCTATGCTAGTAATTACACCGGTTGTCTTAACCCCACACCGTAACACAACAAAGTGAACACTGTTACTTGACCCTGCACAGGGTCCTACGTCCTGCCACCACTTAAGGTTACACCAGACTGGTGTATACAATAGTGCAATTGCAATATAAAAATACATATCGTTGCTTCCCAACAACACAAAGCGAAATAGGTTAATTTTGAGTTATTGATACAGATCGATTTAAAATAATATTTAATAAGCACCGATATGGTAGGTAGGTACCTAAATTCCTTTACCAGATAGGGCTGGCAAAATCCCTCATCATAATTGCCTAAATAGCGACGCATATAACACGTTAAGTAATGTGTGAACTACGATTATGTATTGTTTGCTTATGTAATTGGAGAACCGGCTCGTTAACATAGCCTAAAAAAAAACCTTGTCAATTCGGATGCGTGACCTTCAACGCCAAATCTTTAGCTACGAGTTTTAATCCGCGAGATGTGGCTTAAATTTTAAAGATTATTAGTGTTTCTGCTGCGCCAGTATCATCTATACTCACTCAGGTAACTAGTATTAGTACCTAAAGAGGTTTGGTTTGTGAGTTTGTAAGGTTGCAGGAAGTAGTTAATCCCTGGATCTACAGAACCGATAGATAAAATTTAGTATGGAGTTAGTTTAAATCCCGAGGAAGGTCATAAACGACTTCTACGTAGACAGAGTCGCGGGAAATAGCTAGTAGGTTAAAAAAATACTAAAGTCCAGACTCCAGAAGCACTTTATACATAGATGGGTACTGTATTTAAATATTAATTACTTAATCAAGAAAAAGATCTTGCCACCAAACAAATACCTAGGTACAACTTGACATTCGTGCTCCAAGGTAGACAATAATTATCAGAATTATCAATTTAAAATTACTTAACCTAATTAGTCGGTAGATATGTTTAGTTTCTAGATTAGGAAACCCAAAGTCACTGAAATGGTTCATCACAAATTTGGAACAAGTAATTTAGTCAATGTTACGTAACATTCATATTATAGTAGATTATACACCGAGGGGATAAAGCACAGTTTTATGTCACGGGCGCGATATTGAATCCTGAACGTAACGAAGGACTCCAGATTTAACTCCCGAGCGCAGCGAGGGTGTTACGAGTTAATTCCCGAGCGAAGCGAGGGAATTAAGAAGAGTCCTGAGCGCAGTGAGGGGTTCAAGCGCGCCCAAGACGAAAACAGCTTTATCCCCGAGGAGTGTACTCTACTTTTCTCACCTTTTGCGAGACAATAAAAAAGCGAGTCTACTAAAAACAGCGTTTTATTATAGTAAATTAAAATTAAAAGTGAAAATTGATATTTGAGACATTAGTCCAGTTGTGGAAAGACAAAGTTATATTATTATTTGGTACGTTTATCGAAGTTGAGGTAGAGTTTATCTGAGTATTGTTCACAGCTTCAGAAACTTGCGTCTGAGGGTCGTTTTGTACTGTAGGTTGGAGAAGATGGTCCTTGAGGCAGTGGGCTTGATGTGATGTATTTTGAGGTGGATGACTGTGGTGGCAAAGGTGTCCAAGGATCATCATTATTAGACGAAGTTTTTAGATTTATGTTTTCACCAATACGACAGCTTATTCTATTCTTGTTCTGTATAGAATTTTCTATGTAGCCCTCCGCTAATGCATCGGATTTCCAGCCACCGTGTCGTTTTATGTGGGCCATGTCTGCACCTGAATCTGCCAACAGACTTGCCGATGTTCTACGAAAAGAATGGCCCGTGTAAAGCCCGGGATTTTGCAATTTCAAGTATTTTGCAATTTCTTTTGGCATGGCGCTAATTTTATTTTTGCCAATAACTTGTCTGGTGCATTTGCCATTGCTGTAACCTACAAAAAATCAGTTGGTGTTTATGTTTTAGGGGCGTAGATCTTGGTACTTTTTGACAATTCTTGCATACTCTTCACGAACTATGAATGACCGTTCTCTATTTGTTTTGGTATCAGGCAAGTTTACCAGCAACAACTCTGAATGCTTTTCGATATCATTGACTTTTATGTTTACGAGTTCATTTCCCCGACAAGCGCCATTCACTCCAAAAATCAACGCCACCTTTAACAAAAAATAGGAATGTAAATTAACAAAAAATCTTGAGGCAAAATAATTGGGTAGTCTTAAAATGTATTTTTTTAATTTTTGGCATAAAATAAGCCTTTTATTTATTACTAGCTAGTATAAGCTATCTCCATTTTAAATTTCATCCAAATCCATCCAGCCGTTTTTGCGGGAAGAGGTAACAAACATACACACTCACCTCACACACAAAACTTTCGCATTTATAATATTAGTGTGATACATAGCACTTAATTGACGCAATTGTAGGTACTAGAAATTCAATCAATAAGTAGGTGGTATTCATTCATACTCACTTTTATGGCAAGATAGCTGTGGTCGGGAGCTTCATTTAGAAAAGTTTCCACATTTTGAGTTGTAAATACTTTTGACTTCTTTGATTGATGACCATCCGATTTCCTTTTTAAAAGTGCCAATAACTTGGTATATGTATTAATCTGGATGTCGTGTTTAATGCTTATTGTCGACCTGAGCATAGAATAGATGCACCACAGGCTTTTTGACTTCTTTGTGGATGATAAGTGCTGGAAATAGACCAGAAGCACTGATTCAGACACTGACTTTGCACCTTTTCCAGTTTTCCATATGTCGAAATCGTTGTAGGCTTTCAGGTATTTTTCCTTTGACTTCTCTGGGAGTAGATTATGAACAATGCCTAAGGCATCTAATTTAATGGACTCCGGAGTTCAATCACTTTCGTCACTCGACATTTTAACAGATGTTTTCTTTATTTTTGATATATTTATTTAAAACTTTGCAGTTATCACCAATGTATTTTATTGCAGCGTCTTACAATACTCGCGGCTTTTGTTTAATTTCAAATGTGTTCCATTCAGCTTGCCGTGGCCAGCTCGATTTTAGAAAATGTTCGATTTTCAAAATTAAATTAGGTTCGACGCGGCGGTGGCGGCGGCGCCGCGCCCGGCCTTCGAGTATTAGTTGATCTTTTATTACGAAATTAGACTTTAGGGCCATTGTAATAAGAACTATGAAAAGTGAAAATATTACAACCCAGCGAGTTATAATGACTATAATGAGATTCAGTACAACATTACACCCCGGCTAAAGCCAAGGGCTTTAATGAGTTGGTTTGCGTAAGGTTTGCATGATATGTAATTTAGCATTGTCGAGCAGGTGGTGTGAAAATATATTTACCTTGTGATTCCTTCAGAAACAGAAACTAATTTGTCTAATTGTTTTACGTTCCTTTACAAATAATGATAGGTGTATTTTAAAAATTATCGTATCAACTAACTTAACCTCAAAATTATCTACAATTATTTGTCGTCTACAATAGATAGAATAAGATTACGTAGGTACTTTATACTATAGCATACAATTTGTTTACAATAAAGCACTTGTACGCATTGCCTAAAATACAATACTACATGTTCATGTAGGTTAGGGTAGTACTGAACTAACTATATTTCTGTTCCAAATTGACTACGGGATTGTACATGTAAATACTTAAAATTGTTATATCATATATGAATAGGTTAATGGATAACGTTGTTAAATAAACGACCTATATAAATATTTAAAAATCTAATCTAAAAATATACGTACGTAGAGGTACCTACGTTACCAAAACGACAATGGTTATAATATAATCTTATCTCAAGTGATTAAAGCATATATATGCTCGTAAACTTTTACGATTTATTGGTAAAGCTTAAATAATGTAGTTTTACTATCGCTAACGCGGAGCGTTGTTAATCTTATATATGAGAAATACCTATGATGGTTTCCATAAATACAAGTCACGGCGTCTTAGCAGTTTTCACGGCTTCTTGGTAAAGTGAAGGCACATGAGCACTCAGGCCACCTGATTGTAAAATGAATCTGAGACCCATAGACATTTGAATTCTCAAGACTATAATCTTAAGACTGCAATCCTAAGACCTCAAAATGCGTTGCCAACCCTGAGTATTATTATGAAATGCCTCTAAGTTACGTTTTCTGGATAATTAAGACACTTTTTTCTCCTTCATACATATATGTTCCTAATTGTTCATTGTGGATTGATTTTTAATGAGGATTGAATAGGCTTCAAAAACCTTTTACAAAACTGGGTACGTCTCATTCGATTCTGTAAAAAAAGGGTCCTAGAATTTAAATTGTCGGTTCGTTAACACGGACCTAATGCGCAACCGCAACCTCTAAGGGTAGGTACGTGATCACCGAAGCTGTACGAGGAAGTTCAGCATTGAGCGAGGAAATTCCACCAGGTCAACAGCATAGCTCCGGATTTGGAACGCTATTAAAATTAGTGAATTCTAATTATTGATGGATTTTTCGCGCACGGCATAACTGCCTCGTTAACTACCTGGCATAGGTACCCATATCGATTCACGGTCCCTATCTTCACGGATAAGGTGCCAACCTTGGTGATTAAAATAACTGAATGTCGAGATTCTTGTGGCATTCCTGAAGACCCAGGCTGTATGTAGACCCAGCCTTGTAAAATCGCCCGTGCGGCCCGCTCGCAAAATATAATACAATATTCATTGTCTTTATCCAAACAAGCCACTGCAGAAATTAAATATTTTTAAACCCAGTCACCCACAAACAAGGACTTCGCAGAATTTGTCCAGTATGTTGAACATATGATTTTCAATCCCTTAGTCAAAACAGACTATTCTTATCCTATGAAAACTAAAACAATCGGCATAACAAGAATTGTACCTGTGCGTAGGGAAAAGAGTAAACCAATGATTTAGTTATAATACTATGATACCTAATCTTATAGATTGGAATTTATAACTTTTCCAACTTATCCTGTGCGTATAACTATTTAATAATTTTTTGAAGGTTTACATACCTACCTACCGGCTGTAATTATAATAACATAGTTAAATTTTTGATAGGAAGTGGAAGAAGGTAAGGGCTAGTAGGTATTTGTGTGATGGATGAGCAACAATATATAATACTAGGTGTTTCCCGCGACTCTGTCCGCGTAGAAGTCGTGTATCGCTATTTCCTCAGGAAACATCCAATTTTTAGAGATAAAATCTCCATACTAAATTCCATCAAAATGTGTTCTGTAGATCCAGAGATTACCTCCCTAACCTCACAAAGTCATAAACTACCTCTTTATAATATTATAGTATAGACTCGTACCTATGTACTTAAATCATTGCCAAAAATAAGGGGTCCCTTTAAATCTATATTCATGTCAACCGGTATTTTTGATCGGCATTGTAGTTATAGGCATAACAACATCAACTAACTGAACTGTTGATCGGACAGTACGCAGCTATTCTAAATATTACGAGTACCTGAGCTCTGTGTCGTGTAACGCAGAAGTTGACAAAAACACTAACGCATTCATAAACATCTCCTAAATGATTCATGCCAATCTACCTTTTTTAGACCCGTCTAATATCTAAAGGAGCGTCCTCACAGAGAGCATTCGCGTTAAACGAGCAATCTGCGTCGAATATTTCAAATGGTGCGGACCAAATTAACGCTCGGCTCAACGTCGACGCGACTCGAATACTACACGCGAATGCTCTCAGTGGGGACGCTCCTTAACATGGTTTATCAGAAAAACAATTAAAAGCTAAAGGTATAGATAGGTGCATGCTAAGTATTAAGGTAAACTTTAAAGAGATACATAAATCAATTAATAAACAATCCTTGAAAGAGATTCCTGAAATGAAGGGATAAGTTCGAATTTGTTTATTTTGTTTTCTGTCTATTTCGCTGTTTGTACAATAAATGCAACTGTATTTTTTCGGAGAAGCGCTATCATAAACGCACTCATGCTCTGATAAAGGAATCCCAAAGAGTCAAAAACATGTCATTTATTATTAAACACTCATTCAGTTAAGATCGTCCCATGATTTTTCAGAATTGGGTTGCCCAAAATTTAATGATGTATGGTGATTCAAAACCATTTCGAGGATAAGGGGTGTAGACCAATTCCCGCTGTTGTCAGATTATTCTACAAAATAAGAATTAGATAGTTATTTTTAATTTATCATTTGACATTATTTGCCCTCTAATGTAGTGACGTTACGATCTTGATTGGTAAGTTGTATCTAATCTGTGATCAACCATAGTACTGCATATAATATGAGTCCGAAATGCAGTAATATGCAAATAAAGTATATCGAATTTTGTGTTATTATTTTTTGTTTTATTTTAACGCTTATAAAAATCAAGATAATTTTTAAATATATAATTATAAACATGACAATGTAAAGCTCTTAAAGAGCTTACATTGTCGTCATTTCGTTTTGGACCCTCCGCCCGTAGGCTAGTCTGTGAGTGGGACATGACTTGACACTTGACGTGATCTGACAAAAACGCACAGTGGTGCAAGGCAAAAAAACAATCAATAACGTTTACTCAAACGAATTCAATAGTTTTAAAGCATGTCTCAAAGTAAGCAATTTTGTAGTAACGTCATATCTAAATATATTTTTTTTTTTTTTTTTTTTCATTTATTTAGGAAAACAAACAGCCACATCAATAAAGCATACTAATGCGTTTAACAATAATATGTTAGTAAAAGTGTGACCAACATCGTTTACCACAAATTAACAAAGGTAGATTTAGGAGCGTATTGAGCGTTTACGATGTTTAATTTTATACAATACGATGCATGTAAGACGTAAACGCACACACACAGACACACACAAACACACACACACACACACACACACACACACACACACACACACACACACACACACACACACACACACAAAAATACACATTCACACGTACACAGTAACAGTTGAGTAGGAATATAATTATTTGAAATGCTATTATTATTATATTATAATTGTCTACAAGTCTTCGTAAAGGAGCGCGCTCGACGGCGTTAGTGCGACAGCGATCCGTCACGAATAGTCGGTGAGGACGCACACTGCGTTGTCTATTTTTGGGTATTTTATAGCACAGCATATTGCTTAGTTCTATACATTCGAACTGGCCGTTGCAGAGTCCGTACAGCACCATTGCTTGCAGTAACAAGCGCCTGGAGCTAAGTTCTAAGAGATTATACTCAACCAGGAGCTGACGATACGGCAAGCGGTTGTGAAAACATCTGTATTGCATGGTACGAATAAACTTTTTCTGAACACACTCGAGAGCATCTGAGTATTTTTTGTAATAGGGGTTCCAGATGGTAACAGCATATTCCAGCTGAGAGCGGATTAGAGTTTTATAAAGATACAGGAATGTGTTAGGGAGCTTAAACTCGGACGTAGATCGCATGACAAGACCATACATTCTATATGCATTACGAATAATATTATCTATATGTATATCCAAGTGAAGTTTGGAGTCCAGCGTTACACCGAGATCTTTTGCATCTAATGCAGAGTAACAAAGGGTATATGAATAGCTTAAGGATATTCTTTTCTTAGTGAATTTGATAATTTTACATTTGTCTAGATTAAGTTTAAGTTTATTAATATTACAATAAGATGTAAAACGATCCAAATCCCTTTGAATTTGAATGCAGTCACTAATGTCACCGAATGGTGTGGTAAATTTTAAGATCATCGGCGTAAAGCAAAATATTGCAAAAGTTGAAACAATGATTAATGTCGTTGATAAATAGTATAAATAGTAAGGGTCCCAGGATAGAGCCCTGTGGGACTCCAGAGGCAACAACAAAGGCACAAGACTCAAAACCATTTATTACAACCTTTTGTGTCCGTTTTGTTATGTATGATTTTAGCCATCTCCAAAGATTACCTCTAATGCCATTGTATGCAATTTTATCAAGCAATATCCTGTGATCTACCCTATCGAATGCCTTACGAAAATCTGTATAAATACTGTCAACTTGTTTATTGTTATCCATATTCTTAAATAAGTAAGTGGTGTAAGTAAGTAGATTAGTGATAGTCGATCGATGTCGAACAAATCCATGTTGCTGTGGTATTATGATGTTATGTTAACTTGGATAGATTTGACTATGTATCAGTTTTTCAAAAACCTTCGACAGGACAGACAAAATAGATATAGGTCTGTAGTTTTCAACCTTTTTCTTCGAACCCCCCTTACGGACCGGGACAATATTAGCACATTTCCAAATATCTGGACAAACTCCTTCCCTCAAACATTTATTATAAAGAATTGTCAAGGGAGCGGTGATACTCTCTATGGTATTACTTATAAAAAGCGGTGGAATGTTATCAGGCCCAGGTCCTTTAGTCAGATCAAGCTTGCGTAATTCCTGTTTGATGTTGTTTTCAAGTAACACAATATTGTGAATATGGGTATCAAAGCTCGATGAACTTTCAGCTATATCATAATCAACCGGTACTGTAGAGGGTTCGTAAACTGATTGAAAAAAAGTTGAAAACATATTGCACACATCCTCTGGATCATTAGCGGTAGAATCTCGATAAGAGACAACGTCCGGTATTACTGAGGATTGGTTTCGATTAGAAATATATGACCAAAAGTACTTAACGTTGTCTTGTATACTAGATTCCACCTTCTTAATATATATTTTGTAACAGGTAGCTGATTCAGTTTTAAAACGTTCACGTATAAAGAAAAACACTCATAGTCTGATATATTTTGATATTTCTTCCATTTGATCCATGCACGATTTTTATTTTTGAATATATGTATTAGAGCGGAAGAGAACCAAATAGGAAACCGGGAGGAATTTTGTTTTTTGACTGGAACATGGTTTTTGATAATAGTGTAAATATTCTCGTAGAACAGAGAGACAGCAGACTCCGCTGATGTACTAGTAGGACTTAAAATATCATGCCAAGGAATTTTAGATATGGTATTATTAATAGTAGGATAGTCGGCTCTGATGAAATAGTATTTCCCCTATTTAAAACTTTAAATAATATACTTATTTAAATGCAAAAACCTCGAAATTAGTGTCTTCAATTATTCCATTCTATAAAATAAGGAATTTATATTTTTGTGATATCCCAATTGTGGTCAAAGTAACAAAATATTCAAATAAATATAGAGAATACCTTCGGCCATTACTGTCAAGGTCACATAAATAAGAAATATCATAACATTGACAATACGATAGCATGTCAAAAGCAATATTGTTTCACCGCGTAGAATAGAACCCCTGGAGTGGAGCAAAAACGCAATAAAATTGTTGTCTGATTTTTCCGTTACGTTGTCATGACGTTTTTATGATACATAAATCTAGTATTTACGTGTGACAACCTTAACCACAGAGACGCGTCTAGATCACCCTTAACCGTGATGGTAAGAAAAGACAACGATATCAGATAGCCATTATACCTAGAAACTTAACGTTTCTAATATCGCTTTGACAATCCCGAATATATCTCCATTAACAAATCTACAATTGAACAGTTTTATTTATAAACATGGCAAGACATTCGTTGATAGTCACAGCACGAACTGAGTTCTGATTTACAAAATAATGGGCATTGCCGCGTGCCACCAAAACAAACTAAAACGGTCGCCCACGTGACTAAGCCATTTACGGTAGGTCTATTATATATCTATACTAGCGGCCCGCCAGCGGCTTCGCCCCGCTGCAGATTTATGACTTTCCCGGTGGATTTTTCAATTATTTTCGCATCTTTTAAACCTTCCCTGGACTATGACAAACATTTTAAAACCAAAATCAGCCAAATCGGCCCAGCCGTTCTCGAGCTTTAGCGAGACAAACGATCCGCAATTGATTTTTATATAATTATCTCGCTTCGCTCCGGATTAAAGTATTATACATATAAACCTTCCTCTTCAATCACTCTATCTATAAATAAAAAAGCGCATCAAAATCCGTTGCGTAGTTTTAAAGATTTAAGCATACGTAGGGATATAAGGACAGAAAAAGCGACTTTGTTTTATACTATGTAGTGATGTAGATTTTAGTAGCCATAGCCTGTCTACCACTATCACTCTCGCTCTTGCAGTATATAATTGTTTTTTTTTTATTATAAGGTGAAGGCACACGAGCATTCAGGCCACCCGATAGTGGAATCTGAGACCCATAGACATTTGAATTCTCAAGACTATAATCTTTAGACTGCAATCCTAAGTCCTCAAATGCGTTGCCAACTCTGAGGACTAAGTTGAAATGCCTCTATGCTAGTAATTTCACCGATTGTCTTATCCCCACACCGGAACACAACAATGCTAACACTTGCTTGGCGGGTGGTTAATGGATAAGATGGTGGTAGCGATTCAGACTCAGTTAATGACAATTAAGTTGATCCTTAGCGAGTAACTGAAAACGTTGAGCGATTTAGTGCCTTGTCATAACAAACTTCAAACTGAACACGATGACGTGAACGATTTAGCCAATGACATTTGCAACGACAGGGTTGTAAGTAGGCTCAATATTTTCACAGGGTGACTGTACTTAAACAGTCTATTAAATCCTAATTACTGTTACCTATGTATTTTATACTATGTAACTATTAAAATAATGTAATAACTTACTATCAAACCAAGTAGGTACCTATGCTTTTACATATTTCGTCTTTCAATTGTGTTTGTGAAATTCTAAATCCATTGTCTCTTCTGATTTGTCCTATCACAGTCTAGGCCGGTATTCCGCCTTAGCCCATCTTGCTTCCACATCATAAACAAGTTGGTGACGTTATATTAACTCTTATTACCGTCAAGTAAGTACCTAGAAAGTGGAATAAAGACCAAACAACGCCCGTAAAGCGCCAGTAAAATATAAGAAACGTCATGATTTCAAAAGAAAAACTATGTTTAATAAAAAAGAGGTTGGTACCCTGCTATATCTCACGTGATGTACCTACTTACTTACTTCCATTAAATGAATGTTACTGTACTACAAGATAAGGACAAAACGTCCACTTATTAGTAAACGTGCAAATAAAAGAGAAACCTTATCGTTATAAGTTATAACTTTATAATGTAGACGAGCACTGTAAGCAAGCGATAGGATTATTTATAGCTAATTAACTTTAACCAAGGTACTATTTAATCGCTATTTCGTAGTTACAAAACATTTCACAACAAAAAACATTGGAAAATAATTGCTAAAATATTCATAAAATAGAGGACAAATTCATCATTTGAATCACACAGATAAAATAATACTGTGTATAGACGGAGTTAACACTTACTTTTCCTTAAAAAAGTCCGATATTTGGCTCATCTTCCACAATATTTGGAGAAGGAGCATCAGAACCGTGTGGTTAATCCAGGAGTATAACTTATGGCAGCTATCCATGGCGCCTGCCTCCCGCAGCGCTCCCACAAGAACTTAGATAACGAAAACTCACTCATCCGTCACTCTATTTAAAAGTTTAATTTAAAAAAATACACTTCAAGCTGCGAACGCGCGTTCAAATTCGAAAAATATTCAAATTTTCAAATGTGGAATTGTTGGGGGAAGGGGCTTGGGACGTGAGCGTTTGTAGTGAAATTGAACTACCGAATGCCGGCTTATCAGAGGATATCGAGGAGGTTTGACCGCGCTCGAGCACGAGTGCACGCGAACTGGGCCCGCACAGCCGTGAGTGCTACCGCGCGGTGACGAAAGATGACTCAGTTACTGTTGTATCGGCGGACGGGTGTTTCGTATCTTGTGGCGGTTGACGGGAATGCGACCGCGACACAACACAACTACTCTACGCCACGATCAAGTTTTTTTAGGTTGACAAATCGATCCGTTGGTCATAAGTCATAATGAATGCAGCTTTGTTACATGTTGGAAAATAAACCAGCATCGCAAGAATGGCTGGGTTTAATTTTAACTTTGTTCCTTGTATATTAGTTACCTAGTTATGCTTACATAGTATACAAAATTATAGTATAGTACTAATTATAGCCAAGAACAAAAGTATTACTGCACCTCGTGTTTGTACTCGAGGTGCACGAGGTCCAATGCTTTTTGTTGTGCAAGCAATTTCTTAAAATGGCAATTGACTGAAAAACATAAATTTATACATATGCATATACTTTAACACAGTCTTCGTTTATTTATGCTGTTTACAGACCGCTTTTGCAAGAAAAAATCAGTAGAACAATTTGCATTCAGTAAACGGCTACAGAAATCTTAAAAGGAAATTGAATTAACATAGGCATGCATCAATGTTGTACGATATTTTTTATTTATTTTTTGCAGTCATTAGCATTACTATTACAAGCGGACTGTCTGTCCAGGACTGTTGGCAAGAAACTTGATCCCAAACCTCGTAAATTAAGTTACTAGAAGCTTTTTAGTATTATTTGACCTAGGGAGCCAGCAGGTCATCTGATGGAACAGATAACCACCGCCTTTGGACACCCGCTACACAAAGAGAGAGTTTCAAATATTAAGTAAAGTACCTTTGCTATATTCCTAGTTCCTACCCACTATTTAATCTGATATTAAATAATCGTTTACTAGTTTATGAAAGCTTTCAATTAAACTCTCAGTGGTTAGCGGAAACATCTATTTCCGTTGAGTTAAAAATATGCCAAACATCTTTGTGCCTAACGTTTTAGTATACGGACGAGTTATTCGAGCAGTATTCTCGATTTTACCAGCAAATAGATTTAAAATTTAACTTGGTTTTAGAAGAACCAGGTATCAAGCCTTTGTTATATATACTATTTATGCCATATTTTAGGCCGAAACAAAACGTTATTGTAAATAGATGAATAAAAAATAATTCGCATACAAAACTGTACTAACCGTGAAGTTTTCTTATAATAACAGTATTAGAGGAGCAATTTAAAACAGACACTTATGATGGACTCTAATTAGCGGCTAATTACGTCAGCGCCAGTTGACGACAACGAGTTTCTTTGAATTCTTAATAACTTTGCTACTACATAGGTAACTAGTGTCAATTTTCAAACAATAAGGTCTACTTTCAATGTCTTCCTATAAATAACCTATGCTGTCTTCTCCTAGACCTCGGGTTTTTTACATATCTTGCTGTTTTACCTAGATAAGCTAGAGGGTAGATTAGGTTGAGCAGTTTGCGAAGCTATTGAGATTTCCTCTATAGATAATTCAATTTAAGTATGGTATGTTGATGTCAGATTTCCATAAAGCATAAGTTTTTTGCTAAATTGCTCGGTTTTTAGAAAAATATTTGTAGGATTCTATACTTACAAAGTGCATCTAGTGAGTTTAAAATATACAAAGATTATCATCATTAGTCATTAAAATAAAAAACTGGTACAAATAAAACAAAGTGCAATTTCCTATTTTAACTAATGATTAAATTAGAAAATTAGATTCATATTCCACTGACAAGCTTTGTTTAGGAGGATACTATTTAGCATCTTATTTAATTGAAAAATAAACTGCAAAGGTGTAACATTTTTTTGTCACCGACTGTATCATTTAAAGTTACAGTACAGTCAGGGTATCCTTTCATGTGTAAATGTCACTTAGAGTATTCTTAGTTTGACAGTATATTCCATTTTCATTGTCTAACTTGAATGCTGTACTAAAAAGATCTAACTCTCAAGGTTTTGTGTACCATCCTCTAATTATATGTTTGCTTAACAATTTAGGACCTAGGACACTTCCTTGTGTAACAGCGTGGCCTTTTTAACGTTAGCGTTACATTTTTTTTGAAAAGTTACAGCAAACCGGCGGTTTTCGACAATAAAAAAAAAGTGGCTACAATTTACGAGAGATGATCATTTAATTTCAAATGAAACAATCATGGCATGACAAAACCGAAATATTAATTGCTTGTCTAGGTCTAAAAGTAGAGCAATTCTGCTGTGTTTCTTGTCATATTGGTGTAAAAACATAGCACAGTGTATGTATGTGTACTTATTACGTGCAATCCATTTCTACGCCCAGGGCCATAAGTAGGTATTATTTGTTGCAATTGCAATTTAGAGCGCAAAAGGTCATTTATATTTGTCTTTTCCAAATTGACTCATCGCCATCACGAAGTTCTTATCTCTTTTAAAGCGGGAAAATTCCAAATAAAAGTATTTGACGACACGTTGGCCTAGTTGGGAGTGACCCTGCCTCCGAAGTCAGCGATCCTGGGTTCAAATCCCGGTAAGGGCAGATATTTGTGTGATGAGCGCGAATACTTATTCTTGAGTCTTGGATGTTTTCTGTGTATTTAAGTATGTATTTTTCTATTTAAGTATGTTTACCGTTGTCTAGTACCCATAGTACAAGCCTAGAGCTTAATTTGGGACTAGGTCAATTTGTGTGAGATTGACCCCTGAAATTTATTTATTTTATTTTGATTATGGTGTATGCAACAATAATGCGTAAACGTGAGTTTTATTTGGTCTTCCTTTTTATCATGCAAAGTGGTATATAATAAGTATTAGTCACCACGTACCTTAAAGAGTTGTACCAAAATACGAATAAAACACCTATATAAAACCATAAAGTATCAAAACAGATCTTTTCGACTGTGATAATGGCATATCAGTATGCATTTGTCTGGAATATAATTAGTTACGTATCAATTTAAACCGAATAAAAAAATTGGGCAAGCATGACCGAGCCCTGCGACTTAACAAACGAACTTTTTTAACGTAGCAAAAACCAGACCGTTCGGATGGCGATAACATTCAACAAATTCCACGTTTATCGTTGTAGCCCATTAAGCAACAATTAGAACCGCATTTGTTTAGTTATCTTTAAGAGTGAGCTAACTATTTTTGTAAAATACACAGTCGAATGACTTCCGCCTTGCACTTGGACGTTGACATAATGCAGCATGTAAAATTATTTCACACATCAAAAATTTCTGGGGATAAAAAACCTTATAATATTAGGTATTTTGATATTTCGCAATGTATATTGTAAATTACCAAAATATCGTGAGGATATATTTTATTCTATTGATATATATTTTGATGCGTATATGTGTGCTTTCAGCTTGTACTGAATAACTGTAGTGGTGGCTAAGGTAACACCAGAGTAATAAACCTACTTATTACTTGCCTTTACCATCGACTCGAAGAATTGTTACCTAGTAGGGTGGGGACGGGGGATACTCGAGACTAACAAAAATAACCACTTTAAAGTTTAATACCGTCGTAAGATTTCGAAAAGTGTTCTTTAAATACCCTCACTACTTTTCTATGTTTAAAAGACCTGTCCAATAATACTTCATCTATAGGTACGTTATACATATTATATTGAATGGGAGATACTCGTATTTTTTTTGTTTTTCATTTGTAAACTTTTTAAGTAATTAAATTGTATAGCCGCAGACAAATGGACGGACAGACGGACATGGCGAAACAATTAGGGTTAATTATTGACTACAGAATCCCACAAGACTTACCATACGAGTAATTTGGATCTATAAGAAATAATATTTCTAATGTCTTGAGTAAAATGTTTTCAGCATGTTAGTTTAAACATGGCGTAACTAATTTTATTAATTAATTGCCGATATTGAGTTCATTGTACCCCGCCACGCGGTATAATTTGATCGATTGGTTTTGTTTCAGGCTTACCAACCTTTTTTCGAACAATAGACGTCATTTTTATTTAAAGATACGCCTACCTAGAGGTTAAAGACCTCCGAATCAAAAAAGCGTCAGTGATAAAGTACCTATAGTTAAATAAAAAAATAGGTATAAGTACAGGGTGTCCGGGAGATAGTGGCCAACCTAACAGGGCTGGATAACTCAGCTCAGGACTGTCCAAAATATGATAAAATGTGTTGAGTAAAAGTCGCACCGAAAACGAAAATATCTCACATTTCAAAATTTTGGAACAGCGGTACCCTGGTTCACCATTTTCGATGCTACAACCGCAATTATTTGAATTTTACAGTTTTATTTGCTGTAAAAGAAGGCTGATTGCTTTAAGACTCGTTTATCGAAAGTAATGAATGATTAGGAGTTGTTTGAGTGAGTCTAATTTAAATTTTAAGATTGTGAGGTTTTCTTCTGGCACGTTTGACGTAGCACGTAAAAAAGTATGTAAAAAACCTGTAGTGCTGCTTTTGTAAAAAAATGCCTGTTTAATGGAGATTCTAAAATAATATAACAATTGAGTTTATATTCTTGACTGACAGTAATGGTGGCGCAGTTTAAAACAAGACGATAACGCGTCAACAGCAATAAGGTTTTACCCAGTTGAGTTTTATACTTTAGCTCTTATTCAAGAAAATTAAACTACGTACAGACATACATAATATAAGAGAGGGGTAGGCAGAGCTACAGAACTATCAACAACTCGAAAACACTTGTTGATAATTTTGTAACCTCATTTTGCATAATTAGGCTAAGATGTTTACCAGTGTATTAGTGACAGCTGACATCGCCTAACAGTACTACAAGCTTTTATTCCCTGTCGCCTCTTACGACATCAACATCCACGGGAAAACATGGAGTTGCACTATTCTAACCCGGCAACCACACAGTCGAAAAAATAATGGATACGCTCGAATTGAAACATCAAACTCCTCATACAAAAATTGCATATTTATACAATAAATACAATATTACATAGGTAGTCTTTAGTAAGTGACTACACTAAAATCTCGCATCGTCTAGGTAAGTATCCGAATCGAAACAAAATATCTTCCCTTTATTTTCTCGGACTCTTATCTGATCGAATAGTTTGATAGAAAAGTAGTCTTTATTCGTCTAAGAACATGAGTGCTTTTCATACTAATCAATTAGATATGATACGAGGTTAGAGTAAAGGGACGATAATCCTTTTTTGATTGAGATAAATGTGTTGCGACTGTAGCGGATTTGTTTTTACCGTGGAACAATATTACACCGTGCCATTACCTTATTTACAATTCAATCTTCAGGATACCTGGCCCCTATATCATCAACGGACAGCGTCAGGATACGGGTGACAATTCAGTGTACATGGCGTTGCGTATAAGTATGAAGTCCGAAGACCTAGGAACTCGTCGTCTTTGCAATGTACATCAAATTGTGACCTGTCAACTGTCGCTGTGAAATAGGAGCCTAGCTGTTTGCAGACACTCTACAGGTGACATTATCAACATCTATATCAAGGTCGAGGAATACTAAAATCATTTTTCAAATATAACAACTGACGCAGTAACTGCTCCAAGTGATATCAGAAAACAAACAACGATTAAAAACTCTTGATATCGTTTAAAGGTGTGACTTGTTTTATTTGTGAGGTCGTCAACATAGACGGTCAACGGCTTCCGCTCCATAGGGAGAAGTCTTCAATGTCAAGCAAATTTAAATGTACATATATTTAAGTGACTTAAATTAACTCTTCGACCTCTGCAGAATGACAGTGCTAACCAAAACAAGGGTTCTCAGTTTTAACCTAAATTTGAGAAAAAAATGAGATTGCAAATGGCTATAGGTTCACATTTACCATCAGGGGGGTTTTTACGACATTACTAAGCAGTTCACTTTACGGCACTAGGCTCTGTCCTTTACGCACGCCGAAAAATGAACCGCATAGCGATGTTATACTAGCCCCCCAGTTGGCCTGTGTGTTTTTTTTTACATTTTAAAGGGTCATAAGGTAAATAAACCACTCAAATTCAAAATGATACAGAAATACCTCGAAAGCAGCTTGTTTGTCAACCTACATTGGTCGGCTGGAAAGCAAACTCATAAAAAAATTACATTATCGCCGCCGTTGTCTGTATTATTCAACATTTGACATTATTTCTGCTTTATGGCGCAATTACTGATGGCTCCATAATTATATAATTAACTAGGGCCAGCCGGTTTTAGTATTTAGAACACGATTGACAAGTACTCGAATGTTACGGGATTGTCACCAAGTTGACCACCACGCACCTAGCGATTATGGCCGCTAAATCAATAGATAGAGGTCGATTTCTTAAAATAGGTTACAATGGGTTTGTGGTGAGAATACTTGAATACGTATCGTTAATGGTTATTAATGTTAATTATTTGAAAACGAGTGCCAACGTTCTGTTTTAGGGATTCGAGGCCGCCTGTGTTCTTGTTCTGGTTTACTAAACGAATAATTGATTGTGCTTTAGTAACTAGAAGGCATTGTTAAGTATTGATAAGTCATTCAAGCGATTGGCAGATGCTCCCATTCATTTGAAGAGACCCTTGGATTCAAATGTAGGTTATTTACTCATACTCATTTATTTATAATAATTATGTCAAATATTACACGTCAAGTTATTATTAAATACAATGCCTTTATATAATGCTATTTACTCTAACAACAGTATCAAAAATATTTAAAAAGTCAGTGGGTAGGTTGTTATATTATAACGGTAAAAGTTTAATGTGTATGCACTTTCCGTAGGTTTGTTAATTGTTTGCAAAATAAATGTATTTCTTTCTTTCCTTTTTTCATGTCAAAGAACGCCTCGCCTAGCAGCCATTTTTTGTGGATTGCAAAACGAATTTGTTGTATGAAGTTATTGTATGTAACCAGTACCATTGTAGACCTTAGGACCCAAGTTTTAGGTCAATTTGGTTGATTTCGCCAGTTTACACATAATAGATGTTACAAGATTCCCTACATATTTCCTTCTCTGTTGTAATGAAAGGTTATGATTTTCTAATGAACTAAGTGATCCGTATAACAAGTTTGTGTCTAAAACTGTTAAGTATTCCTAGTTTTATGATCCATCCCGACAGAAGCAAGGTTAAACGTGAGTGCAATACTCGGAGATCATGGGTTCTTTTTTATAAAAGACTGAGCAGTGACCTCTAATTGGTAAGTGACGATGAAGTCGAGGATGGGGACGCTTCTAATCCAACGAAGTTCAAGGTCTACTAGAACTCTTTGGTAAAGGACATCATGAGATTCATGAGAACTCCTACACATCTGGACCTACGACTGGATCCAGTCCTTCTTTTCTACCAAAACTTTGTAGGTTTTATTATTTACACATTTATGTAAGTATATCAAGGTTGATATCACTAAGCCTGTTACTATTTGTATATGTCTTCAAAGTAGGCTTCTATGTCAGAATATATTTAAATTTAACGAAGCCAAATGAGGTGACAGGTGTTTTTTAAATTAATATTTATATCAAAAACTGAGTCTGTAGTTAGAAAGTGTTGTGAAATTGTTTTAATTGCGGGAAGTAATTCAGTGGAGCGTGAATCTAGATCGGAAACAAATCTAGAGCATTTTGCAATATTTAGTATTATTTAATCGTTCATGCATGCGCAACATCATTCGCTGTTACAAGAAGATCCATAAACAAGCTAGACTTTGCTCTTGATTCTGCTCGCGCGTAGGTATAATTAACTTATGTATAATTATCACAAATACCACGGAATAAGGTTTAAAAACAAGATTATTACAATATAGTTACTAAGGGCTCCAATTACAAGAACACCTTAAAATTCCTAACTATTTTTTTCCAAATATTCATTTGTCCGAATTTTCATTTACCCGAAACGTATATTGTAAGGAGCCATATGAAATAAAATGCATAAATTAGTTGCTATAGGTAGGTTAGATTAGGTTTGATTTATAAGCGATGTCAAAAAATAAAGTCTTCTATAAAAAATGAATTCGGAATTATGAAAATTCGGAATTTTGATTAATTTGGAATTATGACTCTTTGTAGATGGTACCTCCAAATTACTTAATTGGGTTCTTTAAGAGGATAATAAAGCGGTGCAACCGAAATCGCGTAAAACGTAACGTCATTAAAAAATCGTAAATTGGACTAGGTTTGAACGTTACCGCATTTTTAATGGAAATTTTTAACCTCACAATCCTCTTAATTGAGACAAATTAAACTTCTGTAACTGATAACAAGTAGGCTTAGACTTGTTATATTTTAATGATAACGAATTGCAAAAAATAGAAAGATAATTTAGAGTTGACAATGTGCTATTTATGGCAATTCCATTATTAAATTATCTATAGAATAGAAGGCAACCTGTTAACATCCATTAGATACACAAATTTACTTACTAATGATACATGGTAACATAACGACCCAAAAATGACATGTTTTGAAAAAACTAAACGAAGTTTTGAGCAAGCTATAACTAAATATAGAATACAAAAACATAAACAACAAAAGCATGTTGCTGGGCAAATTTACTATAAAGAGTTCACGTCCAAGGCTGTCAAATCGAATCGTTGATTCTCGATTCTATGCCAAAAAAAATTGGCACAACATCCCTGATTTTACTTTGGCTAAGCTAAAATATTTTCAATGCATCTCTTTCATTTGGCATGCAAAACAAACGAGATGTAACATGCATGTCAATAAAATTGCCAAGAACAACAATGCAAAGTTTCCGTGACGTCGTTATGCCGGTTACTATCAAAATATTGTTTAGCTTCTGCCCGCGACTTCGTCCGCTTTCCATTATGGTCATTCCCTCGAGCCCTATGTGTAGGTTATGGGTATGAGCTATATTTCTTCCTAACTTCCTGAAATTAAGTAAAATAGGTACCTATATTAGGACGGCTACAGACGGAGAGGCAGACCTAAGCGGAGATGGCGGGATAACATGGACACTTTTCAGAACTATTGGCCGAAGATTTTCACAGAGAGAAAGGTATGGAAATCAAGGGGCTAATTAATAATAATAATAGTAATAAGTATATTCGCCTTATTATAGTCGTCGGTTCTTTACGGAGTGAGAAAACAAAACCTTATACTCGTACCTACAGTCAGTCATAAACGTACCAGTAGGGCTAGACAAATTGCATTCGACAATCGTTGACAAATGTACCTCGTATGTTCATAAGTTTTGAGACAAACTTTTTAGTTTATAAAATAAAGAAAATAATACTGGCACCTATTTTATATTCTTTTCAATTTTGAATTTGGAATGTTAGTGTGCTATTTGTATGTTTTGAAAATTCATTTCTTTTGTTTTTCTTGTGATGGAGGGAACGAAAGAATTGCGTGCGACTGTCATTTCACTACATATGGCGGGGAAAAAACCAATAGAAATTTTCCGTGACATAAAATGTTTTGGGGTAAGCCGCAACTTCGTATATTACACCATTAAACGCTACAAGGAGACTGATTCTTTGAAAGATCGACATAGGAGTGGTCGCCCGCGGTCTGTAAGGACGGCTGCTAACATCAAAATAATCAGAGAGCGACTTCGCCGAAATCCATGTCGCACCCAGAAAAAACTCGCTCTGCAGACTAAAATTTCGCGTATTTCAGTCAACAGAATATTGAAATACGATCTGAAAGTAAAGGCTTACAGCCGTAGAAAAGTTCATTTTCTAAATGATCGCCTTCGTAAATTACGTCGCGAACGTTGTCCGATGCTGCTTAAGAGACACGATGCGAAAAAGATACTCTTCACCGACGAAAAAATCTTTACGGTCGAAGAAAAGTTTAACCGGCAAAATAATAAAGTTTATGCCAAAAGCAGCAAAGATGTTCCTGCTACAGCACGAAATGTCTCGCGTGCCCATCATCCGGCGAGTGTGATGGTATGGTGGGGGGTTTCGTACGAAGGTGTCACTCCGCTCCATTTTTGCCAACAAGGTGTCAAGGTTAAAGCAAAAAATTATCAAAGTGACATTTTAGATACTGTAGTGAAACACCTATCTAATACTTTATTTCACAACAAAGAATGGATTTTCCAGCAAGACTCAGCACCCGCACATAAGGCTAAAACGACTCAAGCTTGGTTAAGGGAAAATTTGCCGGGCTTCATCGCGGCGGAAGAATGGCCATCCTCCAGCCCTGATCTCAATCCACTGGACTATTCTTTGTGGACTGAATTGGAACTCAGGGCCTGCCAAAAGTCCCACCCAAACTTAGATTCTTTAAAGTGAGCGAAGCGAAGGATATCCCACTGGAGAAGATTCGTGCCGCGATCGATGACTGGCCGGAACGACTAAAAGCTTGTATTAAAAATAGGGGTGGACATTTTGAATAGTAATTGCTTGTAGTTGTTAGTTAATGTCTAGTTACCATTATCTGTAAATTTTATAAATACAGCTTTATGCTTTAATTTTTTATGTAATATTTATTTCGTCTCAAAACTTATGAACACACGAGGTATGGAATTGACGTAAGCCACCGAGATAGTCCCGGGGTACTAACGTCAATTCCATATATTTTTCAATCGAATCATAATCGCTAACGATTGTCGAATGCAACTTGTCTAACGCCACAGATCCTTCTTGAAGAATAATGACTGTTCATCGATTTAGTCAGATGTTAAACTTGTAAGTATGAAATTCCATTAAAACAAAAACCTTAGTCGGTGTGATTACAGTTCATACGAATACCACATAGTATACACTGAAAGACACATTGTTAACGCGCTGCATTCAGCTATTTTACGAGTATTTCTTCTTGATTGCCAGGACCCATTCTTCTGGGTAAAACGTGTTATCGTATTGTTATTAACTCCGCCGCCATTACTGACAAATAAATAAGAGCTATCGCAAAGTTGACAATACGATAACATGTTATACGGAATATGGTTTTAACACAGTAACCCTGTAGGCCGAGCACGCTCCCGCGGGACAATTTTTAACATAGGGTCGGGACTTTAATTCGTCTATTCCATATTCCAACGTAATTATGAAGAATTATGGTTTAAAATAAAAGTGTGTTTTGTGTGATTTGAGTCCTTTTATTACTAGGCAACTTAAATCCCGGGTGACTCATTTTAATAATTTCATAACAATATTTGACACTAGTTCCCGTTTGACGTCATTTGACACTAAGTCCCGTGGCAGCAGCTCGGCCAACTGGAGTCACCCAGCCACAATAATAGTAGCAAATATGAATGCGTCCTTTCTAACAATAACAGGCTTTTCTAAAGGTAGATCGAAAGTGTATTCTGTGCTTCCCTTTCTATCAGATAACTCGCTTACAATCGCACGCAGCTGGAAGCCGATGTACCTACCTTTGTGCCTTAAGTGCGGAGTGTGCCAGTCCTTCCTCTTTGCACGTTAACCTAGCATGCTGGGCCATTGGCGGACAAAACTACCTCAACAGACAGAACACGTTGGGCCAACGTGTAAAGGTACCATAATAACGAATTCGATATCGATTTCTTGGCTTAATTATCGTGAACGTTGATCGCATACGCAACTAATCATTAACTCTTCCGGTTTGGCTTTGTGAAGACTATTCTGGCGCGTAGCTAGTGTATTACTTTCTAATTAGCATAGGTAAGGCCACATAGTAATCAATTTGTTTTCTAGCATTTATGAGCAGACTTTTAATGTACTTGAATAGTATATTTTATCGTCTTTTTTAACTCAGCGCTCTAATGCAGTAACGACTGCTTTATATTTTTGCGACAATGCTTAAAGTTAGTTTTATCTCTCGTCTTTGAAGCGTTTTTGCGATATGAATACATACTCAAATTCATTGGAATTTAATTATGACGCGTAAATAAATTCTCTTACAATTTTTTACAGATTTTTTGACGACTGATACATTTTAAAAATTCCTAGTGTTTTTACAACACTAATTCTAATTCTAATTTGTAGTTAATGGCTTCACTCTTGTTAAGGTGTATTTCGCCAATGTGAAGTTATTTATAGACACTCATATGGACTTATTAGAGAATTAAGTCCATGGATATCACACGCGAGGACAATTGTTACGTGAAAGAGTATTTTCTCTTGTGAACTAAACAGAAGAAAAGAACAGTGGGTTGGCTATCTTCTACTTATCACAAAGATCCCACAGGGTCAAAAGTTTCTCCGATCTCATCCCATTATCGTTAACATTTAACAAGCAGATAAGGAACGCTTCTATGTAACTGTTTCTAGTTTATTAATACACCCGTCCTAGACTACGGGAGCACAAAACACCTTTCTAATAATAAAGAAAGTGCTTATAGGTTATGGGTATCTAGTATCTAAAAGGTAAAAGCTTTTAGTGGGCATTCCTTAGTGGATAGCCGATAGTTCCAGCGAAGTGCAATGGTATCGACCATCGTTCAGGGGTGGAATACTTTTAAAGAGTTCGATCGACTAGCCTTAGATTCCGTCTCGCACCTCATATACTCGGTCCAGTTTAAAAGAGTCGAGGGTGTAGGGAGATAATCGCGTCTCGCAGGCGTGAAAAAGTAATAATTTGGCATCTGGCGGCATTTAGAGCGAGTCGGTTTGAAGGTGAACGCCGTCATTAGTTTGCTTCTCTGACTGGATTGGCGGCTTAAGATCATCCGCGAAAAACAACGACTTAGGCATAACTTTGAACCGCGGATTATATGTCTACATAGAATGAAGTTGCCTGTGCCTTAAAAGTTCTACTATAAAGTGACTAAGTGCACGTGTCAATGTAGTTAAAAACCTTTTCTAAAATACATTTTTCCATTAAAGCGCTGTATGGGGTGGGTCAGGTAGGTGTGGCCTCCCATAACGTGCCCCCGATGCGGGACGATGGTATTCTTTGCTTGATTAAACTCTTGCATTATAAAGTCGTTCCCCAGTAGGCCGAATTCTTACAAGTGTGGCACGGCACGAAAGCATGCGTGATCGACATTTATTCTTTATTAATGGAGGACTAGAAGCATAAAATTTAATCGATGTTTGAGCTATTTGACCCTAGCATTATAGTTACTCAAATGCTTGTTTTCCTTTGGTTGGATTTTCGACGACACCAATATGGTCGAACAGGCAGACATGGCCACCGACGTATATTTTACTTTGGCATTAGGTGTTAAATACTGGCTAGCACATTGTATTTTTAATCCAACTAGCCAAATAGGAGGGTAATTTTTTTCAAGTGTACGTATGTATCAGTTTCATTTTGACTTACATATTTTATGACGGATTTGAAAGTGCGAGATATTCGTTACATTGGTATTCACCCAAGGAGTCTGATCGGCTATAATAGAACCATTCAAATCTTGTTTTTTGTTTAACTTACTTAAATTGTTTCGCTTTTGATCTTAAAATAGATGGGACCAAGAGGAAGATTGGGCCATCTAATAAAATTAAACTTAAAAACTCAAATAGGTAGGTAAGAAACAAACAGGTTTTCGATATCCGCATCTACTCTACACAACTAAAACTAAAATATTTCCCTTATCTGCGCACAATAATAAAACAAAGTGATTTTTTAAGGGCTGCGTTTTTAAGTATTTGATACGGAATCAATTAGGAACGGAGTGCCTAAATTCAATGTTGAAAGGTCATTGCCATAATCTCATTTACAATAATTGGTCTGTACAGTGTCTCTCATTAAATCATCAGGTTCATTTGAGAAATTTGCAACTGGCCGATCCTAAACAAACGGTGATATCACCTTTTTAGTTCTTGACTAAGTTTAAAAGATGCACTTCGTAAATTTCGTATTCGCCAACCCGTTTATTTACGACAAATCTAAAACCGACGCATCTGCCTCGTCTCAAACTAATCATAAAACTCACAACACGTTCAAAGCATATTGGTTAAACGGATATAAACAGATTTTTTTATGGGGAGTTAAAAACTCACCAAAGTTTGTTAATAAACACTTTTATGAGTGGCCGCATGTGTTCATTGCAGACTTAGGGCCGGCAAAACAGTGGGGCGGGCTTACACGCCGTACCTGGAACTAGTGTCAAGTACGTCAAACGGGAACTACTGTCCAATAAAAAGTAGAAATTATTAAAATTAATGCCAGCCACCTGGGGTTTAAGTAGCTTAGTAATAAAAGGACTAAAGTCACACAAAACACGCTTTTATTTTAAACCTTAAGTCTTTATTTTTACTTTGGAGTATGGAATAGGCGGATAAAATTGAATAGCCTATGCCTATGTCAAAATCTTGTCCCGTTACAGCATATTAGGCCCACAGCCGTATAAGTCTTATTCTCTTAAATACCTAGATGGCGGCGTACGTATATATTCGTTTGTGGCTCAACCATAGTAAAACCAACCACAACTAAAATTGTATGTACCTTATCCAAGTCATGTGAAATCAAGGATGATATTTTTAAGAGAAAGCCTGACTGTGATTGGTCTCATTCTTACTCATCATTTTTGCAAAGTACTATTCAAAAAATGTTAACCGATCATTCCCCTCCTGTTTTTGCAGGGCGGCCGTGATCACTTTATATGTACAAATCTCTCTCTCTCGAGAGAGAAATGTCTCTTCTCCTCCAGGTAAAAAGAACAATATTATTTGCGCTCTGTGTGGTTTTCTAATATAAACGAGTAAGTATTTCGGCCAGGTCGGCTAAATACCTTGTTTCCAATCACTGAATAAACAGATAAGTAACTGCATTTTTTTCCTGTCGGAATATTTATACACCTGGAAAGAAAGATTCTTAGTGTTGCCATTTCTTGTACTATTATTTAGTCTGTGGTCTAGAAACTGTGGATTTCTAACAGCTGTTTGTTTATTTGCAATAGACGTCAGAGCAAGATGACCACAAAATTATAAATGGGTTAGAAGCCAACTCGCAGCAGCCTGCAGACATGGGTGTGCCCGATGCCCATACGAATGTTTTGGCACGTCGGCATATTTTGCGTTATGTATGATTAGCATGAAAAATACTGTGCAGTGTATTGCCGTGTGAACGGGGGGCGGGAATGCTCGTATCTGTATGTAATTATGATAAACTAAAGGATGTCCCGACTTCGTACGCATAGAATTCGTTTTCCGTTACTGGTTCATTGCGCAATGGGTCCTGTTAATTTCTCTCTGCGGTAAACAAGGAAAATTCCCTAATTCCCTATCCCTAGAACCAGCGGTTTAATAGCTGCTATGTCTGTCATTCTTTAAAAAAAGGCTCACGTTTAATAACGATGCAACTTTAACCTCTGCTTCTAAACACCGGGAACTTCTTTTTAATTTCCAATGTTACGAATGCCTTCTCAAATCATGGTGAATGTATGTTACACAATCCCCATCGCCGCGGCGGCGCGGGCGCCGAATAAGGAAGCAGTTGACCCTGATTGACCTTCAGACGATTGGCGTGATTCGACAATAACTCTCTATACGTTTTATTAAGCGGCTGTGTAACATGTAACGCGACGGCTGGGAGTTCATCGACGAATACCAGCGTAACTTGAACGCTGGTTTTGTTAGGAACTTATAGCGGCAAGTGTAAAGTATGCTAGTTCACTTATATAAACAGCAGTTCATCTTCAAGCAAAATTATAACGCGCGGCTGGCATGTGTGCGTGCCTCGACGGTACGCGTCGCGAGCCACCACAAGCAAACTCAACAGGTTCCACCAAGCCGGTTTAGTCGAGGCCGCGCGTCGCCGCTTTTGGTTGTGTACGGATTGAGTATCGACGCATCCTTCCTTAATGACCGAGTGGCAATAGATAACAGAAACTGCTAAAGGTCCAGAGATGAACTACTTTTCTATTTATATAAACGTATAATGTATCATTTATGACAAAGGTTCAAATTTGTTTTATTGTTTTCGAGTAGAGTTTTAGTTTTTGTAAACTTTTTTCTTGTTAGCTATGATATGACAAGGTGGTGATATGACATCCGCAATTGCAAAACAAGTTAAAATGTAACCTTTCAAATAATTATATTTTCTTATATATCTACTGTTTTATTGATAAAAAGACTTAAGTGAGTAGATAGAAGAATCTAAACTTTGTACCCGCGATAGCGGAATCGCCCAATTGTAATGATAAATTACCGCCAGTAAGTAATTGTTATCCTTCAATGTCGATAGTACTAAATTTAGTGTTTTTAGATGATATGACATCGACATGACACGCTGTATAAATAAACAAAAGTATTTCAAAGGTTCGGTAATTTAAGTCATAGATAGACATAACACGTTTTTAAAGGTTGAACGCAAACATTTTATCCCTGAGCAGTTCCATACCGATTCCACCGAGTATTTAAGGTCTAGAAAGTGTTCAAGTTTCTGTAGAACGTTGTCTCAGTAAGATAACCAATCGTTTCGAAGCAAAGATGCAACCTGTTGCGTCTTGGTTCTTGGGGTTCCATAAGGCCTCCGCTGTCCGACTGTCCGTCCGTCCGTCCATCTGTCTCTCAGCGGGCTCTATCAGATGAACCGTAATAGGTAGACAGTTGAAATTTTAAGAACAAGAAAATACAAATTAAATTGCAATGAAAGGGGGTCCCTATTTAAATAATTACGAACCTGACCGGTGTTTTATTTGTTTAGATTACTATATGTATACCTAGATACCTACTACTTACGAGTATAGGGCACACTCTGTATTACTTATGACTAATAAGAATTACTCACAATTTACGTGAATGAACTCAAACCACATGCTAGTTAAATAATTACTCATCATGTCTAGAACAAGTAAACTGTGTAAGAAAAATATGTCAGCACGTAATTTACAACAACGTAACTAGTATCAATATATTTTGTTTGCACTTACAAAGGAAATTCCATCTATTGTTTCTTCCACCCATACCGGTTAATATTATACATCGGCATGCGTGTATTATTATTGAACTTACATTGCGTTTAGTTAAATATTGCCTTCCGCTCCTAAACATTTGTTTTAATAATATCTCAATTTTGCCCACGACGTCATCTTCGCAGAATTATAGTAGTTCGCTACACTTCCCATTTGTTTTTAAGGTTCCGTAGTCAAACTACCCTTACCCTTATAGTTTCGCCATGTCCGTCCGTCCGTCCGAAGCCTAGTGCAAAGACTATTAACACTAGAAATCTGCAATTTGGCATGAATATGCATATTAGTCACGTCAACAAAGTGGTACAATAAAAAGTAAAATATTTTTTTTTAAGCCATTGCATAGCTTCTATCGCGGGCCTTGAGCGCGGGGACCGAATCCAGAAATTCCGTAACGAAAAAACCTCACGCTCCCCACTCCGACGGGCAAGGAGGTGTGGCTTGAAGGCCGTGCATCGTCTAACGTCGTTTCAGTTCGGCAGTCTTCGACACGGCGTTGTGTGCGATTAGACGTATTGTACGACTCTACGAAACTCGCACGAATCGCGACGAGCTGCTCCGAAATCGGACGAATACATAAGCAGCTGTTTATGAGAAAGTATATAGGTGTATAGGTATTTATTTTATTTATTTAATAATAGAAAAAATTGTTTTCTTATCGGTCACCACGCTCAAAAAGTGTAACTTGAATTAATATCAAAGAAAAAGAAATACTGCATGAATAAAATAAATAAATAAAATAATTGCATAAGTTGATACAAAATGCTATGCAATAGCTTTACCGCGGCAGTCCCCGAGTGCCACACGTCTTTTTTTTTTTTACTGTACCTCCCCTACAATTAACGTGGGGATGTATTTTTTTTCTCGTCTACCCTTTAGTGGGGGGTGTCGTTGGATAGGTCTTTCAAAAATATTATGGGTGTGCGGAATATACCTAACGCAAGGTGTAAAAATTAGCACGGTTCATGTATTTCTGTCTTTTAAGATTATTTTGTGTATTGTGTTCATTTGTGACTCTAAGTAAATAGGTATGTTTCTATAAAATCAAGAAGTTATTGACTTATCAAACACTCCCTCATATGTTTGAACTCTCCCACTGTCTTTATGTGGCGATAACTTTTTAACACAAAGATTTGGGACTTAAGATTATGTTACGGATTGGTGTCTGGTGTCTGTAAAGAGGGCAAAATTTGCGACATCAAAACTTGAAACCAAACCAAAGTTTAACCTCCCTCAAACACACACACTAAGAAACATAAACACACACACACACATATATTTACAAACACAGTCAATCACGTTCACATAAACACCCTGCTTACTACCTTCCTTCTCCAAACTAAATTGACAAATGAAGTCTCTAAATGTTATATATGTACTTACAACGAAAAAACAACTGACGTCTCGTCGGATAAACATTTTATGGTATATAACTACGAGTAGGTATGTAAGTACCTCAGTGCCACTACGAGACAGGCCTTGCCTAGTGTAGGTGACACAGGAACATCTTTACTAGGTACCACCGACGTATGGTATGGTAATGATATATTAATATGGTACTTAGAAAATAGTGTGTAGTGTTTAGTACATACTTAACTACTTATTATAACTTTTATTTAATTTTTGATTTGATTACCCTAGCCTGCCCACATTGCTATGAAGGTTTACCTAAGATTACCAATTAGATTTGTAATCTTATCATTATATTGTAATTATGATAACTTTAAACGAAACTAAACGTCATGGATCGATTACGAAAGTCCTTAAACGGAAGATAAATAAAACGTTGGGGTTTCCTTTAGGGCCATAGCACAGCTGTTCGATGACGTCATGGCTAAGGCAGTACATAGAAAACGTTTCATGCCTTATAGAGCAAGGCCGGCTGAGTGCGCCCGGTGCTCGTGTACCTACATAATGATTCGCAGTCGTAGCCAAGTCGCCACTAGTTTTATTCCCTTTAATATCTTACCAGTTGATTCGTTGAAACAACAGCCACGGCGTGAGTAATTTGACCCGTCAGCGCATTTAAAGTAAACGTTAGAGTGTCTACCTCGGTCTTCCTCACCGCAGCTCAGGTGGTGCTACGCAAAAATGCTTCATCCCACAATTATTTATCAATAAAATGTCAATCTACAATGATTATTACTCAGGGTTGGCACTTTATTGTTAAATGTTTGGGGAAATGGGGATTGACAAATTCTCGCGTAACAGAAGATCGTATGTGTACAATCGGCAAAATGGAATCTTGACCCATCATACAACCGTGTCACAGTGACGTTATAAATCAAATCGTAAGAAGTGTCAATCCGACCGTCACTATGACACAGTTCGCGGTAGAATGTCTAAGAGCTCGATTAAGTTATGAATGTCGAACTATATCAATTAACCATACGATAAGAGAAAGACACCGAGCCGTCTAACTGCAATAGTTCCGTCCCGGACACTCATCCTAAACTGCTCAGGCATAATATGTCATAACCCCTCAAAACGTCGCAACCGATGTTTCTTAGGAAATACACACATCAAAAATGTTTAAGAATGCAAGCGTTGCAATACATTGCAAAATATTAATATAATGTAGGTAGGGATGTTTTGATAATTACTTGGACATTATTGACGAGTGTACGTATGTACAGGGTACAGAACACAGCTGCACTTTAAGCGGGAAGCTCACTAGCAGACATCCAGGGTGTCTTATGTATAGGCAGGGTTTCGTGCGAACAAATACGAATTGCCCGTGTGGTTTCCGGCTTAGACTATTCTAATCCATACTCTATGTCTTCCCGTGGTTGTCTTAAGAGGCGAATAAGGGAATAAAGGCTTGTAGTACTGTTAAGCGATGGGCTTGCAACCTTTCACTAATACACTGGTAATCATCTTAGCCTACTTGTGCAAAATGTGGTTATAGAATTATCAACAAGTATTTTAGTCGTTGGTAGTTCTGTAGCTCGGCCTACCCTACTCTGGGAATGAAGGCGTGATGTTATGTATGTATGTAAATACGAGTTATGCGATTATTACGGAGGCCAAACCAGGCCTAAACGACGTTTTGTAAGAAAGTGCGCCTTCTGTATGTTCGTATATATTCTGTGGCAGTATTCGTAGGTAAGTGATCAATTGCTTGAATATAAAAGCGTGAATCGATTTTTTGATTGGCGAGTTAGCCTTCCGCTATTGAATCGTTGTTTATTGATGAGCTGTTAATTCTAGAATAGAGGTCATCCGTATCAACGGGTTTATGGGAATTTAGATATGTAATGTTAAATTATAGTTTAATAACTTTTAACCAGGTGTCCTCAAAAAAATAAGTTTCGGGCAAGCAATAGGTAAATAAAAAAAAGCCACTATAAGTATCATTTCATTTGTTCAATCATCAAAATTATAGATCTTCAATTAATAAAATATCAAATTGGCGGGTTGAGAAAATTGACCAATCAGCTGCGCTCGGGTGACTCGGCGGCGCCGGCGCCGCGCATGTAGTACATCAGGAGCAATGTAAACGGAAATTCTGTAGTAAAGAGACCCGTTTTCCATTTTTAAAGCCACAAACACATTCCACATTCTAGTTTTGGTCACAATTTATACGTAATAATTAAATAATTTCACCCATTTTGCATTTCAATTACTTTTATTTTCTTCTCTTTTCTGTGCAAAGTCCGGACAAATTTAATAATCTTCTTCTTCTTCTTGTGCCTCTCCAATTACTGAAGATTGGCCAATAGCTCTGAATATTCCTTTACGAGACGGAACAGATCTGCAGCACTTGTGAATCCCGTTCATTCGCGGGTATTCCTTAACAGACCAACACCGCGCTTTGCCGCTACTTTTCCCATTATTATAAGATGCAGTAAGTCATAGGTACCCCTGGTGTCGGAAAACGTGTCCAAGGTATGCAAACTTTCTCTGCTTGACGGTTTCCAAAGGCACGTGGTTCTGCTCAACTCGCCTCAAGACCGCGACATTGGAGACTTACCTGCTAATAGATAGCATGCGCCGGTACGCCCACATATCAAACGCCTCTATACGCTTTCTTAGATCTTCCTTGGTGGTCCATCTCGCATCCGTACAGAGCAATGAGCCAGATCAGAAAGAGATGGTAATATTGCGATTTGGAAAGTATTTTTTTCATTTTATTAAAGGCACCGCAAGAGATTTAAAAATGATGGTGTTTGCCAATTACTTCACTTATTGTATAGTTAACACATATGATTTATTTTATTGTTTTTTCGTGACCTTAAGTTAGTCATAATGATAGCCCACCATAGTACCCAAGTATTAAAGATAAGATTATGTTTGAAGCATATTCACAAAATCGACTGAATCAGTAAAACTGAACTCTAATCTATGCGATATCTTTTAGGTTTGATAACAGTGTGATAAATATTATCGTTCATTGTCGAAAAACTTTTGAACACAAAACAAAATAGTTGCAAGAGAATACCTTAAATATAATACTGACGATCTGGTGGAGACCGCAGGATAACGACGGATGCAAGACATGCGAGTCACTTAAAACCAACCTTCATGAAGATCTTGGGGGAGGCCAATATCCAGCAGTGGACGTTCATCAGCTGATACGATGATGACGATACAGTACCTTCTGCAGTTATAAATTGTGCACAAATCTAATAATTTCCTTTATAAGTAAAGTAAACGGGGCTGCAGAAGATGCATAACCATAACGCTTACGCTAGCGATTTTCGAAAACTGACAATATGTCGCATCATTAGAATTATAGTGATCTACACTGACTATCCACATATTTTGAATTTCAACTTAGGTCTCTATAATACTAAATTTAAGACTCGAAATCGAAAGCTGACAATGTTTGAATTAGGTCACTATAATTCCAAAAGTGCGATGTATCTGTAAGCAGTGGTGCTAGACAAGTTGCATTCGACAATCGTTATCGATTATGTTGCGATTGATAAATGTATGGAATTGACGTACGCCAGCGAGATAGTAACGTGACACTTACGTCAATTCCATATATTTTTCAATCGAAACATAATCGCTAACGATTGTCGAATGCAACTTGTCTAGCACCACATGATCTATCGCTTTAGCCTCTTATATCAATTCCGTTTATTTCAGTTCAATAAATTCACTTATGTAAGCGTTACCTATGCCTCTTGTCTAAGCCCCCAAGTATGCGACTTAAAGTTTTAGATGCCGTGACCTTTTTTTTTAAAGTGCAATTTCGTGTTTAGAATCTTTATCTAAACTTCAAACATATACTTTAGAATCTCGTGACAAGCTTCTTACCCTCCGTACAAAAAATAATATCGTTCTAGTATCTTTCGAATGTAAAGAGACTAGGGATTTAAAATCTGAAATAATTCCAAATAGATTTGTATACTGACAATACAATTACTATACACTAAACTGGTAAAAAACATCTCGCGACAATCTTCAGTCGCAAAACAACAAACATTAAGATAATGGTTAGATTTCTTTGATTTGTCAATCATTTATATTTTTATGATAAGTATAATGTAAATATTATTTTTTAACCCCGCGTGGATTCCGGGTTAGAATAGTGCCACTCCATAATGTCTTCCCGTGGCTGTCGTAAGACGCGACTAAGGGTATTTAAGAGAAATAAAAAAAAAAACATAGTTAAAGGCTTAATGAAAACAAAATCACGGTCGCGTCCTTTATGTAACGAAAGTTTGTCATACAAACTAACTATATGGATATCTTTCGTTACACAAAGGAAACAATTAAGTTTTTTTTTTAATGAAAGCCCTTAATTATGTACATTTTTTTTTAAATCCCCTATACCCTTATTAGGGCTTGTATTACTGTAAGGTTTGCAACATGTCACTATTAATACACTAGTAAGTTCTTGGCCTGATTGTGCAAAATGTGAAACAGAATTATAAGCAACTCTTTTTAGAGGTTGTTGGTATTTCTGTAGCTCGTCCTAATCCACTCTGGGAATGAAAGCGTGATGTTATGTATGTATGTCAAAATTTCCAGTTCTATAACACTATATTCGTATTAACCTCGATTAATTTAAACATCTTAGCCTGATTGTGCAAAATGTGGTTACAGAATTATCAAAAAGTTTTTTAGAGTTGTTGGTAATTCTGTAGCTCTGCCTACCCCACTCTGGGAATAAAGGTGTGACTTTATGTATGTATGTAATTTTCTTATTCGATATATTTTATTGTTATTGGTGCCCGGTCCCGGGTTCGATTCCGGTTAAGGGCAGATGCAATGATCGGAAAAGGTATAGCTTTTTTTACCTAAACTTGATGCAAGTTCATTCAATAATGTATCCCCATCTCACTCACGCATAAATTAATATGCGTCAAGTTTAGGCGCAGTAATACCAAAGAAGACGGGTAACTGCATATTACTAGTGTAAGCAATTTAAATTTAATGTGGTTACTAATAGAGTGCAGAATGCTTCGGTTACTACATTGCAATTGCAGTCAGCCGCTTTCTTTAGTATTACATGAAAAAAAACGTTTACTTGTTTTGATGAAAAATAGAATGTATATGATTGCATCGGTCATTGACCTCGGTTTACCAGGAGAAGTTTATAGCAATAACAGCTTATTAGACCCGATTAACATGCGCATATACCGGTATAAGCTGGCGCCTGTAATAGGAGCAATAAATTGAGGGATCGTTTCTACTCTATAAACGTAGCAACATTTGTTCTACAACTTTAAAAAAATATCTAATTCATTATTTGGGATATTTTCGAACATGTTCAATGTACTCCATCCAATAGACATCAACTGTCAGCCTAAAAACTTCGTAGTTTTCGCAATACATTGCTTGCTTAGAAATTATAAATTTATTGATATTTAGTTAACAATAAGTTATTTTCAAAAGTTGTAGAATAAATGTTGTTACGTTTGCGGTGTGGAAACGATCCCTAAATGTACAATACAAATACTCTTTATTGAACACCACATACAAATACACCATGAAAAGTATAATACAATGTAGTGCTCCTATTACAGGCAACACCTGGTATACTACAACTACGCGTAGGTCGAGGAATTCTCCGCTTGTTTTAGCAAAGAGGGTGCATAGTTACAGAAATCGTATTGCATTGCCTTATCAATGAACTTTACAAGGGTCTAATGAGCTTTGCCTATTTGAGTCCAGATATCGAGCGTTTATTATCTCAACCTCGTATCGTATCTAATTAGTAGGGAAAGCTCTCACGTTCCCAGAAGAATAAACAAAGCTCTATCATCATAATATTCGATCATATAAGAGGTTGAGAAAGTAAAAGGATGTATGTAGGTATGTAACCTGTTTTGCACAAAAACGACAAAAACTAATTAAGAAAGTACGTACCTAGTACGTACATAAATTTATGGGGTTACCTTCGTTTCGTCAAAAAGTTTTTGCCAAAGTGATTCATTTCCAAAATATAATCTTTTGACCAAAAAGCTTTATTTCCGAAACTAATTATGACAGGATTTTTATAAAACTAACCTAACCTAACCTATAGGGTTACACGATGCTCCTGAAATAAATCCTGAAGTATTTACAGTTTCGGAAAAAAACTGGTTGGACAAATTACATGTTTGGGAACTTTGGGAAATGAATCAGTTAGGCAAAAACTTTTTGACGAAATGAAACGCTCCTAAATTTATGGCTTTCCATTAACAATGGCGAACTTATCCCTGTAATGGATCTCTTCCAGTAATCCAGATAATTGAGGCAATTACAAGATGACCACAGAAAGATAATGGACCCAATGTCTACAGCTAATATGCCCTTATTTCTTGTCCTTCAATCGACCCCCTCTAACATGATTAGCACTGGCATGTTATTTTCTAACACATCTGTTAAGAGGATTGTTAATATACGCTTAAGAAAAACAATATAGCGGCATAACAAATTTATAAATGGTAGGTAACATATGCATGCGACATAATCAAAACGTGCCAGGGAGATTGTAAAACTTCTTTCAGTTCTCACGCTCTAAAAAAGTGATTAAAGTGACTGAGTATTAAAGTGATTTATTTAATCCATACGGACTAGACTGACATTTCACTTTCTAGGGACGAAAGTAGATTTACTTTTTATTTTTGTCTAAGTAAAAGCCTCGGAAAACCACGAAAAGCCAGTTACATGTTTCCATTGGATGATGTTGCCCTTGTCGGAGTTCGCGAGAATCCGTTGGAGGACAGAATTTAATATGATTTATTTTCCTCGCTATCGAAGTAAGCAGTAGTGTTTACCTCGAGACTAAAAAGCCATAATGACTCTCGAATTAATCCATAATAAACTGATCCTAGTTGAATAATCTACTATTGTTAGACTGGTTTATCTCTAAATATTGGTTTTGGTTCGGATTTAACAGTTCACCGCCTGAACCGAACGACGTGTAACAATGGTACAGAGATAGTTTATAGCCCGGAAATGGAATGGAATTTCCAATAAAGTTAATCTACGTAATTACGCAGTAATACACGGTATTAAGACAAAAGTTTTGTAGTCTGACTCATGAAACCACCGCTGTGTTACTCGGAACACGTAACCCATACTTTAAGGATGGTATCATCGTGCCACGAGCAGATGGCAGCATTATAGAGGTGATTCTTAAGTACAGTCGGCGGAGTATGCGGAACAAAGTGGCGAAAATAATGTACAAGGTTGATCTATGATTTACTTATTCACATGTTTCAAAAAGTTCTAAGAGAACATTAATTGTATGTATACCACTATATAGGTGTATCACATATCACTAAAAAATAAGCGCTAACCAAAGGAGATATTTTCTTGATTAACTTAAATTAAGTAAAATAGTGATATTATTATGATGCCTATTAGAGAATAACCGACGATGTATTTTCTTTAAAATATGGTTGCAAAAAGTTATTAAAAAATAAATCCAAGGCATGCAGGAATGTCCTTAACAACTATGTAAGTAGGTATATGTCAAATGAATATTTTAGCTCTTTGGCCATGAAGGGGTAATAAACAGATAGACAGACAAACATTTTCGTAACACTGGCGACCTGCCGTCGCTTCGCTTTAGGTATCTACTTTCCTGTTGAGTAACTCTATCTATTGATGAAAACTGTTGTGCAGTTTAAAAGACCCAAGCGTACAACTGACGACGGGAAGCGACTTTGTTTTATACTATGTAATAAAATAACGAAAGAATACTATGCATTAATCTTTCTGGTACTAAGCCATAATACGATCGCTAATCAGCGATAAGACCGCCTGTTTTTTACCTGGGTCTTTTAAATTGTGCTATTTCTCTGGAATGTTTTTGTTTGGTGGACAATAAAGTGTTTTGTATTGTATTGTGTATTGTACGATTATATTAACTATAGCTTTTACTTCACTTTATTTTCGATAACTATACCTTGCAGCTGTACCTGTGTATATAATATATACAAAAGGTATATAAAGTATATGCTACGATCGTGAAGCCGGCAAGTATGCTAACAAGTTTAGCGTTCATTAGCCGCGGGGCAGAGTCACGTGGACTCTAGACCAGAACCAAAACAATGATGTAATGCGAGTCGTGACTGACAGTAATCTAGGCTTTGGAATACGTTAACCCCTTTATTCATCAACGCAAAATAAACCTACGTTACTTGTTCACTTTCTGGCAAATTCAAATGTCACAATGACAGATATAGACAAATCACATTTTAAGCACAATTTACCTACTGCGCGCTTATGTATAAGAAGGTAAAGCTCAATTTTATAAGGGATATTTTCAAAAATTGTAGGTACATAGTTAAAGGCTTACTGAAAACAAAATCACGATCGCGTCCTTTGTGTAACGAAAGTTAGTCATACAAACTATATGGGTAACTTTGTTACACAAAAGAATCAATTAACTTTTGTTTTAATAAAAGCCCTTAACTATTTACACTTTTTTTGTAAACGTCCCATAAAGGATTTAATCCAAAAATGTGTCTTCAATGACTGAGCCGGGTCTTTATACTTACCAATTTGGTTTGGCCTATCTTTGCTTTGATATTGTAATCACATGGTTGACGTTAAGGGCCCGTATTTCACAATTATTACACAAGTTATGATATTAGCTCTGCGACCTTCACTGTCAAGTAAATAAGAGCTATTATAACGTTGAAAATACAATAACAATAGGGAGAAGACAAAATGGAGAATGTCCCCAGGGGCTCCATAGTCTCTGTAAAATCAGTAGTCTGTAGTTTTTGATTTTCAATGTTACGATAGCTCGATAGCTGTTAGGTAACATGGCAAAGACAATATGGGTTTACCGAGTGGAATAGAGCCCCCTCATTCACTTGACAGTTAAAGCTATCATAACGTAAACTATATGACTTCGATATAGGAGCAAGATGGCCTAAAGCAGTCTAGAATATAGGGTCGAGGGCGTCTATTTTACTGCGTTATAACGATATCGCTTTTAACGTGATTTAGAATCGTTTATGTCACAGTCGCCCTGGGGCCCTAGCCAAGATGCAAACGCTCCTAACGTTTTTCCTTTCTATCGCTCAAAATGTATGGGATGACAGTCGACCACGTGGTTTATCGAAACGCACGAGAATGTCATCCCATACATTTTGAGCGATAGAAAAGAAAAACGTTAGGAGCGTCTGCATCTTGGTTGCGATTCTATTGTCAACGTTTTGATAACTCTTATGTCATTTACAATAATGGCGACCGAGTCATAAACGATTCTAAAACACCGCAAACGCGATATCGTTATAACGCAGTAGAATAGAGGCCCTGTAGAAGCTATTTTTATTAGGAAAAACCTTTTTACAGGAAAATTTATTGTTTTCGAAGCAAAGAACTGAATGAGTTAGTAAGCCAACATTTCAATAATCTGAGAAGGACGCATTCACTTTTACTTCGGAGTAACAGTTTCGATGTAAATTAACAGTATAGGTGGTTTATACGGTTCTCTGCCTTTTCGCCGACAAATCTTTGACAGATGCATCGTTTCGCAACCTATTTATTTGCCAACCCACTTTTTGTTCTGTAACTACAAATGTTTCAGGATTTTTATAAAACTAACCTAACCTAACCACGACACACGATACACACACAGACTCACGTTCTACACGATAGTCTTGAAATTAATTCAGAATTATTTACAGATTGGGAAAAAATGCGGGTTGTCAAATGATGTGCTTGTTTTTTTTTATGTTAAGGATAAGGCACACGAGCACTCAGGCCACCTGATGGTAAGTGGAATCTGAGACCCATAGACATTTGAATTCTCAAGACTATAATCCTAAGATCTCAAATGCGTTGCCAACCCTGAGGACTAAGATGGAATGCTTCTATGCTAGTAATTTCACCGGTTGTCTTATCCCCACTCTGGAACACAACACTGCGAACACTGTTGCTTGGAGGGTGGTTAATGGATAAGATAGTGGTAGCGATCCGGACGGACCCAGCACAGTCCTACCACCACTAAAAAGTAAAATAAATCATTTGTGAAACATCGGTTATGAAATGGGAATAGGATCCCGGTTTATACTAAATAAATTACACCTCCTTTTCCACCGATGCATATTTCCCCCATCTTTCAAATTTCTAATACGGTAGCCCAAAACGTACACGACTCTTCCACGGTCGGGCATTTAAAAGTAGATATTAAAATTAAACCCCGTGGGAGATGAGTGGTTAGGACTATTTAATTTTAGCTATTATGAATAAACTGTATTAAAGAGTGTATTCATATATACTCGTCAAAAAGTATTGTTCATGGGTGTCTATCATTTCATCGAATTTCATCTTTCATTGAATCAAATTTCATTTCATGGAACGCTATTTTCTGTTGAAACCATAATGTTTTCAGGGTATCTTAAACATCTAACCTTCGTAATGAATGTTTAAGTTACCCTGAAAACATTGGGTTTCAGGAGAAAACAGCGTTCGATGAAATTAATTTCGATGAAGTGAAATTCGATGAAGTGATGAGTTACCATTGTCTCGGGTCTCTGGGTCTACTCCCCGTGAGTTCCTTAAGTGGTGTAACGTGACTTGTTGTTTCCAAAGTGTTTTATTTACGAAGCGAACGTAAGTGGATGAGATGTGTGCCAATCCACGTGAGTGAGTTCCTTATCTAGTCGCAATAACCATTTCACATTCTAATCTATATTAATACGAAAGAGAATATGAAAAAAATGCTTACATAGGTATAAGTTGTTATGTGATTGTTGCAGGAATTGCATCATGCATTAGCGTTTATGCATCTTAACTAAACGCTAACAAAAGATAGAGATTTTTTTATTTTTTTTTAGCCTATTTTGGTGTCCCACTGCTGGGCAAAGGCCTTCCCTCTTTTTCGCCATTCGTCCCGGTTGAGTGCATGCTCCCGCCATTTGCTTTGAAACGCGTCCAAGTCGTCCCGCCATCTCCTTTTTGGTTTTGGTTTTGGTTTTTTTTTGGTTGGTTTTGGAGAAATTTAGAGGAATAAAATAAAGGAAAATAAAAGAATTTTACAGGGTTAAAAGGATAATAAACTTTTGACGTGTTTCCGTATTATCAACGTTGTGATAACTCATTTACTTGACAGTAAATGGCGGCCGTATTAAAAACGATACTAAAACACGTCAAACGCAATAATCCTTTTAACCCAGTAGAGTAGAGGCCCTAAACAGTTACACACGACACGTTAGCCTCCTGGAGACCCCCGGTCCTGGGTTCAAATCCTAGTAAGGGCAGATATTTGTGTGATGAGCGCGAATATTTTGATCCTGAGTCTTGGAGGTTCTCCGTATGTATTTCTCTATATAACTATGTTTATAATTGTCTAGTACCCATAGTACTAGCCTAGAGCTTAGTTTGGGACTAGATCAATTTGTGTGAAATCGTCCCCGGATATTTAATTATTCTTTATTTATTTATAAAGACACTCGCTTCATCACACGTGCCGACTTTTTGAGAAATTTGTTTAATTCTGCGAACAATAAAATTAAACAAAAAATATACGATATTGTTAAATATCAGAGGATCGTATATTTTATTGAATTGTCTTAATTCAATGACTCAAAATTATAAATTCGGATTGGAATCAACCTTGATCTATAGAATAGATTGGTACCTACGAGTTAGCTGGGAAGTCTTGGAACTTGTGATAAATAGTGCCTATGTTTTTTGTGTATGATCAGATTGATCAGACGGTATAAATGATTATATAATTGTTATGTTAACCCTGAGATACAAAATTCCAACGAAATGGAATGCTAGTATCGCTATATTTCCATACAATAACAAGTAAAAAGTTCATGCACAAAATATGAATGTAACCGCTTAAGACTATTTTTGTGTAACTAGATTATTTAATTTGTTTTAGATCAAATTATTACCAATTTAAGATCTATAGATATATATTATAATTTGGTTGTTATAGGTATATAACTATATACTAATCCCACCAAAATAATTTCATGTAAAATGTTGCCAAGACGAGACCATATGGCTTGCACTGTCAAGAAGTTATAAGATCTCATGTAGAGCGAAGCTTCTAATTCTGCAAGCCCTAACTTCATAAACTCTACACCTTTGTTAAAATATGTGGCATGGCCAATTCTTTACTACAAGAACTATTGTATAACAGAAAAGTAATGAACTGTGAATATTTTTTTCACCTTACGCCCATGTGACGGTAGCGTAACGGCCAAGCCACATAATTTTGACTGAACGACCTGACTAAACCCGTATTTAAATAATTCCCGACACATTTGTTTCTCTGACTTGTTAATGTTGTAATTAATATTTTTTTTAAACTCGTTTAAGAATATTATTACGTAACCTTAATTTGAATGCTTGTCTAAATTGCAGTTTTCTCTGATTACTTACGAAATACCTCAGTTAGCTTGCAGTTCAGAAAGTGACTTCAGTACAGATAGGTTAATTCTATAAAAAGAATAAGAACCGAATAATTTAAAACTCTGGCAATATATATAAACTTTTTATAGAAGATTCCTGAAACGGTCATCTTTTCACTGAGAAAAAACTTGGTCGCTTCTAACACGCCTATGCGTCTTTATTCCATACGAGCCTAATAAGACGCTAGATAGTTAGGTACATCAACTACATAAGATGTTAGTAGAATCACTAAAGAATTTGCTATAGGTAATAATAATTTTGGTTGATAAAACTAATATCGTGACTATTGTATTCATTTTATGTCAACTAAGAGAACATCTCTCTTGGTTGGATCTCATTTTTTTGAGTGTTGTTTTTAAATACACAAGCAAAGCCTCTAAATCCAGTGACTCATTATGCCTAAGCGTTAGCTCAATGTTTCCATACAGGTTAGATCATCAAGAGCGGTAATTAGCCATTACACCAAATTTGTTAAATAATGTGTTCGTTTACCGACGGTGCCATGCTTTATGTTCGCTAAACTGAATCAGGGCTTCTATTCCACTTTGATTTAGCTCTTATTTACTTGCCAATAAGGTGTATATGATTACGATATAGAAGCAAGATGACCTAAAATAAATTGGGTGTAGAGGCCTTTTTGGGTCGTTTAGAATAGAATAGAACAAAAATAATATATTCAACGATTACAGAACATTTAAATCAAATGGCACATTAAACATTGCGTTAAATAGGGACCCTACTCAGCATTGTGCCGCAACAAGCCCAGACTAGAGAGATTCTTACTAAAAACCCAACTTAAATATCTTTATAGATATTGTTTGTTTTCGTTAACAAAAACAAAAGACGGGGGTTTGGTTTAACTGTGAATACAAAAGAATTCCATGCGTTTGAAATTTCTTTGGAGTGCAAACGAATTATTTAAAACTAAAATCATTAAGTACGTAGATATACAGTATCCTAAAGCTCATACGCTTCCGTATCGGTATCATTTAGATTGATAACTAAATGTTACTAACGTGAAAAATGAAACGTTAATCGGTTTACAGCAAAACGACAGTGTCAACTAGCATACAAGTATAGTAATTTGAGTCATGTAGGATTGTTTTAAAGTGCAGTAAAGTGGAATAAGGACAACGTAAGTTTTTATTATTGTAAGGTCGGTATAACACCTGCAAGTTATGTTATTATTACTGTAAGTTTTGAAACAAAGCTATATGCTAGACAAATGCAGATATTTGCCACCCACTTTTACCCATAGTTGCGACTTAAAACTTACGGGTGTAATGCGGGCTTAAGTCAAATGACTTTTGCATGTAAATCGGTACTTAATGTCGAGCCTTAAGGTTTGGCATTTGATCGTAACATGGTTCCTTGACCGTGTCAATAACGCGTATCAGTACCGGTTACGACAACGGTATTTGTCATGAATGATACAATCGCAATGTGATGCCGAGCGCATGAGTAATGCTGTCCACATTAAGAAATTGACTCTTGCATTAATTGGAACGCTCATGTGGGGAAAATCTCAGGAAAACTGACCAAATTCACAAACGTCCATTCATGGCTGAGCTCGTTTATGGCTGAGCTTTGGTTTCATTTTGTGGGGAAAAAGCACAGACGCTGGAAACATATTTATCCTACAAAAAATGCATAAGGATATTAGTAAATATTACTTACTGAGCGGGAAAGCTGTAGGCTTTATGTCATAAAACTTAAAACACTTGCGTTGGCTTTTGTGTTTTGAAATACGGGTATGTAAGCTTGTGGAAAAAAATAGTCAGTTACATAGAAATTCAAGGGATAAGTGGTTCTAGATACCACACTTTAGGAGACGAAACGAATTAGTGAGCTCTTTCACCAACTTACATATAGTTAACTCTGGCACACACCATATGGCAATAAAATAGAAATGAAAAAAAAAATGCCCATTTCTTTGTAATAAATTGAAGGATTTACTTATTTTAAATTGCTTTTACAGAATTCATGACTTGACTGAGAGAACATGGTTAGATTTAGGTTAGGATATACAGGTTTAATTCTGGGACGTAACGTATACCTAATTAGTTATTATTATACATACATACTCGTACATTACATCACGCCTTCATTCCCAGAGCGGGGTAGGCAGAGCTTCAGAAATACCAACAACTTAAAAAAAGACTTGTTTATAATTCTGTAACTACATTTTGGACAATAAGGCCAAGAAGTGTACTAGTATATTAGTAATAGGTTGCAAGCCCATCGCCTAACAGTACTACAAGACCTTATTCCCTTACACTTACTACTTACACTATTCTAACCACAACTCCAGTGTAGATTTGGTAAAATAAAACCGATAACTGCAATGAATGCATGAATTATAAGTGTAGATAACAAGTCATGTAGATTAGCCCCGCAGGTTGATCCGATGGAGTCCTACAGTGTAAACATGAGAAATTTACTTATAATATACTCGGCGTCAAAAAACTCGCACCTTTTGAAATTTTGACATGAAGCAGATGTGAACCATATGACTGAGAAGCCCCTTTTGAAAATTTCTTATATTTATATTATAAATTTCTCATTCCAATAGATAGTGTGTTTCTCCCGGACCGTCCTTCCGACTGATGGTCTGGGCTGTTCATAAAGGTGCGTTTACACTGTAGGACTCCATCGGATCGACCTGTATATACGTCTCTGTTAATTATAATACGTCATCGTATTAACTGCGACGGACTCTTTATTCTGTGACGGACAGACTGTTATTACCACACATCGGTAATTATTGTGCAATTTGCGGCATTTTAAGAGTTATTACTAAATGAGGTTTTTGTAACCTATAGGTTATGTTAATCGAATCGATAAATTATGTCACATACTAAAATAGTTGCTGAGGGTGCCCTTCTAATAATAATAAAAACCGGGCAAGAGCATGTCGGACCATACTCAGTGTAGGGTTCCGAAGCCGTTAAGTACTACAAACATAAAAATAAACAAGTAATAACTAATTTTCTATTTAAAGTCAATTGGCGCCATCTTAGATGATTTTAGTAGGTATAAACCTACTTTACTACTTTAATCGCCTGTATCTCAAGAACTAATGATGTTTACTTAGTCGTGATAGTTTTTCTTTAAAATTCGTTATGCTCGTTCATTTAAGATTCTTTTCAGATTTTTAGTATTTCTAGTTTTGGCTGTATAAGTAATGTCATAAACATAGTCAATCATAAACATTACTTAATCGAAAAACTGTTTTCACAAACCTATAATATTTTTGAAAGACCCATCGAACGACTCCCCACACTATAGGGTAGACGAGAAAAAAATAATACATCCTTACGATACGTGTAGGTGAGGTACTCTAAAAAAAAGTTTTTTTCATTTTATTGTACCACTTTGTTGGCGTGACTAATATGCATATTCATGCCAAATTACAGCTTTCTAGTACATGGTTTTGTAATAAATTGATACGGCACACTCGTCGTATTAAACTTTTTTTACCACGAGTTCATCGACACATTTTACCCATTGATTTAACATGATTTTGTGCTAACTTGACAACTCCTGCAAATCAACAATCGGCGTCATAAAAGTAGGACATTTTGAAATTTTCAAAAGACGCCTCACAATATAACCTGCTTCATGTCAAAATTTTAAAAGGTGCGATTTTCTTGAAGCCTATCGCGTATCTAGTGGCCGTTGTTAGGTTATTTTATTACATAGAGCTGATTCATCTCGTCAGACCTCGCGCGAATCGGTTCCGGTGCAAGCTCGGTGCGCCTGCACCGATCGCCGCACGCTAATCTGATAGCTTTTCAAGTGGACGATTGGATAAACGCTCTCGACTTGTTCGGTTTGATCCTGGTGACAATATTAGCGTCTGTGAATAATGATTATATGTTTGTTATTACAGACAATAATTGTACCTTCGTTTTCCTAAAAGAATCAGAATCAGAATCAGAATAATCTTTATTCAAGTAGGTTTACAAATAATAAACTCTTTTGAAACGTCATAGTAGCGACTTAGCCTAAATTGACTGCAGGTTCAAATCGCGACCGATCAGAGAAGAACCTGTAAGAAACTCTGTCGGATGTCTTTTTTTTTCGACGTTCGCAACCTTTTGTCGTAAGGACTAAACATTTTATTACAAGCAATTCAGTCCCAAGCATTGTTATCATTAATATAGTCTTTAATACTATAATATGCTTTAGAAATTAGTTTACGCTTAACGTAACTCTTAAATTTATTTACTGATAGTTCAGTAACATTACTTGGGAGCTTATTATAGAACCTAATACAATTACCCATAAAAGAGTTTTTTATTTTATGGAGCCGCGTGAAGGGCACTGCAAGCTTATATTTATTTCTGGTATTAACATTATGTATGTCACAGTTCTTTCTAAATTTAGCGATGTTTTTATGAACATACATAATGTTTTCATAAATGTATTGACTGTGCATGGTCAATATGTTAATTTCTTTAAACTTATCTCTAAGCGAGTCTCTCTGGCCCATCTTGTAGACAGCACGAATAGCCCTCTTCTGCAGAACAAAGATGCTATTTACATCAGCAGCACTACCCCACAGTAAAATACCATATGACATAATACTATGGAAGTAACTAAAATAAACTAATCGAGCGGTATCTAAGTCTATTAATTGCCGAATCTTATTAACTGCAAAAACTGCAGAACTGAGTCTACCCGCCAATCCAGCAAGATGAGGACCCCATTGGAGCTTGGAGTCTAACGTTATACCAAGAAACACTGTATCATTAACTAGGTCTAGTTTGTTATTTTTAATAGTTACAGTAGTTTGACTATTTTTCACATTAGTAGTCATGAACTTTATACATTTCGTCTTTTTCTCATTCAGTAATAAATTATTAACACTAAACCAATCGACTACTTTTGATATAGCATTGTTTAAAACACTGGGAATCTGTTATCTACTGACATGAGGCAGTCTCCGTCTGGAGATTATTTAAAAACTAGACTGAAGAAGATCTGGCTTGACACTTGTTCTTAAAAAAAATCTGCCTATTATGTATAGTTCGTCACTACTGTGAAAAATCCTCGAATCTCAAATTTCGTGATATACGAATTGAAACTTAACCATGAAGCAAAATAAGTTTTAAATCGTAAATCACGAAATATGAGATGCGAGGTTTTTTATAGTAGTGACGATATTTTAATTGTTACATTAGTTTATTGTATTTATCTGTATGTATACATTCATTGATATTTATGGCAATTTCAATTTGGGTATAATCCTACTACTATTATAAATGCGAAAATTTAGATGAAGGGATGGATGTTTGTTACTCAATCACACTAGAACAGCTGAACGGATCTAGATTAAATTTGGCACAGGGATAAATTGTAGTCCGGAATAGGACATCATTATTATCCCGAAAAGCTATTGAAGATGGTAACTGGAAGAAATCTTTTAAAGGGATAAAGTGGCCTTTGTACATCCCCGCTATATTTTTCTCTATTTTATAATTGTTATCTCTGTTGTTAGTACAATAAATGCACTGATACGACCCGATATAGTATTTTTGAACTGTGGATGGTTAATAAATAGCGCTGTAGAAGGGATTTACCATATGCCAAGTAAAAGTAAGCAACATTTGGCACGACGATAGCTAGGATACTAAATAGTTTCAACCGATACTTCACGTCAAAACAACGGCTGCTGCTTTACATAACTCTGATCAGACCACACGTGGAGTATTTCTCATCTTTGGGCTTCGAAATATCAATTGCTTTCCTTTGTCTGTACATATACAACGACGAGCAATTGAAATCGTCGACGATCCCAGTATTACAAAAAGGTGCCTTTGGAGCTGTGAAGGGACTTTGGAATGGATCTCTTTGCGGGTTAGGTTCATCACGAGGAGTGCTCTGAGGAATTATTCAGCTAACTGCCTACAGCACCATTCTATTATCGAACCACTCGCCACCGGAGTACAGTTCATCCATCTACCTGTAACCATTAAAATCGACTACAGTAAGTTTCCAAACGTCCTTTCTTCCTCGCACTTTAAAACTATGCAATGAACTGCCCTCTACGATGTTTTCTCAGCACTACATGTCATCTTTTAACCGCGGCTTAAAAATAGTATTCACTGAAAGGCAACAATTGGCTGTGCCCCTGCCATTGCTGATGTTTATGGGCGATGGTGACTGCTTACCATCGGGTGGTCCGTACTGCACGTTTGCCTTTTATGGCTATAAAAAACCATACTTCGTGTATTGAAATATAAAATATGCTGTCTCCGAAAATTTCAAAGATTTTGAGCAGTCGCGGGTAAACTCTATCTAAGGAAGGAACATTCAGTTTAGCACACGTAACACTTGCTTTTCTATAAAAGTATAAACTGGCGGCTTAAAAGGTACAAGCCTCGTAGCTGTGTACATAAAAATAATCGACTATTATACACAGAAGGCTTCATTAAATAGCGTTACGAAAATAGTTGTTGTGTTCCGGTGGGGGAATAAGACAACCGGTGAAATTACTAGCATAGAGGCATTCCATCTTAGTCCTCAGGGTTGGCAACGCATTTGAGGTCTTAGGATTATCATGAGAATTCAAATGTCTATGGGTCTCAGATTCCACTTACCATCAGGTGGCCTGAGTGCTCGTGTGCCTGGGTGATTCTTCGGCGTTTTAATTAACCGCCGTCATTGTTGTCTTTGCATATTATTTCAGATATAATTAACGCTTCTTTAATTAATTTACAAGAATTATAAACTATCCCTGGTACTGCTTGTAGTTTCATCACAATTTGCTCGTAGTTATCATTATTTTGGTCAATATATTGAAGACAACAATGACGGGCGGTTGAAACGCCAAAGAATTGCCCGCCTTCTCCTTAACATAAAAAAGAAAAAGCTCGATTGTTCTATAGCGGTCCTTTGTGATGTCACTTTAACGCCTTTGATAGATTAGTGCAGCAGCAATTTAAACATGTCGTTAAAGTGACAAAACACTAAAGAGTGTATAGCTAGATACTTATAAGGTAGACCGCACCAAACTTCCAGAAATGAAACAGACCATAAAATAAAATGTTCCTTTTATTTTATTACCTACACAAAATATTTTTTTAGTGTAGGTCATACAAATAATAAGCAAACGAGTAATTAGACTATGAAAATCTTTTATAATAGAAAATCAAGTTCGTATTTTTCTACAATAAAACTTAAGAATTCCTTATAGATGATCCACTTAACGTACTGGCCAAGAATTAACAAAGATACTTATCTATTATATACAGATGTGGATTACCACATCTGTATGCAAATGGCATGTAATGAATGATTAACATCGAATCAATGTAAACAAATGCGAATCGAACAACGCAATAGTCGCGGACAAACAAACACAATACCATTATTCCTGCGAGCTCAGCCAGATCGCTATGCGATGGCCATGGCTAATCGTTTCACCAAGTAAACTGCGCAAAAACAACTAAGTTAACTACTTGCCTACATCGGGCATGGAAAAACACGAAACCAGTTTTTGAACGATCAATGTCGTGTGGATTTTGCTAATTAGATCGTGTACATGCGTTTTTTATTAGTGTAGATTAAGTAGGTACTTTTAAATGCGCAATTACAATGGTAAAAAACAGTTGTTGTCACCCCACCTGTTTGAAAACGCGCGTCCAAATGTGGTTTGTACGCCGTGATAGGACAACTTCTATTAGCCTGTTAATGTTTGGTGTACTGAGTTCAAGAACGAGTTGTTGAAGCGAACTATCTTCCAGCGCCCCTAGACAAGATACTTAACTCTAACTTTAACGATTGTCGAAAACTGGCAAAATGTATGGATTTGACATAAGCACTCTGACACAAGCAGCTTACATCAATCTATTTTCTGATAACGATAACATTCTCGCAATCGCATAGCCTAAGAGCATAGAAGACACAGCCTTTTAAAGTTAGAACGGACAGACGGAAAGCGTAGACTCAATACCAAGGTTCTTTGCCACCTTAAGGTATAAAAAGAACCCTAGAAACGTACAAAAGCGTATTAATTAAAAGCGTACCGACGTAGTCTGACTGAAGTGTTTTGCATAAACTTTTGATTAGCGGCATTTGTTCGCGCGCAGGCAGTCATGGTGTTATTCTTATCACAACAACGTGAGTGAGCGTTGTCGATATGTATCGACAAGTAATCGACCATTTATCCCTTCCATTTATATCATATTCATAATTAAAATTACCATCAGCTGGGCTGGGATTCTACACGGGAATAACGATATCGTATTTGACGTGTTTCCGTATTGTCAAAGTTTTCATAACTCTTATGTCATTTACAATAATAGCGACTGTGACATAAACGTTTTTAAAACACGTCAAACACGATATCTTTATAACGCAGTTGAATAGAGGCCCTGGACCAATTGGCTCATCGTATACGTTAATTTGTTTTGTTATTTCTGTACTACTAGCTGTCACTAACTTGAAACATTTTATTTGCGATTCATTTGTTACGTGCATATTATTGTTTCTATTAAGCTGTTAACTAAGCTATGCGTTTTGTCTCCCAAAATATAATTGTGCATTTTGCCCGAGATTTTTGAAGTGGCTATCCAAGTACAGTATTTAGTAGAAGACTACCGCGACATCGTTCGCGTAGAATTAGTTTCCCCCTACCCCCCCTATAAATATGTAGACGACACTAACATAACATATAAATTAAATTACAATTTGATAGTATCGTCTATATTATGTCGAATACCTCGTTTATCGCTATTCCCTCGGGAACTGTTCAATTTTCCTTCCCGGGACCTTAGTTATCACCATACCAAATTTAATCTAAATCGGTTCAGTATAGTTTCAGCTTTATATATTAGTATAGATATACATATATGTACATGGCGGACCAGCGTATTCGATATGACGTATTTCCAGCGATAAGTTAAAGAATAACCGCCGACTCCGAACAGCAAAATATCGAATGAACTCACACCTATAAATAGACTTCTCAAATGGGAAACTATTCGGCAACAATGTATTTTTAGTGCTTTCATTAATTATTTCCAGGGCCGAGTCATTCCATTAGCAAGTTTAGTGCTTAGTTCTTACTTACTTCAAAAAATTACCTGTATTTTCTCTCTTAGCACTGAATCTTTACTAGATGTAAAGTTGATAGGAACGGACGAGCTAAAAAATATTAAATAAGTACTTACAAAGTTTTGCTACGTTTAATTGACAATTTTGTCTTTTTAGGGTTCCGTAGTCAAACCTTTGTAGTTCTGCCACATCCGTCCGTCCGTTCGTCCGCAGCTTAGCTCAGTACAGAGACTCTTAGTACTAGAAAGCTGTTATTTGGCATGAATAGAAAATATAATATAATAAAATATAATATTATACTAGAAACGCCGAAAAAGTGGTAAAATAAAAATTCTAAAACACATTTTTATACCTAGGGTAAGTACCGCCCTACACGTAAAGTTTAAAGAAGACTATCAAAAGGAAAATTTAAAAAACCCGACTGGCTGTTTTGATAATGTCGTCTATGAATATTGCTGCGCAATTTAGCGCCAAAATTCATCATTTTGTAATCCAATCATTTAAATTTAAGTAGCCTATTGTCATAGGCTACTTATATTAAAATTATTGCATTTGGCTAAGACGAATCTAACCACGCATAATTTATTAAAATCGGTCCAGGCGTTTATTAGTTACGAGGGATAGACTCGGACATATATACAGGTCAAACACATAACCCTGTGAGTGTCCTACGATCTCCTACCAAGGAGAAGGACTAAAGGAGTGCATGTGGGGGTAAAGCGTAGATGTGTGTGGTCCATAGAATGGATAAGATTAGGAATTAATACGGAGAAGCTTTTAAGTTGCACCAATAATAGAAAAGCTGAGGAGTAATAGATTGGCGTGGTGTGGCGTGGTGGGACATGTAATGAGGATGAATGAGTATGAATGTGGATGGATATAAGCATACCTGGGATAACTCGGGGCATCCATACCAAAATTGATGTAGCAAAATATTTTCTTGACAAAAGAAACATCGACGTTACTGCCAAAATCTAAATGTTATTCGACATAAATAAATATTACATTTCTCCTCATTTTTAATAACAAAAACAAATTAAATCGTGTTTTTATAATTATGTTTATTTAAAATAGTTTTAGTAATATACAATCAATATTTTTATAACTGCTAAACGTTCTCCCAACGTCCGCAGTGGTCGACGGGGCATTCTTAAAATGTTTATAATGACTCAAAGCCAATTTCTCATTCATGTTAGTTGTTGAAATTCCCTCGCCTTTTATAAGACTATTTACTTTTTTCATGGTGTCATAACCAGTATTTTATTCTAGAACCATCCTTAAATACTTTTCTCGTTTTTGTTCACATACAATTTCGATAAATCTGCTTTAACTCTTTTTATTATTGCAATGCTGTCTCGAAGTCAGATATGACATCGAACCTCTATAGTAATCGAGATTGTTAAATGTGCACATGTATCAATATAATTACATCGACATCTTTTTTATCGATATCAAAACCCTAGAACTTGCCTCGAGTTATCCCATGGATATAAGGGTAGAGGAAGACCGAAAAAGGTTTGGATGGATTTTGGAAGTAGAAAGGTGTGGATGCAGCGGATAAAGAAAAGTGGAAGTGGTGCCGACCCCATTTAGTGTGAGCCAAGGGTAGGAAGATGATGGTGACTGGGTTCTGATCAAAACAAGATTTAAAGCCGTAGTTATGCGACGTACCTCCTAATTAAGTCTCTCTTGACTTTTCACAAAATAATGTCGATATTTGCGTAACAATTGTGTCATAAATGAATTACTTAAAGACAACAATACGCGATCGTTAACTCAAGACAAACCAGTCCAAATGCCTTAGGTATAGTTAAACAAGAAGTCCCAAGACTAATGTGCCCCATTCTGGCTAATTGACTTTTAGAGCGTATTACCATTTAAGCGGTTGTTTACATCTGCAAAACATAAATATTTATGAGGCAGTTGTTTTATGAACTGAAATATCATTTCTATTGGCTTCGTTTAACAGACCAAATACCTACCTAACTAGTCAAGTAATTTAAAACCGAAGGCAAACTTCTTGTCTCTTTATGTCCTTCGATGGCTTCGCTTCGTAGTCTGAATTTAATGCGGTATGTTGACACAACAATAACGCCGAAATTAGTTTAGACCATAAGTATTTTGACAATGTACCTATATATGGTCATTCCGAGGAATAGGCTTAAGGTGCTTTTCTAGTGGCGAGGCGAGGTGAGACGTTGCGGCGCGAGAATTTTTATTAGTATTAAAACAACCATATCCACCAATGGAGGAGAGTTTTCAATAAAAATTGCAATTCTTTTCTAGCTTCGTCTCGCCTCGTCTCCTCGGAGTAAAACAGAATACGAACTAAAGGCAAAGAAGGAGCCTTAAAACGAAAGAGTCAGACCTATAATATATTACTACGTAGTACACATTACGACGTAGATAGACCTACGTCGTGACGACATGGTGGCCTAGTTTGTAGTGATCCTGCTTCCGAAGCTAGTGGTCCTGAATTCAAATCCCAATAGGGGGGTGTTTCTCTTAACACAGCGCTGCGTCGAACGCAAAGGTGAATGTTTAACCGGCAAGTTTAAGTAGTCCCGTCGGAGCTTACAAATCACATTTTAGCGCGTGCCTTCTCAATTAGGCAGCAGAGTTAGTTCGCCAAGCAGAGCCTTACGTTCAACTTTGCGTGTGACGCAGCGCTGTGTTAAGAGAATCACCCCAGGGCAGATATATTTGTGTCATTAGCACGATTATTTGTTCCTAAATCTTAGATGTTTTTTATGTATTTAAGTATATATTTCTCTATATAAGTAAGTTTATCGTTGTCTAGTACCAGTAGAACAAATCTAGAGCTTAGTTTGGGACTGGGTCAATTTGTGTGAGATTGTCCCGCGATATTTATTATATGAACTACGTGGCTCACATGCGTACGTAGCTTGCGCCGCAGTGGAATTTTGGTTTAATTTAACCCCACTTTTTTGCTTTTCTTTAGGTCTAAGTGTATATGTATATTAACGTTAATACCGGTCTATGTGACAGTACCTCTTTATATCCTGAGATTAAAAGATAAGTCATATAGGATCAGTTGTGAAAGTTAAATTGGTGTAGGTAAGCTAGCATTATGAGCCATGTCACGTAATAAATATCAAACAGTGTGTTTAATTTATGTGCGTCACTTTAGGATAACGAGTGTTTAGAACAATATGACAAGGATTATTTTTTGCCCGCGACTCCATCTGTGTAGAAATCGTTTGTCGCTACTTGCCGTGAAAAGTACCCTGTCCTTAAACTACACCCTACTGGTTTTAAACTATTTCCATACCAAATTTCATTAGTATCAGGGAAGTTGTCCAACTGATCAAAATTAGCATCATAAATATGAGGTAGGTTTAGGTTATGTTAGTTCTTCAGCAGGCCCGAAGGGCCAAACAATCCAGAAAAAGGAGCTCCGTCAAGTCTGTTAATTAGATATTCAAATGGGAATTATTGATCAGTTAGACAAAACAGTCGGACCACTGCCCCGAAAGGATTTCATTGAACGCGGTTGAGCGGTTTAGTCGTGAAAACGTAACAAGCAGACCAAGTGAGTTTCATAATTATAACATGTAGTAGGATATAGATGGTTCCATGTACCTACTGTTTGGTTTTGTTGTAATCTTTGTATACATAAAATGTAAAATTTAGCACCCGCAACGCGGATTGTTCGCCATCAGCCAGTTCTTAATGAATGATTTTTAACCCCCGACGCAAAAAACGAGGGGTGTTATAAATTTGACGTGTCTGTGTGTGTGTGTGTGTGTGTGTAAATGTGTATGTGTCCGTCTGTGGCATCGTAGCTCCCAAACGGATGATCCGATTTTAATGTCTTTTGGAACCACTGAGCTGGTCTGCTGTTAGGGCTCTAAGATAGGAGACGTAACCCTGGACTGCCTTTTAGTAAACCCATCGAGTTTGGGCGCGTTGGATTTGTCTTAACTAGTTCTCTTTATGATAGATTTGTTTATTTTCAAAACCGTCTGTAAAAAAACCGCTAAAAAGTAAAAAATAATAAGTAGTGGCCCTAAGGGCTGATTGTTTGATAAGTAGATAGTTAACTGAACACTGAGACTAACTAAAGTGACACGGTGGGGGACCGCTAAGTAAATGAATTAACATAAAATACCCCAGCCAGCGGATTGTTCGCCATCAGCCAGTTCTTCATGAATGATTTGACAGTACTCGCATTGTTGTGTTCCGGTGTGGGGATAAGACAACCGGTGAAACTACTAGCAAAGAGGCACTCCATCCTCAGGGTTGGCAACGCATTTGAAGTCTTAGGATTGCAGTATTGAGATTGTAGTCTTGAGAATTCAAATCGTTATCCTGCGGTCTCCACCAGATCGTCGGTCCACGTTGTGGGACGCCCATCAACACGTCGTTAATGTTAGCTTATATTTATATATCCAGGGATTAAACTCCCCTGCCCTTTAAATTTATTACGATTTTTTACAACCAATTTTTTTCTAAAATGTCAGTCAATTTATGTTATGTGGGTACTATTTTTCGGTATATCATTTAATAGCTATTAGTATGCAGGCCAGGTTATGTTCCAACTATGAATAATAACCGAAAAAAGGTCTTCAAACAGAACTCGCTCGGTTATAAAATTCAGTTTTGATCAATTCTCTTTGTTAAATGTACCCTCTGCCACCACGTCAGCTTATACGAGTCCATTATCCTACGTATCTTGCGCTAATAATACAATGTTATTCCCCGGCGTTATCATATGACACGCGGTTTCATTGTTTAAACGAGCTCTACTGCATTTATAAACTAGGAAAACAAACGAAGCAAATAAAACAATAGATGGGAAAATACATTTATGTCATGTCGAACAACAATGATTCACTAGATCATATAAATCTGAGATTTAAACATTATTACTAAACCTAAACTATGATTAACGAAATCAATACTGAGGGCGTAAACTATTGGTTACAATTTTGAGGTCCAAAGCGTATTTAGATGTCATAGAGGTTTTGTACCCTAGTTGAGGAAAGTTAATAAACGTTAACTTTCCTTAACTAGGGTACACTTTATTTTAAAAATGCCCAGTAGTCTTTAGTCGAACTTTAAATTGATAAAGACTCCTCTTATGTACCTAATTTATAACGTAAAAACGAAATTCAAAGTTAGGGTGACATAACTGGCAGGTCATGTATTTAGCCAACTGTACATCCTTAATAAAAAATTACGTCAGCCACATTTGTTTGGTTTTGGGCCTCAACAATTAAACAAATAGTTTTGCCGTAGTAAATGAAGAATCTTAAAATTAACACTAAAAAAGAACAAAAAGAATACTAATAAAATATTAATTTGTTTAGCTAAATCAATCGCATATCAAAAAGCATTTTTCGCTGTTTAACTTGTTCCGTTTCCATTGAATTGAAAATATACATGATAATAACAAAACGTTTGTCGCTAAAATTGCCACTAGATTAGAGTAGGCGCTAAAAATTCTGGTTAAAGGTAACTTCGAGTAAAAATACGGAAAAGACAAGCAAAAAGAGCACTATTATGTGAATATAAAGTAGTCGTGGTTCTTTAAGTACAAATTTGATCAAGGTTTCGTGCTTTATTGCGCGCCGTATCAGGAATCACGTTGGCATCCAGGAATCAGTATGTCACGCGGTAACGTGTACGAGCATGATTGGGAACATCTCTTACACACTTTACAATATAATATGTGTTGTAACATACACAAGTATAGTTGGTTACAAATTTATAACGAATTTGTTGAGCAACTATTGGACCTTTCCAGAATAATTAATTAACGTCAATATTAATATCAATATTAAGGGAATAGGGGCTTGTAGTATTGTTGGGCGATGGGCTTGCAACCTGTCACTAATACACTGGTGAACTTCTTGGCCTGATTGTGCATAGTGTGGTTACAGAATTATCAACAAGTCTTTTTAGAGTTGTTGGTATTTCTGTAGCCCTGCCTGTCCCACTCTGGGAACGAAGGCGTGATGTTATGTATGTATGTAATAATTGACATTGCGAGCAGGTTTTATGATGGCAATTTAGTTCGTGATGTTAATAATAACACCTAATACAGATATTACAATTGGGATTGGTACCCACTCTGTTTGCAAGTGGCTTAATGTTACCTACCCTACATATAGTAGAATATGTCACAAGAGATGAAAGTTAAATGTTTGAGGGTAGTATACTTAAAGGAGGACTAGCACAAGTGGTCCGCGACTTGTTCGTCGCTTGGATCTCCCTTTCTTTCTAGTCTGTAGCGATAGAGACGCACTGAGCAACTAGCGAGAAAATGCAACTTGTGCTAAGCGTACAGGAGCGAAACGAACAATTTCTTAGTGTAAGGATTGATTCAAGCGACACCGCCCACCGACACGACAAAGTACAAAAGTGTGCAACTACCTCCTTATAAAGCAGACTGTTATTAACACATTTTGTTTTAATTTTACCCTTCGCACCGTTTAAACAGGTATTAAGTTGCGGAAATTAATCACAATCAAATTAGAGTCTGACGGAAGGAAAAAAAAAACTCGTCAGTAAAATTATGCGTTACGCTCATTTAAAAAGAAGCCAGTTCTAGCCTTAAATTATGTTTTTTTCAATTGAAATTTTCTTTGCTACTTAAGAAAACTTAAAATCTAAATGTAAATGCTACCTAGCAGGCGCTAGCAAGCCAGGCCGCCCCCCTCATTCCGCTCAATCTCCGTCCTCACATACTCCGCCTGTTTCTCGCTGAGCCCCAACCTCCCCAGCTCAGACTCGAACTGAGCCTTCCCCCCCACCCCCACCAGGTAGCCGTTGAGCCGGGCGGCTAGGTGGGAGGTCTGGAGCTTCTTGGAATCCAGGCCAAGGCTGCGGCAGAGATCCTTGTGGCCTTGTAAGCGGTATTTTTGATGGTAACTGGAATCAAACAATGCAATTCAATAGCTATTGTGTTTGAGACGTTATATTATATATGCGAAAATAAGTTTGTGTGTTTGTAATACATTTGGTACGAGTAACTTGAGCCCCTGAGATGAACATGGGATTTTGGTAAATTGTGATGTGTTTCATAATCAGACTCAGATTTATAATAGGTACCTAATAGGTATAAATGACTCACTATCTTTTCGTTTTGGGCCTTTTAACATGGTGTAATGGTGTAATGAGCCTTTTAACATGCTATATAAAAATGTAAATAGGTATCAGGGGACAACTTACAGACTGGGGACGATTTACTCTACATTCTAAACGATACAATACATCTACCAATAGTAAATCTCTTCCACCGCAAAATGCGTATAATAGAGAACCTGCATGAAAATCGGAATTGAGTTTCATTGATACAACTTAGGAGAAAATGTAAAAAATCGTATAAAACGCAATACACTAAGTTTTGACTGGTTTATTAAGATTTTATATAGAATCAAAACTTGGTACAAATTTAAAACTTCTTTTAATGTTTAGATAGTTTTTTCGGCATTCTCATTTAATTTACGTTCATAAAAAGTAATATTTTAATTCAACGATATTTGCTTACAATTTACGAAATAAATGCAATTATTTTGATAAGGTCCTTATATTTAAATCATGGAACAACAGCTGTGACGTCATTCCTGTCATCGATTTTGTATAGGGAGTTTTTGCAGGGGGTCTGAACTATGACTTTTAAAGCTACAAATGTTATGAAAAAATTACAAGACAATTATTTCGCGTATACAGTTATTCCTCTCTTTTATAGCACTTTCCAGAGAGGGTAAGAAATAAATACATGCATGCTCCCTATTGTTTTTAGGGTTCCCTAACCAAAGAATGCCAACTGGGAACTATTACTAAGCCGCCGCCGACTGTCAGCGGGCTGTGTCTCATGGACAAGTAGTGCCTAATTTTTCAACAGTGTGTAAGTATTATACTACAACCACTATAATTAAGTTTCGTCTAACGTGTTTTTTCGGCGTGGTACGGAGCTCTACGTATGTGAGTCCGACTGGTACTACGCCGGATTTTTGTCGCTATATATTCAAGACCGGACAGGATAACAGCTGCATAGTGTTTCTAGGTCAACCTATCCTTTGTTGTCAGCGGTAGACCGTGACATAATAATTAAGCCCGAACGAATGGAGACTGTTACATTATGCATTCAAACTGTTGCCAAGGCAACACTTCGCTCGACGCCAGGGGCTCTATCCTAATCGGTAAAACTATGTTACTTTTGACAAGTCATCGTATTGTCAATGTCATGATAGTTCTTATTTAATTAGCAGTAATGGCGGCAAAATTAAAACAATACGAGAGTTTGCCTTTGTACTATCCCTGCTATTTTTTGCCCATTTTATAATAGTTGTCTCTTTTGTTTGTACAATAAAATGTTTATAGACTATAACTATTGACAATACTGTGGGCACTGTTTTACGTGACCTACTGTTTATACTGCCTAGTGGGGCTTTTTAGTATCATCGTTTTCAAATCACAACTGCGCTAAAGAAGTTTACACTTCAATAATGTTGTAGGTACTCGTAGGTAGGCACTGTTATTCCCCATAGATCAGAATCAGAAAAAGATTTATTGCCACACATAACACAGAAGTTGTACAGATTATTATTTAAAGTAAGATAAAATATAAAGTATTAACTACAACAAGTCTCATAGATGCTACGGCAAAAGGTTCAGAACTCAGCGTATGCTGTAAGACTGGGTCTACACAGCGCTGTTTTTCAGCCTGCACCTCCCTCTCAATGTGTGAATGCTTAAGCCTTAAGGGTACACTGCATTACATCACGATATTATAATTAATAAAACAAAACATATAACAAAACTTAACACAGAACAGGAAATTTCTACAAGGACAACATTCAGGTGTCGTACTTTTAATACAAAAACAGGGGTAGATAGTGACAAGTTAGATGAACTTACTCTTCCGCGGGGTAGAAATTGGTGGCTGGCGCGATTTCAGTCCTTAGTTGTCCAAACCGCTGCGTCATCTCCTTGTAGGAAGACTCCGCCGCCTCGCGCTGCTCCAAGTCGTGGTACAATATCATGGATTGGTACTGAAATGGGTATTTTAACAATCAGACAACAAGGTCTTAAATGAAGCACTAAAACTTGTACAAGCCTTTTGGAGCAAGTACATAATTGATTGCACTGTCGTAAACTTATTTTATTATGATAATACAATTGGTATTGGACCTCAAAGCACCCACATACTATCAGAGGCCGTATGGTCGCCTTTATCGATGTGGATAAGCGTGGCTAACACACCTGTCACTCGCACTGACATACAAAAAGCGTCAGATGTGTTATCCACGTTCATCCACATCGATAAAGGCGACCATGCTACAGGCCCAGGGATTAGATACTACACGGTAAAAACGATATTACCTTTGACGTGTTTCCGTATTGCCAATGTTGTAACTCTTATTTACTTGTCAGCTATGGACGCCGTGTTAAACACGATACTACTTAAAACACGTTAACAATTCGGAAACACGTCAGAGGTAAAATCGTTTTTACCGTGTAGAATCTTAGCCCGTGGCCTGAACCTGTCTTGCCTGTCAGGGTATCTTTGCCTTCTCCATAAAAAAATACACTGCGTCCAATTCTTTATACTGTTTGCTCACTACATCTGATTCGTATTGAATTTCACCCCATCACCCCCACCCCTAGGTCTATGTTTTCTGAGAACTGGATCAATAGCTGTATCTAAGAAAAAGCGCCTTAGAATTTTGTTTGGTAAATACAGTTCGAAATTTATATATCTAGCTCACATTTATTAATTTAATCTTAGTACCGTACTTTAAAGTGGTTATTTAATATTAACGTAATTATAAATCCCACCAAAAACATAAATGTAAAAAAGGAGAGCCAAGTTCAATACAAAAATTATTCTCTGCTGTGGGCTTCGCCGCAAAAAGAATGGAGATCTGAGATTGAGTGCCAAGTTCTATGCAAAATCCAAATATGTAGTCTAAGGGCTGACTTGGCTGGTTTTCCTAGAAATAATTTATATGAGAAATAATTTCGCAGCATAAATCGCAACCTTATAGGTCAGATATCGAGAGACAACCGGACAGCAAGACGGCGCTCGCGCTTATGAGCGCGGCTGCCGCTCGCTCGGCGACGTTCGCGTCAACCGCGTCAACGGTTCGATTCGGTTGTCACAGCGCCCCACCCACCCCGCCCGCGCCGCTCCGGCGTCACTCGGCGCGCGCGCGTCGTGTATATACCGAAAACCTAAATGCCTATTATTTTATCATTATTTATGAGTAGGTAATGATTTTACACTATTGATGTGCGCTAAATATAAAAATAATAATTAATCCCAGTTAATAACGTAGGTGCCCTAAGTAATATTAGGTATTTATGTTAAGCGTTCATAATAGAATCTAATTATTAAAAAAAAAACAGTTTTTTATTTATTCCTTTGTATTCATCTAATTACCTATTTGCATACCAAATTTTAACTCTCTAGGTCATATGGAACTGAGTTAGAGTTTTGGTCTATAGGTCAGTCAATGATAAAAATGAGGAATTTTGGACATTAATATCTAAATAACCGTTTCAGATAAGCTTATGAAATTTAGAACACATATGTATCTCGCAAGTCTCAATATATGAGCCAAATTTGATACGTTTATGTCAAATAGTTTTTGATTTATGAGGGGGTCAAAAGTGGCTCCAAATGGTTCGTGTAATATTACACTCGGTGCGGCTTGCCAGTTCTGTTTCTTGAACTTGGCTTGACACGCTCCCGCGTGTCTATACCATCTAAGATTCACTACTGTACGTTTGGCTATTTGAGGTATTTCAAACGGTTCGCATGCGCTCAAAGGTTAACCGGAATAGTTCCCTAGTTAAAGGGATACTTTCGCTTAAGTTAAAACATATTACTTTTTGTGTCTGTATTTTACATACATACATACACTTTTCATACATTGGCACAACCGTGCAACGTCAACTCGACCTGCGCGTGCCGTCGTGTATTCAACAACGCATTTATTTTTCTTCCATTTGCCGCCCACAGCTAATCTTCTATAACGGGAACTTAAATTAAAAAAAACTGTGACTAAAATAATACAATACAAAAACGCAGAAACGTCAATAGGTAGGTAACATTAATACATATTTTAAACTAAGGTGTTATTTTTAGGCTGCGTGGTTTAACGATGCCAGAATGTTTATTCTAATATAGCTGCCCATTCAATGTCAATGTCACCTAGAATACTTCCAGTGCAATATTAGTATGAAACATTAAAAATATTTTTGGAAACGTTAAAAGTATTTTTACATTACAGACAGTAAACACTGCCGGACAGGACACTATATTAATAAATTAAGATAAGAAAAATAAATGTTTTGCTGATGAGGCAGAAATCCATGGCGTCATTAACCCAAGGTCAGAAGAAAAAAGCGGCGTTTCGTACCTTTCCTGTTTTTGATTTCTCTTCTCTTATAGAAACGACTTTTATGATTACTTTGCCTTATATATACATCAGAAACAGCAGCAAAGTTGGCTTTCAAACAACATACATATTGTAGGCCAGTAAATTGTTTTATGTTAGGTACTTCCTTGTAAAAGGTACTATTTCACATACATATCTGTTACTAAACGTGCATTCTCCCACATCGTGATATTTGCATGATGTTTGTGACGTGTTCTAGATTAACTAGACAACACGACTAAGTAGCAAAAAAAAAAATGATACGTGACATTTTATTTTCAACATTGACATTTATTTTACTATATACATGTACACGTATGTATGAGGCCAATTAAAACTAGGTGACGCCTCTGTATATACCTACCTAAAAACTTTCAAGCAAGAATACAATCATATTATTGTATGATACAGTAGCAAAAGTGTTGTACTTATAATTGATTATACAGAATACTCTCTGAACAGCAAAGAATCGAAGTTCTCTTTTATCTTTACTGGTATTGAGGAAACTGAAGCTGCTGAAACCTAATGTGCTTCACAAGATCGTTTCAATTTAAGAAACAAGGGTACAAGAGAGCTTTTTCCTAATGGTGATTATACCAGGGACCGGCCCGCTATCCCATTCAAGGGGGTACAAATGGATTTTTTTAAGGGTTTTACTAAGAAAATATATTTCGTTCCAAGAGGTTATTCTTTCCGTTATTCTATTGTAGACCAGGGTCGATAATTTTTGAGACCAAAAAAAATTATAGTCGGTTTTTACAATTTTGATGTTTTATGGATTAGCAATTTTTTTGTTTATCAATATAACATGAAATCTTACGTATTTCTAGTAATTAAAGTGTAAATTTTAATAAATAGCTCAAAATTATATATAATGATTCAAAAAATAAATTCGGATTCGAGTTTTTTTCACTATTTGCATTTTCTGAGAATATTTACCATAGTAATGTATATTTTTTTATACCATCAGAAAGTAGAGATTTCAACGAACAAAAAACACACCAACTTTTTTAAAAAAGCAGATATTTTGACGTGAGAATTTTCGATTGAAAATTAGGGCGCTTTTTCGATATTAAGTCAAAATAAGGTGAAAAAATGAATATTTTAAATCAAAAAAATTACTGTATTTTTGGGACATACAAAGGTAAGTTTTCACCAAATTTCGTGAAAAAATATATTTTTTTGCAAAAGATAAAAATAAAAAACCAAAAACTCGGTTATTCTAATTTTTCACATAAATTTTGAGGTTATGTGAAAAAAGTGTCGATACAAAAGTTGTAGATCTTTTTATTACCTACAACTTTGCCATTTAACTTTTTTTCATAAGACTTGCAGTTTTACCGGAAATCTCCCCCTTCCCGACCTCAGATCGCCCGTAATTTATTTTTCCTTTCATTTTTGTTATATTCTCTACCTTTTCCAATGGGTCCTACTATATTTTTTTTTCACTTTTTACCATTTTAAAAATTATCGACCCTGGTCTATTGAGAGGTTAGTCTTTCAAAGGGCGAGTCCCTGGATTATACTAATGGGGATTGTTGACGAAACTAAAAGTTATGGATTATTGGTTTGAGCAGCGAGCTGATTATTAGAAACTCTAATCCTTTTTATGAATCGGCCAATGCGTGATGATCCCTCTGGCAACAACTCATATAAACACGTATTACAGACACACTCTTTTCCTTGTCTTACAATATACTAGGCACATTAATATAAAGGTCGCAAAGACGTTCAATGATAATAACTTCTTCTATATGCTTGCAAGTATACCTAGTAAGAATTTGAAATTACAAAATAACTACGGCTATCATAGGGAATAGCTAGGATCTTACCTGTCTTTTGAGCTTGGTGGTGAGACCGTACTCGTGGTTGGCCCAGAACATCTCAAGTAGCTCCTCGAAGGAGACGGTCTTGGGGTCGAAGTCAAGCTCGATCACTTCTGTGTGGTCGCCACTGGAATTTTGGAAACAATGGAATAATTTACTAATGTGTAAGGGCGTTTTTGTCATGGAAAGACAAATAAGCACAGGACATCTGCTGGTTAATGGGCTTTGATCTGTCCCTGAGGCTGTGTCATATGAATTTGCAATCTCACGTTTGCAATCTTAAGACTGAAAATTCGTAACCAACCCTTAGGGAATAAGATGGAATGCCTCTGAGCTCTTCACCCACAATTAAACCGTCAAGTCTACTTTGTTAACATGCTTTGAGACAGCACCGAGCGTCCAGTGGCGCCCTCGTAACTAATTATTGTGTTTTCTAATAAACTAAAGTATTGACTTAAAATCGAAGTGTTTTTTGTGGTACAAATGAATACACAGCTTGTAGGGTACCTACATGACAAAATTTAATAACAGTTGACCTTTTTCTGTAAGTTGACTACGCAGAGGTTAAGGGCTATTAAACTTTTTAATGTGTGCTTTACTTGTATAACTGCATAAGTGTGGAATGGTTTGTCGCCTGCGGTATTTCCGGACCAATACGACCTTCAAACCTTCAAGAAAAGAGCGTACTCTCATTTGAAAGGCCGGCAACGCACCTGTAACTCGTCTGGTGCTGCAGGTGTATATGCGGGTGACAATATTCGCTTACCATCAGGCGATCTGTCTGCTCATTTGCCTCGTATTCCATAAAAAAAAAAACCAAAAACCTTAAAACCACGCTATCGTTTCAAGAAAATTCTTTAGTTTATTTGATGACACAATAATCGTACTGAGCTAATAAGGGCGCCACTGATCACTCGGTGCAATGTTAACGGCTTAATCAACTCAATCGACTTAAAAAAAAATTGGATCGTTAAATGTAATAATTATGTTTCTCAAATGTGTAACATAATGACAGTAGGAAATCTTTTAACGAAACAGCAACATAATTGATAATTACTCATATAAATACCTACAATCAAAGGCTGCGTCCGGAAGTATCTTAATTAGTTCCTGATTAACATTAAATCGTGGTTTCAGAACGAACGGAAGCCCTACCATCGTCACTATTGCCTACGCAATACGTGCTATTTTTGATCTATCCTACACTCATTACATTACTTAACCGTGTTCATTCTATTCACAGTCGGATGCGCGCGCGCCGCCTAACCGGTGACTTGGCCTTGCGGTCAACCTTGGCCAAACCAAACGAAATTAATGACCGCCAAAAACGCGTCTACATAGCACGTGCTTAAGTAATGTCACAGATTATTAATAATACTCGGTGAACTAACCTAGACATATTATACCCATAGCCTACTCGAAAAATAAGTCCAGAAAGGCCGAGCCAGGTTCAGCTACGTGATCGTGCCCCCATCGAGATTTATTTTGTAATTTTTAAAACAATAGCCGAATTAAATGTCAAATCCTAATCTCCCTTAACAAAATGTGGGTGTCCAAGATGCAGGGACGTTCATCGTTGAGGAGATCTCTTGGAATTTCACCATCACTTCCAATACGTATACTTAATGGACAGTCACTTTATAATCTTAAAAAAAAACATAGCTAACCGTGAAATACTTATTAAGGAGGTATTATTAAGGAGTGGTCATATCTGAGGGCCTAGTCATGATACTGAGTTATGTAAGCTGATGACAGATCGTGTCGATCGCTTATGTCAACTCCATTAATTTCGAGTCGATAGAAAACAGAAACAGCGTCCTCATCTTGGCTAGGCCTATGGTCTTCATCATTAGTTCCACTTTACCAAATGATGCCTTTAAAATGAGATGATCAGTTCCCCCTCATGAAGCATTTTTTTTAAATAAATATTCTATATTATTCAATAAAAAATAAAAGGGGACAATCCCACACAGATTGACCTAGTCCCAAACAAAGCTCTAGGCTTGTATTATGGGTACAATCGCCCACACAGCTGAGTGACCAATGAAGATAAACAGAGAGAAACTGTCTTGGTCGTGCACATGAGATTCTTAAGTAAAATCTATATTTATCTCTTTCTACATTTTCTCACTTCCGTCTTTAATGGGCAGTTAATTGTGTGGCTGTTTGTACTAGACCACGATAAACATACTTAAATAGAGAAATACATACTTAAATACATAGAAAACATCCAAGACTCAGGAACAAATATTCGCGCACATCACACAAATATCTGCCCTTACCGGGATTTGAACCCAGGGCCGCTGGCTTCGGAGGCGGGGTCACTACCAACTAGGCCAACGCATCATCGTTGTATTATGATTTTAACCATACTCGTAAGTGAAAAAGTAGGTACCAATTTCACCATACGATGTTAAATTTAATCAATGTTAATCAACTGTTTGTTCATACACTTTGACAACTGTTAACGCTCTAATCGTTAGTTAATTGGTTAACGTTGTATGGTGAAATTGGTACTATATTACCTAAGTCCGTTGGCCGAAACATATTTATGCATCCGATTCGTCGCAAAGAATACAAAGCGCATTCAATATAAAAGAAAGCAATTTATAGGTTTTTTCGACTGTATGTTTGTTTTTTGTATTTGGTTAAAGAGTCAAACATTATCAATTTCCTAGCAATTATCCAGTCTGGAAGCGGGGTCTACTATCTTAATTCTTTCCTTCACTTACCGTCTTTCCTGTGGACTCACCAAAAGTTAACGATTTTAATGCCTAATTTTCTGGCTAAGCCCATTCTCGCAAAAACGCCGTCGGGACTGCTTTAGACCTATCATATAAAAACATAACTTACAGGAGAGACAACTTTTGTTTTTAAGAGTGTGTATGGACCCATCCTCTAAACGGCATTTGTTGAGCTCGCAGATGTTGAGTTCTTTCTTTATTACGGTGAATCATCTTAGTTTTGCCTTTTAGTTATACGGGGAATCGAGACCGGGATCGCTAGCTCCGGGGTATGGTCAATACCAACTAGCCAACTACGTCGTCTATATTTCGTTTTTTTCAGATGAGAATAAGTGTCTGTATTTTGCCTTTAACGAAGTCAAAATTTGAAATTAAAACAAATTCTAATATAAGTATTTGACCGTTATCATTCTCATCTTGAAAAAACTAGTAAGTATACTAGATTGGCAACCAAGAGATGAAAGCGATCAGGGTGAATTATTAATCTTCGTTACACAAAGAAAAACATTTTTTTTTCAATATAACACTGACATCAATTAAGTTAGGTATCCTGTTAATGTATCCCGAGTGTTCCCGAGATAATTAGGCTGCCCCAGCGCAGGCGCAAACGCGCCAGTTCGAGGGTGCAATACATACTTTCACCCAAATTAAACACTCTACGTTTCATTTCGACAGAGGAAAGTGAACAAAAGTGTTATATTATGTTGTACCTATTCACGAATTTACTTACTCATTTCATTACTGACACTGTTTAAAAATTATGAGGTAAAAAGAAGTCAGATACTTTGTAATGAATAGCGAAATGATTGTTCCATGGTGAGAACCAAGTCAAAATGGCTGACAAGGAAAGGTACCCAACTGTCCGGCTCAGATTTCTTTGATTTTTGTTTATGTTAGAGAGTAGTCTAAAATAACGGACAAGTATTTTTTTTTAGCTGCCGAAACTCAACCTATTGGGAGAAATTGTCCGTTGTTTCGTGTTTGTAAAATGGGCGTCGGAACGTTTCCGAACAGGAAAGATGAATTTAATTCCTAATATCGGATTATCTGACAATGGTGAAATTTCGAACAAGGTAAGTTTTTTATTTCTCAAAGAATAAATTTTCTAGTACAAATTAATACGTTGCAATAAATACAGTACAATGTTGCACGATGCACTAGGATAATTGACCCACTTTTGTTTTTATTAATAAACAGTAGTAGCAAGTGTCTATCTATCTATCTAAATACGTAGAGTACTGCTTACATTAGCGATTGTAATGTACCATACTGTCATGTCTTAAAAGACAGTGGCTAAAGCCTTCTTATTATTCCTAATTCTAAACTTTTTCGCTAAGGATAGGTAGGATATCTATACTATTCAAAAAAGAAAGTTTGAGTGTAAGTCAATTAAGTGGTAATAAAACAACGTAAAACCCACTGACCTAGTCAATAACACGAACAGCGCCAGGTCAGGCCCGCCTTGACTAACTGGATTTAAAATTTAAGTTTAAATTCTCTGTTGCTAAGTTATGTGTATGGAAATAGGATTTCAAAAATTGGCGAAGTATTGCAGTATTCAGGTTTTTTTTATGTTAATGTTAAGGCACACGAGCACTCAGGCCACCTGATGGTAAGTGGAATCTGAGACCCATAGACATTTGAATTTTCAAGACTATAATCCTAAGACCTCAAATGCGCTGCCAACCCTGAGGAGTTGAGGACTAAGATGGAATGCCTCTATGCTAGTAATCAAAAGATCTATTGTCTTTATAAACTTATCACTAATAAATACATCGTCTCTCTCATCGTTTAATAAAGATTTTTGATAGACAGCTACTTATACTACCTATATGATGTTTGGTTGGTCACGGAATTACTTTTTTGACATTAATAATAAGAGAGTAGCTCATTTATTTGTCAATGAGTCAGTTACGAAATACAGTTTCCGATTATAATTCACGTACCTGGGTAAGATACGTGATAACTATTAAAACAACAAAAACAAAAACCTTACTAAGTACTAGTAATAAGAGGAATTCGTAATGGTTAGCAATAAAATATCTTACAACATAATTTCTAGTTTTAGTCACGGACAATCATCAGCATGACATGACTATTGTCATACAATGCAAGCCCCTGTCTGCGAGACGCGATTTATCTTTGGCTTTATCGGGTTTAGATAAGTGTTTTAATGACTTGCGAGTTGTCTTAAAACTTAGGCATACGTACATAATACGACTGTCAGAATATAACTAATATTTAGCTACGTCGTTTGCCTTCTACATGCCATAAATTATCTTAATAAAGACGCCGTAGCTTTGTTCCAACCAAAAAAAATATATAAGAAGCAATAAATTTCACAATATATTCCCAAGCTTTAGTCATAGTTATTTAATCGTCATGATATGACTATACTTTACACAATGCTGATATAGTTTATTTTTAACATTATCTGCTTTAGATATGTATTTTAATGACTTGCAAGTTATGATACATCTAAGGCATAGTTGCACAACGTATCAGAATATAATACAACTAAACAATTGATACCATTTCCACAAAAACATAGGAATTCCGCAAATTACACTGCAGTGGACATCTACAAGCGTTCATATCGATTTTCTTTTCACAGGGAAGACCTTGAACTACACTTATTCTCGGGTTGTTCTAGTACCGCGACAGCGCTGGCGGTAGTGGCGGTGTATTAAATAAAAAGACTGGTGACTTTCTTATTTGGTTTTTAAATGCCTCTCTTTCCTCACAAATAACCAGTCATTTTGAAATTTGACCTTAATGATATTTAAGTTAATTAGAATGAGAAGGATACCTACTATGAGTTTAACAATCAAGTTTATTTTCTAAATTAAATCATCGTTTGCCACTAAAATCACTAGTCAGAATATATTTCCGTCTTTTTGACATTGCTATGTTATTGACGTCAGTTATTTAGGCTAAACTCTCACGTGTGTTTTTTAATGATGTGCGAGGCAAGTTTTTATGCGGATCTATTTTAGCACTCTCTATACATAATGCGTCATTTATGGTTCAATGTCATCAAATGACGTGGCATTAAATAAGCCTTTTACTATGATAACGTGGTAATTATTACACTTTAATCTATGCACGTGAGGATAACAAAAGTGCACAGTGAGCGGATTATAACGTTGAATACTACAGCTTGATGATACCAACAAATAATCAGATTATTTTATCAGGAATGTTGCGCTTAAAAGAAAACAAAGGATTGTTTTAATGCTACGAGCAAATAAACAAAATTGTATAACTAGCCATATTAAAAATGGCCTAGTGAAAATACAAGCAGACAACTAAGTAATCCTCGTAGTTTTTCATGTAACTTAAGAGCTAGGCTCTTGTCGGTGGAGTAATTGACACTTTTCCCAGTTTTCTGCAGGCTTTCACCTCCTGAGCTGAGTCACGACAATGGCTACGTCTTATTTGGTTAAAGTAAGCCTTAGGCCTTCCTCTTCTTCTTTAAAGTAGAACTGTCGTGCCGTCTCAGGTGTCCGCCATCTTACCTCTTCTACATTTTACTCGACCATTATTAGTTTTGACATATTCATACTCTTCCCATGTCCACACTATTGCGAGAAAAAACAAGAGAAAAACCGAGTATCTCACACCGCGTAATGCCTATGAGACAATTATGGGAATAACATCATACAATTATTATCAGAGTAGGTATCTTCAGATAAAGGGACCAACTTTGGGACTCTGTGTCAATTTGTTTTAGGCCATCTTGTATTGTAAACGTATGAGTAATAGTGACAACAAAATAATTCGGATTTAAAAGCCCTCTGCCGTGGAAGACTAACTTAAGTCTGGGCTCAAATTCATCTAATACGCTGTAGCCATAGAATTGTCATTCGGAAAGAATTCAAAAATGGAAAAAATGCAGTAAATACATAAGGCCCGCTTGCAAGTAAATGACCCTAGGTTATCTCCAAGCTAAATTATTCAAGGGTTAACATTTACGTGCAAGAGCATAACGACTATGGGTTAGCAAAAGACAGGTGGTTAATGTAACCAGAGTAGTTATAAAACGCTAAAAACCTTGCATACAAAATGTTTAATAGTCAGCCACTCGTGTCAATTCCATACACTTAAGGAGCGACCACACCGTAGCTTAATGGTGTGTTAATTACGGTTACTCAAAATTGACGCCATGAAAGTCATATGTAGGTAATTAGTAAGACCCATTATTTTGTTTACGCAACTTCACCGTATTTTATGCGTCGATGTGGCCGATCCCTTCGTCAGTGTTCGAATATTGCTGACGTAGCATCACCCGATGTTTTCTCTGCTCAATACTTACATACTCCTATAATGTGGGGTTTTCGTGGTGCCACCGGCATAGCCGACCCTCGTTCTGATTACACCAGGAGTGGCGCCGAACAGGGAGTCGTTGGACCAGAAGCAGCCCATACCGAACGTGGCTTTCTTCGTCGGAATGTCCACATCGTGCAGAAGGGCGGCCTGGCAAATCAGAACATAGACTTAGGACACCTTCGGTTCAGCAGTCTAATTTACCAATGGTGATATTGGGTAAGTATTTTGTCGCAACACCTTTCGCAGAATTTTATCGAAAGGCATTTCTCGCCCCTTATTTTTTTTTCTGGAGTTCACAAGTCTAGCGGCTAGACTCTAGCCTAACCTAACCTACGTAATTAAAATTCAAGATATCTTCAAAACATCATGGTTTCAGCAGAAAATAGCGTTCGATGAAATGATACGATATCGATGAAGCTATCGATTAAGCTAACCTGGTTAAGTGGTTATAATATAAAATATCGATGAAGTGAAATTCGATAAAATGATAGGTTTCTCTTGATGGGGACCTTTCTGAAGATAATCAAGTCAGAGTCTGCTTGTCATGACTCTACTGGCTCTATTTTGTGAAGGTTATATTTTGTTTTTCTGTTTTTGTACATCAAAGTATTTACATACATGCCTACCTACTACGTAGCCATATTAATAGAAATTGAAATATGTACAATAGGTAGGCTATTACTAAAATAAGTATGTACTCGTAGGTATTATTTCATAAAACGATGGACTAAAAAAGTGCACAGCAACGCGGTGAATAAAGTAAAGGGTAAGGAAAAAATATGTTGTTAAATAATACCTGCCTATTTTGTTTAAATAGTCGGATAACTATAATTATGATCAATAAACAATCATTGAGTAAGTATGTAGTTCTTTTAATAGTTAGAGCTAATTGGACTAGACAATCAAGTTCTTGCAAAGTCTACCAAATCCAATCCCTGATGAATTAATCGAATCAAAATTGATACAATGATCGAGCTTGAACTTAATTGCGTAGCAGCCATAACTACCCTTTATCTATTACTCGTATCGACCACATAGACGTTGGTATCGTTTACTCACAAACGCCTACAGGACCGAAAGGAAACGTCAGCCTTATCAGCAGAGTCAAGAGGCCATTACGAAACAAGATGATCCTTTAAAAGCTCAGGGTCTCCGCTATCTTATCGGTGACCCCCTCGTTCCACAGACTAGTTATTATTATTTATTTATAATAATTGGCATCCATTGTTTGTTTGATGCGTATTTTGTGCACGTGCCGATAAACTATCTGAAACAGCGTTGTCACGATCTTTCATCATCATTTCAACCTAATAATAGTCATGGTGATTTAATTATTAATTGGTTCGTGATTTGAGTAAATGAGAAAATGTCATTAAAAGACTCTTCTATTTTGTGTTTTAATTTAAAGACTCGTTGCTGCCCGGAAGAGACGTTTAAACAAACTACGACTCGCGTAAATTTAATTCTGCCTTTTTCTTCTAACAAAATGTTTTGTAACTCTAGTAAGTGATGTTATTTTTGGAAATAGTTACACAATAGTATAATGATATCTTTTTAAATTTTGACATTGTGTTCATAGTATGGCACCTCACATGCAATAATAAAAAGAATAATTTCAATATTCTGTTTCAGGTCAACCTTTTTTCATACAATATGCGAATTGCATCTTAGTGGGTTTGGGAAACTTTTCTTTACTTTACGATTTTAGATAAGGGAAACGAACACAGGCCAGCTGTGGGCCTAACACGCTGCCACGGGACAAGATTTTGACATAGGCTCTGGGCTTAAATTCATATATTCCATATTTTATCGTAAGAGTAAAGTGTTAAGGTTTAAAATAAAAGTGTGTTTTGTGTGATTTGAGTCCTTATTACTAAGCAACTTAAACCCTGGGTGGGTGTAATTTTAATAATTGCATAATAATATTTCACACTAGTTCCCGTTTGACGTATTTGACACTAACTTCCGTTTGACGTATTTGACACTAATTCCCGTTTGACGTATTTGACACTAGTTCCCGTGGCAGCGTGTTAGGCCCGCTGATGGTAAGTGGGTCCTGAGACCCATAGATATTATGTACTTATATATGGGTCATACTTATTTTGCCAAAACCAAAATCTTAAGACTGCAGTCCTCCTTGCCAACCCTGAGGACTAAGATGGAATGCCTCTATGCTAGTGATTTCACCTTTGTCTTATACCCAAACTAATCTTTACTTGACCTAATTTACATAGGTAATTATAGAGTTTTCTTACTTTCGAATACCTACATCGAAATAACCGTGGAGCCAACAAAACCCTGTCATAATGACAGCAACAAGTGACGAATAATAAAGTACAGTCAGAAGCAGAAGTAGCTACGCAACCGAAGAGCTCAAAATGACCGCACTCGACTTTATTGTCAAAAGAATATAGATAATTTTGAGCATGGTACTCTGCTTAGCTACTTTTGATACTGACTGTACATAGTTTCTCCGACTATATTGTCTTAAATATTATACCGTGGCTGTACCTCCATGCGATCAAAGCTCATAGAACTCCTTTATATATTTATTAAGTAAATCAAACAAACATTTAAAATCATTATAGACTGCATCGTTAAACCATAATATGGTTTGTCTCGATGCTCCTCCATCCTGTAACTCAACAAAGTTTAAAAGTAATTCCAGTGATTGATCGAATATTAATTCTATTTCTGTCCAATAAATGCTTTCAACATCTACTTAAGCCGTCAATTTAAACCAATCACACTAACACGTGGTATGAATCAATTGATCGATCAACGGCCGCCAACATCAATATCAACTGAACTAATCAAAGTGCATAGGTACCATATTAGGAACACGACATTGGACTCGTTGCAGCTACAAACATGAGGTTATGATACTTACGATCAAATAGCCAGGTCTGATAAAAGCTAAATATACAACAAGCGTTTACAATATACTGCGACATCTTTTGAAACAATGTTGTTAATATTTTAAACGTAAAACCTAACACCCAAGCTTGGCAAAAATTAGTTCATAGGTACAGTCAACTATGTCAAAGTGAAGTACCTGATGATTAAAACCACAAAACTTCTCAAGAATTTAATTAAAACGACACTTTGACATAGTCCCCAACTGAAATCTACTTACATTGACGCAACCGTAACGTCCATCGTCAATTAAGTGTTTGCCTGGTTATAAAATATACAACAATTATTAAATTAATGAACAGGCGTATTAATAATCTCGAAGGAAATGCCCCTAATCAAGGCAAAAATAAAAAAGCTCAGTTACTAGGAGAAAGTTCATTGTTCCCTGACAAAAAATCGAGTACACTAGGTACATACTCGATTATAACCGTTGGCGAGCTGTCAATCAATCACCATCATGTTACTTGAAGGCCTAACTTGACCGTTAACATTTTAGTAGCCGTTAAATTTGTGACACGAGGAATCAATCTGCACTAACTTTGACTAGGAACGTGTAACTTTAACGACATTTTACTTCAAGTAATCGGTGATCGAGTACCATTTGAGTATAGGTACATCATAGTGCATAGATACTAACCAAAAATAATATGCAAGAATTAGAGTAATGTAACTAATAGGTAACTAAAGATAACATAGGTAAAAGAACTACCCGAGGCCGAGTTAACTGAACTAACGGTTAAAATTCGAAGAAAGAATAGAAAAATTTACACATTTCTTTGAGATTTAACTATTAGTTACGATTTCTTACAAGTAGGTAGCTAGTATAACCACTGGTGAAACAACAGGCCCTAAGTAGTTCTTTTACCTTATTTAGACTAAATGGGAATACTCCCAAGCCCGAGTAATTAAGAGAAATATTTGTTTCATCTGAATTCAACTTTGACTCTCCTTGAAAGTCCAAAGGATAACCAATCTAACAAAAAGAAAAACCTGCTACATTATTTTATGAGGTAAAAGCTGAAATTAATCCTCGACATAAAGGTGGCTTACATTATTCGTTTTAGGGTTCCATACCCAATAGGTCTGTGGCAAAACGGGACCCTATTACTAATAAATAAGCCTTCGTTGTTTGTATGCCCGTCCGTCCGTCTTTACTTTAAAACGATGTATCTTTTAAACAGTAATAGATAGCAGATTAATGTTTTTACAGAGAATAGGTTTGCATTATTATAACAGCGGATTTCCCAGCAATTCATAATAGTAATAAACTAGCTTCCGCCCGAGGGAATAGCGATATGAAAGGTATTTAGGTTAGCCTACTATGTGCATGTTAATCTAAGGTACAAGCTATTTACATTCCAAAAAACCAGACAAGTGTGAGTCAGGCCCTGCGGAACCCTCGGTGCGCAAGTCCGCTTGGCCGGTTTTAGGGTTCCGTAGTCAAACTAGGAAGGAACCCTTATAGTTTCGTCATATCCGTCCGAACGTCCGTCCGTCCGCAGCCTAGCTCAGAGACTCTTAGTACTAGAAAACTGTAATTTGGCATAATATGAATATACAAATTAGTCACGCCAACAAAGAGGTAGAATAAAATTTTAAAAAATATTTTTTAGTGTACGTCCCCTAACAGTACCTAACGTGGGTTTTTTTTTCTCCTCTACCCCAAAGTGTGGGATAGGACTTTCAAAAATATCACGGGTTTGTTTAACGAATCCGTATAGGAAATATTAAGCTTTAAAGCGCCAATTTTTGCTACACTCAAGTGTGTCCCCCCCCCCCCCCCCTACACCCAAAACTAGAAATACTAAAAATCTGAAAAATAACTTGAATTTCATTCGCATATAACGAATTTAAAAGGAAAACTATCACGACTAAGTAGACATCATTGGTTCTTGAGATACAGGCGATTAAAGTGTTTATACGTACTAAAATCATTTAAAATGACTTTTAATAGAAAATTACTATGGTTATCACTTGTTGTTTTATGTTTTTAGAACTTAACACCTTCGGAACCCTACACTGAGCATGGTCCGACATGCTCTTGCCCGGTTTTTTTTATAATCTCTTTCTCCTAGCAGATGACCGCAAAATAATAACAGAATTTAATCATCGTCTTCATAAAAAAAAAAAAGAAATGAATTACTACTCGAAAGTACATACTACTATAGTACTATTCGTAGTACTATTATAGAGGAAAGCATGCCTTAACCTTAGCACTCTCAGCAGGGAAAAACTCAAAATATAGTACCTATGTTGTTGTTGTTTTCCTGACTGAGAAACGTCAGAGCTAGGTAGATGTGTTCAATTGTGTGTCATTTTAACACTGATAAAATTGAAATTGTAGTACTTAAACAAAAAATTGAGCGTTAAGATTCGCCAAAATTACTACTGGTATTGGAATTCATCTTTCAACAATGGGCCAATTATCCAAACGGCAAGATTTCTCTTTATTGCATCAGACAGGCATGCGTCCCTAGGGAATGCACCTAATAATGACTGATGAACACAACTCGATCGACTTCTGTAACGCTATTAAATGTTTTCTCTTATACGATTATGTTAACATTCATGAACATGAATTTTCAGCAACAAAATATAACATCTCTACTTACGTTCACCGGCGGTTTCATGGTGCAGAAATTTCTAATTATTCTCAGCATACACCAAGTCGGTTTGTTGCTTCAAAATGCTGTTTGTTGTCGCGGTGTATAGATTCTTGTTAAATGCGTGCGTGTTTCCAAATGCGTGTCGCGTTGCGGAGCGGCCGCGGCGCGACTGTGTGGGGAGACGGCCCGGCGGACACTGTCGCGAGACGTCGCGTCGACGTTTACACGAAATACTACTACTACTGTGATTGACAGACAAGGCGTTCTGTGTCTCTCTGTGCCTAACCTGGGAGCTTAGATAAGATGCATAACGCTTACGTTTAGCGGTTTTCAAAATTTGCGAAAATGTGTAGGGTTGACGTTAGCTGACGATCTATCAATTCGGCCGCCTTGTCAATTCCAGGGTACCAATTTTTGAAGCGGTTTAATCTACGAGCGGGCCCACCTTTTGGATTTCATTTCATAACGCCTTTATCATATCAAATCCAAAAGGCGGGCCCGCTTGTAGATTAAATCGCTGCACAAATTGATTTTAAAGTTAGTCATTTTTCGTCGGTGAGCTTCAAAAAGTGCCACCCATATTTAAGCTCATCGCCAAAAAATTACTACTTAACTTTAAAATCAATCCCATGTTTTCTTTCAGTGGGCCTAACATGCTGCCACGGGAACTAGAGTCAAATACGTCAAACGGGAAGTAGTGTCAAATATTAGGTATAGTTATTAAAATGACAGCCACCCTGGGTTTAAGTTGCTTAGTAATAAAAGGACTCAAGTCACACAAAAGACACTTTTATTTTAAACCTTAACACTTTATTCTTACGTTTATTATGGAATACATGGATTAAAGTCCCTAGCCTATGTCAAAATCTTGTCCTGTTGCAACATAATACGTTGGGTCCACAGGTTTCGAACCAGCTAACGAAATGAGATAGATTGTTAGATCGGGTTTTCTTACGATTAATAGAACCAAAGTGGGGTATTCACTGCTCTCCTATGGCTTCTATCTAGGTAGGTGCCTAGATAGAACTGTAGGTACAGTTAGCAGCAAAATTAGCTGACTGAGTGGATCAAGCAGTCGGAAATCTTTACGATGCTAAGGAAAGTTGCATATAAACGTACTAGCGACCTGCCCTCTCCTTGCTAACCCGTAATTAAAGACATAAAAAGAATTAATACATAAAAACCTTCCGTGAAAAAATATCTAACTGATGGTGAAAACCGCATCAAAATCCGTTGTGTGGTTTAGAATTTAGCGCACAGACAGACATGATGACAGACGCGGAAACAGTTTTCTGTTTGATAGTATGTACCTAATAAAGAAGATAAAGATGTCATCTCTCCCTTTGTTAAACTTTAACTTGGAATTTGGAAAAAAATATGGCACACTTTGGCACATGCAACAATATTCATTTTTAATTCAAACGCTGCTGCTCATGTTGTGGATTCAGAGGCCTGGCTGAAAATAAGCACCGAGAGACGCCTAGTCCTGGCACAAACTGAGACTCTTACTTATTGTCTTGTTTTTTTTCTAGATTAACGTAACGTTAGTCTAATAATAGTTACATTTATAATTGTTTGTTGTGTATTTCTATTTCAGCTTTCGCGCGCGACTCCTTTCGCGTAGAAGTCGTTTATCGCTATTCTATCGGGAACAGTCCAACTTTTCAGAAAAGAAGCCTGCGCTAAGTATTAGTTACCTCTGTGCCAAATTTCATCTACATCCGTTTAGCGGTTCTGGCTTAATTGAGTAACAAACATATTTTTACTTTATTTAATAAAAAGCAGTTACCTACTTTAATAGACTAAACTCCTTATTATTCTTTAGTATTATATTTTGATGAATTATATAGACTTTTACAGCAAATACTTGTACCTATAATGTTTGACAATGTATATTCAATACAATAAAGATTATGAATATTGTAATTATTATTCATAAATGTACCGGCCAGGCTTTTGTCGGTGGAGTAATTGCCACTTTTATCTATGGTGTGCCAGCTTTTTCACCTCCTGATACGACACAACATTGGCCTTCAGCCTTATTTGGTTAAAGCAAGTAAGCCCAGGTCTTCCTCTTCCCCTTTTTCTTTCGACTTTACCCTCCAATATTGTCAAAAAGAAACTATCGTGCCGCATCAAATGTCCCATCATCTTTCCTCTTCTATATTCTATAGTTTTTAAAATGTCTTATCTCGTTCACCATCGTCAAAACCTCTTCGTTTTCTTTTCCGTCCAATAAACCGATTTCATTTAGTTACATCGCACGTTTATGAAGAGGGTAAAAGTGGTTTAAGAAATCATAATAACTTAAGCATAGGTCGATCAAACGGTTCAAACCTGACTCCTCAACTCATCATTCATCACAGTTTACCTTTACGTCGGGCACTGCGTCGCAGCTGGAAAGCGGCGCGGGCGCAGCACGCGCGGACGCGACGCGTGCGCGTGACAGCGCGACGCCACACTGCTGACGCAACCTTGTCCCCCACGGCGGGCGCCGCGTCTGCTACGTTCGCTACGTCACGATAATACAATACTCAAACTTCCCCAATATAACCCACTTGCCGCGAATAGAATAAAACGGGCGTTTATTTTTTGGATTCCTCACATTTTTTTAGAATTGTAGCCTTGAATTATATTTAGACACGTTATCAAAGATTATGTATAAAAAAACAAGGACCCATTAACCTTCTATACATATTTTATTGTCGCATGGTGTACTAATACGTCATAAGTGATAACTCTGGCTAGTACAGTCGCCGTCAAAGATACGTTTAGATTGTTGCACCTTATTTCAATAGCATTAGACAAAATATAGTACATGTGCATCAAGGGGATAACTAACGAAAGTTTTAGCTCAAGTTTGTTGTCCCCTTACTGCCTGATACAGACGATGTTTTTCATCACAATCGCGAGGAAACAAACAAAATAGACGATTATTGAAACTACAATAAAAAAATGTATGGCAATCGACTGGCTGTTAATAAAAACATAATATCTTTGAAGTCGACCGTACCAGATCGCTTTAACAGAGGCTTTAGGCAAGCCCCCTTGTTCATAAACGTACCTACTATAAAACTACTTTAAATAAAGTATGCTTTGTCGTTCTATGAAATATGAAATGTAAGCGATTTTCGAAAACTATAGTTTCGACCACTTATGTCAATTCTATAATGTTTGTTAGTAATTCACAAACTGCCGTTATGCGTTATGCACCGTCTAGATCACCAGGTTTGAACTGCGATTTCACAACTAACGAAATAATAAAATGATTGGTATTGTATCATCAAACCACGGCGCCGCCCCCCTCTAATTCATATTTCATAGATTGAAGCAAACGTGCAACGTCACGTTGACTGACGGGCCGTGCTACTGGATTGAAAAAACAATTATTATGGTAGATAATAAAAAAAGACGGATCCATTTAAACAATTGGTTTATTTTTTACATATAACAAAAAAAAAGTTTATTCTCCGCACCGATGTCTAAATATCTAACAGCTTTCGTAAAGCTAATAAACAATCCAAATTGCACATGCTTTTATCATTTTCAACGTTGCACTCTTTTGTTAAAGATTAGAATTATTAGACTTATTTGTACCAAAATTAACTTTTTGACATTTAGACAAAAGTGGTCACAAACAATAATCATTATAGAATCATACATAACATACAATTGATGGAGAAGAAGAAGTCGGCGAGCCGTAATTACTAGCTCTACGGGAGCCGACTTTTATTCAGATTAACATTCATCTATTTATCGAACTTTATTAAGTGATCCCACAGAATAGGCAAAGTGTGGCGGCGGAAATTACCCGCACAAACGAAACAAACTACAATTCTTGTATAAGTATAATGATTTAGATTATATCGAACCTAATCATTATTAATAGCATAATCAAAAAAATATATATTTGGGGACTTATTATGACGACATTTTATTCACAAAGCTCAGTTACAGTGTTCGTAGGATATATTTGAATTAACTGGAAGGTTGTAAGCACAACCAGTAGCGGAATAGTTGGCGAAGATATGTTTCAAAAGATAGCTTTCTAAATTCATAATATATTGTGGTAGTCTGAACCAGGCAAGACACTAGACTTCACTAGGGGGCAAGAGTTCTTAACAGGAATCACAGGAAAACACCGAAATGTCATAAATATGTAAATCGATATGTTTTATCAACGCTACGAGCCCGAAATAGGTGTAAATAGTAAGAAAACCTTGTCAAAGTTTACAAAAATGAGCAATAAAATCTTTTCGAATCGCTTACATAAGGTACATTCGTAATTCGGAATGCGATAGCTACTTCAATAACAACCACTACATAGTAAAAGTTTGTAATGTAAAAGAACACTTATTTTGACACGAGCGTTGTGACTCAATTTCTTATTTATTAATATACATGTTTGATAAACTGCACTACTGTAAGTTATATTTTTATAATAAAAGGCTCCGAATATTTCTTTCAATAACAGCATTCTAAGAAATATTAAAATCACTAATTCTTTCCGACATCTTAATCTAATAGTATACCAAGGTTGATAGAAGGCTTAAATAACATCCTTTGCGTGGCGATATTATCACGCAGGACGCAGGTATATGTTAGAGTAGGAAACTTGCATTACATATTCATCATTTTTTACATACTGGGTGTTGCCTGTAATAGGAGGAATAAATTGAGGGATCGTTTCTACTGTATAAACGTAGCAACATTACTTCTGCAACTTTTACAAAATATGTAATTTATTATTTGGGATGTTTTCGAACAAACTAAATAGCATTTTCAATGTACTCCATCCAATAGTCTAGTTGACATCTACTGTCAGCCTACAAACTTCGTAGTTTTCGCAATACATTGCTGGCTTGGAAAATCTAAATTCATTCATATTTAGTAAACAACAAGTTATTTTCAAAAGTTGTAGAATAAATGTTGTTACGTTTGTGGTGTGGAAACGATCCCTAAATTTATTGCTCCTATTACAGGCAACACCCGGTATATTTGCGTCTCGCGTGCACGCCGACAGTGCAAATGGGGCTAAGCATAATAATAATAATTAAAGTATTCATCGTCATCTGTCTAAGGCAAGACTGACAAGAGAGATTAACACACACAAGAAGTATATTCTTGCTACACCCAGTATGTCATCGGATTCTGTAAGAAAATTGACTCTCAACAAGTAGCAGATAAAAAGGGCAACACGTAACTAACATGTTGCAACAATATCGACCCATATAGGTTCCACACTAAATTGGAGCTCGTCAGCGTACTCCCTTCCCGTATTCATTTCATGAGACCCGTATCGCCGGATCATTACTCTTATCGGATTTTAATCACAAAGCGGAAACACGCTGTTAGCAAGATTATATTAATCCCAATGTAAACAGCGCTAACATCGACAGAGAGCCGTTGAAGCAACTTTATATTTCCACACATCTCTACCTCACAACCGACAATTTTCAATTTTCCACCTTTCAATTCTTCAAAAAAAATCTAGAAGAGAGTCGATTTTTAATCAGTTGGGTAAACTGTGAATGTTCCATGTTAATTTTCAACTTTTGAATGTCCCACTTTATAGTTTTAATAAAATACAATAGTAATATCACATAGATGCAGTATATAAAAATTAACATGTAAAATGCGTAATAAAATAACACTGTTATGGTTATGAAGAAAAACAACCGAAAAGTACATTGTGCACATATCCCTATAAGGCCATTATTATATATTGCTGTGATTTTATAAATAAGTTTATAGGATATTCATTAACCTCTTGTGTAGGCACTACAGATAACTTCCCCATTCAGTGATAAAATACATTTGGAGCCAATAATTTAGAGTTCACATATACCTACACCAAACTTTGCCCCGTAATTATCCTACTTCGAAATATTTCCATGCATTATAAGAATTCGTAATAAAGTTAACACGTTTAAGTAAGTGTTAATAACAATAACATTCTAAGTACTTTTTAAGTACTGAAGTAAACATCTACATAAATGGTTAAACTAATGACTAAGATATGGACGAATGGATTACTACTGGATGGGATCTAATGAAATCCACGTGATCATACATATACATAGGTACATCATAAAAAAATCTACTTTATAAAATATCAAGCTGCCATAATTATCGAACAAGAATACCACAGCTGTTGAACAGTATCAAGTATACAACAAATAATGAGAACGGACACAAACCTTTTTATACATAGAAAACTCGTATCAATCGGTAGAAATTATAAAAAAGTATAGATAATAACTTAGTACACACCATCTCGGAAACGGTTTACAATCAGATTTGATCGTGCCCAAGGAAGATAGAAAAAACATTGGCACACATTGAGTATTTATGGAATCACAAACTAGAAAAAGGCACTCAAATTATCATCCATACGTTACAATGTCGTTTTTGTACGTTGTAGATAACTCTTACGTAAGTATTTAGTGCCGCTAGGTACCATACATATAATGGGGTTTAGTTCTACGGGGGTGTGCTCACATTATCGTAACATACGGATGTTAAACGACAGCACGAACGCTGTGGCCCCAGGCTGTGTCAACACTTAGCTGTTTAAATCTCAACGTAACTGTGCGCACACGCAACTTACGTTACTCACTCTTATTATTTAAATGAATGATCGAAACCCATAAAGCTTTTTTTAGGTTTAGTTACATAAATGATAATTAAGTTGCTCATACTCTTGGCCGTTATCTAATAATCGTAATACGTACATAATAACAGTCTTAAGGTAACTCGAAACTCAATGCTAAATAGAATAGTTATTTGGAATATCTTAAGGCTAACAATCTACTAGCATTCAATTCCGTTTTACGAGTTATTTGCAATGTTTTTGTACAAATACGATAGTAAATGTTTTATGCAATAGGTAAGTGGTATATTTACTTGTAGCAATAAAAAACGCTGTACGGAAGCCTATAAAGTTTGTGTAAAGTAAAATAAATAAAAATATGTTTATTGAAACATGTTGATGATTGATTACAATAGATAGTTTGATATGGTGATACTAACGATCATCACTTTATACTATACTTATAGCATATCTATTAAATAGTCATACAAAGCAAAAGTTTTCAGAGTACATGTTTATAATGTAAGAGCGTCCAACTCCGTAAATATGTTTTTTTTTATCTTAATCGATTTAAGAACTTTCCATTGAAATATCATATTCAATGTAAACTTCTTAAATCGATTGATTTTCTAAAATGCATACGTTATTATTAACAACATGACGGAATCAACGCTATTAATAAATAATGTATTAATATAATCTATGTTTTTATTGCCATCGAGTGGTCCACGTATGAAATTTTGTATGTTTTCTTGTATAAACCCTTACACGAAAGATAATTTTCTGTGCGAGTAGATAAATGCAATAGTGCTTCAAATTCCACTGAAATCTTTACTAAATCCCGTTTCATAGGAATATTTGAAGTATAAATGCTAAGCTGCATTAAAATAAACTTCTTACAATATTAAAAAATAATATATAATAATTAATTTACTTATGTCATTACTAAATACTTTGCGTAATACAATTTAATCAATTATATTATTATGCTTTGTTTTAAAGGCGTATGTCGCACTAGGAGACAAGCGGTTACATTGCAAATAAATATATATAAGTGTAGTTTAGAATACTGATCACTTTCTGTTTATGATGTAATGTTGTACATAATACACTTACAAATATTATATGATAATTCAAATGATAGTTTTATTTTTAAGTACTCTTTTTCCAATCACAATACTTTATTTTACTATCCATATAATACGTTCATATAATTTACATTTAATCACTTAAATACTTAACGGAATGTTAACTAGGAAAATGGTAAGGCGAAGACGACGTTCAAAAATACGATCATCGGATAATCTACACGAAAATAACTTCACTTACGTATAGGAATCTTTTAATTATGATAACTATTAGCAACCATCTTACCTATAAGTACAATAACTGTTGAGCTCGTGCAAGTATCACAACGTCCTTAGCACATTGGCAAGCCTTCGCTCCCGGAGCTGAAATGGCAATTCCATCGGCAACAATTATCATCCCGATCAACACTGGATCATTCTGCTACAAGAACAAAAAGGCCGTCCGAGACGCCTATCGAGTAATCCTTTACAACTCACGGTACAATATTTATTCGACCTCTTGTACTGAAGATCGAATTAAAACGGCAATTACACAACTTCTCGGTGGCATCTCAACCAACCTTTGGTTTCGACGGACGTCAACTAACTCAATAACAATTAACTTTAATAATAACCAACGCAATAATCGACGTCCTAACCCGAGAGGATTTTTTTGGAATGATTCATCAGACTATAACCACTTTCACTTTGTTCGCTCGCAGTCCAAGTCTACGTCTACATAATGATACAGCACCTTCGCGAGCGAGTGTCGCCGACGACGTCGCTCGTGTTCCCGGTGAAGCGCGGCACCGTGCCCGAGCTGGGCGACAGGCTCAGCGGGTTCAACTGCACCGGCATCGCCTCCTGGCTCGCCACGTTCTCGGGCAACGACGTTATACTATGGTTGTTCGTCGACGACAGACTGTTCTCCACCGGACTACCGTTGGTTCTTATTTGTGACCGCTGCTTTTTCAAGTCAGCTAGGGTGCCTGAAATAATGAACCGCTGATCAGTTGTGGATTTTTTATATTTTGTAGAGATTAGCATAATGGGGAATTGCTTAGTATAAACTATGCATACGTTCACGAGGCAGTCTATCTAATTTAAAAAATATCTATTATAGCAAAAATCACAGACACACTTGTTTGAATTACACCGCCATTGGGTGCGGCAAAACTAAGTGTTTTTTGATAAATCGTTTGTTATTACGAGGCAAAAATATGTAATTGGTACAAATGTGCACTATGGAACCAAAGTTATTGGTTAATTCAAAATATCTAAACATAAATTAGGGGCAAATAATAGTGCAGACATGAGACATGAGTGTACGATAAATAGATAAATGGAAGAACATAAATAATTACATGCATTTAAGACAAGATACAGGAAATAAATACAAGACTACAAGTACTAAACTACATAAACCACACAACCCAAAGGGTACAACTGTCACAGAAGAAGGAACACTGGACGAATACGGCATGCAACTACAATGAGAGACCGCTTGCCTCCGATATGCATCCTCGAGAGCGATTGATCCGGGGCACAGCAGCCCTTCCAATACATGTATTTATAAAACCATCACTGTGCAAAAACTGTTAGATAAACGTTTTATGTAAATTGTTAAAACCGGTGCTATATATAAATATGTATTGTGTTTATACGTTCAGTTGGAGATGTTCGTAAGGATGCATATAATTACCTGCGTTAATCATGACGGTGACATGAACATTGATTTTACCATTATTGTCAGTGGTGTAGGTCGCGGTGCCGCCCTCAGTGAGAGCGATTTGATTCGGGCTCACTACTAAATCTTTCCTACCGTCAATCGCGTCTTCGTTTTTAAGCACCTCGTTGTCTTGGCCTTCGGGCGCTTTGCGGATGCCGTTGGGCAAGCCGGGCCGGTCGTAGTGCTTCAGCTCTTCCTCCTTCAGGACCGGCTGCGGCGCGTAATGGGAAGCGGCGTTCACGCCAAACAAGGGGTTCGATGGTTTGGGCGGGCCGTAGTTTTTCTCGTTCATTTCGCCCTCGCTTCTATGCTGTACGTATTGGTGTTTCGGGATCGCGTAGTCGACATTGCCCGAGTCGAAGCTCTGGCTTGAAACGGTGGAGCCGGTTGAGAGGCGCTTGTGGCTGAGGTCACCGGGAGGAATGTTTGCCGTGTTCTGATCATTTTCCACACCGTTTGAGAGACCCTGTAAGGAAATGAAACAATATACGTAAGAATCCCTGTGACTGCTCATATAAACACGTATTACACATGTTTTATTTTTTATATTATCCATAAATTTTGACCTTTTTTATTATTCTATTTTGACCTTTCCGTGTATGCTTTGCTTGCGAGTATAGAAATGTTTAAAATTACGAAATACGGCTGTCACAGGGATCATTCTACTCGTTGTTTGACTGAACTATAAACAGAAACCGTGTAAGGCCGCATTTACACCAGCGAGATAACTGCGAGGAATATCCAGCAGTGCTGTCCGACAGCGACTTGTAAAGGACTTGCACTTAAAAAACTGCCACTTGCCAACGTCGGACAGACAGTAAGACATTTCTCCAAGAAGTTTTATAGCTGTTTTACTTGGGGCGTTAGAGCTTAATTGCTGAACCGTTTTCAGATGCATGTTTTATGTGCTTTTTGTCCAACAAAATAATAAAGTAAACTGCAATTACTTTCGTTTTCCTTGCTGTGGATTAACAGAACAAAATATTAACAGCTTAAAATTATCATTTCAGATCCAAAACGTTCGATTATGGGATACACTTTACGAACGCTATCATATTTTTACGGTCGATCTCTGGAGTAGATGGACGTTTCAGTATCTTGACACCAGTAACGACTAGAGCGAGAGTGGTTTGAATTTAGTATATCATTAGCTGTGACAAGCTACTAAAATGTACAAGTAGCTGTACGAGATACATTCGGCCGTACTTATTATTATCAGTTATCACCGATGCACGCGTTTCCTCGAATAAGAAAGATCCTCATCATCATACCAGCCGAAAGACGTCTACTGCTAGACATAGGCCATTCCCAAGGTTCTCCATGACGGCAGGTTTTGTGCTACTCGCACCGAGAAGCGTGAAGGAAGATAATACTGACAAGTAACTAGTTAATAAAACATTTTAATCGAATGGTGAGAAATGAAGTGATTTCTGAGTTTAAAAAAACCGGTACATATTCTAGATATCGTAACAATTCCACATTTATGTATGTACTGGGCTTTTGCCCGCGACTCTACCTACGTAGTAGTTGTTAATGCCTGTTCCGTCGGGAACTGGTGGATTTTCTAAGATAATAAGTATCGTACATCAGTCTCAGGGCTATGAGATAAGAGTAAATTTAACGTCGAGCCGTTGAGGCTTTGAATCATGAAATGAAGACAAAACAAACAAATATTGGGTCTGCTTGTTAACATTTATAATATTAGTAAACACGATTTGCATTTATAATATTAGTAAATAGTACCTGGGTGACCGAGCTCTACTCGGGTGATGTAGACGACATTATTAAATCACAATTTGATAGTGTCGTTTGTATTCACATACCTCGGAACTCGACTTTTCGGCGGAACCCCAATTTTCCCAAAGATGAGGATTTTTTGGCCCAAAAAACCACTATTCCACAATTTTCATCAAAATCGTTAGAGCTGTTTCCGAGAACGTGATTATAAATAATATATAACTAGCGACCCGCCCTCGCTTCGCTCCGGGCACCATCTATACAGGGTGACTTCAAATTGGTAATACAAAACACTTGATTGTGGCTTAGTTAATGCCACACAGTATAATACATTAACCCCTTTGTTAAAATTAACTGTATTTAATTAATGCTAATTTTCGAACAAAACAAATAATCAAAGTCCCAAAGTGTGGTTACACTACATTTACAATACAATCTTATTTTCTTTGATAAGTGACAATTACTAATCAAAACACGTTTTCTTTATAAATTGTGACAGGTGACGGATAACCAAAGAGGAAAGTGTTTATTTGAAATTCTTTAAACTTCTTTGTTAATTATTATGGTAGGATAACCATGTTAAGCCAACAAAAATGGGATAATTTCAAAATTAAAAAAAAAACCTTCTGATTATTTTAAAAGTATGAGACTTAATTGAGGGGCTAAGTTTAGGGGAAATGTGTGTAAAACATTGATTTTGTATTACCAATTTGAAGTCACCCTGTAAACTATATTCGCCTCCGCTGCATATTTCCGAATTTCCTAATGGTTTTTTTCTGTCGTACAAACCTTGTCGTGACAATAACGAAGACAACAAAAAAAGAATTATCCAATTTGGTACATACATTTGGGAAATTATTTTTTATTTATTTAGATTACCATCGTTTTTAAGGTTCAGTACCTACCCAAAGGGTAAAAATGGGACGGGATTACTAAGAGTAATAGGGTCCCGTTTTTACCCATACGGACAGCGGAGTCTTACACCGCTATCCGTACTTCTGTCAGTCTGTTTGTCTGCCTGTCTGTCTGTCTATCTGTCTGCCTTTCTGTCTGTCTGTCACCAGGCTGCATCTCATGAACCGTGATAGCTATAAATTTTCACAGATGATGTATTTCTGTAGCCGCTATAACAACCAATACTAAAAACAGAGTAAAATAATTATTTAGGTGGGTCTCCCATACAACAAACCTGTTTTTTTTGCCGTTTTTGCTCAATATTAATAACGGCAGCAGCAACGCTTGAAATATTCACACAATATTTAATTTAAGTCGTATATTCACTTGAAAAGTATACAATTAAATTAAATAAATTAAGGGGCCCAAAAATCACGTTAGTTGTATGGGAGCCTACAACCAACGTGATTTCTTGCAGTTTTTTTTAAATGGTTATAAAATAGTGTCTAATTTTGTATAGATAATGGTACGGAACCCTACGTGCGCGATTCCGCCTCGCACTTGGCCGGTTTTTTATCGATATCATCTGCATATATAATCAGACTATTACTTAAGTTGTAACTTTAATATATAATTGTAAATATGTTTTTGATTGGAATATTATTATAAAATACTTTATATTGGCTGAAGGAAAACTATGTATTCGCATCGCAAAAGCTAGCCGACAAATTGGTGAACGACGATAGCCTACGAACTTAAGGGGTCGTTTATGAAATCGTATGGTCGTCGTTAATATTTCACATGCACGTAAACTGTCTTTTAAAATATTTAAAACCAGTTACTTAACTTGATTTTACACAAAAGCAAAAGTCGTTTTTTAAATTCGTTACTTTGATAGAATTCAGTCTTTGTTGGACAAATTTAATAATAACTTTGCTGCTATAATGAATAAGCTGTTAATTGTTACATCACTTTAGAATCTCTATTAAACAGGTATTTTTTTTAAGAAAGCAACACTTCAGGTTTTCATACATTGTTTCACACCATGCGATGTCCGACTTGCCAGAAGAAAAATTGATATTCCTAAACTTTAAATTTGAGTTGAAAAAATAAAAAGTACTATTTATTTATTAATTTCGTTAGAAGAGTCTTAAAGCAAATATAATCAACTTTCTTTCACAGCAAACGAAACTGAAAAATTCTTACAACTGCGGTCGTGGCATTGAAAATGGTGAACCAAGGTATGGCATTTCCAAAAGTTTCAAAAGTTGAGATATCTCGATTTTGGAGCGATTTTACTAAACATGATTTATCATATTTTGCACACTCCTGAGCTGAGCTATCCCGCCCTGTAAGGTTGGCCACTATCTCCCGGACACCCTGTATAAAATATTGCTTGTTTAATATAATTTGATAACTGAAAGTTGTATTTGTTTCGAGGAATCAGCAATAAATCATGCCTAAAATATTCCAAAACTTCATTTCTCTCAGATAAACAATTGGAATCGTTCGTGCGCCGAGCGACTTCAAATTACGGCATAACTAGTTACGCCCAATTAAATCACTCGTGCGTTATAGATTATCAAGTTATAAATGAAAATGAAAATTGGAAACCACCACATAAGAGATAGCCTTAAGTTCTGTACCGTCCATTGATTTACGACGCATTACAATACGAGTCAGTTCTTAAAAATAGAAAGAAAGAAAGAAAGAAAACAATTTATTCAAGCACACAGAGCGAAAGTAACAATATTTTACGACATAGTTATATAACAAATACAGTACAATACAATCTTGGCAGTTACCAAGCAGAGCACACGCGAGTGTGCACTGGAGCCCAGCAATGTGTGCGGATGAATAGGTTCTGGCTCAGCATGTGTTGTGACACGAGATCACAACGCTGTTATTCTGCCAGCACCTCCAAAAAAACGGGGGAAGTGCGAAATATTCAGGTTCACTAAAAACATGCGTAAAAAAAAGTGTGGCATCGTAATCTAGGAATAGAAATAAATAAATAAATAAATATGGATTACCCTTAATTACAGAAATAACAATCTATACATATATATATATATATATATATATACATTGAAAACTAAATAGATTTATAACCGACTTTAGTGCGGAAATAAATGAAATAAGTATACTTATTGTGTATAAAATAAATTAAAAATAAATAAAATACACACATCTTTCAGTGAGTCATCCGGTTCTAGATTGAATTAGGAGTAAACTATTGCGCAATTTTTGTTTGAAACCAAAGATTGCAGATTGTTCTGTTGCTAAAATACATTATTTTAGCAACAGAACAATCTGATTAACCATTTAATTGACCTTATTCCAGTTACCTTGGCAATTGTATTTAATTCATAGACATAAGCATTCGTAAAGTAACAGGTCGGAAAAATATAGAGGCAATCATACTTAGTCATCAGGGGTGGCAACGTATCTGCAGTCTTAAGGATTACAGTCTCAAGATTGTAGTCTTGAGAATGCATATGTCTATGGATTACAGATCCCACTTACCATCAGTTGCCCTGCGCGGTCGTTTGCCTTTTCCATGGCATAAAAAAACCATGTCACTGAGAAACCGTACATTTAAATACTTAGCTCTAAAGTGGTGGGTGTATTGGAAGAAACGTATTATTTATACCTTCTTTAGGTATTATAGAAGAATACCTAAAGAAGAGTATTGAGATTAACAGTCTATGTATAATTGTACCTACTATGTGAGCAAAATCAAACGGTACGGTCGAACTCATAAGTAGCTAAACATTTTAGTACCTTGTCGCTGTTATTGATATACTAAATTCAAACCACTTTAAGTTTTATACGTTATTGTGACAAGGTACTTAGATGTACAGCTACTTATGAGTTCCACTGTACACTGTAACTCTTTTTTGTTACATGTCATGTATGTATGTTCACTATGTACTTATGGTTTGTTGTTCCCTCGTAGAGGCTGAACGGATGACCGGATTTTACCAGACGAGGCGTAGTTAGATTTGACTTACCATCGCGTATGACTAGGTAAGTATTTCAATTGAAATGCAAAAATGGCGAATTTAAAAAAAAAATCCATTAACATATACAATACAGGGTGGAAAAAGACGACGGCTAAACCCGAAAGTAGGAGGTTATGTAGCAAATAGCACTTTACCTACTTTTGTCCAAGAAACTATGCTAATATCTGTAACCGTTTTCGAGTAACAGCCTATTAAAGTTATATGCACAAATATATAGTAAAACGCGTTTGCAAATATCTCATAACCCGGTGACAATTAAGTGACCTACGTGCTTGAAACTTGGCTTCTTAATGTAATAAAAATAACCTCCTATCTTCTCTATGTCCGGTTATTTGCAACTAAGCCCTTTTATTCGTTAATTAATTGTGTCAACAACTCCACTAAATAAAAACTTTAATAAACAAAACATACCCGATACCGTAGCCCCAACACCTGAGGCTCCTTGCGCGTCCGGCGCAAATTGTCATTAGTTAAAAACATAATATCCAAAGACATCGTCGGCACTTGACGAAAACCACTGAACTAAATAATCCTTTGCGAAAACAAATCGCTAACACTTTATGAGGCCATAAAGGAAGAATTGAAGTGCGAAGGGGAGCTATTGTATATCAAAATGCATTATCGGGGAAGAATGTGCGCGTGCGCGCGGCCGGCGCGGACTGAGCGCCGCGAGGGAAATCGCAGGAAAACTTAGTCAGTCGCGTCGTTGATCGAACCACCAGCGGAACGAGATGTTTGCTATTATAAATTTAAAACAATAAACAAACCCTACCTGGTGATACATTTGTTGTTTATTGCAAAGATGTTTATTCATTCATTCACTGAGAGGCTACTTCAGGCTACCATTTTAAGTATATAAAACAGTACCGCGACTGAGTGATTGTCAGACCACGTACAGCCGAAACCGCTGGACCTAGGGACTTGAAATTTGGAGGAAATATTTCTTGGATATCCTAGACACACGCAATAAAAAGGAATATCCGAAAATTCATCCCCGAAGGGATTTAAATAGGGACAGCAGCGCGAAACTAATTCTACGCATACAAATTTGCGGGCTTCCTCTAGTACTAGAGTTCTTAAATATGTTTACAATTTTGTACTTACATTATTTAAGTGGCATAAGGTCCCAAATTGTACACATATCTGAAAACCTGACTGTACGTTATATAATTATAATTTCTAAAAATAACTTTATATATCAAACACTTGGTTTCAGAGCTAACAGCTTATGCATGATCCAAACCTGACCATCTAGTACTTCATCCAGAAAATTAGCTAACAAACAACCGCATTACCGTTGTTTTATCTCACGAAAGCGGGCGAGATATTCTTGTGTGTATGCACGTGCACGTTGTATCTGAGTGCAGCTGTCGTCGCTAAGCGTCGCCGTAGTGTGCGTGTCAACACGGGTACCAACTACTAGTAGCTTTCGTGAGTTAAAACAACTGTACAATGCCACATAAAAAGGCTCCGAAAATAAAAACTTTATAACACTCGTAATTAATTAAAACCGCCCAATACGAGATTAATCTTGGTTCATAAATGGACCTTTTACTCGAGTTCTGTCAAGGAGACGGAGAAAACGGCTTCTTACAGAGAGGGCTACTTAATAGACACTAATTATAGAAGGTTTTGACCTACATCTGTATCGTTTGTTGATTGTTGTAATTGTTTTGAGTTCTAATGAATGTTGCAAAGCAATTATGAAGATAGTGTGAATGGGTGGCTCCAATACATAGCTCCAGACAAGAATGAAATGAAGAACAAGAATATTCGTGACTGCACGACAAACTAATAGACGGGGTATAATAGCTAAAAAGTTCCGTAACTAATGAAATGACTTATTTATGCACCTGTCGATTATCTTTTCATTTATGCAATGCCGTATTACTATACATATAAATAATACCATGGTGAATAGGGTCCTTTTACTGTTCTAACGGAAAAAGAACAATCAGGAACAACCTTTACAAGAGTAATGTTTAGCGGGCAGATACGAAAAGGCGAATTGAATACCGATGACATTCGAGTTTTCTTGGCAAACAAGCAGCGATCTTACGATGACAAATCTCATGAAAAAAAATGCCATTTGCCATTCTTATCCTTGAGGACTTATATGGAATGCCTCTATGCTAGTCATTTGACCGGTTGTCTTACTCCCACAGCGGAACACAACAATGCGAACACCGAACCGTATTCTACTTTTGTACTCGAATCGTTATCGTTATGGGCTTTTTTATACAAGCATAATAGACATACAAACAGTCGGCCCGCCTGATGGTAAGTCACCTTCCAGGCTGGTACACCTATAGGAACCCGATGAGAATATACTACAGTGTTTAGGAGCTGATCTGATAATAAAGCCTAAAGGAAATGATAAAATCTTCGGTGTAAACAATGTAGATCTATCGACTTTCTACTCGTCACATTCATCTTAACTAACCTAAACAAAAAAAAAACATTTTTGAGACAAGCTTTTATTTTCGAGTGCCCTTTTTTGGCATACTCATCATCTACTATCAAGACGATTCTAACGATACCTAACACGACGGGTTTATCATGTGTAAATTCAGGAGTTCCTATGGCTACCTTCAGTTTCCATCATCAGACCAGCTCGATGGTGCCACATTATTGCATTGTCATAAGTATGCCAAATTTCAGCTCAAACGGTCCCCGGGAAGTGGTTCAAAATTTCCTTTTGACGGACAACTACATCCTCACATACGAACGAAGCAAGTTAAGCAATAGCTTGTAAAAAGACTAAGACTTTCCAGGAAAAAAGTACATTTAGCAAAATGCTTAATGTATGTTACTAAACGATTTATTTCTATACTCAAAAAGTTCGTCCGGTTGTCCTGTATCTCCTTCGCAAAGATGGTCGTGTCCGAAGCGCTAGTAGTCACTCCATATTACCCCTAACTGTGCCCCTGATTGGGATGTATTTGCCAGTAAATGGAGGGTTGTGTGTGACGAATGATCGAGGTTCTGTGAGAGGATGGATGCTCGTCTCTCTTCAGTCTAAAAGTTTTCTTATATCTTATGTCATCTTAATTGTGTTTTGTTAGTATTGTTTTTGGTCTGTTTTATTTATTATTAAGGTTATTGTTAACGATTATTGTTTTTAAGCTTTGTGATTCGCAGTGCTGTAGTGTTTTACTGTTATGCTGCGTTTTAATTTTTGGCCTAGCAAGAACGGACGGAGGTTACGGCGCTACAACGTCTAATGCCATTTCGAAATGTACCTTCGGTAATAAGCAGGTGTGTAATGAATGCTACTCTTATGCCGTAATTAACCTCATTAGTATTTTGATTCAGATGATAATCAGAACATGGTAGTTTTACTGTTGTTCCTAATATTAATTGCAACTCTATTACATGCTTATGTAATAGGACTAGGACGTACGACAACCGGGTCATTAAGTTAAGTCACAACTACTACCCATAAACACTGGCATCACCATGGATGTTCGATTTGCGTTGAGAGACTTCAAGATTTCGCATCGCTTCCTATACAAAATATTGAGTACTGGGTAATAAGGCGTTGACAGTAGATAAATACAGATCTAACCCAGTATCCATAATTAGATACAATAGTTTGAGAGATTGTGTTAAGTACCAGAAACGTATGAAATTTAATAAAGATGAAGAAATATCAATGTTACAGTATAGACTTTAAAAACCGGTCGGCATTTCCAGATAAACCTAGAAGTAAAAAATAGTGAAAAGCTATTAACATCCTCATAAGTTACAAAATGAATCTCATGCGTTTTATGAAAACAAAATGATGAATGATAATTCATATCAGGGAGGACAAACCCAAATAATATATTTTTAAATAACATAGTGAAACATGATGTTGCCTTCGATTTCCGCGATTAACATGGTGAAACGTTTCACAGAAACATTATTTTTTTTGATTGACAGATGTATTTATGGTATAGTTTCTTAACGTAAGCAAATATCACCAACATAAATCTATAGTACTTTCATCCAGATAAGACGAAGACATCAATTACATGTGTGTCTGCAGCTTCTGTTAAACATTCTCATCGAGATATCAGATAGATTCCAATTCTACAAATGACTAACAAAAACTTGACAACTAATCGTCTTAACCATTACAATAGCATGCACCATTTATGATATGATTGTGATGTTCAGTCACATCTCACATGTTGAATGAAGCGGAAAATAACGATTGCTGATAAGTGATACGGATGGGTTGATAAAAGATAGATATTATAATTATATATATAATTTCGGAATAGTCACTTTAGAACTGTGTTTTTAAACCTTAAAAAGGCGCCGCATCGCGGTGAACCGCTAAATTTTACGTTGGAGGGTTGGTATAATGACCAAACACAAACAAATTCACAATGATTACTCTGTAATCACGTACTGTTAAAGATTAGACATGGTCCTATTAATGATTGAACCGCTATGAATATATTCATATTATTATTAAGTAGGTATCCGCTTTCAAAATAAAAGTAATTTAGATGAAAATTTGAGGTTATGTGTCAAATAATAGAATAATAGTGGTAAATAATAGTTCTACTAGACCGCAATTTACGCAAGTCTGCCCGCTACTCGATAAGTTTCTTTATTTCAACAATAGTGGTGAGCTAATCGTCTATAATAAAGCCTAGGTTGCAACGCCTAGATCCGATCAATGCGTACATTGCACCACGACTGTAATACTTCCGTCACTATTAAACACTAGGCTACCTAAATGAAGAAGGGATGGCAATAGAATAATAAACGCAACTTGAGATATATATTCAATTGTTATTTTTAAGATTAATATCGTTACCATCGGGTTTTTTTAACGATTTACGTTTACGAGTAGTTTAATTAAATTACGGATTTATCAGACAAATGAAATTGTAATTAGTCCATATCTAGACGGTTTTGCAATAAATCTAGTTGTGAGCGAGTACATTATCGGTTCTAGTCCGTACCAATTAGTGGATTGTAACGCACAGCTGCCCAAAGCATTTGTACGTAGGAAAAACGTACGCTATAGCGTGAGCTGATCTAATTTAATATTATAGCCCATCTCAACATATCCGCTAACTATATTGCTAAATATTTGGGTTAGTAGTGCTAGTGTTGAATAAAAAATCTTTTAGATTTCTGATTTTTATTAGACAAAAAGTGAAGTGTGTATAGCGGTGTGTATGATTACGACCTAGATTCTAAGTTTGATTACAGTTTCGATTACAACCTCTACAGTTACTGGTCCGTGGAACGGACTTGCTCAATGTACAGATTCTGACGATAATAGCATAACTCGTCCGGGCTCATATTGTTCAAACATCACGGATTAATTAACAAAGCACGCCCCGCTGGCTCAACTAAACCTAAACATTAGACAATAAAAGAAGCGTATTTAAAAATTAACATACAAAGCTAATAAACGTAAAAAGTAATTGAATGAAAGGTTTACATTATTTTTGTAGCTAAATAGTCGTTTAGTATGCGAGGCAGCGCATATTATTTAGTGTAACGTGCATTATTTTATAAGCGGGTTATTCAGAGCGATGAGACCACATGGATCTGATCCGAGCGATATAACTTAGCGTGTCGCGGCACTGGTTTCCCTTTCGCGGTGAGCACCGTTGTTTTTTCACAGGGGCGGCCATCGTTTTTCCGTTTCCCGCGCGAAAGTCGAAAGCTGAATAATTTCCTTGTCTGTCGACATGACGTATTTAGATTGCCGGCCGCACGAGATGAATGTCAATTATGATAATTTTAATTACGTGTGCTCGATGTTGCGTGGAATGTTTACCGCGTTGATTGCGGTGGACGGGTATGCCACTAATGCTGCTATGGGCAATATGGAATGCTTTGGCTGCTGTTAGTGGAGCAGACCTAATTTTTCGTTGTGCATTGATTGCCATTTTTTTTTTTATTACTCGTGTGCTTATAAACATTAAAAATAGCAAACTTTGGAGGTATTTTAAATTATGATTATGGCCCGACATGTACTGTAAGTTTTGATATATTACACTAGATGAGTTAATAAGGAGGGGGGTGAGTGAGGGAATAAGGGCTTGTAGTACTGTTAGGCGATGGGTTTGCAACCTGTCACTAATACACTATGGTAAACAACTTAGCCTACTTGTGCAAAATGTGGTTACAAAATAACCGACAAGTCTTTTTAGAGTTGTTGGTATTTCTGTAGCTCTGCCAACCCCACTCTGGGAATGAAGGCGTGATGTTATGTATGTGTATGAGTTACACCCCATCGACGCATAGTCACGCTCAATTCAGGTATTTACCGTTTACGACAAATTTATATAAGTGAGACGCTTTTAGTATCGTAATTCTTAGTATATAACTCTGAAAGCACATTATGTATAGATGTGAACTTACTAAGTAAGGGGAACAGGGGGATAGAGGGGAACTAGGCCGAGGATCTGAGACCCACTCGAAGCACGAGGACGTGTGGGAGTATTTTTGTTTTCTAATCTTCCTGTAAGCATATTTATTTGAATGGCGGTCAAAAATCTTCGACATGTTCGTACGCCTGACATCGAATCGAAAAGTACGATAAATTATAGTTGGTAATGTAAACAATATTGCGTGCAAGAGAAAACAACAGAGACACTTAATGTCTCGACACATAAATAACATGCAGTCTCGTTGATTTTATTATGATTGTTGAGTGTTTGATAGTGTTATCTTTCAGCCAGTGACTGAGTACGAGATACGCTCAAGATATATGTCAGCATAATTTTAAAGCGCATATGGCTACAGAGGCTCTAGATACAATTACTGGTTTTTTTTTCTTGGTAAATAAAGGATCGTAGAAGGAAGGAATGATGATAAAGTTGGCACAGTATCACGCTTGAAAAAGTTCGGGCCAAAGTGGCTCAGCAACATTAAGTTTGTGCAGATTTTTACACTTTTTTTATGGCAAGGAGAAGTCAAACGAGCAGTAAAGTGCGATCCATACCCATAGACATTTTAATACCCAAGACTACGATCTCAAGACTGCAATCCTAAGACTGCGCTGCCAACCCTGAGGACTAAGGTTGAATGCCTCTATGCTAGTAATATCAGCGGTTGTCTTATCCGCACACCGAAACACGGGCGATATGTTTAAGGGTTAATGGTGATAGCGATCCGGTAAGACCCTGCATAAGTTCCTAACACCATTCACCCTTACCGCACACACTGCCACCAAACACGACAACACGCCACGCTGACCTAGTTGGGAGTGACCCTGCCTTCGAAGCTTGTCCTGGGTTCAAATCCCGGCAAGGGCAGATATTTGTGTGATGAGCACGAGTATTTGTTCCAGCCTTGGATGTTTTCTGTTTTCATCGTACAAGCCTAGACCTTAGTTTGGGACTAGGTTAATTTGTGTCATTGTCCTGTGAAAAAAAAACTGCAATGTTCGCCCGATTGTGTTACGTCCAAGACAGAAATTACTAGTCTAGAGGTTTAGAGATATTACGGTGTCATTTTTTTTGGTTCAAATTTTCATAGCTTAAAAAAAACACATTTAAATCTGGAATCAGGAAATTACTATTATCTTCTTAAAAACATCAGTAATATAGAAATATTACCCAACTAAAAGTAACTACAAGCATACATGCATAAAAACCTGTCTATCTATCTATCTATCTATAGCACATTATTTATAACGACTCTGGTTTTGTTACTAGCAGGGTAGAGAGGAATTACAGAGAGACAAACGAGTCGCGGGAAAAATGTGTTAGCAATTCTGGGATACAATATTTTAGGTAAAAAAATTGACGCCTGAAAACGAAGAAATGTCTACCGAAGTTAAAAAAGTCGGTCAAGTGCGAGTCGGAATCGCGCACCGAGGGTTCCTTACAAACAATAAGAATGTAAAATTGTATTGAGGGACAATCTTGACTTTGCCGTTGAAAAACTGTTGTCTTCATACATCGACTTAGGTCGCGATTAATTAACCAACTACAAATAATTTTACAATCGAAAAAAACATTTTTATTATGTTTTGTAGTAAAAAATAAGTGTAAGACTTTCCTTTTAACCAAATTTCAGGATTTTAGATCTTTGGGAATTCCTATAAATTTTGATTTCCTTAAGAGTGTCGAAATATACGTTTATTGCGGCATAAACGGCCGTAACTTTTTTTAAGTTAACTTATAAGTTCGATTCTTCTAGAGCATCAAGGGACTGTGAACCTGAGTATATGGTTTTAATTTCAACTCGATACCTTTACGCATTCCCGAGATAAAGGGTCTTGACAGACAGACGGACGCACGGACGGACAGACGAACAACAAAGTGATCCTGTGAAAGCGAGTGGTTCCGTATTTTCCTTTCAGATACAGAACCCTAATAAAAAGCCAAGTTCTTCAATACCTCAATACAATTTTCTACAAGTGTGCTAATGAATTGTACCGCATGGACTTATATTATTAGTCTAGTGAGTTTCGAGAAATGGGCCCTAGATATATGACCGCTATTTTTCTACATATAGGTTACTTTTATGCTTCTACTTGCGGATATATATTTATCTTACCTTCATATCAACGTCGCCGACGGAGTCGAAGGTCTCGCGCAGTCTCGCTTCTCCCCTCGCATCAGCTTTGGCAGCCATTTGCTTCTCCCGCAGCGACGTCCGCCGGACCGACCGGACACTGTAAAAAGTATAATCCGTTACACGATGTCCGAGTTCTGGCCTTCTGGGTCATAGAACTAATCCTTACTCCTTACTAATATTTTAAATGTGTGTTTGTTTCTTTGTTTTGTCTTAACGCATTAACGCCTCAACAGATATGTAACATAGCGAATATCTAGTTTAAGTAAATAAAATAAAAAAAATATCACAGGACAATGTCACACAAATTGACCTAGTCCCAAACTAAGCTCTAGGCTTGTACTATGGGTACTAGACAACGATAAACATACTTAGATAGAGAAATAAATACTTAAATACATACAAAACATCCAAGACTCAGGAACAAATACTCGTGTTCATCACACAAGTATCTGCCTTTACCGGAATTTGAACCCGGGACCGCAGGCTTCGGAGGCGGGGTCACTCCCAACTAGGCCAACGTGTCGTCAAGTTTATAGACCGGAGACGTACAAAGAGACTTTTTATCTAAGAAAATCGGACTGCGATTAACTACTTCTATGCCAACGAAGTCGCAGGCAATATCTAGTAAAGTTATGAAGTTGGAGCGCCTTAGTTTCATCTATCCATATCAATTCATTCATTTACATAAAATAAGATGAGATTTATTTATTTGTAATAATCTTACATAGTCTGTTTTACAATAATATAGGAATAATAAAAGCTATAATCATTTAATTTAATAATTAGCTTGGAAAGGTTTTCTCATTATAAATAGCTATTATTAATGTTCCCATCTTTCTTAAATAGTTTTACACTAACCGGTGGTTGTCCGTGGGTCGCAGCTTCAGAACAAAAGTGACCCAATTCAAAATTTCAGCTTTCAAAATTCAAGTCATAAATTTATTACTATAGGGTCCTAATTCGAAATTTGAAATTTCTGAATTAGGTCACTATTGTTCTGAACATGCGAATTATTATATATCATGACCTCAGGGACAATCGTCGGAGTCCCATCACTTTACATAAATTTGCTTCGGCTCCAGTTACGCCTTCCAAAGGGCCGGGACTCCCATGGTCCCGTGTTTGGTAAAGACATACGAATCATAACATGTCAAAAGTACTAACGTTTTACCGAGCAGAATATAACCCCAGGTAAGTAATTGAGTATCGATCTTGATGCCCCGGAGGATAAACGAGTTCTTAAAACGATTGCCCTATGAAAACTATGAATATGAATGTACAGGTAAGAAACCAGCTGTAGTTTATTAATACGGGCTTGTAGGCCTTGTAGTACTGTTAGGCGATGAGCTTGCTACCTGTCACTAATACACTAGTAAAGTTCTTGGCCTGATGGTGCAAAATGTGGTAACAGGACAAGTCTTTTTAGAGTTGTTGGTATTTCTGTAGCTCTGCCTACCCCACACTGGGAATGAAGGCGTGATGTTATGTATGTATGTATGTATGTTTATATTGTGTTTACCTACGCTATCTATCTTTTAGCGATCCTTCACATTTTATTTCTATTGTGATAGTTTAAGCTTGCGCATTTTTGTTGAACCTTTTTGATACCTTTATTGTTTTGTACAAAGTATTTCTATATCTCATTTGAATATGAAGGCGCGCGTTCAAAATAAATAAATTGGTATTCACTGTTTCATTATGTCGTTTTCTAGCACCTTTAACGGCTCGACATCGCCAATCGGCGGCAGTGGCCTAGCTGGCATGCTGGAGGCTTAGTCAACATGCATGACGCAGGTGGGTCATACACACCCTTAAAAATAAAAAAATAGTCTTTCCTGTGGTCACTAGTTAAAAGCTTGTGTGCATATAAGTTTTGTTTTTATATGATAGGTCTAAAGCAGTCCTGGCGCCTTTTATGCGGGAATTGGCTTAGCCAGAAAATTAGGCCTTAAAAACGTCCGTTGTGTCCACAGGAAAGACGGCAACCTAAATCTGTGTATGACCCTGTTAGCCATTTTCGTAAATCGAATACCTAAGTGTAAAGCTTAACGTATGCTATGAAGACAGAGCTTAGCTTAGCTTATGTCAACTACATTTCGAGTCTATAAAAAACAGGAACGTTAGCAGCTTTTGGATCTTTTGGTTAGTTGAGCTGCCTACGAAGCAAAAGGGATCACAATGGTAGGAATAAAATATTTGTAGGAGCAAACACATTTGTTGCTGAGTCTTGTATATTATTAAGTATTTAATTTTCAAGACCTTAGTTTGCAGTTAGTCGGTGACGAGGCCATTTATTTTATGAATTGACATAAAACCTGGCAGTTTCCCGAAACTTCCTCAAATAGAAATATTCTCTGCAATTACCCATAATTGTACATAATTTAAACTACGCTTGTTAACTGACGTGTCGCAGTAAATGTGTTGACTGACACTAACTAATAACCTCAGCACTAACTTATAATTGTATACTATCAACATCAACGGCCGCACCGTGCAATTAGCTATATTTATCATCCCACTGCGTCACATTGTATATCTTGACGTCACACGCGATAGCAAATGGTGCCAACTTTCTCGCCATTCGTCAAGGGTAGCGTGGCCGAGCGGTCTAAGGCGCTGGTTTAAGGCACCAGTCTCTTCGGAGGCGTGGGTTCGAATCCCACCGCTGCCATGACCTTTTTGCATTTCTTAGGATCTTACATCAAGAGTACCCTTTGTCTTTGTATTTTTATGTAAACGTACGTAGTGTACGTTGTTGTTTTTTGGATTCTATCACGTGTAATATTAATAAATACAATGCAGTTTGTTCGTGTTCATTACAGAGTTCGAACCTTAATGGTCGTTACGTCTTACTGTGATAACTAAAATAAATGTAATTTATTGTTAACCAACAGAAATAGACAAAATATCGGGAGGGAAGTTGTACAGGTGGCCAAAACGTTAAGAAAATAATGAACTTGCAAAGGATGTACTTAAGCAAATTGGTACTGGTTTACACATAACCTTAAATGTATAATTGATAGTTATTTCATCTTAAACTTAATAACCTTCGGGGAGGAAAGATGGCCGATTGAAAGATGTCTGGCTTTTAATTTTGATTTATTATCTTTACTGATTAACTTTGTGGGCGGTGGACCACCAGTAATATAAAAGATGAAGAAGAACTTTATATGAAAATAATGATCTAGTGTATAAATCATTTCAAAGACCTCAACTTGACCTTTAAAAGTACGTGATTATCGAGTAATCATGGTTAATTGGCTCGTTTCGTTTTGTTTACATATTTTGCAAGTTCAATTGACACAGTTTTAATACTCCCGTCACTCTAATGGGCCTTACGAGGTAATTCACCGTTGGAGGAATAAAAATATTCGTCACTTAGCAACCTTATTCTAACGCTGAAACGCCGATGATTTATTTTATTAGTTAAAAGGTATTGACAAAAAAAAGGCTAGGTTTGTTTTTAAGTTCAAAATCGAATAAATTGTTATCATGTGACCTTGCACTGATCAGAGCTTAGAAGACAACGGTGGGTACACTACACTGATCAATGCTTAGATTTACTAATTGATCCTGTGATAATTCTGAGTTCTGACACGTTTTCCATTTGGTCGTTGAGTTGCTGCTGCAAATGGAATTAATCCGTAAAAACTATGATTTTATCGACTTTAAAAGTGGATTAACACAAAAACAATGTGAAGACCGGTTGGTTTTAGTAAATAAAAAAATACAGTATTCAGAATTTCAACGTCACCGTGTATCGCTCTCGGAGGACGTCCGTGAAAGTCGACCAAAATCGGCAGTCACGCAAGAAAACATCGATGTTATGCGTCAGGTGACAAAGGAAGACCGGCATGTGACACATCGGGAGACTCAAGAATGTTGGGGATTTGGAAAGATTGAGATACAAATTATTTTACAGGAAGAATTAGGCATGCGAAAGTAATTTTCCCGTTGGCTCCCTCTGTCTGACGAGCTAAAAACGAGCCGTGTCCATTGGTACCGCAAAACTTTGCACAATTTCAAAGGAGGAAGCTCATATGAAGTTTTAAGCTTGGTATCAGGTGATGAGTCGTGAATATATGCATACGAGCCTGAAACCAAACGGGGTTGGTACACAAATATTTATTTGTCGAGTATCTTTGATGAACTCCGACTAAAAACCCTAGTCGCCGAAAATGCATCAAGTCAGGCAAATAAGCTCTGCCTACTCTGACCATTGGTTATAGTAGGGGCAGTATGATTATGGGGAACCGAGAGGTTTCTATTCAAGCCAAATACTAGTATAGACGAAACATTAGCCTGATTGGTAGTGACCCTGCCTATGCATCTGGCCGTCTTGAATTTGGTTACCGATACGGACAAATATTTGAGTGATAAGGGTGCGGAGTTAATTTCGGCTATTTAATAAAATAGTGATATAACATTTTCTTAGCCTCTTTACTGTACCGACTCATGGGTTGAAGTGAACGAGTACTATTGTAATTAAGACTAATTAATAGCGACAAACGCTGGGGAGAACTTATTGCTAAATTAAAATCTACAGGCGCCGGGACCGCTTCATGTAGCGAACCCAACGCGAGTATTTGTTCTGAGTCTTGAATGTTTTCTATGAATTGCTCTATACAGTGTGTCCGTGGATAAAGTACACAAACTAGATGCAAGTACACATAAAAAAAAAACAAGTTTAAAAAAAAGGAATGATGTTGTCAACCCTATCGGAACAAAGTGAAGTATCTCGCCTCATATTAGGTGTATTGAGATGAAACAAAGGGTTTTTTAATCCCAAAGCATTTCCTGTGTAAATTAAATAAATAAAAAATACCCCAAACACAAAAACACGGTTTTTCTTCAAAGAAAATATTTCTTTTTTAGACATTGCTGATAATTCCTAAAATTACTTAAAAGTATGCCTCATTTTACTACTAGCTATAATTATATATCAACTCATTACCTTTAATTATAAAAAGCACTACGTGTCTACGTGTGTGCAAACACGACATTTTTGATGAGCGATCAAATATCGCACCTACGGTGCGACACTGTCATTTTCGCAAAATTTTGAAAATTGAGTTAAGTGTGCCATAACGTCGCTTTAAGTACCCTGTCCTTGAAGCAACATAATAAGCTAAAAGTAGCAGTAGTTAATCATATCAAAGAATCGCCTTTTCTAGATCAGAAAGTATAATAATTTTATACCACACTAAATCTTTAAATGCTTCTCCTGGAAAAATGCTTTTTTGCATAAGTGACACACCGTGTTGCACCGTAGGTGCGATATGTATTTTTTGGTGTAGTAGTGGTGAGTGTGTGAGTGTGTGCGTATGTGTGTGTGCGTGTGCACTGACCGGCTGCTGCTGGCGGTGGAGGAGGAGCGGCGCGGGCCGGCGCGCGGCGGGCGGTGCGCGCGGCGCCGCAGCTCCTCCTGGTCGGCCGCCAGCCGAGTGATGCGCGCGCGCAGCTCGCTCTCCTCGCAGATATCTGACACAGGACATATGTAATAACATCCAAAAATTATCAAACAAACATAATGCTAACCAATACCGTAAAAATACAAATAAAATTAAAAATCTTCTGACAACATGTCTATTTACTTTTATAACAAACAAAAAATCAAAATACTTTAATGTGCAATAAATTGTTTACTTCAATTATATTCTAGAATAATTGAAGTATTCTAATAGAATAGTCCACTTCTAAATCACTTCGAACGGGGCTGCCGCGCGAGTATCAGACATCGGTGGCGGCAACCCCTTCGACCGCGAAGTAACCGGAGGTTCGTAACCAGTTGCGATTTATTCCAAAACTCTTATTTCAAATCAATTACAGTGTCGTCGGAGCTCCGCTTCCAAGCGGAGCTCTTATTTCTGGGTGGTTTGGTCCTCCGGGCCTGCTACAAAACTAACATAACCTACAGTAGACCATCAAATTTGTTGACATTTAGCAGTAGTCTCACTAAGACGTTAATTAACCCAATGAATCAGTTAAATGTCAGCATTGATTTCGAACTTCTACTTGTATATATTGTACATAGAGCGACTTTAATCTTATTAGTTACCTGCTGGGGTCTCATCGTGTTTGTTCCTGACGTTAAGATCAGCCCCATATTGCACTAACATTTCTAACACCTCCAACTGTAACAAACAAAAAGAAAACATTATACTACCCACTCTTTATCTATGTTTAAACAACGCTTTTGAAAACTATTATTGTCGTTAACAATTAAGTACCAAGAAATAGGAATTGTATGTAGCTTGAGCGTAGTAGTGTTTTGAAGAGTTGTTCCACCATCGTACAACCTAAAGCAAATTTATCATCATAACCTGAATGGCATTCTTCTACGATGCGATTCATGAGACTCCTTTTGCTTAGTACAGTCGATTATAAGAGATGTATCTATCCACAAAAATATAAATTTGCTACTACCTTATCATCTACCACTGTACTATTTTATCATTTGCTTATCAAGATAAAACTAACGAAACCCAATTCGGTGGATCTTTAAGTGCATCGTAAATCTACCTCCATGCTACCTTTCGACACCATCATACAAAAATATTGCATTGCCTTCGAACACAAGTAATGTGTTCGAAATTTCAGCAATTCAATATCTCCGCAAGACTCGGTGTGCCTCAGGAGGTACATAAAAGGTAATTTAGTTTAAACTATACTTTAACGACCATAAAGTAATTTTTTATTTGTTTCAAATATGAAAATGTAATTAAGGAGCAAAGGTAACTGAACTTTATTTCCCTGCTGGTAGATTCAAATTTTGTTTGTAGTATGTTAAGCCTCACGGATATAACGGGAAAAAACAAATTGACTTACAAGGTTTGACCTGGAATAACAGACATACAGACAGACATTTCAGTGTTCGCATTGTTGTGTTCCGGTATGGGGATAAGACAACCGGTGAAATTACTAGCATAGAGGCATTCCATCTTAGTCCTCAGGGTTGGCAACGCATTTGAGGTCTTAGGATTATAGTCTTGAGAATTCAAATGTCTATGGGTCTCAGATTCCACTTACCATCAGGTGGCCTGAGTGCTCGGGTGCCTTCTCCTTAACATAAAAATAAAAAAATACGAGCGAAAGAAGTACCAAAACGACAAACGTAAATGAAATAAAAGCTTGTAAGAAAGTTAACTGACGTGTCCCCAGCAGGCCGCGGCGTGCACGGGCTGCCACGTATCGTGGTCCACGACGTCGGTGGCCGCGCGGTGCTCCAGCAAGAACTCCACCACCTTCAGGTAGCCGTTGGCGGACGCGATGTGCAGCTGGAAACGAGAAACACACATCAGTAGGGCTAGACTCTTCTCTGTCTAGTACCAACCAAGCAACCCTCATACATTAAGAGGACTGTGAAGCAAATAATTTCCATACAAAATGCGATAACGTTTTTCCCCCCTTAAACGTTGTCCGAGACTAACGATTTTTGAATATGTTGTAGATATAATGAATAACTGCAAAGAAAAAAAAACAAATAAACAAAAGCGGAAACGTACAGACCTAATTTTCCATAATGTCTACAACATATTCAAATATCGTGGAAATCGGATTACATTTAGGGGGTGAGAATCGATATCGCCCGGAGCTAAATTTATATGAATTATTTTTGACTGCAACGCAATTTAAGCATCGCTTCACAATCCTCTTAATTTCAACTAGAGGACGCCCGCGACTTCGTATGAAAATTTTAACCCCTTAGGGGATGAAATCCAAAAAGTCCGTTACTAGTACTGCCCTAGAATATCTAAAGAGTATTTATTCCCTCCAAATTTCAAGTCCCAACGTTGAGAGGTTTCCGCTGTGCGTTGTCTGTCTGTCAGTCAGTCAGTCAGTCAGTCAGTCAGTCAGAAAGTCACGGTACTGTTTTATATATGAACACTATAATTTCAAAATACCTGATTCAGAAAACACCAGATTTGAAATATAAGTTAAAAATAATGGGGTATCTAAAATTCAAAAGTTCTGGGATTTGAGAATCTGGTTCTTATTTTAAAATTCTGGTAATCAGGAATGAGCATCTAGTGAATGGTGGACCCTGTGCAAGGTTCGTGTGAAAGTATACCACCATCTCACTCGCTAACCAGCCGTCAAGCACTGCAGTGACTTTTGTGGTGAGTACAGCTGTTTAATTCATCGGTGAAACTCAAAGGTCTTCAACTATAAGAAAGTCGGTAAACCCTAAAATCGATTTGGGTCTCAGAGCCCGTTTACCAATAGGTCTGTGGGCTTGTTTGTAGCAAATGATAAATGAAATAAGTTACCATGTGCGTTTTATTACTTCACATATTTATAGGTGGACTTTTTGATTAACTTTTGTCCGTGTTGACTTCATTTTAAGTTTAATAGATGAGAAGAATATCATCGTTAAACAAATTACCGCAAGAAGCGCGTTGTTCTTTGAGGAATTCCAACAATAAACAAAACCACGGCAAATAAATCCATTGATTACCTACTCACTTACAGGAAAAAACGCGTAACCTATCGTAAAAAGCGGTTCATTTCAAAAGCGGATATTATGATACTATTTTTACATTGTTACGTAATCGTTATTTTTCCTTAGTATTTGTAAACAAAAATATGTATTGAAACAAATTGCTGCCCCAAGGCTTTCCACACTACTGCGACCACTTGATAAGTCCCCCAGGAAGATAGTCCCCCTGCAAGGCAGACTAAGGCGGATAGTGCGGGATAACTTGAATTTTCTGAATGATTGGTTAGAGTGTGCTACTATAAAAAATAATCTTACCAAAGTAGCACCCTGTGCATCCCTCAGCTCATCCAAATCCAATCCTTCCTTCGCAAGTTCCGCCACATCCATCAACATCTTCATCTCGGTCGCCGCGCGCGTTTCGTCGATCAACCTCTGCGTCACTCCTCTCGCAGCCATTTCACTCTCGATAGCATCTAGCGTTCTTTCTTCCTCGCAAATATCATAAGGCATGTTTCCGTCACCATTGACGGCTAATAAATTCGCGCCTCGTTGTATTAGGATTCGAACTAAATTAAGGTTGCCACAGGTTGCTGCGGCGTGTAGCGGCGTCCATTTCTCGCTGTCTTCTGCGTTGACGTTGGCTCCGTTGTCGAGGAGTAACCTCATCATGGCCTCATTATTGTCTATACAGCACTGGTGTAAGGCTGTCAAGCCGTCTTCATTGGTTGCGTCAGGTGTGACTCCGCGGGAGAGGAGACGCCGCACTGAAATGTATTGTTGATCAATTATTGTATGATATTCATTTCGGTACAGCAACGTTAGAAACATAGAATTCAAGGAGTGAACGTCCCCTGAAAAAAGATTATCTGTGCTCTGGGATTCCAACAGACAACTATACACCAGGGCAGGGATATTCGTCGATTATTTTGTCTCAAATTTTTTATTTATATCATCTTATGATATCATCTGTTACTGATGAAAGCCACCGACCACTTGTATATTTTTTTGATATTTATTCTACACGATATATTATATAACCTGACTGAATAAAGGACAACGTTAGAATTAAACAATAAAAATAATAGGTTTGTATCTACTGACAAAATTCGACACAATAATTAACAAACGAACTAATATAATTGAGTATCAAATAGTGTCAAATACGGTGCCACCCAGCATAATGTCGTGGCGTGGCGAATTAATCAATATAACATTCTTAAATAACTGATTATCGATTATGGTATCAATTCAATATCACATGTCAATGTCAGCAAGGTAGTGTTTCAATTCACGCATGGCAAAACCGACAGGTGTTCTCGATAGGTTTTGATGTATCTGTTTATAAAGCCATAAAGCTATTTATAAATTGTATAAGGTAACTTCTATAAATAGCATCAAGATTTACTTACGAACAGTTAGTTCATCGTCAATCGTTATCAGGTACATAAATCCCACTAAATCTATACTAATATTATAAAGAGGAAAGATTTATACCTATTTTTGTATGTTTGTAATGAATAGGCTCAAAAAGTACTGGGCCGATTTAAAAAATTCTTTCACCAATAGAATGCTACATTCTTCCAATTTGACATAGGCTACATTTCATTTTGAAAAAAATTAGGGATCCTTGGTAAAATTTGAACAATGTAACCGAAGGTGTAGAAAAATGAGCGGGCGAAGCCGCTGGCGGGTCGCTAGTCTTTTATATAAGTAATAAACGAGTATACATATTTTTGTTGGGTGTACAATAAAGTTTTTGTTTTCTATTGTAACTGTGTAGATTAACAGAGTACATTTTTCTCGCTAAAATATTCCTCATAAACTAGTTAATAGCCATGGCAATACACAGCGGACGTCTATTACCTTAAACAGAGGTGTGGTGTATTACTTACTAGTTACGACTTACGAGTGATACTGACAAACATCTACCACAATTACGCGAAACAAATAGATTAAGAGGCTAGCTACACCTACGAAACCTCTTAGTTCGTAGTAAAAACAAGCGCCTTAAAACAAGAGACAGCTTGTAATGATACCTAATAAAATTAGATTATTTGTTACTTAGAATTACCATAATTTACAACTGTAATTTACATAACAAAACATCTCATTTATGTAATAGTAGCATTGTATTTTTAAAGACAGTAATAACTCAACCTCCGCATATGAGAAACCATCAAAAGCCTCGTTATCGACGTTTGTAGCAATTTTACTATGTTAGTGAAATTACCGCGCCGAGTCGTTATGATATTGTGGATAGGTAGATTCCTTCTGGCGTTAAAATCTCTAGGGTAAATAATAATAAGTAAAAAATATAAGTTCATGTCAAAAAAAATATGCCACAGGTTTTTGTTACCAACTGTACTTTTTTATGGAAAGCTGTTATCTGCCTATCTAGACCAAAGTAGCAAGTCCCAACACGGCGGTTCTACGTTACGTTAAGTATAGCAGAGATCCGTAGCCGCCTTCCGCTTCATCATCAGACCAGCTCGTGATATAAGTTAAAAACCTAAAAATGACACCTGTTTTACCCTCCCCCTCCCCCGGCTCATCTCCTAGAAGTAGGGACTTTTAGTATGTTCACTCCCTAAGCATCCTGAACAAATTTCTGAAGAAATTGCTTAGGTTCCTGGCGTTCCTGCTCACGCACTCTACACTTCCTTTACTGACTCGACTACACGTGTTCGAAGTTCTAATACATTTCTAATGTCAAGCGTCTACTTAGGCAATTACATCTACGTAAACACTACCTAGCTACTAAATATTTCTCCCAATACAGAATAAATTTAAACTAAAAACTGTAGACGGGGCCCCATATAAGCTCATTTTACTGAGCAAAAGGCCATTACCCGTCGATAAACCTAACCGATTCTTCTTAAACTTAAGTAAGAACCACCGCTGGAATGCATGATTTCAAAAAATAATAACCGTATCGAATACATCTAACAATGATAGACAAAGTTAACAAACAGATACCACTGCTCTTACATATTTTGTATAGACTGTGCTCAGGAGTCGCTGAATAGTGAACTGTGGATAGGCCAAAGAGGCCTTTGCCAAGTATGGAACATAGATTAAATAGGATCAAGAAGACAAGAGTGAGTAAAGTAGTCTTTACCTTCATCGATATCGTTCCTCGCAGCGGCCTCGAGCAACATGACACTGTCGCTGAAGAAGATGTTGCGTTTGTTGCTCTTCTCCCGCTTGGCCCGCGACCGCATCCACTCCTTCTCCCGCTGTTGCCATAGTTTCAGCTGTTGCATGCGACGCCTAATAATGCATACGATGGTGTTAATTACAATAATCATCATTGCCCTATAACGTCTATGGCATATGATGCAAGGCAGTAACTGTAAGACGCCAAAGAGAAACCAAGAAGAGACCTGCAAGTCTTGTGTAGTTGCAACTGATTGGTTGGTGCCAGTCGTGCCGTCTCACTCTCTTGAAAGTCAGCGTGTCAAACCAGGCTTTGGTGAAGCCTTTTATTAATCTCATTTTTTTTATTCAAATTTATTTTATTGCTTTTTCGTTGACTGGCTCATCTATAGGTAATATTTTAACACGTTCAAACTCGGTAGGTCTACAAAAGTACGGCAGAGATTTTTGACCACGGGCACCTTCCGGCTCCCTAATCATAAAAACTACTACTACTAGCTTAATAAGACTATTATAGTAAATAAGTAGTAATAATTACAATAAATTACGAATATTCAATCGGAAAGACATACTCAAGAACAAGTAAGTTAAATAACTAACTAGAAACATCTTGGGAAGCGCTGGTAGAAGTTGGACGTGTAAAAGTGCCCGTGCGGCCTACTTAAAAAATAAACATCTTTATCTTTTTTATCTTTTACAACTAAAAACGAAAATAATCGTCCCTTTACTGTGGATAAAAACAGTGCCGATAAATGGGCAACTTAATTAGCACCCTACAATTCTTGGTAAAGAGCCCAAATTAGGCTTGACAACTGTCAGAAATTGGTAAGCATTTTTAGTCCGATTTTTTTGGATTCTGGCGTTACTAAGTCTATATGTACATATAAAAGAAGAAACAGACTCGCTGACTGATCGATCAACGCACAGTCGAAACCGCTGGACCTAGGGACTTGAAATTTGGAGGGCATATTCCTAAGAGGTTTTTGGAAATTATCTCCTAAGGAGTTAAAATAGTGGGAGTCGCGGGCTTCCTCTAGTATCAATAAAACAACAGAGGATTATCATCAGACAGAAGTTTTTGTGGCAAAATTGTCAATTGACTAGGGACTTCCTTCCGATATTAAATTTATCGATAACTGTTTCAAATACTTTTTATAAAGTATCATAGTAGATAGTTAAAGATCACCGGATTAAATAGAAATTAACTAAAATGCTGATCACTAACCATGGATGCACTTCAATAGATTTTCATACAAAATAAACTTAAATCAAGAGTGCCTTGCAACAAAGGCATATTTAGGTAAATTGTATGACATTGTGTAGCATAATAGTATAAGTACTCTAATATAATACCTGCTCAGTTTTCGAACATTTATTTTTATCGTTATGCTTATGCCACTTTTAAGTTTTGAGTTACGGTGTATGGAAATTGCATGTTCATATTATACGTTATCTCATAGTGATAAATAATTAACTGTCATAAGAAATTACAATTTATCGATAAATTATTATCGTTCGGAAGTCCGTAGGACAATTTTATTCGTGCCACAAAACTTCTATCTGTACATGGTCATCATAATCATAACCCTGCTATTCCCTGCTATGATGTGGTAGTTGTACCTACATACAGCTCTAAGATTTCATGTCCAAAACAAAATAAAATTTGAAGACTAACCGAAGGCTCCTCGGGACTACAGCGGTCGCTATGATCTGGCCGAAGCAACGCGGATAAAAGTTTTTTTATATAAATGCCAAGGTACACATTTGGATACGTTTTGATTATTTGTCCGTAAACTAAAGTGGATTGCGAAGTTAAATAATATGACCTCACAATTTCGGTTTTACACACAGCATTATATTTTGGGATCCTATCTTTTCATAACCAATGTGTCACAAATGATTAATTTCACAAACATATTATTTGACAACCAGCGCTTCTTTCCGAAACTATAAATAATTCTCGATTTAAGTATTTCAGGACCATCGTGTAGAACCCTATAGGTTAGGTTAGGTTAGTTTTATAAAAATTCTGATTATTTTGTAGTTACAGAAAAAAAGCGGGTTGGCAAATGAATAAGTTGCGAAACGATGCTTTTGTCAAAGATTTGTCGGCGCAAAGGCAGAGAACCTTATATTTTGTGGTTGCGTTTTGTACTACTCTGTCGTTAAGAGCGCTTTTAATGAACTAATAAAATTTTACGAAATAAAACCGTTTTAAACAAGATAGGCACGTTACAATTTTTCAACACTATACCTAGCCTATAAACATTAAACATAGTGGGTCAACATTGGTGCTTCAACAAACATTTTTGTTTCACTTTTATGCGATACGGAACCCTAATATGCCCGACAAGCACATGGGCATTTATTGTCCTTTACGACTTTATCAACTGACGCAAATTCAAAATGGTTTACGTAATGCCAAGCGGAGTGAGCAAGTTTAACCTTTTCGTCGCCACTTCAATCACAAAACAAAAGTCGTCACTCTCACGCCGGGCTTGTAGCGTTTCGCGAATTTCAATGCTCCGGGTGTGTCCGTCACCGATAGATAGTCATCTAACCGGTGCGCGGTGTGACGTAATGTTTGGGTAGGTTTGTTAACAACTAATGACCACTATTTTAATTGCTCAAAAAGTAGGATATGTGATGTTTTTCAACAAAATATTAAATCTATTTATTTTTAATTGTATACATATTTTACAATTTATATTATGATGTACTGGGGTCGACTCGTAAGCACAAGGTGCAGGCCTTGTAAATAGCTGCACACTTGTGTACCTTGTCGCTTTAACGCCTTTGTCACATTAGTGCAGCAGTTCAAACATGACGTTAAGGTGACAAAGCACTAAAGTGTGCAGCTAGTTATAAGGCGAACCGTACCGAGTTCAAACCCCCGCGACACGGTCTCGAAGTATATCCGAAAGGGCCCATCTCTAAGATAAGAAACTTTTCGACTCTATTTGTAGAACATTAAGAGCAAAAGTGGTACTTAAAGGAATGACTTGGTCGCCTATACATTTACGAAAATGCTACGAAAATTCAAAGCATTGTTTTATAACATAAACCCAGGGCCATAAACGATTCTTAAACGTGTCAAACACGATATTGTTTTAACGCACCTGAATAGAGGCCCTGCGCCTCTATTCAACTGCGTTATAACGATATCGTTTTTGACACGTTTAAGAATCGTTTATGTCACAGTCGCCATTATTGTAAATGACATAAGAGTTATCAAAACGTTGACAATACGGAAACAGGTCAAAAACGATATCGTTATAACGCAGTTGAATAGAGGTCCTGATCGCTACTCCTGAGTCGAACAAAAAAACACCTCGATTTGAACGTTTTAACGGCCCTTGCATAAAATGCGAAATATTCAAATAAATTACGGCGTGAGATAGCAATTGCAAATTTTACGACTCAAGCATGGCGTCATACATTATAATAAGTATTTTGTCACAACTATATTTAAAAGTCGGTAGTGCTCGCGTCAACCAGTTCACCAGTACAAAAGGAGTTTTGAATATTTTTTATCATATCCTAATACTGTGAAACTTTGCCGTTGTAATAACATACGGTGATTCTAAGTTTGATGAATGAGAACTTAAATTACATTTTAGCTTATTATAAGTTTGAGTCTGGGATCATTTATGAAATACGGTAAGGCAGTCACCGAAATTAATGTTAATCGACGGGTCAAAGCAGCTACTTTTTACAAAGTTGTCAATTATTTGTCAACGTCCATTCATTCATGCATCATCTTTATGCCGGTCAAAACTCGTCTAGAACTGAACATAGGCTTCCCCAAAGATCTCTACAATGAACAGCCATGAGTCATGACATGAGACTCAGGAGGTAGGTGCTCGCATACAGATGTTTCCCGCCCCCGGCCCCCTCAATATTAAATCAAACCGTAAGTCATATGTAACTATACTAATCCATACTATCTATACTAATATTATAAATGTTAAAGTAACTTTGTCTGTCTGTTTGTTGCGTTCTCACGGTTTAACGAATGAACTGATTTAAATAGGATTTGGTATGAAGATAGCTTTAACTCGTTGTAAGAATATAGGTTACTTAATATCCCGGAAAATTGGTCAGTTTCAGAGGGAAGAGCGATAAACGGCGTCTAGGCGGACGGAATCGCAGGCAACTATATGCTAGTATTATTATAAATATTATAATGCAATGTTGCAAACGTATACCTACTAATTTAATTAAAGGAATTAGCTTGTGCTCGCAACTCCCTACTTACAGAATTAGTATCTAATCACTATGTGGCCTGTTTCCTAGAGAATGTGCCTGCCATTTTTCCGGCAAAAAGTATGCTACATAATTTGCCTGCGCAACAAGAAATCACTCAAATTCTTTCTTCATTCTGTTACACAATTTCGCATTTATACACCCGTATCTAGACTTTGCATAATTGGTATTTCGAATAAAACCCGACTGCACGCTGTAACATTTGACACTGGACCTCACAATGGTTCGGATTCCACTATCGAGTGGGGTTAAAAAAACCATACAAACGTGATGAAGTTATTTTACTCTACAAAACATTGAACATAACATACTAAAAGGCATGCAGTTACGCTAACAAACTCGTTAAGAATATGTAGTAACAACTAAGCCAATTAAAGCACTGCGATATGACCTTTAGCATATCCAAGGAAACACATTCGCACGAAAACTGTTGTCGTGATTGTCACAATTGACATTCAATTGACACGTTACTATGCTATTGACGCGTATGAGCCGCTAGGAAACGCTTGTCATGGGAATGTTTTGATAGCAATCAACCACATACTAGTATCAGTAAACAGTTGTTATATCTAGACACCCTTGACTTTGTTGAGAGCGGAAAACTAGTGCGAATAGTAAAAACATATTCGAGTAGGTAGGTAACTACATCAAGATAAATTACTAGTACTTATGTATATTTAACTTGTGCAGTTTTCACACTTTTGTGTTTCCGTGTAAACACCAGACTGCTGTTGCAACCACCGGTGAAATTCATCTGGGTCCTTTTTAAGTTGGCATCGTATTTGGTATTTGCATAGCTTAAATTGCAAATGTCATTTGCGTTTCCCGTGCAACGAAAACTAAGTTCATCGCTACTAGAAGCATAATAAAAAATGTAGAGCAATTTGTGTGGATTAATTTCGGTAACAGCGTTCCATGTTTAACGCTTAATCCCTCATGGGTTGTTAACAGCCAGCGGTCATGCAATCGCTAAAAGAGAAAACAAGGTTTCACTTTATTTCGCGCCTGACTCAGATGCTCGTTCCTTTATCAGTTCTCTGTACCAAAAAACTGGGTCATAAGGATACCAATTCAAATTTAAATTCAAGCATTTATTCGTGACAAAAAATAATAATAGTCATACAGTCAAGAGCATCCAAGGAATTCCATTTTAAGAACGTTCTTATTTGCGATGTTTTTATTTTATTTTTTATCGTTTACTTATTATCTTTAAGAATCCAAGAATATTAAACGTAACCAAGTCTAAGAACGTCAAAATAAAATTAGATAGGTACTTTAAACTTATATCTATGTCAGACAACTATCAAGGACGTGACGATTGACCTGGAAAAGGTTATTGGAGATTCCCGTGACACAATTAAGCGAGGTGTAAATTCTTGTTCAAACAAGCGTTCATATTACGTAAGAGGAATGTAAAATATGGAAGTAACTTTAATCTTTACATGTGCATTTTTTTAAATGCGAAAGTGTGTGTTCGTTTTTTGTTGTTTCCCGGTTTAAAGGGTCATGGTTAGGACATTGGTCCTTTTTGTACCGGATAATATGACAGCACTCGAGCGATTAACGACTTCTAAGCGGACGGAGTCGCGGGAAAAAGCTTGTAGGTATAAATACAATGTCAATTAATTAAAAATGCTAGCTAGCTAGCTAGCTAAATGGAATTGGATTAAATTAGGCACACACATTCGTTATTAAAACGTAGGACACTATCTCCTAAAATGTGAAAGTTTACGTAGAAAACAACTTTGCACGAATTCTATGCGGACGCGCCTACCCTACTTAGTTAATAGTTTATACAGTCACCCAATATTATGTAGAACATACTTTGAACCTTGTTATAGCGATTGTAATTATCATTGCTAGCTTTTCATTTGATGTTCAGTTAGAATTTTATTTTGACAAGGCCCTTAAATGCTCTACGTTTTCGTTGGCTTACTGTACAGCACAGGCCCGTAATAAATAAGTTACGTTATCGCCGCTGCAGCCGTTTTAAATCCCCGATGTGTTAACGTGTGTGCAAAGGATTATCTAAATTTAAAAGACCCAACACGATTGTTTGTACACGATGCATACCTCATGTTGACAATATCGACTAGCCATATGCTAAGTATCGAGTACACTATTTCAGGAATATAAATAGAAACCGTACGAGGTTTGTTTGTCTTTGCTTTCTACGCATATGGTTAGGTTAGGTTGCTATTGCTTCTCGTCAGTGCTAAAGTGAGTGCAAATAAACAGGAAACTGTTAAATTTATCGAGACTCGGATTGCCAAAAAAGACAAAATGGTAGTCATGAAAATATAACGGTATGTGTTATTCCGCTTCATTATAAGGCGAGCTAAGAGCTCGTTGTTTGGCCTGGGCCTCTATTCATTTTAGAATCGTTTATGACTCTGCCGCCATTATTGTAAATTACATAAGAGTTATCAAAACGTTGACAATACGGAAACACGTCAAAGACGATATCGTTATTACCGTGTAGAATCCCAGCCCCGAAATATATCGGATGCTGTTTCGGTATTTAGTAAGAAAGAGGTAAGGCTGAAGTTAGACAGAAGGACGAATAACTGACTAAAGAACAGAACACAATTGATTTGAAAACATGTGATACGTTTTAAGCAGCGATTTTGATTTCGTGTATCGTTTAGGGTATCTAGGTATGAACTCAATGTCTCAGTCCAGATTTTAGAGCATCGCGCTTAAGAGTACAAAACGAGGAACACCTCGTGCAGCTAAACTTATATCATAACGTATGTTAACGATAGGCGCCAGGAAATAGTTGACTATTGAACACGACAAACAATCGTACGTAGGTAGGTACCTACCAGCTGTATCTCTGACAACATAATCTAAGTCCTACACACGGACGTATAAGCCGATCGAACTACTTCAATACATCATTGTTATCGATTCGCTTCTTTTTTCGATGATAAGAAGGTATTGGACAGTGCAAAGACCGGTAGACATAGCATTACAAACGTTAATAAAAAAATTGAACATTTAAACAACCCTGTCATGGTAGAGCGTTACGTTACGAGAAATAAATTACGTGGATTATGCAGCCCCTTGGTGGTGAAGAGAGCTAGCACAAGTTGTCCGCCACTTGTTTGTCGCTCGGATCTCCTTTTCTATCTAGTCTCTAGAAAATACTACTTCTGCTAGCCGTACAGACTCCCAAGACAAGATGCATAACGGTAACGTATTCGATTTTCGAATATTGACAAAATGTATGGAATTAACGTAAGCGCTCGACGCGACCATCTAGCAGCTTACGTCAATCCTATACACTTTCGATAACGATAACGTTCTCGCAATCCGTCGTGTCACGGGCCACAGGACGGCTACAGACGGCGAGGAAGACCCAGGCGGAGATGACGGGACGACTAGGACGCTGTCCTAAAAAAATAGGAGGTTGCAATAAACAGGGAGTGATGGAAATCCAGGGTGGAGGCCTTTACCTAGCAGTCATGATACACAATAAAAGGCTAATATAATAATAATTTACTATTCTGCCGCCTACATAATAAAGATGTTTAGGAAATACCGTTACGAATTTACTGAAGACGCACAATTCAAGTATTGTTTTACAAGGTTAACATATTGAATATTATTGAAGTTTAGTTCTCACAGGAAAAAAATGGACATGATTCAAAGAAAAGAAAAAATTATTACCTAATCAAAATATAGAAGAATGTAGAAGAGGAAAGATGATGGGCCACTTGATGCGGCACGATAGTTTCTTTTTGAACATTTTGGAGGGTAAAGTCGAAGAAAAAAGAGGAAGAGGAAGACCTAGGCTCACATACTTTAACCAAATAAGACAGAAGGCGAATGTCGTGTATCAGGAGGTGAAAAGGCTGGCACAGGATAGAGAAAAGTGGCAATTACTCCACCGACAAGAGCCTGGCTCTTAAATTTAATGATGATGAATCAAAATATATCAACACTCATTATGAATTTACGTGCGGGGACGATCTCTCCTTCCAAAAGATCTGCTTTTATGCGCCATTAAATTGGAATGTTTTCAGGTATAGTTTAATAATGGATATCGGAAGCAAGTTTGAAGAAAGTATCAAGCATAAATCAGACCTTAAAGCTATGATGTATGACGCAAAAATCTAAATCAAAAAATATTTACACTAGCATATCCCGGAGTTGGTTTTATAACGCTTCTGAAACGTAAAACGTAAACAAGAATTGGGCACTGCTGCCGAGAATTATGTTTATAAACATAAAAGTCTTGCATACTTTGTAGCTAATTACGCACATAGTAGGTTATTACAACTGTGAAATAATACCCAAAGTCCCACAGTCATTCGGTTAACAAAACATACCATTTAGTGAAAGTTAATGGAGATGCAGATTATCTCAACAATTTTATCTAAGTACCTGTATGTTACGGTGTTATTTTAAACTTATCTTTAAATGGAACCAAATAGCATTGTAAAACTCCTTCATCATAGACCTTGAATTCTTTATATTAGATAACATTTGTATGACTTCTAATAAAGAAATTAGTTTGTGACCATTATTTCGTACAAGTCGTCGAGTAATAGCTATTAAATAGTTAAAAACTCCTGATATCATGGTGACCCTTACTTTCGGAGCTGAATTGAGCTGATATCTTAAACGGCCCAACCGATTTTCATCAACGTGAACCATACCGACCAGCATTCTTTACAAAAAACCACTCCCGAATCAGTCCATCCGTTTGGAAGTTACCTACGATACCACAGAAAGACGCAGAGAGACGCACAGATACTATACCTATATATACGTCAGGAGGGCTAGCACAAGTTGTCCGCGACTTATTTGTCACTCGGATCTCCCTTTCTATCTAGTTTAAAACGATAAAGACGCACTGAGCGACAAGCGACAAAATACAACTTGTGCTACCCTTACTGGAGATAAAGATAGTAAAAAATTTAAATGTGTTCAGGAAAGGGGTCATGTCTCAGCGACGATCTAACGGATTTCGATGGAATTCGATACACAGGAGTCCATGTCCTTGTTTGAAACTTAGGATAGACATTAGATATGTCCAGACCAGAGGTAAACAATAAAGGAGTTTTACGCGAACGAAGTAGCAAGCCTAGCGTTCCTTTCTAATATAAAAAAAAAATGTTTGTGAGGATCATTGGATATTCGTCGTTCAATCACTCATAAAAGGGCTAGGTAATTACTCATAGCTTGGCGCACAAATAATTAATATCCTGGATTAGGATATAGGACACTTTGTGCCAAAAAAAAACGTATTCTTGGGAAAACTATAATAAAACAGTCCGATGCAAAAGAAGTAGCGGGTAAAAGCTAGTTCAATACGCTTGACGCCATTAGCCCAGTTGATACCTAGTGACCCTACCTACTGCCAAATCTAGCAATCCCGGATTTGATTCCCCTTATGCTCCTGAGTCTTGGATGTTTTCTTACTAAGTATGTTTATCGTTGCCTAGTGTCCTGTAATACTTTCCAGTTTTCTTCTAATACATAATAAACACAAAGTCATAGGTTATTAAAATGCCGTGTCAAGTGAATATGATCGACACGTTCATTAATATGGTAAATTGCCGTGATGCAAATTGTTGAAGGAATATTAACAAACATGTTATGTTACAATTGCTTCTCAAGACCATTTAATATATGCACATAGGGACAATTAATTACGAAGCACACAAGAACGCCTTTGCAATAAGTAGGTAGTTATTAATATTCTAGGGTTCAAATAACTTTAAAACTATAGAGCTAGGTTTTATACGTATCAAATGACAAATTGTATTTCTATTTGCATAATACATTGTAATAGGTTCTTCAACTTCAAATGTAATATAACAGAGCCTTTTATCAGGATGGTTACATAATTCCAAACCAGATTAAAAGTTTTTCATAACGTTCATATAATAAGGAAGTCTAAGAAAAAAGTTAACCTTACTAATATTATAAATGCGAAAGTTTGTATGTTTGTTACTCAATTACGTCAGTACGGCTGGATGAAATTTGGCACAGAGATAAATTATAGTCTGGAATAGCACAAAGCCTACTTTTTATCCCGAAAAATTGGTCAGTTCCCAAGGGAATAGCGATAAACGACTTCTACGCGGAAGGAGTCGAGCTCTATTATTTTTGCGTAGGTAGTAATAGTTACTTTGATGCGTTATCTTAGGAGAATTGGACACTTATGAATGTGCCCAATTCTCCTAAGACCGCCAATCAAAGAGGCATATCACCATCAGTAAGCCATATAATGAGTTATGTTATTTAACCACTTCTAGGCGTGTCACCGAGACAGTGTTTTCATATGCTCCAATGTCAAAAACGGGAAGGTTTAGTTTATCTGTTCATTATAAAACCCAGTTTACCAGTTATTTTTACAAGTTGAATAAATAAACTTATTTCAATGGTAATATGGACACAGGAGAGTAAATAAAGTAATCTGAAAAATTTCTAAGAAGTCAAGATTGTAGTAGGAATGTAGATTATTTACCTAGATCAATTCAAATAGTCTTTTTTAATCTTAGTGACATAATAGACATTACAGGTCTAACATTTTTGTTTGATAGTCTTGTTGACATGGTTTACCAAAAACAGATTTTAATTATTTATTTATTTTAACATTATAGATACTTACTTCTACTTTTAACATATTTTTTTCCTACTACATTTAAAACAATCATTCCCTAAACACCCTTGACAGATTAGTGCAGCATTTCAGAAATTATGTTAAAGTGACAAAGCACTAAAGTTTGCAGCTAGTATAGGGTTGATTGTATGGATTGTACCTACACAGAATACTTATTGACCTGATGGTATAGTTTTGTGGTTTGTTATTTTGTTTTTGTTTTGTAGTGCATATACATAATCTATAGCACAGTCATCAGCAAAAGTAGGTGATCATTTTAGTACTTTATTGCTCTAACCTAACAATACTGCGACGGTTGGAATGTAGCAAAGTAGTGGAAGTGACAAGGTATTAAAATGATCATCTACTTTGCTGTTAACTGTACCCATAGTCATTGGTAAAGGGCGGCTGAAAGATGCAATTTACATCAAAATAATGTCGAATAATATCCGTAATATGGCTATGACTGCATTTGTTTTAAAAAGAGATAACATCATTGTAAAAATGTATAGATGTTTATTGTTCAAATAAATAATCATATTTTTTTTATTAGGTATTATCAGTACACCCTTTTTATAGTTCACCTCTCTAAATCTTTAGACGTAAAAGACGCGTAATCGTAAATTGATACTTTACCTTTATTTGGAACTTTATAACCCAAATTTCGTATAAAAATGTAATTTGGAATTCTGACCAGGTACAACCAACTCCATTTTACTATAGAAGAATAAAAATAATAATTAAACTACTCGAAATTTATTTGATCTTATCCATCTTATGCTTTTGTCACCATATTGCATCCGCCAGCCGTCATTAGAAAATAAAAGTAATATTCACCTTCGTGCAAGGTGGAGCCTCTCCTGTGTGGTGAGGTGCTCCACCTGAGCCATCTCAGATACCAGGTCTGAGTGCTCCATCTTGTAGCGTACCTAAAAACAAATTTACAATAAAATATGTTATGCTAAAATGTCTGGCTTAACCTCTTTATATCTATGTCATATATTGGGGAGTTCTTTTTTGTATATTTTTATGTGTTCATTATAAGACAGAGGGTATAATGTAAGATAATTCCTGTGACAGTTTATACAAACATCCATACTAAAATTACAAATTAGACAGTATCTCTGTCTGTCTGTCTGTTTGTTACGCTTTTACGGCTATACCAATAAAATGACTTTGGTGAGATTAGGTATGAAGATAGCTTAAACCCTGAGGAATGACTTAGGGTAGGTACTTTTTATTTGCGATTTATAAACAACTTCTATGAGGAGTCGCAGGCAACAGCTAGTAATACCTATATTACAGTTAATTCTTTGAATTTTCAATACATTGAAACAAACCGTCTGTAATCTTCTTTTTCTATATGCTTTGCTTACAATTATATTACATGTTTAAAATAAAGCCTCCATTAACGCTTTACATCCTACATTAACCCTATTATAATTGAAAATCTTATGTCAAGAGTCTAGATTTGAGAGACGATTTAAATGCAAAGGCTGGTTGTTGGTTTATGATGAAGGGAGGATCAGAATTCAAGTCCTACCAATTATAGCGATTTGTTTTCATAAATTTAATTGACATTTAATACATTTACTGTTGTTGGTAAAATTTCAACAAAGAAGTCAAATCAACATTGAATTAAGATTTGTTTTTTTTCTTTCATTGCCTAAAAAACAGAATATCTATGCAGAGGTATCATGTAAAAAAATACTAACAAGGCTAAGATAACTGAGATAATGGTAATTAAATTAAAATAATGTTTGTGTAATTGGATAGCCCATTGCTTACTGCTGGATATTATATGAAGTGAAAACTACAAGAGTGTGAATAAAAACAATCTGAAAAGTGAATAAAACAATAATGAATAAAATTATAGTTAAAAAGCAGAACACATACAATAAAAAAAAATTACACTTTTCATAGAAACAAGTAAACATTCTAATAGGTAAATAAATAATTGTGACTTAACTATTTAACCAATTGATAATTAAAGCAATAAGTATCCATTCATTATGTTAAAACAGTTTATAATTATAAGGTCAACGTAATTCATATATTTAAAAAATAATCTAAATTACATAGTCAATAGAAAACTTTGAAATATCAATAATCACTATGAGTTTAGAGTAATATTTGATAACTGATATGATAACATATCGCGCACGATAGTTCAATACCTAATCTATGTAGTCTTCGTACGCAATCATAGAACACCTTCAAGCTAAGGGAAAAAGAAATTAAAAACAAGTACCAAACAACATTTAGAAAGGAACCTAGATCATAACTGCTTTGAATGCGACCACTATTACGAGTTTAACCAGGCACAACCGAATGTAACCTAAAAACTATGCACTACGAGTGTTTGTTTTAAAATATTAATTATGCTTCTTACCGCTATTTTCCCTTATTATGAAGCAAAAGTATGTTTCTTCCTAATCTTGACACATTCGCCACACATGATAAACAGCTTAGCAAAAATTTAAGCACGGAAGGATATAGCCAAATTATGTTTTCACAAACACGTCTCTTCTAACATTAGACTTTACAGTTAAGTTTCATTTTCCGTTATTTTCGTGAAAATTATAAACAAGGAGAAAAATCACAAGACAACGCGAGCGGCACGAAACATCGTTTATTGAGTGTTGCCATGCCAGAATACAAACAATTAGTTGACGTGAATGAATGAGCGAATGAAGTAAGATTGGACGTAAACCTTAAAAATTGAATGAACGTCAAACATGATCGGAACCTAACATTTACAACGCCATCTAGAGTTCGGTGGCGGTTTATAACGCCCAAGATAACGCTACCCAGAGCACGATGGCGGTAGTTATCTGGCGCTATAAGTTTACATTAATAGAATCCACTATCTACAGTACGATGGCGGTTTATAAATAACGCCATCTGATTCTAGAGAACGATAGTGGATTCTATAAATTTAAACTTTTAGCGCCTGAAACAAGTCAAATAGCAAAGTTAGCAAACAGTGAATAAGTAACACGACCCAACTTATTCTCGTGTCAATGGTCTATCGCAATGTCCGTGGGACCAGAAAGACAGAAACTTGCAATTGTTAACACCCTGTCTGTCGCGTCTGGGAGAGATATAAAGAAGTACAAGTTTTGCTCCCCACTAACACTTAGGGTCGAATTAATAAACTATTTTTGGCTGATACTGATTGTCAAAGTAAACCATAGAAAACCGTCATTTCTGACGCATCTTAAGACGGGCATTAAAGACATAGGATCAGTTTATTAATACGGGCCTTAAGGTCAAAATCCTGCACATTTCTTTGAATAAAGAAGATATTATTTTACCCTCCTAACGCAAAGTGCAAAAACTCTAGTGTAAATTGAACCTAGTTGTTGCACTTTTCGTAAGGAGGGCAGTATTTGTCTGAACGATCTCAATATTCGAGTTAGTCAGGGCTCGGAACCGGTTTAAAAAAACCTGGGTAATTCCGGTTTATTTCGGTTTTGCTTTATTTAACCTTATATAAACCGGTTTAATCCACGAGCGGCGAGTCGAGAAACCAAAGGTTTTGCACTGAATAAAAACACTAAGCGGCGCTTGGGTGTGACGTGCGTCTGGTTAAACCGGTTTTTTCAGCTCGATACCGGTTAATTCGTAAAGAACTTTATATAAAGTTAATATTTCTCCTAAAACCAGTTATTTAAACCGGTATATGCAAACGGAACCGAAATAAAAAGGTTTTGCGGCAAGTACATGAAAATGGATTGAAAATTTAAGTATCCGAGCCCTGGAGTTAGTAGTTGCATAATGTAGTATTCGATTCTAGGTAAAATTTTGATTAAATGTTCACTAAGACTTCATATCAAGCGAATAGGTACGTGTACAAAATAATTGCAACGAAGGTACATTAAGGAGAAAAGTACAGTTGACGCATTTTTCAGCGCATAGTTTGGTAAGTAGATCACACCAACTTTGAAGGAAGACCAAACCGTGTCAAGTACCTACACTTTGTTTCGTGGATATATATTTTACAGACAAAACAGATAGTATCGTTTTTGAAAATTGGGTCATACATAGATTTAGGTTACCGTCTTTCCTGTGGACACACCGAAAGTTAACGTTTTTAAGGCCTAATTTTCTGGCTAAGCCCATTCCCGCAAAAACGTCGTCAGGACTGCTTTAGACCTATGATAAAAAAGCATAAGTTATATGTACACAAGCTTTTAACTATTGACCACAGGAGCGACAACTTTTGTTATTAAGAGTGTGTATGACCCGATTATATTGTGGTAGTTGTGGTTATGCAACGGTATTACTTTAAAAATAAAATTCGTCTTAGTCATTTTTTTTTATTTCATTGAAATATTACATGTTCCTCTATTTATTAACAATCGTTAAACAATGAGCGGTGGTAGATCTAAGGCTAGGCACTATTATGTTTTCAATTGACACACCATACCTATTTTATAGAAAAACACGTTCACTACATAAAATAATACCTGTTACGACTAATTTACTCGAGACAGTACAGTACGCTACTAAACTCAATTGGTACACATTACTTTAAACACATAAATAAATCAATTGGCATAATTTCATTCACTAACTACTAAACATTGTAAAATTTTCACATTTAAACAACTCAATCAGTCGTGAAATGAATGCACTACGCTATTGTCGATGTAATCTACATTATTACAGTTATCATTATCACTTATTCATACTTAATCTTCAGTGTTGTTTAGAATTACCATTCAATATATATATATCACAACTCACGTGATTGAATATGTTATCACACCATTGATAATAAACCAAAGCCCAGTTTATAACAAGTAGATGAAAAGGTAATAAAAACAGTTAAATTAATACGGAAACTTTAACATAGTTAAGTCATATTCATATATCGCTACTTCTGGTTGGCCTAAGCGGTTTGCCTCGCTATTGTAATGTTGACTAATTACCATTATTAAAATAATAAATCATTAATGAAGTAAACGCTATGTATAAAAAAAATCTAATAATTATTTTAATAAATTATATTAATTATGCTGTCAAGGAGATGTTATTTTAAATTAATAACTCATTTGGTTATAATTTCTTATTAATGTCACTATTACTTTAATTAACCACTATTATTGTACTAATTTACCTAGGTACCTACTTAAAGTTTACAAATGCATATTTTTGAGATATTACAGTTACTGGGTTAACTTTGTAATATACTAAAAACTAACCATAAAACATACCTGTATCAAAGTTACCCCATTAACTGGTTTATAAGGCATAATAAAACATTTACATTAAACAGTATTAAGTATCTAAATAACAAGTCAACATCTTGCGTTAAGTACTACCTAATAATTCCTAACTAAATATGTACAGTGTCAAATCGGAGACATTTTCAGGGCTTTTTTTTCTAACTCTGGTCATGAACGCCAATCACTCAAGCTTAAACGTAATAGTAAGTTTTTTTTTATTGTAGGGCATATGCAAAAATAATATTTTTCTTTTTAATCCTTTAAATGAAATCATAGTTCTAGCACGCGTGAATATTATTATTAGACGATAATCATTAATTGAATGAAGAAAAGTAACTTTAGTGGCCCGTGTCACGAAGCTACAATTTACAAATTACAAGTGGAACTCTCTTAAAATCCGCTTGTAATTCGTAACTTGTAAAACGGGCCTCTGATTTCCAATTTTATCTTGTATAGACAATAATACTGTGCAAATAGGTATTTAAGAACTGCCAAAAATTATAAAACACATTTGTTTAGACAAGGTTTCACGGAATTTAAGGAATAGGTAGGTACCTTATTTTAAACGAAGCAAGATAACAAGTTAATATCCTATTATTATAATTAACCACTAAGATATATGAATGAAGTCCCCAAAAACTTTAAACAATGTTATTCGGATAGAATAGAGTAGCAATTAAAAAAAAACAAGATTTATATTATTTTCTCTTCGACTTGCGGTGACCAACCAAACTGTTTTCGGGCAAAATCTCATGATCATTTTTGATCTTTCTCAGCATTACTCGGAAATATGAAAGTTTTTGGTCTGGTTTGGGGTCTGAAAACATAAGATTAGAGACAGGCCGTTTTTATACAAAATAAAATTATTCTTGACCTATTTCATACTACTTAATTGCGATAATAACTTATAAAGAAAATGTTTTATTTCCTCACAATAGTAGATAAAAGCACCATGTCTGCCTCGGCAGTAAGTGCAATTTATGGACTCGTATATAAGACTCGCCCATAAATCGCTTACTTTCTACCGTCTGTAATAATAATAATGTATTATTTACGCTTCCTTTACAATTAAGCGTTTCAGTTTGCTCTGCCTTCCATAATAGAAAAAACAAAAATATAATAATCCATAAAAAACCGCTAAATCAAACCGAAATGATTTGATTTAATTTAAATTATAAACTATTAGTACGAATATTATTATCGATATCAGTTTTTAAATTGAGATACACCCGTTTTTATCAATGTATAAAAAAATAAAAACCAATCATAGAAAACTTCCTAAATCGATCCCCGGGCATTTTGATTATAAAGTGTACCCTAGTTAAAGTTAACGTTTCTTAATTTTCCTTAACTAGGGTACCTACACTTCATTTTGAGAATGCCCCCCCGCAGCTACATTTTATGGTTTTATATAAATCATTTTTAACCTCTCTAATATTTATTCGGACAGCTAGCTGACGCTTTACTTTGAGGACGTCATGTGACTTAATTATTATATTTTTGCAAAGACTTCTCTTTTATGTCTATATGATAAATCAAAAAATATTTATCCGGTTAGGTTTTCCAAGACGTTCAACACGTCGACACGAACATTCATTGTGGAAACTCATGATTAGAATTATCAGTAGTAGTTTCTATCAATTTATTGAATGTAATTAATGTGTTCAGCAAATCTACTCCAGCGACAAGGAACACTCACAAAATGCATTGTTAATTGAAGTCTAGGTTATAGAATTGGTCGAATACAACCAAAATACTAATAAAATACTAAATTAATTTATATAATTATATTAAAATTAAGGTTAACGTATGTTTATTATGACCATCGTAATATATAGTTACAATAACTTGTTGATAATCTTGATAGTTTTGCACTGATACACTAATCTTTCTAAATAGCTACATTTATTAATTTTACTATAGCCACGTTTATTCATTCCAGCATTTTCATTTCTGTAACATATTATCTTGTTGAATTTTGTTTTGGAATGTAGAAATCATTTTCACATAAAAATAAGCAGATTGGAAAAATTTACATAGTTAGGGGCTGTAATAAAAACAAAACTTACTCACTTAATTGATTACTTGCGCAACGAAAGTTAGTCATACAAACTATATACGTTACTATCTTTACACAAAGGAATCGATTGAGTTTAATTAAAGCCCTTAACTATGTGCATTTTTTTTGGAAAACGACTCAAATAGTTATATTATATTTAATTAAAATAGACTTTTTATTGTTAACTGTTGGTACAGTGTTTCAGTGGATCCAAAAATATAGCACATTGTAGAATTACACTTTCATCGCATCGTCAGCAAAAAAATCAGCTGCCATTTTAATTATCTATTACTAAACACACAAAAAGTAAAAAAGTGTGTGCTATATAATTAAGGCTTTATTTTCGTATTTGTTAAGTCAAGTTTTACAATAAATTTATGTTTCAATACGCGCAAACTCTACCTTAAGTCTACAATTACAGCAAAAAAATATTCTAATAAGAAATAAACTAAAAAATACTAGGAGTTATGGTCGTCTCCAGTTTTAGGGTTGGATCACAGTTGGCAAAAAAATTAATAGATCTTTGTCACTTTCAAAATTAAAACCAGGAAATAGCATGTCGGACCATGCTCAGTGTAGGGTTCCGAAGCCTTTAAGTACTACAAACATAAAAATCAACAAGGAATAACTAGTTTTCAATTCAAAGTCAATTGGTGCCGTCTTAGATGATTTTAGTAGGTATAAACACTTTAAACGCCTGTATCTCAAGAACCAACGATGTCTACTTAGTCACGATAGTTGTCCTTCAAAATTCGTTATATGCTCTTTCATTTAAGATTGTTTTCGGATTTTTAGTATTTGTAGTTTTGGCTGTAGGGGGACACACTTGAGTCTAACAAAAATTAGCGCTTTAAAGCTTAACATTTCATAAACGGATTTCTTAATCGAAAAACAGTTAGTACCAACCTGTAATATTTTTGAAAGACCTATCCAACGACACCCTAGACTATAGGATAGACGAGAAAAAAAAATATCCCCACATTAGGTACATGTAGGGAAGGTACCCTAAAAAAATTTTTTTTTACATTTTATTGTACCACTTTGCTGACGTGGCTAATATGCATATTCATGCCAAATTACAGCTTTCTAGTACTCAAAGTCTCTGCGCTAGGCTGCGGACGAACGGACGGACGGACGGACGGACGGACATGGCGAAACTATAAGGGTTCCTAGTTTGACTACGGAACCCTAAAAACCCCATGGCCTACGCGAACAAAAACTTCTGAATAGTCGTTTCTTTGCCAACGCAGTTCCTTTTCGGGGAATTTTACTTCGAGCATTAGTAATAAGGAGCCCCAGGGCAATTGCATGTTCGAGATTATTGTAACTTACTTATAATTTTTTCTCGATAGTTTGTCACAGACGTATTACTTACTAAAAACTATGAGTAAGTATGATACACATGATACACACTTAACTCAGGTCACGTCACTTACTTTTTAGGGTTTCGTGCCAGAGGGGAGCCCAACGGGCAAACTCTGAAGAAAAACAACAGAAAATGGTCAAGCGTAAGTTGGGCTCGCACCAATTAGATTTGAAATCGGAATACAATGATACCTCCTGCGCGGCGGTACGGAATCCTCCGTGCGGGAGTCTGACTAACGTTTGACCCTTTTTTTGTATTTTTCTCGCAATTTTTGTACGTCCAAATGTGATCCAATCCTTAACCGAAAGCCAGAGTTCTTCAAGAGTCTATTGATGGCTTGATTTTTGAAGTGACAATCTAATTTAACTCTGTACAAACGTTCCTTAAAACATGTTTTAGGTTGGCTTTAAATTAGAGTAATACCCACTATAGAGTAAAGGTATACATGAGGTATTATTTACAATCTTCGATATATTGGAACATTACTTTTGACTATTGTAAACTATTGTAAAATATAGAGAAATAGTTTTCAAAGACAATATTTATCTACAAAAATTACGATGCCCTCACAAAAATATACATCGGATTTAGCGCACATTAATATGTTTTGTTACACCACATGTTTACAGCACTTCACAGCACAGATAAGATACAACGTCGAGTTTCATTCACTCAAGTGTTTTATATTTTAAAAGTGGCAGCCGATCGTGGTCACCACGGCGGGGCACTCAGGTGCCTTCGTCGGAGGAATCAGACTCCGAGGAGCTGGTAAGAAGATTGGAGGCCATTGTCAATTGACGGATGAACGGCTCCCGAGGTAGACTCTGTTGACCTAGAGGCAGTCGTCGAACGCCCATGCGTTCGCTCTCTGGTAGCGATTTGCAGCACTTTTCTTCTGTGATTGCGTCACGAGAAAATGACCTGGAAATTATTAAAAGAAGTTTGAACTCAATGTAGAGTTAAACTGTAGGTACTATTATTTCTTTTATTAATGTACCTACTTATAGGACTATTTAAAAGCAAGATTTTTTATTTGGATAAAAATAGGGACGAATAAAATGATATACTAATAAACGGTTATTTTCAAATAATTCTAGATTAATCTAATGAGGTCAGTTTTTAATATATTACTTTATCTGCTGACGCATTTAAATCTATTAAAGTTGATTATAGATAAGTACTTAGTTTGATGCCGACATAATTCTAAAATGTTAAGATGGTATAAAACATGAACAAAATAGGAAAAGGAAATAGAAATAAGAATAATTTCCAGTCAAAACCTGTTTGAACTAGTTCTTTGTTTTGAAAATGTATTTGCTTGGGAACAAGCTTACCCAGTCAACTCCAGCATGGATCCCCTCCGGCACTGCCCTCGGTGCGGACCCTGCATGATGCTGGCGGGGCGGCTGGACGCCCCCAGCGGGTCCGAGTGAGCCACATCTTCCATCAACAGCACCGAAGGCCCACCTAAACTGGTACTCCTCTTTGACAACATGCTAGGTCCCTGCCTCGGGTGACTGAAGGAATCCCCTTTAAACGTGGAACTCTCTGCCTTTGAACACTCGGGCTTCTCTGAATCCGAAGCTACAGCGTCCCCAGCCTGCGTCGAGCACGAGCTCTCTCTTCGAAACAGACCTATGATAGATTTCGGATGTTTTGGCTTCTCTATACCACCTAGTGGCAGGGTGAATGATTGGGTAGAAAGGGAAAAGAGAAAAACTTAAATGAGAAGATGTTGATAATAGTATTAAGCTACGTAATAATACATATCGACTCTTGAAAGGCAAAATGGGATAAGCGACATTTTTTTGTGATATTGAGTTACATATATCGTTCAAATCAGCAAGTTTTTCTGATTTGAACGATAATCAGAAAAACTTGCTGATTTGAACGATATATGTAACTCAATATCACAAATAATGTCGCTTATCCCATTGCGCTTTTCAAGCGTCGATATAGTAAATACAAAGTGTGGAATAAAATAGTATTAAGTATAGTATAGTGTGTATTCATCTATCGCATTCATAAATTATATACTGAACACAAAGTACTCCGAGTATAATTAAGGAAAACCGATTGTTGATTAAATAAAAACGCGACACAACTTAAAATTTATTTCTATAATTTAAAATTAAAATACTATTCGATGATTTAAATATTAAACATATTATAGATATGTATTGGATAGATAGAGATAGTATTTGAATATTAAATTTTACAATATGAGTTGCGTCTTTTTATATTTAAGCAAGGTTATAATTATCTACACATCAGGCAGGATTAGGATTAGTTATCTGTGTCTTTGTGATTGGTGTTGGGATAATGATTGCATTATGTTCTTACACAGTAAATAAATACCTATTCATCTACTATTTAAACTTAACCGTGCACATAATTAAGAAATATACCTAAAGTAAACTTGAAATACTCAATATTTTTCAACGTAAGAACTTGGCTGCGTGAATACATACTACCACATAGCTGACATAGCCTACCTTGTGAAATTGCTGTATCAAGAATAAACAATAAAAATGTATGCCTTTTTTGGGTTCAAAGTAGTAAGTTCAAATAGGTATGTCAATTAAGTCATTTTATGCGACATATATGTATATACATACATTAAACTTAAATAATTACTCTATTTCATCGATTAGATTTTTGTATGTAGAAACAGTTCAACAAAATTCATAGTGATGCTTTTTTGTCAACCATTCATTTCATTCGTTCAATTACTTTACTGTTTTGCTTACCTAAAAATGTAGCGGAGGGTGAGCTGTATGCCAGGTACTCTTTGTTCGACGCCCAGGAGGGAAACTCGGATTGTTTGAGAGCCCCTGCACCCTCTGCCTCCTCCCGTTTCCATGGCAACATAGTCTCCGTTGCGGTGGGGGTGGCCACGCGCGCTTGATCTGCTACTATCATGTACGTGTCTGCAATAATTAGTTAAAAATACTATTACGGTCAAACAAAATCGCGATATTGGAGCTATTTGTCAGAGATTTTACGAACCTGTGGCTATCGTTGCTTATACTTAGACCCTGGAACTTTGTGGCTATGACGTCACAATAGGGTAATGTGGGGAGTAAATGGAACGGTGTGCAATTAAAATTTCATTATTAGGCACCCACGGTATAGATTACCTATAAGTTAATTGTCAATTTATTAACTTATCAATGTTGTCCTTTCGTTAACTGACTCTCCGTAACGGATCAAAAGTTGTTCTAAATGACTTGCGTTTAGACTACGTCTTCTAGCAGAATATATCCACTTAAGAAAGAAAAAGCTTCTTTCAACTTCGAATTATGTCATCGGTACATATTTGAAAAGCTTGCGGTTATCAAAGCAGGATTTGTTACGGTTGCTATGATTAATTTGTATTTTTTGGCCTGCATTAAGATCATAATGTTATGCAACGTGGCGAATCCGTCTTTTTGTTTTCAATACAAATCTCAACTTTTCATATACTTTTCGTGTTCTTTCGTGCAGAATGAATGAATGACTTAAGGTAATGCCTAAGTTGGTAAAAAATATTCAATTTTAAAACTTATTATAGTTAACACCGTTCCATTTACTCCCCAAACTACCCTATTGTGACGACATTGCCACAAAATTCCGGGTCTACTTATACTCCTAACTTAGCACCTTACTCAGGTAACAATACCATTGCACTGCAGATTACAGTTTTTCAGAGGCTCTATTCTACAGGGTAATACCATATTGTCGTTAACCTGCTATGGTATTGTTTTTAACACGGCCGCCATCACTGTCATGCAAAATAAGAGATATTAAAACGTTAACAATACGGTATCACGTCAAAAGCATATGGTTTTAACCCATTTGAATACAGGCCCTGAATGATCAGCATGGACATAATATGATTCAAAAATTACTTACCATTGTCATCTGACATTCTCCTTTCGTCTTCCTCTAGGATATCCTCATTAGGTACTAAAATGAAAACATTATTAGTCCAAAATAAGTCAATAAGAAAAAGTGTCTGATCTGTGAAAGGGTTTTTATTTCAGTGAAATCATAGTTTTGATTTCAGTGATTTACAATTATTATTTTTCATTGTGTAACACAAAATAATAGGCAAAAATGTTTACCTATGTACAAAAATGAAATGAATGAACCACAGTAAATTTGTCGGGATGTTGCCTTTAGTGTCACACTAAAATATTATTAAGTTATTTGTTGCAGTGTTCCATTAATAACATAATGTGATATAAACATAATAATTAATGTACTTACCAACGAAACTATAATAATTAATACAGCGTGCATAGAAGCTTATTCTACGGTTAGTTACATTAAAACTAAATTTACTGTTAAAATCTTATGCTGTCTCCCTTGACCCTAATTTATTTAAAGCATTTACTACAGTAAATTTAGTTTTGATAATATTGAAAAATACACACGTAAATAGCGAAACAAATAATACTAAAAAAAAATTAAATACCCCGTGAAAAATTTACTAGTGTCATGCAGCAAAATATTATTGTTAAGTACCGAGATGGTCTTCGTATGACCAAAAATATCCGTATTTTTAAAAAAGGTCACCTTTTCAATTGTTTAAATTATTTCATAAAAAATACAACCACTATTAAATATCTGTTTCGATATTATTTAATAGTTTTAATCATACGTCAATCAAGTTGAAACTTGAAACACATAATATCCAATAAGGTGTCCTGTGTTGTGTGCAACATACCGAAGTTGTACGTGGATCGGTCCCTTCTCCACGGCAAAGACTTCTCAACCGCCGTCGGCAGTATTTCCTCTGGCGTTTTAGCGTACTGCTTGACTATCCTCGCTTTCAGCGGGTTGAACCCCGGCAGGTTAACCAGCTGGTTAATAAGAGAGCTACTGTTCTCTTTATGCGAGGACGTCGGACTCACTTCTCTATATCCAGCTGATTATACCGTCGCGGGAGCATATTGCGGTGCCACATGAAGTTGCCAGAAGGGAAGAAAACGACAATCAAACACAATTAACAAGCAGAAACGGAGCAAAGTGGAAGTCGGATTGTCTTGTCAATGATGCCAGCGAGCAGCGGTATTTGTGGCAGGTCGACCGAGCTTCGTCGATCACAGGTCACAGTCAAATAAACGGAAGAGAAAATCAAATGCGATATTACAATAATCGAAACATGCCACCACAAATACGTTAGCACATTCTCACAGAAGGTTAGGTAATAGCCATGTCAATAAAGGATTAGTTGAGGGCTGAGCAAATAAAATTATACTTGGTTAAAGTAACCGTTCGTAGTTACATTATGTTAGTCAACTTTTAACTCACCACAAAGTGCCAAATAAATGATAAATACAATTATCAACAACACTTAGGAATGGTTCGGATTTGAATGTGAAGGGGATTCGTTTGTTTCAGTGAAATATGTAAAACGGTAAAATTAAATCCTAATTTGCCTTGAATTCAGACAGCTGTCGCCCACCCCTCGATGACCCGGAAACATTGAGGGTTCAATTCGGTTCAACCCTTTTCTACATTTTGTATATTGCATGAAAATAAAATACCGATGATCTGTATGTATGTAGGTTCTTCTTTCGAATAGATTATCATTTAAAAATAATAAACAATTTAAATATTTTTTAAACTGAGATTGGGTTTGGATTGTCTCCTCGTTTCCGTTTCTTTATCCTGTAAGAATTTGCCATCTAACAGGTTTGATAACAAATATATAAGAATAATATTACATACTTATTTCGTATAAGCCTTACGTTAGCTATAGTACGTTTTAGCAATATTTTCACTAGCCGCGATTACACCGTGATGTTATTAAAATTTGATTTTTATGGACATCCAAGGCAAAGTCGAAAATCGTTTAAGCAAGCTTCCATTTTCAAATCCAAACGTGTGAGTGCAAGTGTTCATGCAGAATACCTACGCAGGGACTTGGCAGTGAATGTAATACCGCCGTCGTCGCCGTCGCGCCGGGGCTCCCGGTCGTCGTCCTCTTGCAACACCTCGTCTATGTAGTCTGTAATTTTCGATCATTTCATTCACCAATCTTTTGTTCCATTCTATTTTTAAAAACAAAACGCTAGTGATTGATCGGTCGCTTGAATTCTTGTTTACAATAAATATTTTTTGTTTCCTTTTTTTTACTTAGAATGCGTGTAACGTGGGATGTATTCATGATGTATCACTACAAAGACTCATGCTAAAAAAATATAGTGGCACTATCAAAAATAGAAATATGAGTGAAAATGTATTAAAAAGTTAATTATTTACATTGCAACTTGACAACCAATTACAGACAAGACTTAGCACTTAACTATGTGCTAGACAGTTCCCTATCTAATGACAAAACTAAGCCTTTGTGCTCAGCAAATAAAGATAATAATGATTTCATTATAAACTATGCGTGTTTTTAATAACTTAAAATAAACAATAAACAAATAGTTTAACCCACACGTGCATGCGATTGACACTCGTGATAATAATAAAGTATAAAGTAAGTACCTAATCTATAATACTTTTTTTTACCGTGCGTGAATTGTTTAGCGGAACCATTTTGCTGGAATTCAGGGAACGTGACATGGTTTTTGCCATCCTGAAAAAAGAAACTAACCGTCAAAAAAGCTCTAAGACTTAACATAACACTTTGCGCTAAGAAAACACGAAATGGAAATTTCTGGTTGATTTTATGACTTTAGCGGATTTTCACCCTTTATGGATGAAACAGGGTAAAAACATCGAGATTGAAGTAAAATTTTATATATTTTCACATTCGATTTCACAAGGTAGTTGTCACTTAGCACACCTCGGTACATTTTTTGGAGAAGGAATATGGTCCGATTTTTAATTGTGTGCAGTAGAATGACAACCGCTACTGTCAAACCGTAAAGTAATGAATGATACCACATTAACGTTCATGTAGCGAATGGTTTATTATAAGATCGAAATAATTGGCAACATGATCTAGTGTGTACTCAAAAACTATTCCTTTGTGTGGTCGTTGCCTGATGCTTTAAATAGTTCTATCAATCCTACTAATATTATAAATGCTGAAAGTTCCTGGGGGTTACCATGACATGAATAAGCTATTTAGTTTACGGTGAGAGAAAGAGACAGAGCAATACAACTGCTATAGCTTTGTCCTTTACGCTCATCCTAAACTGAATTGCTTAGGCACTGCCTAATAGAATGGGAATTCTATTCCCGCCAAAAGCGTAAAGCTGGGTACGAATCTGAGCGGCTCAGCCTGAGGGATGCTCGCCCCGCGCGGCGAGCTGCTCGCGAGCCGAATTGTTGCACATAAACATGCGCGGGTGAGGCAGCGTGCTCGCCGCGAGCCTACATTGATACGATGACACGATGATAGCCACGGCTGCGTTTATCATAATTCACCGAATTATTAACAAAAAGAAGAATAAATAGGTAGCCTCGGTGGTGGAACGGCTAAGTAATTTTATCTAGTTTGTACGCGCCTCGCTCACAGACAAGTTAGAACTGGTCGTTCTGCCCGCGGCACGCTCGGATACACGTCCAAATTACGCGAGGCACGCACACCGAGGCGCCTTTGAGCACGGTTGAAAGACCGACTCTTGACGGCTCGCCACTCGCCGCTGGCCCGTGAGCGCGTACGAATTTGAGCAAAATCGGTGAGCCGTGCGTGCCTCAAACCGAGGCTGCTTTAATTCGTACCCACCTTAAGAGTTAAACTGCGGCGCTATGCTATATTATGCTATATTATGCTATATTATGCTATATTATGCTATATTATGCTATATTATGCTATGCTATGACATAATTTATTCTCGTGAGGTCGTCAAACCTATTCATATTATTAGAAACTAAACTAAGACCGTATGTCGTGCAAGGTCATATACAATATTATACAATATTATATTGTAATTATATAAAAAAAAAACAATATCGTTAATAATAACATTATGGCTTTCCTAATTTGCTTCATCTATTCCTAGATAAAGTCTCTTTCCTTGTAGGGTGAAATAAATGTAAATTAAAGTTATGTGTTGATAATATTTAACTACAGGTTGGTATTAATTAATATGTACCTTGTTCCCTCGTTTGCTGCGCTTGTGGTGGTGTTTTCTGTCGCCAACCAATCGTCTTATGTTCATATGAGTTTTGTAGTTAACCTGAGTGCCGAGGTCGCGGTCGTTGACCGCGTGTCGACTGTAGCTTAAACGACGATGCTGAAACGAAATGGAATGTCTAAAAAACAGTGAAAGCCACGGTTTTATTCGCTTTGGTCATGCTCGGTTAACTCACAATTGCAGGCAGATAAAAGTGGCGTGCAGATAATAGTATTTAGTTAGGTAAGTAGGTATAATACCTACTTATTAATAGTTTTTATAAAGCTTAAGCCAGATGTTAAGGGTTTTAATAACAAGAATTCAGTTGAATTTTAGATGTTTCAACAGCTACTTAATAGCGTTCCGCTGGCTATCGCTATCACACTTGCACTCGCAACTGAGTGACATGACAGTATAACCTACCTACGAGTTTGTCATTCGTGTTTAATAAAAAACGTACATTGCTGGGGGAATTGGTAGTAGGTGCACACTTTAGTACATTGTCACTTTAACACCTTTGACAGATTACTGCAGCATTTCAAATATGATGGTAAAGTGACAAAGCACTTAAATTTGCAGCTCCTTATAAGGCCAACTACATGGTAATATGTATTACTTTTGCGGAATATATCGCCTGTATAAGTTGAAATTCAAGTTTTAACGTATTAATCACTACTGACGTTAATGATCCGACCATTGGCTTAGCTGATTGTTAAAATCCTGGCCAATCAATCAAAAAGTTTCTCTCATAATAACTGCACTATAATGATTGCTAGATAAAATGCCAATAAATGATAAGAGGAATTAGTAGCTATTTGCTCGAGAAAAAAAACAAAAATCATTCAACTTTTAAATGCTTTCGATCTCTTCACTAATTGGCCATTCTGTTGGAATGTGTTAAGGATCTAAATCAAGCTGGTTTCTAACTTGGTATAAGCACCTACCTTAATCACATCACATCTACCATAAGCTTGGAAGACAAACTTACAAGATTATCAAGGTTGATTGTGACGGGCTTATCAGTAAAGGGTTCTTAGATAATGAATTGGGTGCTTAAAAGGTCACATACACATACACGTCTATACGGCTTGCATAGCTCCTCGGCTAGCAAGTGATGTATTCTGGCGTCGGTCAGATCCTTCTTGCTAGGATTGTACTCCAACTCTTGCATGTCTATGTTCCACGTCGAAGAATCCAACTGACTGAAACTCGGACTAAAACAATAAACATTTGCTATTAAAATATAATCAAGTACGATAAAAGTGCACATTAAATTACCTACCTTCCGTTTAAGTTACTGTTAGTGTAGTTTTTAAAAATGGCCGACATTGATTCGGCGCCAGATATGTTGCCGATGGTGGAAGCGTTTCTCTGCATATACTCTATCGCGTCTTTCATTGCTAGTTTTGAGTACGTCTCTAAAATTTTTGGTTCTTGCCCCTGAAATTGCATAAATACACTTTAGTTCCTGAAGATTCACGTCAGATTATTTGGCAAAGAAGAATGTGTACCTGATAGTTTCTAAGTAAGAAAGGCCTGATGAACCTATTATCAAATCTCTTGAACTTATCCCGTATGTGGTGGTTACCGTGTTTACCTAAAATATCCTCTATTCCCGCCATCAAATGGTCCATGAACTGTAACCATACATAGATGTATAGGTTAATGCGCAAGTTTTTATTATTACTAGGTATAATGTTGTTATGATTACTTATTAACATTAAATAGAATATTATGCTACTTGAATATGGGAGAGGACACTGATTTCTGTAACACAGGTTTATCCGATCTAGCTCAGAAATCAGGGACTTCAATTCAACTTGTTCCTATTTTATGTCAATAAAAAATTATCTTATCTTATCTTATATCATATTCATACAGTTTGTTAAATGCTAAAGGAGAGATCGATTGTAAATAATACTGACCCTTTCATGAATTCTTTCATTCATGGTAGGTTTTCGTTTTTCGGCGGTTTTTACATTAAGCATTTTGACTAAAGGCTTTATGGTGATGCCTTGGATGAAGACTGTGAAATATATAACGGCTATCGTGGTCGTCACGAACATTGGCTGCAACTTTACCACCTCCGGGTCTATAAGAAGCACTAAGGCAAACGCCACCGCACCACGAAGTCCTGAATAAATACAGTAGTGGTACATCGATTTGTTCCTTAAACTAACAAATTATTAAATGGTAACGAAAATTCGGACAAATTTGTGGCAAGTAGATATATTTTTAAATAAAGATTCGATTTTTACATTAAACTATATTTTTCTTGTTAGTACAAGGAAATAATTACTTAGAGGATGAAACTAGACTATGTAGAGCTGCAAGGGTTTTCAAAGAATTAAGGAATACACGAAAACTTCAATAATAAATGCTTACCTCCATATGACATCACAAACTTTTCGACTCTATTAAGTTTATGCAAACGAAACTTATTAGCTACGGCACTAAATATGTACACTCCTGGAACAATAACAAATATTGTGATTAGACCTTCGCTTACCCTCTAGAGTGTTTGAATACAGGACAGACATTCTAGAGGACAACTAGTAAAATAATTTCCCTAAAAATATAGTCAAGAGTAAAGAAAACAGGTCACTTAGTACAGAATTTCCATAGAAAAGGACCCGTTTTCATTACTCCTGAGTGTATTTCAAGTCACAAATCTAGGCGCACGGTATAGGGACAAGTTAGAAAAAAAAGCTGAGTGACACTGCAGTATTATATTCAGGCCCTATTTCCCACTCTCATAAGTTATTCCACAGTGCAGCTAGAAAATTGATTTTTTACACAACATTTAAACCCTACTTAGTAAAAAGTCAAGATTTCTTATAACGTATGCCCAACGTAGAACATGTATTTCTAACATTGTGTATAGAAAACTGCCAAGTTATGGTTCAATATTCTTTTAGAGGCAATATATTGGTCTTTGCACGTTTGAAGGGCATTTAACACGTAAACACAGTAACTACTTACCTATTATCCGAAATCCTGAGCAAAATACAATGGTCAACAAAACGAACCACGTGTTCCAATCATGGTTATTGTTGACCGTCGCCACCCCGAGGAACATGAAGATGATCGTCTCCGATGACGACGACAGCATCTTCATCGTGTACTTGATGGTGGTGTGAGACTTGTGAGAGATGTTACCTTCCACGTAATTCTTCATCGTTATGCCGCAAAAGGTTATCCTGTTAACAGAGATAAACACTTCTGTTTTTAGTTTGACATGATGTAATTTATTGGGTTGTGAAATTAGTAAATATTATGCCCTACTCTAATTTAAACTCATGCTTACTGCATTTAACTGTGTCAGTCATCTACAAGGTGTTTGAGTTTTGTAGAACTTTTCGTTTTCTGTAGCTCCTCGACAATCGCCTTTCTTTCGATCCTTACTACAGTCAATGCTAACTAGAAGAATTAATACGTTCGTTGTCGTTATAGATGCAGCAAACGTAGTTACGGAAATGCATGACCCATATAGATTTAAAAATAAAAGTTCATTTATGGCCGGAGCGAGAAATATCGTCGTTAAACATACATATATACATTTAGTTGCTTTATAATAATAATAATTTGCCTAATATAGTAAGACTAATAAATAGTAGTTCCGAATACATCTACCCTAACTTGCACTTAAGCTGTCTTTATTTAATAATCGTTAGATACGTAGGTATATTCAAACTAATTCGGAACTTTAAAGTGCCTACAAAGTTCTGGTCAGTTGAAATACTTTGATGCATGCAAGTTTACCTCGTTTGTGTTATACAGGGTGGGCCATTGCAAAATTAAAACAATCAATATTGTTTGTGCTTTGAAATAAACTATAATTTTAAATTAGATCTAAATAAATAAATTAACGTTTTTTTTGTAAAAGTTTAAAAACTTGTAAATATTTGCGGTGATATTGTTTGGATTTCTCGACAAATGTTGTTCTCCTTCAACTCTGATGTGATTGACGGATTATTCGAGTACACTTTACTCATCAAGTATCTCTATAAAAAGAAGTCTGCTGGAGTTAAGTGGGCTCCAATATCAGTTCGCCTCGATATCCATTTTGGAGGAAACATTTCTCGCTAAAGAACTACTTAAGTTCGATTGTTTTCAAAAATGCTCGGATGTAAAACGCTTGATGCTCTCCCGTGTAAGGTACCATTTAGATTAAAATTAAAAATACAATTTTGACAATGACACCTTTCTCGTTCGTCTAGGTGTTTACCACGAAAGTGGTCAAGATGAAAAAAGAATTCATCACAAGCCCACCCTGTAAATGAATCTTATGATAAAGTAAATTTAAGCAAAAAATAGCTCGTGTATATTATTATAAACTATTTATTATTTTGAGCCCATAATGTCCCACTGCTGGGCAAAGGCCTCTCTCCACTTATTATAATTTATACATATAAATTAATCAAAAACCCATGTATTTTATTTAAAAAACTCACGCAAGTATCCCACTCATATGGAACATCTCAGCGTTAAGATATGCCAAATATGCCATGACGAAGATGAAGATGGGCTCAATGACCCTGACTTCATTCGTGAAGCGAGTCACCAGGCCCGTGGCGAAGCCCCAAACCACACCAATGCAGGTGCCTCCAAATGCCACCACGAGGAAAGACGCCAGCCCCGCCAAGAAGTCTGTGTAAACCAGGTTAGATGCGCCCATTTCTCTAAAACAAGTAAAGTATAAATATTAGGAACTTTCTGTAGCATCTTTTGAGTAGGTTGACATAAGATCAAGTGAAGGTAAAAGGGGCAGACGACGACCCAGGCGAAATTACTTTGAACAAGTGAAAGAGAAAGCTAAGGTCGTGTCGTATCAAGATGACATGTCAAGAACTAGCAATTAATAGAGAGGAATGGCGGGCACTCCATCGAGCGTAGCTCTTAAGTTATGATGTTATGAATGAGAAAAAAATTAATTAAGATCTTGATTATTATTTTCAGAATTTGTAACGTCAGAATATATACTACGGAATACCAGCTTTGGTCTGCTCTCTGCAGCTCCATGAGCGTAGTAGTCATTTATACCACTATTTTCTGTGATATTAAAGTTTATCCGTCTTTAAACTACCTCGGTAACAAATTTCACGTGACAAAATAAACACTTTCGCAGTTTAAATGCTAGTAAGATTAGTACCTAAGGATAAAGAATTATAATATGGCAATCAGCGATCACGACATTTCCCATTACATTACTAGGTGTATCCAATAGTCCTAGACGTGTACTATCGGTACTAGGCAACGATATGGATACTTATACAGAGAAATAAATACTTAAATACATACAAAACAACTAAGACTCAGGAACGAAAACTCGCGCTCATCACACAAATATTTGCCCATACCAGAAATCGCAGGACCGCTAGCTTTGTAGGCAGGGCCACTACCACTTGGCTAACGAGTCGTCAACAATATACGTGTAACAAATATTTTTTTATTATTATAATTATAAATGACAGCTGAGTGTACTTACGTGTACGCTTCAAACATGTGATACAGCACGACCGTAACAGCGTCATTCAACAAGGACTCCCCAAACACCACTATATATAACACTTCATCCACATGGATCTCCTCGAAGACCGCCAGCACCGCCACCGGGTCCACGGCAGATATCAGGGCACTGAATAAAAACATGTCCAGCAGTGGGGTAGTGCAGCCGAACATACCCGTTTGCCCACAGGCCCAGAGAGATGCACCTGTGACATAGAAACATTGCATCATGTAGGGATGATAGGACCCCTGCCACCATCCTTTAGGCCGCTTCCTGATTTATCGGTATGCTTGCAGTAAAATACGGAATCGGCAAGGGTTTCTAGGCAACCAGTGGCATCTACCAATCAATGCGCAGCGTTTACGCCGCCTGAGTGGTGATTCTCTCAACACAGCGCTGCGTCGATCTTATAGGTGAAGTTTTATCCGGCAAGTTTAAGAAGTCCCGTCGGAACGTACAAAATACATTTTAGCGCGTGCCTTCTCATTTAGGCAGCAGGCAGTGAGTCGAGTTCAGTGTCGTATATAGATGCCTAATTAAGAAGGCACGCGCTAAAATTTGTTTTGTACGTATATATAAATAATTATATTTGTATGAAGTGCTAACCTTTGAATTAAATAATCATTAGCACGTCAGTAAATATGTAACGATCGTGTACCGAATATCAGCTCAGATAATAACCAAAATCAATCAGGTGCACTTGAGAGTTACTCACCGAACTAAAAATTTACTGCGCCCATAACATGTTACTGCTCGTAAATGCCGATACGTTTTAACTTTCATGAGCTCTAAGTAAAGTAATAAGTACTTCAAGTGACACATGAATCGGTTTCATGGCGGAATTTTGTTATCACACTAATTATTAACTTGCAATGTATGTTTGTAAATAGGTACGTTCGGGTCAAATCTTGTAAGGAACATTGACCCACTTCTCGGGGACCGATTGAGCTGAAATTTAGTATTCCTTCCGATGACAATATTATCAACAACAACAAAAACCACAACATCAAATTGCAAATGGTCTAATGATGGAGTCGGAAGGTGGCGACAGGATTTCTCCGCTATACTTAACGTAGACCCACCGAGTTCGGGCTCATTAGGATGGTCTCATATCAGCCGAAAGACGTCCACTGCTGGACATAGGCCATAGGCCTAGATAAACATGAAGGATGGTCTAGATAAACAGAAAATATCTTTGCAAAAAATAAGTACAGTCGGCTACAGATACTTGTCCATAAATTTAGTTTTTGATAGAAACTCAAATTCAATTTTAACTAATGCTTATTTACCTACTTAAATGCGGTCAATACGAGTACAAGCTATAATTCATAGTTATCATTTGTTTAGTATTTATTTCAGCTCTCAAAGAAGTTGTCATTATATCGTTTTCATCTTTTAAATAGTGATTTATGGATTTTTCAAAGTCACAATCATTGTAACATCTAGAAAGAATTAACGCTCTTAAAATAATACATTTCAAAAATAATTACCAATAGTAAGTGTATTAAACACCGTCCCAACCACCGCGAACAGCAGGATGGTCCCAAGATGATCGAAGAACAGCCTGTTGGGCATGAAGTAGCCGGCGTCCAGGATGATGGGAGGGAGCATGTATAGGAAGAAGGTGTCTGGAGTCAGGGGCTGGACGTGGACGCTGTGGGTACTCAGCAGGAGCGCGCCAATGAGGACCCCCACGACGACCAACAGGCAGGATTCCGGAAACATCTTGGACAGTTTTGGCGCCATGTGGAACCCTGGAACAATCGAAACGTATGTTTATTAAATCTATGTTGGAATGCCTAACTTTACTACCCCACGCAAAAAAGAGGGAGTGTTGTAACTTTAATGTTTCTGTGTATCGGGCCTCTGCCTCTATAATACTGTGTTAAAACGATATTGCGTTTGATGTGTTTTAGTATCGTTTTTAACTCGGCCGCCATTACTGTCAAGTACATAAGTGTGATCAAAACTTTGACAATACTTCCGTACACGTTAAAGGCAATATATCGTTTTTACCGTGTATAATCTTCAATGATCGGAATAGGTAGTGTCATTTCGGGTGAATGACCTTAAACATTTTACATAATATGGATAAGACTTGGGATTCCGGTACTCGTATATTTCACAGATTTTTTTCTTGACATGTTTTTAATTGAAGTGTGTTATACAAGAAAACGCACAGATAAAACGTTGTATCATGATAAATAATGTTTTGAAACAACCTTAATCATGCGTTATACCTCAAAAAAAATAGGGCATTAATTCGTAACTCATTTATTCGATTATAACTGAAATTATATTTCGTGTTGTCCATTAAAACGTATAGAAAAATAGTATTTTAATTGAAAAACACAAAAAACACAAATAACCTACGAATGCCCTTTGAAAAACAACATGTGAATACCAAAAGATAAGACGTACGATTTGATTTTATTGTTGGCATGAATGTCAAAACTAGTGTCTTCATATTTCGTCAATGCCATAATCTATGCTAGCAAAATAATTGTAAAATTATACATTTACCTATAACATTTCTGAACCAAACACAAACTTAAAACTTGTCGTATGAAATCCCGGGGTTAAAAACTATATCCATACTATGCTTACGCACCGAAGTCCCGTGAAATGGCACTACCTAATCCGATCACTGAATCTTACACCCGTATTTATAGACACGAAAAGTAATTACTTAAGCAAAAGTAATGATGTAAGCAACGATTTTAGTATGACTTTTTGTATTACTATTACTCAAGCAATTGTTTTTTTTTGTCTATAAATACGGGTGTTGTTCCTGTGTGTCTGTTATTGGAGTCGTAGTTCCCATACTAACCCATTATCTGCTAGGCGTGCCGTTTGGAACCCTAAGTCGTTGTTATGATTTGTGCTTTATGTTCTACATATTAAAATTCAAAAGATTTTTAATAATCGAATAATTCAGCCTATAGTGGGTGCCTTTAAAAAAACTAGTTAAGCCCGGACGTTTCTTAGCTAGGTTTCATGAAAATTAATTGAGCCATAGAATGTACATAATCAAGGCAATTTAGTTTATGTTACATAATAGAAATAAAGTTCATTTTTCTTTGTATAATAATTGAAAATGGCATAACAGAGCAAAAGTATTTGAACTTTATTACCTTGCTGGTAGATACAAATTCCCACTGACAATAATCTTCCCGTTTTTAGTATGGTGGGCCTGACGTGGTTAGATCGCGTAGCTGTCAAAAAGAACCTATACAAATTTAGCTCCGAGCGGTAACGTTTCTCGTCCCCTAAATCTAATCCGATTTCCACAACTTTTAAATATTTTGTAATTCTCATAAAAAAACTAGGTTTGTACATTTCCGTTTATGTTTTTATTTTATTTGTTTCTTTCCTATATTTTTTTCTAGTATAGGAAAACGTACAGACCTAGTTTATCATAAAATCTACAACATATTCAAAAATCGTAAGATAATAAGCTCTTGACTTAACGCTAACGTAAACGTAGAATTGGTATTAGCGCTCGACTTCCTATACTTGTACATTTTCGATATCGTTAATGTTCGGGGTTCACCATTTGGCAAACTAATAATATACCTACCAGACACATTTTATATCTTGTCTAGGCCCACTAAAAGTAAGGGTTTCCATTATACAGTGTTTTTTTAACTAGGACTGTACGGGGAAATCCGAAACCTTAGGACATAAGGCAAACACTCTGTATATTGTATCGGGTCTCAGTATTTTATTTATTTATAAACTTATATTCAATTCGCAACCTGTGTTTATAGAAGATAGTTTTTATTTCAACACAACAAATGTACATCATAACATATCATAAAATACAAATATTAACTAAAATAAAAATAAATTAAAACAAATCGAACCCCTCCAACTCACTTGTGGCATCGAGCCTAAGACACTCGCAGCGTTTCCTCTCTGCACCGCTAGACTCAGCCTTTGTGCAAAAAAGGAACCGGCCCGAGGATCGCCACAGACATGCACCAGTTTTTCCGACACCTCCTTGACGAATTTTTTCAAGTCAGAAGACCACAGACCAAAAGTTTCGATGGCGAGGGCCGCAAATACGTAATTTGAAATTAAAAAGGCGTATTTGCGGCGTTTAAGAATTTGGGCATTGTCAAAAGCATATCCAGGAGTGCCAGCGGAGCCTTGAACATGAGACGATGCTAACGTGTCTACACACGTACAGTCCCATGTTAAAGGCCGTCCCAGATGCCACGGCACTAGAGTACATCCGTCGGGCCTCTTTCCATCCGAAGACGACAAACCTGGGGGTTCCAGAATTGAGGGAATAGATACAGAAATAAGGGCCCGACGGACAAGGTCATTGAATGGTTAATAGTAAATAATATCGAAACCTGGAACTCTAAGACATATAATATTATTTCAAAGGATGTGTCGAAACAAACCAAATGCAAAGCCTGAATTATGCAAGTGTTTTGGTTGTTGCGGTGTAGGTATAAGACATTACAATATCTCAAAATGTTGTTGTTAAAACATTAATGATGTCTTTATGTAGGTACTTATTGTTTTTTCCGAGCATCCATTATAAAAATTGACAATTTTGAGGAAACTTCTTGCCTTTCTGGGTGCCATTTTAAAAACCCGCCATTTACTAGTTATTTTACATCTCGTAGTATACGTTTCTGAATTTTGTAGCAGTACAATAGTAGTCTTTGGTATGGAGTTTCCCTTCTTCTCTATATGAGTAATTATAATTATATTCTTTGGCTAATATTCTGAGGCTACCAATAAACAACCTTTTTGGACACAATGAATAGAAACCTCAATTAACCTTAGGAGTAGTGAAAAAGACACTTGATAATTGATACGTCAAAATGACAAAATGTAAATAAAAATGCAACAAAAATATCGTAAATAAAATATTTTTATTAATTTAAAATACAATTAAATGCATAAATATTAGTTGAATGACACGTTTCACGAAATTAACAAATATTCTTCGCCAAATCAACTTTGTCGATTACACAATTATCTAGGAAATTACAATGCATGACGAGAAGAAACCGTTGCAAGTTAAATCCTATACTGAAATCTTCGGGTCGAATCCATACAAGAACATATTTAGAAAGAAACCGAGCATCCTTAAAGAATGGTTCAACTTTCAGGCCGTGTGCGCCGAAGATTCTGATAATAAATCAATAAAAAATGATATTAAAAAACCAGAATCATTAATAACCTATGAAAAATTTAACTCATTGGATACGAATCTTAGTAAGTGTACCTTGGCCCCGTCAAACAGCACTTTGTTTTACGATCTTGACATCATCGCCAAAAGCCACTCTTTCCATTGTTTGTCAGACGTGAACAACTCAAATGCGACCATTCTAAATAAGTGGAAAGCAACCACAAAAAGTATTTTTGGACCAAACTCGGATGCAATCGTCCAAAAGTGCTTTACTGATGTCCAGGCTAAATTTACAAAGCGTGACAGCAAAGAACTAATCGTAAAAAAAGTAAAAAAGAAGTTTCCTCAAGCTTGCGTTTTGTCATCTGATATATTTCTAAGGGATGAAAATACCAACGACAGCCATGCTCAGAAATCAACAGTCTATTATGATGTAAATGATGTCAGAAATCAAAAATTTTGGTCATATGCCAAGTATCAGACTGAATTAACTAAACCTGTATCTGAGGATAAGAAAAAAAAGAAAAAAGATCGTGGAAAACGTATTGAAGACCCATGCCCTTGCCAGTTATTCTCATATGCCTGCCCTTGTTCTGATAAGAAATCTTTAACGGAATTAGCTAAAAACAATAAATCTTTAACAGTTGCTGATCAGATTACAAGTACTACTAATTTGGAGCAGGATAAGAAATTATGTAACAATAAAAAACAGAGGAAATCTCGATCAGTTTCTGAGAGAACAGATAAACTAACGAGCATGAGCGGCGATGGAATAAAACATATCGAAAAACAAGAAACAGAAGTTCAAATTAACGAATCTATAGTACAGTTCTCTGCTGCAATCGAACCGAGCAAAGTAAGAGAACCTCGTTCTGAAAAGAAAGTAGGTAGAAACAAGATAAGACCCCGAAAAAAAAAGCACTCGTTTTTGTGCCCTAGTTGCAAAGAAAAGGTAGATGTAAGTTGCACAGATGATGATCGTAGCATAAAATGCGAGTCCGCGATATATCGTCATACAGGATCTCCAGAGGTTTCACCATACGAGTACAAAGTGGTTTCGAAACATCAACTAAAAACAGACGAAAGACACAAGTGTAAACACGATCCTTGTTGTGAACTTGTACCGCTCTGTCAAATACTACCCAATGATAATAATTATGTAGAATATATAAAGCACAGTGCCATAAAGTCAGCGCCTCGCATCATAAGAATAACAAAAGCATGCAGGCATCAACCCCCATGTGCCGTCGTGCCGTGTTGTCAAAGAGGCATTGTGTTAAAAAATAACTGCGAATTCGTACCGCCATGCTCACATCGCCCGAGATGCATAAACCTACCACTGTGCGCTCCATTTTCAAAAAGCCTTCAATATGACGAACCTACTGATAATTATGTGGAACTAGATAATAATTCAACATACTCTCACAATTCTCAATGCAAACATGTTCCTCTATGTCAACACGAGTCATTGGAAAATGTCCTCTCGCAAGTGCACAATACGTGCGAGTTTCCGGGAGGCTTTCAATCTCCCGGATTTATAAATCAGAATCAAGCTTGCATCCAAAATACTTATACAGCATGTCCGACTCACCACCCACCTCACAACCAACCGATACCTCATAGTGTATGCCAATGCTGTAAGGTAAGTAAGTCGTCTCAATACGAATGCATTGACTGTAAATGTCAGAGTAGTATCTTTGTGGAGGACGCAAGTAATGGGGTGGTATTTATAAGAGACGTCGGTTGTCAATTTAGAAACAAACCCGCATCACCCAAAGGCTCTATTCTGCAAGCAAAAATCTGTTACACGTCAAGCGGTTCGTTCGATCCAATTAACATGAGATCAGACAATTTTTACACAAATGTGCATACCGTGCGATGTGAGGAAAAGTGTACTAACCCAATATCCGGCGCAGAATACTCGTTGTCAACGGATTCGATTACTTCCATGGAGATCGACGCGGACTGTCCGTCTCATGGGTACCGGTTAAACCAAAAAACGCACCCGTACGGGTTTACTCCGCACACGTCCCCGTACATCGGCCGGATCATGACCCACACTGACTCTTCACTCCCGCAAATCAAAGCAACCAGAAGCAACAATCGTTTCCCTGAATTTACCACAGACTCCCACATCCACAAAATGTCTCAAGCGACATCTCCAAAAGGAACCCTCAAAGGTAAATGCAGAAAAATGTTCTGCGTTAAGCGAAGAAGAAGGCCTAGAGGCCATCAAATAAGTAACTGTGGTTCTGGAAAAGTTTATTGTTACAAAAACTCGTATTTCTCGTGAATAACTGCAGTATGAATATTTTCGTGTTTTTTGTTTATTTATATAATAATCAAATTTTGGGCATGATTTGGCCGAATGCAATTTGTTATATATATTGTTACGTTTTTATTTATTTATAAATTAAAACCCACGTCCCTATCACTTATATTTTATTAGATACATTTTTAATCATTAACTAGAGGGCGCCTGTGAGTTTCTCGCCATTATTGGTCGATTTCCGAAAATTCTGTTTATAATGCTCTCCTAGGGTAATCAGATTCAGATTTTTGCTCGATGCAATATTTCAGCATACATTGGACAGCTGGCCAATTCCTTTACGGAGGTTCAAGCTAACTCCATACCAGATTTATTAAAATCGGTATATACAAAGAACAACGTTTTTTTTTGCATTTATTATATGACCGTGACCGTGTGTCCATATCCTTCCGTGGATGTCGTGAGAGGCGACTAAGGGAATAAAAGCTTGTAGTACTGTTTGGCGATGGGCCTACAACCTGTCACTAATACACTGATAAACATCTTAGCCCGATGGTGCTAAATATCTCGATTACGATAGTTTAGCGACTATGACGAAGCACATTTAAATGATTAAATATATGCACTATGACTTTCCCGCGGCGTTGCTTGCGGCGACCATGAAATATCCTGTGGTTCTTATTTATTGAGAAGTGGGACCAATATAACAGCATATTGGGTATGATCACTAAAAAGTATAAAATAAAATATCGGTGTCCCACTAATCGGAGCCCTAGGTCATCGATTATTGTCCGAGTATAAACCATCGGTAAAAACCTCATAAATAGGTTTTTATAAATAAATAAATAATTAATATCACGGGACAATGTCACTCAAATTGACCTAGTCCCAAACTAAGCTCTAGGCTTGTACTATGGGCACTAGACAACGATAAACATACTTAAATAGAGAAATAAATACTTAAATACATAGAAAACATCCTAGAATCAGGAACAAATATTCGCGCACATCACACAAATTACCGGGATTTTTCTTACTAAGTTAAAATCCATACTAGAACATTACAACACTTTAAGGACAAAATTATTTCACGTTGTAGAATATAGGCCCTGAAATGTGTGCAACCTTTAATTTGAACGAAGCACTTTAAATCGCGGCGACCCGGGTTGTGAATCTAGGTCAGTTAGTCAGTAGTACCTTCGAGAAGTCTCACAAGTTTATCAAACTTCTTAATTGTCGAACACTAGTAGGATTACACGAAACCCTTAAGAAACAATTGAAATAATCTAGTAGTATATAACCTTACACTGGGCCTCTTTTCAACACGGAAAAACAATACTGCTTTTGATTTCGGTATTATGGTACTGTTTTTAACTCGGCCACAGTTACTGTCAAGTAATTCAATAAATATCAAGGGGCAATCTCACACAAATTGATCTAGTCCCAAACTAAGCTCTATAGGCTTGTACTGTGGGTACATACTTATTGTGTATGCCGCCGACGGTAGACTGATTTATACCAGCTACCGTCCGTCAGTCTGTAATAAGAGATTAAACTGTTAACGTGCGTTGAGCTGTTTCAATATCGTTTATATACTAAACACCACAGATTGGCGACGATTTTGTAATTCACGTGTGTATATATAGTGTAATTTGGCACAGTGTAACAAGGAACCGATAAGAAACGCAAAAATGTCAATTCACGGAAACATGTTTGGTGGCAGTCTCACTTTCGACCATCGAACGCAGGAGTGGTCCATTTTTAAGAGTCGTTTCGGTCAGTTTTGCACGGCAAACGATATAAACGAAGATTCCGATAAAGCCGGGGCGAAGCGACGGGCACTCCTGCTGACGTCGCTGGCGGAGGACACATACCGCGTTGCAAGGAGTTTGGTATTTCCGGCGGCCCTCGACAGTTTAGAATACAAGACACTTATCGAGAAATTTGACACTCATTTTGAATCCAAGAGGAGTTCTTTTGCTGAACGCTATAAGTTTTATAAAGCGGAACAGCGCGCCGGAGAAGATTTAGCAGAATGGGCAACGCGAGTGCGGAGCTTAGCTGAACATTGCGGGTTTCAAACGGAACTCGAATCGATGTTACGCGATCGGTTCATTTTAGGATTAGAAGATGTTAAGGAAAAAGAGAAGTTGTTCGCGCAGAGTGTTGAAAATTTAACGTTCAACCGCGCGCTGGAGCTGGCTCAGAGCGTGCGCTGCGCGCGCCAAGCGCTGCAGGCCGCCGCGCCCGTCGCGCCAGCCGCGCCGGCGCCGCCGGTGTACGCGATGCGCAGCGGGCCAGCGCGGTCTACGGTGTCGCCGGACTCTCGATGTGAAGTGTGCGGTTATAAAAGTCATACGAAGGATCAGTGTCGTTTTAGTAATTTCACTTGCACCAAGTGTAAGGTTAAAGGTCATTTAAAGCGTATGTGCACGAGTAAGTCCAGATACAAGACGAATTATTTTTTGGCTGCGGATGATGACGACACCGTTACAGGTAACGTTGATTTGTTTACTATAAATTGCCATAATGGTCAACCTATGCGCCAAACGGTGTCAATAGCAAACGAAAACGTATCATGCGAGATAGATAGTGGTAGTGCAGTTTCAGTTCTACCAGCCTCGACTTATAATAATGTTTTTGTTTCGTACGAGTTGCGGCCGTGTGGCGTTGTATTAAATTGTTATAATGATACCAAGATTATACCGCAAGGTTGTGTAACATTGCCGGTGACTTTCGAAGGTCGCACTAAACAGATTAGGATGTTTGTTATTGTAACTCAATCTAACCAACCCGTGTTGCTAGGGCGAGATTTTATAAGTGCATTTAATATGCAACTATGTAGCATGGATTGCAATAATTTGGGAAGCTTAGATTTAGGAGAACAATTTAAGAACAAGTATGTGAAATTATTTTCTGATGAGTTGGGACAGTTTAATAAATATAAAATAACGCTAAAAATTAAACCAGGTAGTACATTGAAATTTTTTAAACCACGCCCGGTACCCTTAGCGCTTAAACCTAAAGTGGAGGTCGAGTTACAGCGGTTAGTCGATTTAGGCATTTTAGAAAAAATAGACCATTCTGACATCGCTACTCCTATTGTCCCAGTGTTGCGACCCGACGGGAACATACGTATATGCGGCGATTTTTCTGTCACGCTAAACAAAGTGCTATACTTGGATAACTATCCGTTGCCGCGAATAGAGGACCTATTTGCGAGACTCCACGGGGGGGTAGAATTCTCTAAGTTGGACTTGTCGCGCGCCTACTCACAACTAGTCCTCGACGGGTCGAAGCACCTGACATGCATTAACACGCACAAAGGTTTGTTCCGCTACAATAGATTAGTTTTCGGTTTATCTAACGCTCCTTTTATTTTCCAACGTACCATGGAACAGCTTTTGTCAGAAATAGAAGGAACGTGCATTTTTCTCGATGACATATTAATCACCGGTCCTAATCGAGAAAAACACTTAGAGCGTTTGGAGCAAGTATTAAGTAGGTTGCAGGATGCGGGCTTACGCCTGAAACAGGATAAATGTGAGTTGTTTAAAGAGTCAGTGGAATATTTAGGGTTCCGTATCGATAGAAACGGTTTGCACAAAACGGATAAAAAAATTGAGGCCATACTTAATTGTGAATGCCCTAAGAACGTAAGCGAGCTTCAGTCCTTTTTAGGGATGATAAATTATTATAGGTGTTTCGTGCCCAATACCTCAAGCGTACTTAATCCTTTACACTTACTTCTTAAAAAAGGTGAAAAATGGATATGGGGAAAAGAGCAACAGGAGGCTTTTAGAAAGATTAAAACTGAGTTGGCGTCAGAGCGGGTACTGGCGCACTATGACCCTGAGCTGCCGACCGTGGTGACGGCGGACGCCGGGCCGGAGGGCCTGGGCGCCGTGTTGGCGCAGCGGCAGCGCGACGGCGCCGAGCGAGTCGTGGCGTACGCATCGCGGTCACTTTCCAAGTCGGAACGCAACTACGCCCAGATCCAAAAGGAGGCAGCGTCAATCATCTTTGCTATTAAGAAATTTCATCATTATCTCTATGGTCGCGCTGTCCCTTTTACGTTGCGCACGGACCACAAGCCGCTTTTGTCCATATTCGGTAGCAAAAAGGGCGTACCTGAGTTAGCAGCAAACCGTTTGCAAAGGTATGCATTGTTTTTATCAGCTTACAATTTTAATATTGAATATGTAAAAAGTGAACAAAATGTAGCAGATTTTTTATCGCGTTCCGTCAGTTCCATTCAACAGGATAACCTGGATGGTCAAGACGACCTTGACAGGGCGATGTATATTAATTTTATATCGAACTCGACCGTACAGCCACTTACTATAAACGACATTCAAAAAGAAACTGCGAATGATGCAGTTTTAAGTAACGTAAAGGAGTATATAACTAACGGTTGGCCCGCGAAAATAGCCCAGTCCGACATACAACCATATTTTGCTTGTCGTTTAGAGTTGTCTTTTGAAAACGGTTGTATTATAAGAGGTCATAAATTGGTGATTCCAACGGTGCACCGGGAACAGTTATTAACAGAACTCCATAATTCTCATTTCGGTGTAGTTAAAACGAAAGCTGAAGCCCGGGCACGGATGTGGTGGCCACATATGGATAAAGATATCGAGGATAAAATAGGTTCGTGTAGTATTTGTAATGCGTTTCGCAGCGCCCCGCCGCGCGCGCCGCTGGCGCCGTGGCCCTACCCGGCACGGCCATGGGAGCGCGTGCACTTAGATTTGTTTACATGGCAAGGGAAACAATTCCTAGTTGCGGTCGACGCTCACTCGAAATGGGTGGAATGTTTTATGTTAACGATTACTAAAAGTGACACTATCATTGCAAAGTTATGCGAACTTTTTAGTAGGTACGGTTTAGTGCGAACCTTAGTAACCGACAATGCTAGTAATTTTTGCTCTAGCCAGTTTGAAAGTTTCTGTCGTACAAACGGTATGCAACACGTAACTATCGCGCCGTACCATCCAGCATCAAATGGGCAAGCCGAAAATAGTGTCAAAACGGTCAAGCGGGCGGTTAAGATAATAATGCAGCAAAGTAATGTTCAACAAGAAATTATACAAAAATTAAACAAATTTTTGTTCGACTATAGAAACTCAGTACATTGTACGACCGGTTTCGCGCCTGCTCAGCTGATGCTGGGTCGTTCGCTGCGCTGTCGGCTCGACCTGCTGCGCGCACCCGCTGCGCCCGAGGCGTCGTCATCATCCGGCCCCGAAACTAACGTGTGTGCAAAACAGATCTTACACAGTAAGCACTATGGTGGAGTACGCAAATGTGATTTTAATATAAATGATACAGTGCTAGTGAAACATATATTTTCAAACGGTAATAAATACGATTGGAAAAAAGGAATAATTATAGGTAAAGTGGGCACAAGAATGTATAATGTGTTTGTGCCGGATTTAAAAGTGCAATTAAAAAAACACATTGATCAGCTATTGATGTATAAAGGATCGAGCGTTCCAACCGAAGTCAACGACTTGAGTCTGTATGAAGATGAGCACGGCTCCGACCACGAACACGATGATGTAAACGAGGATGAATCGTTCTGCTCGCTTCCAGAGGAAAACCAGTCATCAACAGTCGAGAATGGCCGAACATCTAGAGCTGGAACTCCAGGTTCGATGGAAGAGATGGAAGGACGGGCTCAATCAACTAGTGAAACCTCAATCCAGCCGCCCCAGGTGGAGGGGGAAGAGGGCACCACACAAGTGGTAGATGCCAGTGATACCACTGGAATTTCTATACCACAAGAGTCAAATATTTGTAAACGCGTGGTGCGATCAACTAGGAATAAGAATGTTAAATATAAGTCTTAAGTTATTTTTCGAATTGTTATTAACTATTGGTGGAGGGATTATTGTGTATGCCGCCGACGGTAGACTGATTTATACCAGCTACCGTCCGTCAGTCTGTAATAAGAGATTAAACTGTTAACGTGCGTTGAGCTGTTTCAATATCGTTTATATACTAAACACCACAATACTAGACAAAGATATTCTTACTTATTAGAGAAATACTTACATGGAAAACATCACAGACTCGGGAATTAAAATTCGCGCTCGTCACACAAATATCTGGCCCTAAGTTATTTTGTAGTAGTCACTTTTCCACTCAGTTAAGGCCTGTTTTCACTTTGATTATTGCAATTGCAATGAGTTTTTGCGAGTGATTAGTGCAATGATGTAGTGCGAGTAACGTCCAATATTGTTCAGCTGGTCCGCTTAGTAAACAACTAATTTTGGTCAAGGGCTAATTACTTAACTAAACAGACATGCGTCCAAACGTGTTAAGTAGCAGCAACGATGTGAGTGAAGGGGCAGGAAATCGTGCGGGACGTGGTCCTAGCAAAAAAATAGAACACTCTAATCATGTCTTACGCTAACCACCAAAGGGCGGAATTCTCATGGCAAAAAATTTAATGTCATGGGATAGAACGTAGTATTTTATCGACTATCGATAAGTAGTTCTGGTTCACGTAGCACAAGATCTTTTACAAAATAGAATTGTACCTCCTATCGATACAGTCATACAATGCCCTCTGGTAGCGGTCTTTTATATCATCAGTATGTTTTAGGTAAAGTTTTATTTCTACTTTAATTTTCACTTGTTTGTTACCGTCGATAAAGATATATATTAGAAAAAATAACACAATATTTATCAATTCAATCTTAGATCTTCACGTATTGTTGAAAACAATAACTAAATGCGAATGAAGAATGGCATACTATAAAAATAAAAGGAAAACTAAAATTACAAAGAGATTATTGATCACACAATATCGATAACTGAAAAAGTCAATAAAACATTGTAAAACATAACAACACAACATTGTAACATTGTAATTATCTTGTAAAATAGAACCGTATAGAAAAAATATTAATTAACTATTAATATTATTGAACCTTTATTATTGAACTATTTCTGTAAATACGACAATGTGACATACAATATTTTGTTAAATATTATGAAAATATGAGTATACCGGGATTTGAACCCGAGACCACTAGCTTTAAAGGTAGGTTCACTACCAACTAGGCTAACACCAGTTAGGCTCATATTTGGATGTATATTTCATAGTCGATTAGTGATGGGATGGTCAGTTTTAAATTAGACAATCTGGGCTAAAATTCTTCACAGTAATAACTATATCGTCTTTGACGTGTTTTTGTATTGTCAACGTTTTTATAACTCTCATGTACTTGTGGTAATGACTGCCGTAATATAACTATGAACGATACTAAAACACGTCAAACACAAAAAAAGCAGTGGAAAAGCCCTGTAACAAAGTTTTTAGTGTCAAACGGGACCCTAAAACTATAGCCGATGCTATCCGTCCGTCCATCCGTCCATCAATCCTAACTGTAAAGAGCTATATCTTTTAAACCGTGAGAGACAGCGGTTTTCACAAGTTTAAAAAATATTTAGAAAATAAAGGGTGTCCCCATACAAAAAACTTATTTTTCAACGTTACTTTTATTTTTTATCTTTGTTGTATCGTAAAAACGATAAGACACGAAAAGAAAAAAAAAACCGTTCTGTGAAAAACCGAACTCTCCGAACGATAAGCAGCCATACATACCACTTTTTAAGCAGCTGTTTTTTACATTTATTTAAAGCAATAGTGACTCTATAGATCTATTTTTTCAAACTAAAGAATCTGTATTTACTGTATTTCTTTTGTTCCTCTTAAAGTAGAGTTAGTTTTTTGCGCCCAAAGGCACTGGATAAAGTTTTTTATTACATTGTTTCTTCGCATATCTCTACAGCGTACCTTTGAGCTTATTGGTTTGAGCACAGAACCACCGGCACTTGGCCTAGTTTGCCCACCTCGGGAAGACTCGAGGGCACACATTGCAAAGTGCTTTAGGAATTGGAAGGTCGACTGTATTTCTTCGTTTGGTTCACGCAAATAAATACTTATAGGTAAAAATGAGCTGAATAAAGTTCGATTTCGCCTATGTCAATTAAGTGATGGAAAGGCAAGGTTTAATTTAGATTTGACGGTAAGTAACTCTACTACTACAAAGATTCTCTAAAAAAAATCATTTTTAAGACAAGTTGTTGTGGCGGACTGTACTTTTTGTTTTCAAAAACATTTATTGCTTATCAAAACCGACTGTATTTTTTTATGTTGAGCATAAGTCCGTGGACAGAAGGTCTACGACGTAGAAGTGCTACGCCGTAGACATTTTATTAGGTGATGCTGCGGCTATAGTATCGCAATTTATAAGTTTTTATTGTTTTATAAGCTAATGAGCGGGGTGTCTATCATTTCATTGAAACAACTTTCATCGAATGTATCATTTCATCGAAAGCAATTTTCTGTCTCTGGGCGAGGCGCGTACAAATTTGATAAAGTTGCTGAGCCGTTCCACCACCGACGCGATTTCTTCATCTAGTCCAACGCCATTTTGAAATGTCGGCTCGCGGTGAGCACGCTGCCTCACCCGCGCATGTTTATGTGCAACAATTTGGTTCGTGAGCAGCTCGCCGCGCGGGACGAGCATGCCTCAGGCTAAGCCGCTCAGATTCATACCCAGCTTAATGTTTTCAGGGTATCTTAAACATCTCGCCTAACCTAACCTACGTAATGAATGTTTAAGATACCCTAAAAACATTATGGTTCCAGCAGAAAATAGCGTTCGATGAAATGATACATTCGATGAACTGAAATTCGATGAAGTGATGAGTTACCTTAATGAGCCCGCTGGTCACCTGATGGAAAGTAAACACCGCCACCCATGGACACTTGCGACACAAGGAGAGGAATCACAGATGGAATAGAATAAGCCTTTAAGTAGAATAGGCGTAATTTAGTAGGTTGATCTGTATACGTACCAAAGATATTTACGTACCAATTTTTCTAGTTGATAATTATTATTTTTTGAGGATTGAGCGACCTATTAATACTACTTTTAAACAACACTGGGTTATGTCATCATCCTATGGGTGGTTGCTATTCTGGAAATATTATATATTGTACAATAAAGTGTTTTAATACATATACAATCAGGAGTAATGGAAATGGATCACTTTCTATGGAAATTCTGTACTAATTGACCCGTTTTCATTACTCTTGACTACATAATTACTCGCAAATACGGAAATCTTGGTTGCATTGAAAAAGTTGACTTGGAGCGCTTTTTCCAGTTCGTCTTAGCAACCAACATTTGGTATGTTAAACGGATATCGAGTATTTAAAACCCAATTAAATCTACTGTGTTCAATGCTTGAAGTGCCACATTGCAAATTTCACATAATCATTCTTCCTTCTCGACTAGTGCAAGAGCCAGAGTCGATACTACTCGTTATTTAATCCGAGGCCACTTGATTGACGAGCGAGTTACCAACTAGATAATCAATGGCCGTCTAATTTGGGGTGGAATGCATAAACACGTACATTAGCGTGAAAGCGTGGATGTTTGTTACGCTTTCACGCAAAAACTACTTGACGAATCATCATGAAACTTTGTACACATATTCTGGGAGGTACTAGAAGTAACATAGGATACTTTTTAATTATTTTTTTTTACAAAAAAGAAAAATTGACAATAAAAAACAATGCAGCGGGCGAAGCCGCTGGCGGGTCGCTAGTAATGTATAAAGTCGGCGTCAGTAGAAATGGCTAAAGATGTACAAATTAGTGATAGCTACTGTATGACTCATTACATTAGGGTAGAGGTATCGTTTGTGGCCACTGTCTCCTTCTTCAAAATTCTATAAAAATATAATTTTATTAATCGTTACCGTTTTTTTTTTTTTTTTGTTTTTTTTTTTTTTTTTTTTTATGTTAAGGAGAAGGCACACGAGCACTCAGGCCACCTGATGGTAAGTGGAATCTGAGACCCATAGACATTTGAATTCTTAAGACTATAATCCCAAGACCTCAATTGCGTTGCCAACCCTGAGGACTACGATGGAATGCCTCTATGCTAGTAATTTCACCGGTTGTCTTATCCCCACACCGGAACACAACAATGCGAACACTGTTGCTTGGCGGGTGGTTAATGGATAAGATGGTGGTAGCGATCCGGACGGACCCTGCACAGGGTCCTACCACCACTAAACCGTTACTTTAGCATTATACATATTGGAATGAATATGAAATCAACTAATGCAATCAGAGTTTCGTGCAGGGGCACTGCGTTCTGAGGTCCTAGCCAAGATGCGTTCGCTAACTAGCGTTTCTATTCGTTTTGTTTTTAAATCGATCGCGTCACTGGTAGATCACTAGACTTTTCGTATCACGTGTTCCAGTGAGGCGATTGGTTTAAAAACAAAACGAATAGAAACGCTAGTTAGCGAACGCACCTTGGCTAGGGTCTTTGGTTTTCCTTCGTTATCTTCGGCCTCTATTCTAATGGGTAGACCATATTGCCTTTGACTTTCCGTAATGTCAATGTTACTATAGCTCTTATTTACTTGACAGTAATGGTGGCCCAGTTAAAAACAACACGAAAACATAACGAAAGCGATATGTTTTTACCTAGAATAGAGGTAACCAGTAGAATAGAGGTCTCTCAGGCGCAATAAATGCAATGGACTTTGATTTCCATTTGATCTGCATTTGTTTCTCTTTGAAATGGGTTATTTTTTATGCAAGAACATGGCAGACGACAGTTTAATTTAGCAGCAAAACTAAAAGAATGGAAATGAAAATAGGGTTGATGATCGTACGTTATGTACATTTTATCGGAAATTTACTAGCAATGTTATTGACATTGTAGAGTTGTATTTAACGTAATCAATTCTATACCTATATTTCTTATGATGAGATGAGATTAAGCCACAGCTGTAGGCCAAGCACGCTGCCACGGGACTTAGTGTCAAATGACGTTAAACGGAAACTAGTGTCAAATATTATTATGAAATTATTAAAATAACAGCCACCCGGGGATTAACTTTTATTTTAAACCTTTGTTCTTTATACTTACGTTGGTGTATGGAATTGACGAATTATAGTCCCGACCCTATGTCAAAAAATGTCCTTTGGTAGTGTGCTCGGCCCACAGCAATGTTTGATTTCAATGGCGTTATAGAAATCGACTGCATTTTTACGAACCTAAGGTCTACCATTTGAGTGTGATATTCTGGCATAGGTGGGTAAAGGTAACTCATTTTATTCCTGGGGCATTACAGAACTATATCAAAGTGACGTAATAACCCAAGTAGTAAAAGATTCAATTTCAAAGATTCAGTCAATTGAAACGGGCAAAGGTGTAAACAAATTAGTACTGATTACTCCTTACCTCAAATTGTTGGTTTTTACCAAAAAAAAAGTGGATATTTCATCTCAAACTTAATAACTATTAAAGTAATGATCAAGTGTATAAATAATTAAAATTATTCCAATTCTCAAAAGTACATGGTTATGGAGTACTTATTGATGGTGAATTGATTTGTTTGGTTTTATTTACATATTTGCCCGTTTTATTTATTGACAGCTGTTGTCTGTTCGTGTCTGTGATCTTCACTCAAGAACGAAGTAAATTTCCAATTAGTTAAATAATTGAGCCAGTTCCAATGATTACCTCCTGAAAAATACAAATAATTTTACCTCTTTATAAGAATATGTAGGTATTATATTGAAATAAATAAAATACCTTAAAACACCAAGGCTACTAAGCTTTGTTAGAACGCATTGTAGTGCGGGCGAACTTAAATGAGCAGGCAAAGTTTCTAAATGCGGGCATCGGGAACTTTCCCGTGATTGCCCTCCTTCATTTGCTTAGATCTTGCTCATCTAAAAGGCAACGACCCTTAACCTAACTTTAACCTTTTCTATCTAAGCACCTATGCACAAGATTATAATGTTGGTATTTAAGATGCTATAAGTAAATGGTTATTTTAAGGTTCGGGGTTTTCATAGCACGGAAAAACTAAAGCGAGACGAGTCGACATTAACATTAAAACCCGTGCCATACCTAATCTCAATTATTATTAGTTATTAGCATTCTACTAAGCCTAATTACCCTGTGTTGTTGCCGGGTTAGAATAGTGCGACTCCAAGTCTTCCCGTGGATGTCGTAAAATGGAGGGAAAAAGGGCTTGTAGTATTTTTAGGCGATGGGCTTGCAACCTGTCACTACTCGTAATACACTATCAAACTTCGTGGCCTAATTGTGCAAAGTGTGGTTACAGAACAGATGTTATCTATGTATGTATGTACTAAGCCTAATGTAGTTTTTTTGGTATGTCCTAAGTGCCCTCTATCAGCAGGTAACGGGTTATCTATTAATTACTTAAAACCCTGTTTACCTATATTATATTAAGAGAATTGAATATTTGTAAACCTTATTATTTAAGTGTAGAACTTAAGAATGAGTACACCCACAAGCCAAAGTTTTTTTCCCTTTATAATCCTAAGTTACATTAGATGCGAGTGTTATCTAATATCTCTCGGAGTTGGATATGCCAGATACATCGCAGAATCACGGTTACACTGTATAATTCCGAGGAGTGACAATTCCAAATTGATCAAAACCCCAAATTTTCATAATTCCGAACATCCGAATGAAATGTTTTGATATAATTCTGTATTTTTGATATCGCTTATCACCACTCCTACTAAATCACACTTAATTTACCTACGTATAGGAATAAAATAGCTCTAGCATAACATATCTTTCGGAAAAATAAAAAAATCGGACAAATTAATAATCCAAAAAAAATAGAATTTGGAGGTTTTCCCCAGGATCACTTCTACAACCTCTATCACAATAACTTGAATGTGAAAAATTCTTAACAAAAGTTTTCCCTTCAACGTAAGAGCACCAGTTTTATAGAAGACAGTAAAATAAACAGACAACAGACAGTAAAATTAAGTAAGATAAACTTATTGGTATACGGTAGTCGCTAGGGATCGAGCTGGATAACTTCCGATCACGACTTCACGAGTCGACACCTCACCCTTCTCGTGCGGCGAGTTGCTTCCGAGACGCTCTACTTGCCCGAATTATTGGGTTCCATTAATAGGATTATGATGCGGTCTTTGCTAATCTACACCTTCGTAAATTAGATTCGATACTATTAAATTATGTCTTTTTACAGTGCATGTAAAAGCAGTGCATGCAGTGCATGCAGTGCATGCTTTATGCTTTCCTAATTTAACATTCCTACACGAGTTATCTTTTTCTTAAGTAACTTATGGCTGTACGTTAAGCTACGCTACCTTCAGATTACATTAGCAGGCCTAACCAAGATATAGCGCTGCTAACGTTTCTGTTTTCTATCGACTCGAAAGTATGGAGTTGACATTAGGGGTTCACGCGATCTGTCAATTCTATATATTGTTTCGATTTTCGAAAATCGCTAACTTAATGAGCGTTTTGCATCTTAACTATACCCTATACGATAACGGGAATTGGTTCAAAATTAACTTACAAGGTTTGACCCACCCTCATAAACTTAAATAAAACCTTGCATAAAGTTAAAAACTGAAACATTTAATCACTCTAAATAAAACAGTTGAATGTATCAAAACTCACCTATCTTCGCAATGCTCGCAAAGAATATCCACAACCCTATAAGAAAAGGCGTTTCGACCCGGTGAAACTCGAATGCTGCTATAACCAGGGTCCTCTTGGCTTTTTCGGTGGCCAGCTGTTCCGTGGTGGACACTAGCTGCTGGCGTAGTTGGGTGCCCGGTGGCTCCCCGGGGAGAGGGGCCACCGGGCCCATGGGCCCGAAGCCGAGCCCAGGATACGTGGAAGTCCCATCGACAGTTATGGACGGACTCTGTTTCGTGGTACTCTGAAAAGAAAAACTTAAGTGAGTACACATAGATTGTTTCCACCTGCTACAATCCTAACAAAACTCTTTTTCAGGCTTCCCTAGTCAAACTAGTAATCTTTATACAGGGTTTTATTTTGATAGGTGCACAAATTTTAATATTTGTTTCGCTATTGTTAATGTTGTGTTATTTTTACTCTACAATGTTATATTATACCGTAACGGTGGCAACATAATCGGTCATTTAAATATGTTGCTATGGGAACGTTAACGTTAACCACAGCCACTATTGGTTATGTAACGCTCATTCAAGCTATGCATTCTGGGGGTGATTCTCTTAACACAGCGCTGCGTCGAACGCAAAGATGAACGTAAAGCTTCGCTGGGCGCCCGAGCTCTGCTGCCTCATTGAGAAGGCACGCGCTTAAATGTGTTTTGTATGCTCCGACGGGACTACTTAAACTTGCCGAATAAACGTTCACGTTATTGCTCTTTTTAATAGAGTTGCTATGACCACGCGTTAACAAAACTTAATGTGGCAAAATTACAGAACTCCAAAGACCGTGAAGTCATCTTGTTGATATGGGTACGTTTAAACAACAGCTACTTACTATTGGTAATACAACGCTCAATCAGCTGTTCATACTGAAGTACTGAACACAGTCGTTATTGGTCGTTTTAATAGGGTGGCTACGTTACATACGTAAAGACGCGTTACCCTAGAGATTTTTACCTACTTGTAAATTTCCAAAACTAATGAATATTTCGAAAATAAGGTTTATCCAACAATATTTATACTACTTTTTTTTCTGCAAAAAAAAACACATCTGATCTTCGGGATCACAGGGTATATACGTATTGCTTACATTGTCTTGTACCCATTCGAGAAGATTATAGCTTAGTTTGGAACAAGATCAATGTCTGCTGATATTTATGTATATATATTTATTCATAATCAGAACCTAATATTCACCTTAAGGCAAATTACATTGTTTTCCGCGTCAGTGAATATTCGCCGGCTTTAGCGAAGGCATTAGCTAATTGCAGTTGGCATCTCGAGCAGTGTTCTCCGTACTTGGATGAACTTCCCCGAGATTAGAGGGATTAAAAAAAATATATATCAGGAAAGTTCCTTGAAGTAGTTAAGTTACGTACGCTGTACTCAACATCAATGTTAAATTACCGAGTATCGTGATCTACAAATGGTATAGGAGGTAATAATCGCTATTAGGTTCTTTTCTTAGGTAGTTTGAAAAAATCTAACGAAACATGAATACGAAGGATAGTCTAGACTCTAGACCTGCTATTCTCAAAGGGTGCTCCAGGTCTGTGCCGAAATTCAATTTAAAAACCATGTTAAATATGAAAAGTACCCATATGTATCCTTTTAATTACTTAATTAATTATTATATAACCATGTTTTGCTTATTTTGAGCACCGTAAAATAGGTCGTGTTTCAATAGTTCATCAGTAAAAAAAGTTTGAGAACCGCTGGGGGGTGATTCTCTCAACACAGCGCTGCGTAGATCTCAAAGGTGAAGTTTTATCCGGCAAGTTTAAGAAGTCCCGTCGGAGCGTACAAAACACATTTTAGCGCGTGCCTTCTCAATTAGGCAGCGAGCAGCTGAGTCGAGTTCAGTGTCGTATAAAGCTAATTAAGAAGGCACGCACTAAAATGTGTTTTGTTCGCTCCGACGGGACTTCTTAAACTTGCCGGATAAAACTTCATCCTTGAGATCGACGCAGCGCTGTGTTGAGAGAATCACCCCCCTGGTCTAGACGGGTTTTTGCAGCAATTTATTCTCGTGGCTCATCGTCTTTCGTAGGTAGGTATAATTTATTTTTCCCTTCTCTCGTATCCCAGCAAAGTTTAAACATTTTATTTTTGCTCTTTCTCCCTCTGACCTTTTAATTTTTATTTGCCACAGTCAGCAGTTCATTGACAAGATAGGCTAGTAAGCTATAAAGTAGTGCTACAGTTACCACCTATAGTTACAATAAGTAAGTATCAACTTCATACATGGGGCCAGTGGGCCTAACGACCTGCCACGGAACTAAATTTTGACATAGGCTCGGGACTTTCATTCGTCTATTCCATATTTCAAAGTAAAAATAAATAATTAAGGTTTAAAATCAAAGTGACTCGAGTCTTTTATTATTAAGCAACTTAAACCCTTTGTAATAATTTCATAATAATATTTGACGCTAGTTCCCGTTTGACGTCATTTGACACTAGTTCCCATGGCAGCATATTAGACCCACAGCACAGAATAAGTAATAGTACTCGTACAAGTACCCACAGGTTGAAAACCAGCGTCGGGCACGCCGGGATCCTATCGTTTCAAAACCAAAGTTTCACAAATGATCCATTTCACAAACTGTAATTTTAATTCTGATCTATTTCAAGACCATCGTGTAGAACCCTACGGGTTAGGTTAGGTTAGTTTTATATAAATCCTGAAATATTTATAGTTACAAAAAAAGCGGGTTGGCAAATGAATAGTTTGCGAAACGATGCATTTGTCAAAGATTTGTCGGCGCAAACGCAGAGAACCGGGCACGCCTGGCGCATACTGAGACTGGACCTATTGCTGTTAATATAAAATTATAAATACTTTTTTATATTCTATCCTATTTTATAAAAAAAAATGTTATTCCTTTTTCAAAGTGGCAACGACTACATTTATACTTTTTTTAACTTTACTTAACTCTACGTACATTGACGCAAGCGTGTAACGGAACGTGCAATGTCAACTCGACACGCGGAGCGGGGCGTGCCGCGTGCCGTCGTCGATTTTAAGTGCACGTAGGGTACTTCAATACTGTGCAAAATCTTTGATTACTGCAGTTGTTAAATTTTGCAAAATGTTAGTTTTACCTATAGGCGTGGTGGCAGCAGCGAACACTTTCGCACCAGGTTAAGGTTAAGTTGTGGTGAACGGCTTGCTCCATAAATTATTAAATGGGAGCCCGTTGATTCTCATTTTTAGGGTTCTGTATCCGAAGGGAGCCGAGGACCGAGACCCTAATAATATCCTAACTTTAAAGAAGTTGTTAGGCGATGGGCTTGCAACCTGTCACTAATACACTGGTAAACATCTTAGCCTGATTGTGCAAAATGTGGTTCCAGAATTATCAACTTTTTTTGCTCTGCCTACCCCACTCGGGGAATGAAGGAGTGATGTTATGTATGTATGTAACTTTGAAGAGATGTATCTTTTGAACCGTAATAAATAAATATTACATACGTATAGTGGGTTCTTTATTATTTCTGCAGAATAAACAACCCGCGGCGATTTACTAACAAATAAAATCGTTTAAAGATAGTAAAATAATAAATCATGTTTTTGTCTTTCCATGTTTATTTTTCTTTGTGTGGTGTTCCATAAAGCGTATTTTTATTATATATATTGTATTGTAAAAGGGGTACAAACAAAATGTTTTCCTTAACGTATTTTTATGTTGTTGTATCGTAAAAATAGTATCAAAGAGAAGTAATCAAAAATGTATAGGATTCGCGTCGACCGCTTATGTCAACGGGGCATTTTCCAAAAAAAGTGTACATCTTTAAAGACAAAAGTAAGAAAATTTATGTTTTCCATTTCGTCACGAAAATTAACGTATCTAAATGTATGGCTAATTTTCGTGACGAAATGGAAAAAGTTACATTTTCTTAACTTTGTCCTTAACGATGTACACTTTTTTTGGAAAACGCCTAACTGCATACGTTTCGAGTAACGTCAGCAGAGTTTACATCTTGGCTAGGCCTACTGAGTTAACTAGCATTTCTATTCGATTTGTTTTTAAACCAATCGCGTCACTGGTAGATCACGAGACTTTTCGTATGACGTATGTATCAGTGACGCGATTGTTTTAAACACAAATCAAATAGAAACGCTAGTTAGCGTATGCATCTTAGCTACGGCTTTTGGTGCCTTCAACTCATTATCTAACTGTATTCATTAAACGACAACCCAAAATAAATCCACAACACAACGCCAAAATCATCCGTGTAACTTTTGATACGAACAAAGGTAGGAACCCATATCGCAGAGTTACACAAATACCCACATATAACTACCTCCCGCCCTTTCATAGCGGTTGAGATTATAAGTTACGCTCGAGATCTCTCTCGAGTGCGGCTTCACGCATGCGGAAGAGTTTTAGCTTATGAACGTTTCAGGTTTTCGGTATCTTGGTATTGTAGGTATTGGGCGGGTTTAAACGACACTACACTATGTATGATACAAGCTAGACTTAGTTTGGGAGTTATTTGGTAGAAAATATGTTAGTGACTTTGTACAATATATGTTATATGTCTCAGTTAGGGTTCCGAAGCCGTTAAGTACTACAAACATAAAAATCAACAAGTATAACTAATTTTCTATTTAAAGTCAATCGGTGCCGGAACGCATTTTTTTCTGAAATCATTATGTTTTCAGGATATCTTATAAATTAATTACGTAGGTTTTCGAAAACTGTCTAAATGTAATTCTCGCAAAACATCTTGTCTAGGATTACATATACCCTTGTGAGCGTGACGGTAAAAATAATAATATCTATAATTATGCTTGTGTAACCTTCAGATTTGTGACCCAATATATTAATTGAAAAAACGTGCCGTGCCGACGGTAAATTATCAAAGCGCCCATTTTTTTTACTTCCTCTTGGATTTTTCTAGAACAGAATACAGTCAACCACTTCAACTGCTGAAGTGCTAAGCCTCTTTAAAACCCTGTCGCAGGAAGCAAATTACCGGTCTATATTGTGGCTCAACCATTTAAGTTGTTGACCGTACTTACAAACTGCGTATTTGCAGCGCGTGTCTCGACGTGCTTCGACAGAGTGCAAGTTCTTAGGTAGGTTGGGTAATTAGATAGCTTTGTAGACAGTCAACTTAAAAGACATGACTGTATCCAGTTTTGCACCTTATTCCATCGAAATAAGGTGAAAAAGTGGATACTGGCTTTATAGTCATTAAGAATTAAAGTTATCACTTTACAAACATAACGTTAATATAATTTAATTTAGAATTGGTTAATATTATCAGGTCTAGGTTTAATTGATGACTAAAATATGAAACGAGGAAAATGTTCGACCATCTTTCGATCATATAGTGTTCATCAGTCAACTATGATTCACATACTGATAATCCGGGTGAATGTCGTGAAGATGCGGTCGGAGTTGGGCCGCACCCTGCGCACAGGGATAAGCAGTGGTTTGGCATGGTGGCGGAGTCCACCCTTACATTCGTGAACATACCTAACGCACTGCAGAACCGAAGCTCCAGGGGGCTCCATCCACACCTTAACCTGTCCTTTACCAAAGAGTCTTGAGTGTCTTCACGGGAAAAAAAATCGAAGGAATCCAATCAGATTTTTGTTTTTGAAAATGAGGGTAGAAAGGGGGTACACAATTTTGTGTCCTTGGAAAAGGACAGGTTAAACGTGTTGTTGAAGTGCACACGCGGGACGTTATATACCGTCTTAATTGTCTTTAACTACAGCTTATCTATAAGCTGGTCGTGGAAAAGTATTAGGGTCATTTACAGATTTAGGTTATCGTCTTTCTTGTGGACGCACCGGAAGTTAACTTTTATAAGGCCTAATTTTCTGCCTAAGCCCATTCCCGCATGAACGGCGTCAGAGCTGTTTTAGACCTATCTAAAAACATAACTTACATGCACACAAGCTTTTAACTATTCACCTGAAAAGATTTTTTTTTTAAGAGTGTGTATGACCCATTAACAGAAAAGTAGCGACTTGGTGCCCTTGCCATTGCTTACGCCTATATACGACGGCGACGACTCTGCATTAGGTGGCCTACATTGAAACAGTCTTAACAACTCAAGTAAAAGTTTATTATAACTTACTTTTCTTCTCCCGCGAAATCATTTGCATACAAAATAAGAAATATTTTCACAAGATTTCCAACGTTTCGCTCGTGACGTTCCACTTACATTCAACATTTCACCCATCACAGCTGGAGACCGATGCTTTGAACGGAATTAAATATTTTGCTTCAGACTTATATTTCTAAAGGTGACAGAGTTTTTTCGGATTTAATTAACTAGCGATTGTGTCCTTGTCTGGTTTGTTGTGAGTTCACGCGATTGAGGAAGATGCCTATTATAAACGAGTTACGAACTTTAGAAAAATTTCATGATACACACGTATCTAATGTTTTCCGGGATTTGCATAATAAGCTATTTTTAAAACAGCACTTTGTCTTTTCTTTTCTACCTTCCCAGGGTACTCCGATAAGCAGCCATGCCTAATGAGGCCCGCGGCCCGGCTATCGATCTTGAGTTAAGCCTACCCCGATAGTTTCCGACTATCTTGACCTTGCTTTGTGTAGCAAGTGGCAGCCACGACGGGAACTAACCTTGTGTTTTGTGCAACCACGTCCTAAATATTCAACAGATTCTGTGCCAAGAATTTAACTTCGAGTTTCGGAATACGGACAACGAATGTCTAATACACGGTAAAATTCGAACCGTGTACATAGATTGAGATATTTCAAGTCAGGGCACCTTTTGAAGAGAAAATATAACCAAATCTATCCAGAAACACGAAGAGGAGAATAATACTTGAAAGTTGCATTTACAGTAGTGGTACCAATACAGCAATAACTCAGAATATCGCGGTTTTCAATCTCGCACAAGCACCGCGATATTCGGAGTTATTGCCATACCTAATTATTTTTTAGTCATAACTTGTTTTAGGTCATAATTATCGCAAGTGATAACTACTTTTTAAGAAACTGTTAGTTTATTAGGATTTTCACAAATCAAACCTAACTAGCCTTATTTTGTCATCGGCAGCGATATTACGACACTAAAAAGATGGGGAAAAACGGGCTCCCTAAATAATTACATGACACCGTTTCTCAACCCTTGACACGAACAGACGGGCGTAATAAGTTCAACATTTGTATCCGTGTATCTGTTTGTGGCATTGTATTTTGTAGATTGAATGAACCGATTTGGATGCGGTACTTTTAGGGTTTCCTAGTCAACAACGAACCCTTATAGTTTCGCCATGTCCGTCTGTCCACGGTTTGACTCAGAAACTCTTGGTATAAAGCTGTAATGTGGCTTTTTTTTTTTATTTGATTGCTACCACCATCTTATCCATTAACCACCCGCCAAACAACAGTGTTCGCATTGTTGTGTTCCGGTATGGGGATAAGACAACCGGTGAAATTACTAGCATAGAGGCATTCCATCGTAATCCTTAAGGGTTGGCAACGTTTTTGAGGTCTTAGGATTATAATCTTGAGAATTCAAATATCTATGGGTCTCAGATTCCACTTACCATCAGGTGGCCTGAGTGCGCAAGTGCCTTCTCCTTAACATAAAAAAATAAAAAATAAAAATTGAACCTGAAAAGAGTAATCTTTGCTTCAGAATCAGAATCAGAATAATCTTTATTCAAGTAGGTTTACAAATAATAAACTCTTTTGAAACGTCATAGTAGTGACTTAGCCTAAATTGACTGCAGTTTGACTGCTTGAGTTACGTGTACTGATAAGTTTGTTATTATCATGCTTCCTTGGTTAACATCAATGAGCACTGAGGCTGCCTGAGAATGCAAGATAAATACGAACTATATGTATACATTTCGAGTAGTTACTAGTTGCGGCAAAAGGCTTGGTCATGCGATTGGACTAAAGTCAGGAGAGCTCCGGGTAATTGGAGAGGTTCCCAGAAAGATGGACACTTATTTTGTATTCGTTAACGTAGGCCAAACAAGAAACAAAAATGTTATTCATTCTTATCGCCTTAACGTGATTTATTTATTTATTTATTTATAAAGACACACCAACAGTAACATAAACAGATTTTACAATAACACAATATAAAAGTTACATTTCCGTTTATACACCAATTATAGGCGATTTGTTACTTATCAAACGCAAAAGGCCTTTAAGTGAAAAAAATAAGTCAAGGACTTGTTATACATATGTAGTTGTATACAAAACTTTTATGGATTTACGTCAAATTTCAAAGATATAATGTTGAACGGTTTATACAGGTATTAGAACTACATCGGAGGTGTTTTACAATTATTTAACTATTCACATTATTCCAAGTTTAAGGTTATCCCATTTCAGAAACAATTTATCGGAATAAATAGGATATTAAGAATCTAACCCCCATACTTATAATCGTGGAATAATAATCGGGGTATTTATGCCACACTTTGTCACTTTCTGTCTTATGCAAATGTCGCAATAACAGATAAGGACAAAGTATAGCATAAGCTACCCCAATGTTATTCCACGTTTGTTGGTAAGGGGGTAACAGTATAAAATTATACATTATTTAATTAAAGAATGACTTTCTTTCTAAAAATCATTTAGATAACGCTCGGGTTGAAATCCTTCTTTCTCAAATGTAAACCCGCATAGTAGCATCATTACTCCTAAACTCCTTACGTAGTCTAATTAAGCAGGCTAAAATGCCTCAAGTTAGTGCTATGCTTTTAAAAGAATTTTTTTTACATAGTTTTCATCCTTTAATTTTCGAAGTCATGACTTTCACCAACGGTCGAAGCATAATTGTTTTGTATTCTGAACATCAAATTTCAGTTCGGTAGTAACGTATTATGGACGGGTGTCTATCATTTAATCGAAACACCTTTCATCGAATGTATCATTTCATCGAATTTAATTTCATCGAACGCAATTTTCTACTTGAACCGTAATGTTTTCAGGGTGTCTTAAACATCTAACCTAACCTACGTAATGAATGTTTAAGATACCCTGAAAACATTTTGTTTTCAGCAGAAAATTGCGTTCGATGAAAGGGTTAAGTAAGTTGATATAACATGTTACCCCGTTTGCTCAGGTTGGAGGCGAGATATTCACGTTAATTACAGTTCGGGTTAATTAAATTCGGCTTATACTGATAGTTTGGCTTATAGTTTGGCCCGACGTGTAGTAACTACTTATATTGTTAATTGTACAGTGTAAACTTTGGGGCTATATTTGTGTTTGTTTGAAATGAGGTATAAATATCTACTACTCGTATAAAACCAGTTGCATGTTACTTTAATCTTACTTTATCTATTTTTTAATGTTTCATCAACAACGATGAATAGTGGTGGTGAGACTTTGTGCAGGGTCCATCCGGATCGCTACCACCGTTCTTACCGTTCAAATAAAAAAAAACAAAAATATACAAATGCGAATCTCAAGAATGGCAAGAGGGTCTTCCTAGTAGATAAGAAATAAAGGTATTCTCAGGAAGTGGCGCTCCTCAAAAATAAGCATTGTTGTTGTTTGTTAATAGGTACTTAACTATGGCTTTTAAACTACAAAAATATACCTACTACTTCCGTCCGGATCGCTACCACCATCTTATCTATTAACCACCCGCCAAGCAACAGTGTTCGCATTGTGTTCCGGTGTGGGGATAAGACAACCGGTGAATTTACTAGCATAGAGGCATTCCACTTTAGTCCTCAGGGTTGGCGACACATTTGAGGTATTAGGATTATAGTCTTGAGAATTCAAATGTCTATGAGTCTCAGATTCCACTTACCATCAGGTGGCCTGAGTGCTCATGTGCCTTCTCCTTAACATAAAAAAAGAAAAACTTAATTGAGTGTCCTGACAATGTTGTCGCGAAATTGGTAAATGGAAAAATATTTCTACAGGCCCTCGCCCCAAATAGTAGGTATACAAACAAAATTGGGCGAGAGCCGGGAATATTTCCGAATCACCCCGCTGGCTACGGATTGGATTTCCTGATCTCCTTTCCCCAAGGAATACCTGTTTACCAGGAAACGCTCAAATGCACCTAAGTAAAGGGCGAAAGAGAATATAAATGCTTTTGAACTTCTGTAATCAAAGCGCAAAACGAAGCAGCGGCTCGATTTGCAAATGCGACTCTACTATAGTTATTGTACAAAATAAGTATGGCTGAGAACATTCTATTAAATAACTCTTTGAATTTTTCATTAAAACAGCGATTTTCTAAGAACGGCATCGACCTGGATAGACCAGTGAGAGTTAAAATATACCTACTCGCTAAAGCTATAGTGAGGGCGGGTTTCAATTTTATTCGGGTGGCAACAGCCTGCAACCATGGAGTGAGGTGGTTGGCAATCGATGTGCAATGCCAATTACATGGCCTATACACTTACAACGTCACTTGTTAATTATCAATGTATTTTTGTCATTTTTCGGGTTCCGTAATCAACAAAGAACCCTAAAAGTTTCTCACTGTCATCTATTTGTGGTTTTTCTCTCATTTGGCATAGTTATACACGAGTACATGTTAAGTAAAGGTATTTTTACATTAAATATAACGTTGAGTGAGGTATTATTGAATATCTCTTAAAAATAATTAAGTATCACTGTAAGATTTGGGAATTTTTTAACTCTAAAAGTATTATTTCCGCTAGAGTTGCGAAAACTATCACAACAAAGTAGGTCAAAGGACGTTCTTCTCTTGAGATACAGGTGACTAAACTGTGTATACGTCAGTAAATATCGACAATATACGAGTACTGTGTTGAGAACCCACCGGCGGTATGAAGAATGGGCCGAGCGAACATCGACTAACCAGTGGTGCCCACATTCCTTTATTTACTACTAGCGGCCCGCCAGCGGCTTCGCCCCGCTGCAAATTTCTGACTTTCCCAGTGGATTTTTCAGTTTTTTTCTTTAATAAGAACCTTCTCCTGACAGTAACAAACACAATAAAAAAAGAATTGGTAAAATTGGTCCAGGCGTTGTTGAGTTATGCGCTTACCAACACATTTTGCGATTCATTTTTATATTATAGATTTGGTGCTTATGTTGTGGTTGTCACTTGAGAACATTGTAGCTCCAGCCTCCTCCTGTCATCACTTCATACTTTTCTGGCTAGAAGAGTTTGAGGTGATGACAGGAGGACCAACATTTTTGCCCTAATGTTTTCTAAACTATTGCCAACACATAAGCTATAAATGTATACATCCACATTCCCTGTAAATTGTCTAATGATATACAGCTTGGCTAAGTTGTTATCATTGTAACTATAACTAATTGAGTGGCAACGGCCTGCAGTCACACCGGAGCGAAGCGGTTGTCACCGGATTCAGATTGAAGCGCAATGTTAATTGTTTCCTTCTCAATGTCACGTGTTACGTGTGCCGGTAATATCGTTGTGAGCAAAATTGGATCCAAGGCATTTCAGCTTAGAGCAGTAATACTTTATTAACGATTCTATTTACTCTTGCTTTGCGATCTACGAGTTAAATTTAGGGTTATTTTAATTATATTGTAAGGTTTTCTTTTAAGAATTTTGTGAAGGTCTTCCATTTTGTATTGAAATTTTCAATTTAAAATTCATGGTAAAGGGTTCTGTGATCTGCTAAGTTTAATTATAGAAATATGCATCCTACTACCTTTCTCTTTTTTAACCCTAAACTAAACAGTACCTAAATTAAAAATAGCCTTTTTCACTGACGTATTTTAACATAAATTAATCGGTTAAATGATATGTCTGTGTCATTTGGAGTTTGTTTTTTAATTTACTTAATAATAGGTTACCTATATGTAATAATGGCAACATCAAACCCCGACCTGCCGTAGATCTGTGTCACAGTTGACATTATATTATAAATCGAATCGTAAGAAATGCCAAACTAAATGTGTGACGTGGGTCAAGGTATTACTTTGCTCATTGTCCTTTTTTACACCTCAAAGGAAATACGAGAACTAAAAAATACTGAAAAGTACCTTTACCTACCTGTCAACGCATTTTTGTCAAAAATATTTGTGACATTCGTTACATAAAAGACGTCGCTTGTAGAACTATATCAACTACCTACTTAAGTTAAACCTAATGCCATCGATTCTTTTTTTGCCTGGAACTTGGCAGGTTTGGATACTTTATATTACGGGCCAACGGCCCCTGTAGGTCATTTGTTACTTTTCATACCCCTGGGTCAGTACCAAGGTCAAGTACACAAACGAGTTATTTAAGAGCATATTAAATATTAACACTGCCCCTGCCTTGAACTAAGGTATACCTATCTAATCCGATGAGCTATGTCAACAACATTGGTTCTAACTTGTGCTCAAGTAATTGAATGTCCTACAAAATAAAACACGATGATCAGTTTACTGTGTATTCAAATTCACATCTGCGTTCTGATACTGCGTTGTTCACTTTATTGTTGCTATAAATATACATATACAAGTACACCCTCGCTACTAAAAACAAATTGCGTCAGCCATTTGTCATATTGCCTAGACGTAAGACATAAAATATATTCTCTCGCAAGCTAGACTTTAACATAGCAAAGCTTTCCTTTCTACAAATAGGGACGAGGAAAGTGCCATACTGTAGGTATTTGTGACGTCATATAAGATATCATATTGCACCGTTACTCGTGGAGCCGACGCTTGGAAAATATATTCATAGAAGCACGACATCTATGGTCTAACGTATAAAGAAATTTATGTCTTTAGCTCTCGATGTCGTATGGGCAATGTAAATATTAGGGGTGATCGAAAATAAACTGGTTAAACTAATCTTTGATTTAAAATGTCTAAGCACACCTCAGACATAATGAAAATGTTTAAAATGGCCATTTAATTAAATAATAATAGAAACCAACTAGCATATTATTTTAAAACACTTACTTCAGGAACCGTTGAAAGCTCGGTGTTTTTTGGACATATTTGGGTTAGAGCTTTCCCGAGTTAATTTGCTTTTGTAGTTTGTGCCCTGTTTCTATCTTTTTTAAATAAACGCATTTTTAACTAAGTAAGGGGGCGGTCTTTCGGAGGTACTTATCACCTGGTAGTTATGGTCATCTTATTTAAAAGTTATGGCTTAAATCGACGACGCGCTAGGTGGCGCTAGCCTAGTTGTTAGTGACCCTGCCTACGAAGCTAGCGATCCCAAGTTCGATTCCAGGTGCTGCTGAAACTATAATGTTCTTAAACATGTAACCTAACTTAACCTACGAAATTAATGTTTAAGATATTCCGAAAATATTATGGTTTCAGCAGAAAATTGCGTTCGATGAAATGAAATTCGATAAAATGATACATTCGATGAAAAGTGTTTCGATGAAATGATAAACACCCGTATGTTTATCATTGTCTAGTACCCATAGTGCAAGCCTAGAGCTTAATTTGGGACTAGGTCTTATCTGGTCCTAAACTAGTGCTGTTTTTTCTAATGGCGTGATGAAGACCAACGAGCTCACAGGCTCTGATGCAATTGTTCATAAATTTTAAGAATGACAATATTTAAAATGCGTTGCTATTTAAGTATTAACTAGGTACTTAATACTAGTTATTACAGGTCTCTTTTTTTATCCCATGAGCAAGAGCAAAAAACAATCATTTAACATAACTTGTGCACAGAGAACTATTTATAACTCACATGGCTGGACCCAGGGGATCAGCCTATTAATAGCATTTCTGCCGTTGTTACGTTCCGTGTGACGTCACTCCATTGCACCCCACGTATCGAATGAAATTCAATTAACTTAGTTCCATTCTGATCCTTGTAGCTATGTATAGTCAGTACTAGCACAAAATAGGTTACGTAACTAGACCGCACACTATATTACAAGTTCTTAAAGGGTATGGATGTGTAAAACTCATTTATGAAATGACTGGCTGTCATAAAAAGTTCTAAATAAAAACGGTAAGATTTTTGAAGGTCTTCGAGGCGCGCTTTTGTGGGATGCTGGCATTTTCAAAGCATTTTGGACTATACAAGCTGGTGTTTTGTCGCTTCATAAAAGGTACCCAACGACCTGTCAGTCAACCCTTTTATACATGGTGAATTGATTACTTTAGGGCTGTCATGACCTTGTGACGCAAAATTTTGCTAATGGGAATATGGGAGATGATAAAGTTTTGTTAAATCATGAATAAATGACTTACTTTTTTATATTATTTATTAAAGTTAATCATAAAAACTGCACCGTCAAACCACAGTCTCGATGCACCATTTCACGACAGCTACTAACAAAATACTTAGGACGTATAAGTGTTTAAAATTCAAAATTCAAAAAAATTACAGCCGAAATTAAAAACTACGTGACCACGAAAAAAACTTAATCAAAAGAGAAATGTTTATAGGTAAAGGTGTTTCAATTACTATTATTGTTGGTGCTTTAAAGTGGTCTACGTGAAAAGTAATATAAATAAATAAAGTTTAACTAAATGAAAAACAAGCATTAACGGTGTGTGTAAGGTGGACTACCTAGCCAATAATTTTAAAAAGAAGTTACTTACTTATTTCTTGCTTTTTAAAGACGGTTTTTAGTTTTTTTTTTCACATTTATTTTATTTCATACCTTTAGTGATCACGTATATTTATTCCTATAATATTTGAGGAGTTCCCTGGATTTTTCCAAGATCCCATCATCAGATCTTGACGTGCTGGAAATGGGACCAACTAGAAAGTATACCCAACAGAACAAAATAAAATGTTTTAAATCGGTCCAGCGGTCTTTGCGTACTCGGGGAACATACATAAAAAATAAAAAAACATCCCGAGGAATTGAGAACCTCCTCCTTTTTTTTTGAAGTCGGTTAAAAACATTAAAACACATTAGATCCGCAATTTTTATTAAAGTAAGTAAAGCACTTGAGGTTATTGTAATAAAATACAAATTTAATTGGATGTAATCTGCCAAATTCACTTGCGGGTACAGTAGTACCACAAATAAAAGTTACAACGATGTACCTGCGCAGAAAGCATTTTTTTAGAAGGCGCAAAAACCTTTTGGCCAATTATAAGGTAGTACGTTTGCGCGGGTAAAACTTGGACGGCTATTGGTCAATTATTCGGCAGCCATTGCAGCGACGCCGTCGACCGCCATTTTATTTAGCGTCGCGTCAGTTGTTATTCGTACACAAGCTGAGACGCACGAGCGCTAAGCGCTAATCGCTAATCGCTAATCGCCATGAGCGAAAAAGTACAAGTTTAACTGTCATTTCATATTCTACTTTACGCGTAACACGAAAAGGTTTGTATTGAATTGATTTTTACGTTCGTTTATCTTCGGCATTAGTGAGCACCTTTCTGCGTGGACGAAGATTGCCGACGTAACTTATATTTGTGGTCTTACTGTACGCCACTCGCATTTTTTGTTTACGCGGCGGCATCCTTTGACAAAAGGCGGCACGTGCCAAGGCGGCGCGATACAAAGGCGTCGACACTATCTACGCGAATGGACTATGTATGTACCCAGTGACTCGCTCGCGACAACAAGACGAATCGATGACGATCATTTATAATAATCAGTTGAGTCTTTGAGTAGTTACGAGCGGACATAGGAACGAACATGATACATACAGATCAAACATATAACTTTTCGGCTTCGCCGCAGTCAGGTAAAGGTGTGTTGCACGCCTTGCATAAGCTTGTAATAAGCTAGTGTCCGTTTTAACACTAGGACTACGTGTTAATTGTCTTCCTATTACCCTCCCCTGGGCTTAGCACGGGTAACCGTAAATACTAATTATCAAAGGTGTTATTTTCTTAATAACGGCTTCTTGTGGTGTGCCGACTTTAGCTCCTGAGCGAAAACGTTTCTCACACCCTTAATCAAGTCCGATTTCCACGATTTTTTTATATGTTGAAGTTACATACAAACACATCACGCCTCCATTCCCAGAGTGGGGTAGACAGAGCTACAGAAATACCAACAATTCTAAAAAGATTGGTTTATGATTCTGTAACTACATATGTATCTGTTGTATGTATTTGTTGGTATATGTTAATTATAACAAATATTTTCATGCAAAGGAAAACGTACAAACCTAGTTTATAATATCTGCAACATATTCAAAAATCGTAAAAATCGGAGTAGGTCCAACGGAACTCATTTTGTATGGAAAATTCCGGCTCCAAAATCCTATAAAAATAGAAGAACGTGGCAGGTCAGCTGAAAGGCATCCGATTGCATCGCAGGGAAAAGAAGTACCTTAGTATTACTTTTTTAAATTGTTGTAACTATTTATGCCAATATCCTTGTACATTTTGACTTTGCCGTTCTAATCCTTAATTTTGATGCCTCACACGAACGAAATAATTAAACGAAATTAGGTGTTTCATTCATACATTAAAGTAACGAGTGTCACTTGCAATACAAAACTCTTTATTGAATGCCACATACATCAAGGAACGGATATTAAATTAAATTAAATAGTGTGTCAAGCGGATCTCTTCTAGACAGCCTTACAAAGAACCAATCAAACAGACACCTAATTAACCGTATTCGGACCATTAAATAGTACAACTCACACAAGAGAACACTACACGTAGATCAAAAACATTACTCTACTTTTAAGGCAGTCGGGCATGTAGTATTGTCAGAGTGGAATCCAAATAGAAAAGACGTAAAGCGAGAAACGTCACGCCCGCGAACTGTCTTCGCTACGTCGCCATGCTTCTATACATTTTGTAAGTATGAAAGTTCAATAAAGAGGCGCCGCGTCTGTAACGCGTCCTCGTTTTAAGTTCCGTCTGTCTGGCTTGCACTTAAGTAGCATCGTCGTTTATCTAACAACACCACTCAAGTAGAAAATTAGCGCTTTTAACATTAAATGCCATTCAATAGAGCAATGAGTACTTACATCGGGTGTCGATTTCCTATTCAAATTTTAAACTTTCAAACAGAACAGCATTCAGAAAGTGACAACACACAAAAGATATTCTACTAGCGCTTGAAACAAGACCATCATGAAGAAGCGCCGCAAAAAACTTTAGCAGAACGTCATTTTATCAATCATAAATTCATTCATTCCCAGAGAGAGAATACCTACAACTCTAAAAAAACTTGTTGATAATTCTGTAACCACATTCTGCACAAGTAGGCTACGATGTTTACTAGTGTATTGGTGACAGGTTGCAAGCCCATCGCCTATTAGAACTACAAGCCCTTATTCCCTTAGTCGCCTCTTACGACATCCACGGGAAGACATGGAGTGGCCACTGTAGTGTAGGTAGACGTATATTTTGTGAGTTAGCACTGTCATAGTTCTTGAATAAACAGTCTTGCATGAACCGCCATAGTTTCCTTTCAATACACCGCAACTGGCGACGAATCGGTTAGTTTTTAGCTATAAATAGTCAAAATGCCCTTCGGAAAGTTACATGAATTTGATCTACACGGTCCCGGGAACTGGACAGCGTACATACGGCTCGTTAAACAGTTTATTTTGCTGAATGAAATCAAAAGTGAACTGCAAGTAGCCACGTTAGTGACACACGTCGGTTCGGCTACTTATGATTTAATGTGTGATCTGTGTGCACCGGAGCATCCCGAGAACAAGAATCTGGACGACTTAGTTACGTTGGTCGAGAACCACTTGGAACCAAAAAGGTCAGAAATCGCCGAACGGCATGTCTTTCGACAACGACGACAAACAGACTCGGAAACCATCGGAACATTCCTTCAAAATTTAAAACATCTAGCCACCCATTGCAACTTTGGTAATAAACTCGAAGAGAATATTCGCGATCAATTCGTTTCCGGCCTAAAAAGCGAAGAGATGCGGTCACGTCTGTTCGCGGAACCCACTCTGGATTACAAGAGAGCGGTGGAGCTGGCGCTCGCCTTAGAGGCGGCCGAGCGGCACGCAGAGGCGGCCGCGGGTGGCGCAGGAGCACCGGGCTCAGCAGGACTCGGGCAGGGCGCGGCCGGCCTGCACCGCGTGGCCACGGCGACCGCGCAAGGGAAGCGGCGGCCCGCTTGCTGGCGCTGTGGCCGCGACGGTCACACGCCGAATAAATGCCGTTACAAGTCGTACACTTGTAACCAGTGTCAAGAAAAAGGACATTTGTCTAGTGTGTGTAGTAAAAGTGTAAAAAGTGCTGGCAGGTTGAAATACCAGAATTACATGGAAAGGGACAGTGATTCGGACGACTGTGCGAGTGATGGTTTGTACCAGATGTTATCGGCTAGAAGTAAAGTGAGAGATGGACCGTATTACTGTAAGTTAAAAGTTGAAAATTGTATAACATTATTTGAGGTGGACACGGGTAGCAGAATCTCGGCGATATCTAACGAATTTTACAAGAGACATTTTTCAAAAATTACATTAGAAAAAGATGATATTAAATTACAATCATATACTGGTGATGCGATCATTCCTCTCGGGCGCATTATGGTGCATGTGTCGAGTGGGAGCGAGACAGCATATTTGCCATTGTTTGTTATAAATAATGGGGGACCTCCTTTACTTGGTAGGGTTTGGTTACGTCAATTAAAATTAGAATCGATCAGTTTAAATAAAATTGATGTGAATAATAGTTTAATTGTATCACAACTGAAAAACGAGTTCCCCGAGGTTTTTGGTGACGGATTAGGAACTTTTAAGAGTAAAATTCATTTGCATTTAAAAGATAATTCGCCGGTATTCTGCAAAGCCCGGCCATTGCCTCTAGCGCTGCGTGTGCCGGTCGAGCAGGAACTAGAACGCCTGCAATCGGAAAACGTTATTCGTAAGGTCGAAAGTTCCGATTACGGCACCCCGATAGTGCCCGTCATAAAACGGGATGGCTCGATTCGCATATGCGGCGATTATAAGGTTACGGTCAACAAATGTTTAAAAGATTTTCATTACCCACTACCGAGAATTGAACATTTATTTGCGGCTCTGAGTGGGGGTGAACAATTTAGCAAGTTGGATTTAAAAAACGCTTACTTACAACTAGTTTTAGATGATGACTCGCAACCTCTAACCGCTATCACGACTCACAAAGCATCGAAGCATGGTATACCACAGACGGCTGCTAGTCGTCTGCAAAGGTACGCGGTGCGTCTTGCGGCCTATGACTTCGAAATTGAGTTCGTCCCCACCGAAAAAAATGGCAACGCAGACTGCTTGTCCCGATTGCCATTGAAGGAGACTAGCAGCAATAAGCGAGATGAAGACGATGCGACATATCTACACTTTGTTGAAGATACGTTTCCGCTTAGCCACAAAGACGTGGCGAGAGAAACGAAGAAAGATATTACTCTATGTCAAATTTACGGGTACATCATGAGCGGTTGGCCTGCCGAAACGGAATGTGAGAACTTGAAATCATATTTTCACCGTCAGAAGGAATTACACATCGATAATGGTTGCGTCGTGTGGGGGTATCGTGTTGTCATTCCAAATAGTTTGCGTAATAAAATTGTCGAAGAGATACATGCGGGTCACGTGGGTATGGTCAGGATGAAGCAGATCGCGCGCGGCTACGTGTGGTGGCCGCAGCTGGACGCCGAACTGGAGCAGCGCGCGCGGACGTGCGCCGCGTGCCGTGACCAGTGCGACGCGCCGCCCGCTCACGCGCCCGTGCCTTATGCCTGGCCCACCGAACCATGGGCACGGATTCATGCAGATTTCTTGTATCACAATGGCACACATTATTTTCTTGTTATAGATGCTCACTCCAAATGGATTGAAGTGAGCTCCATGTCTAGCGGTACTTCTGCCAAACAGGTAGTGGCAAAACTGCGGGAGATTTTTGCAAGGTTCGGCATCCCGAAGCTGATGGTCACGGACGGTGGACCTCCTTTTACTTCTCAAGAATTTGATATGTTTTTACAGCGGAATGGCGTAAACCACATTGTAACGGCACCGTACCATCCCTCAAGCAACGGAGCCGCAGAAAATGCAGTGAAAACTGTAAAAAAAGTAATGAAAAAAGCGACCGCAGAAGGTGTAAACGTTGATATCGCTTTGAATAAATTTTTATTACAGTATCGGAATAGTACACACAGTACAACACTTTGCGAGCCAGCCGTAGCAATGCTAGGCCGCCGGCTGCGCACGCGCCTGGACCTGCTGCGCGCCGGCGGCACATCCGAGCGAGTGGCCGCGGCGCAGAGTGCGCAGGTGCGGCAAAAGGGGGGCGCGGCACGTGCTTTTCAGGTCGGTGACCAGGTTTTAGTAAGAGATTACACAAAAAATGGAACAAAGTGGAAAGACGGCACGATTACGGAACGAACCGGGACGGTTACTTATAACGTGAACACGGGAGATCAACGATGTTCACGTCATGCGGATCAGTTAATTAAGAAGAAAGTTGTGCGCTATTCATTGCCAAGCACCGAGCTCGAGCCAGCACCCAAGGACATGGAGCCGAATGGGCCCTCAGCCACCCCGGCGAGACTGGAACCAGATGATGAGTCATCATCAGATACACCATTGAAGCAGGGTTCGAAGGCCTCGGCCACGGACGGAAGCTCTTCAACTTCGGTGGAAGCCGCCGGCCGTGCAGTGCTCTCGCCGACAAAAACTGTGCACCCAATTGCTCTTCGACCACGTAAAACAAAACCTAATTATAAAAATTAAGTATACTTAGTCAATCTTACAATCAACTTAATTTAGATAATACTATGCAATTGGTACTAAAGTGGACTTTTTCTATTATGGGTTTATTACCCTCACCCACCTCTTTAAAAAGCCTAAATAACTGGTTTGGTTTGAACTATTCACACTAAGACCTAAATAATAAAAACAAAAAAAAAAAAAAAAAACAAAAAAACAATCCGTTTGAATAATATAAGTATTACTATAAGGTACATATCTTAATAATGTCTAAAGGTAAATTTTGCCTAAGCAAGAATATGGTAGTTTGTCTGTAAAGGAAACTCGATTATAAAGTTGTATAAGCTAGGTAATAAGAATCTATCAATAATACGGACTATGCTTGTTTAACTGAGGGGGAAAATGTAGTGTAGGTAGACGTATATTTTGTGAGTTAGCACTGTCATAGTTCTTGAATAAACAGTCTTGCATGAACCGCCATAGTTTCCTTTCAATACACCGCAGCCACAACCACACAGAGCTAAAAGCGTAATATTTAAAGGTAAGTTACATCACAATTACTATTAAAACTAGCATAAATGAAATCTTTACAAATCTAGGAGAACAACATGGCGAAATCTCAAATCGGTTGACCTCCCAACGCCGCACAGCCGCCTCTATTCTACTGCGTTATAACGATATCGTTTTTGACGTGTTTTAGAATCGTTTATGACTTGGTCACCTTTAATGTAATAGTAGATTATACACCGAGGGGATAAAGCACAGTTTTATGTCACGGGCGCGATATTGAATCCTGAACGTAACGAAGGACTCCAGATTTAACTCCCGAGCGCAGCGAGGGTGTTACGAGTTAAGAAGAGTCCTGAGTGCAGTGAGGGGTTCAAGCGCGCCCAAGACGAAAACAGCTTTATCCCCGAGGAGTGTACTCTACTTTTCTCACCTTTTGCGAGACAATAAAAAAGCGAGTCTACTAAAAACAGCGTTATATTATAGTACATTAAAATTAAAAGTGAAAATTGATATTTGAGACATTAGTCCAGTTGTGGAAAGACAATATTTATTTAAAACTTTGCTGTTATCACCAATGTATTTTATTGCAGCGTCTTACAATACTCGCGGCTTTTGTTTAATTTCAAATGTGTTCCATTCAGCTTGCCGTGGCCAGCTCGATTTTAGAAAATGTTCGATTTTCAAATTAGGTTCGACGCGGCGGTGGCGGCGGCGCCGCGCCCGGCCTTCGAGTATTAGTTGATCTTTTATTACGAAATTAGACTTTAAGACCATTGTAATAAGAACTATGAAAAGTGAAAATATTACAACCCAGCGAGTTATAATGAGATTCAGTACAACATTACACCCCGGCTAAAGCCAAGGGCTTTAATGAGTTGGTTTGCGTAAGGTTTGCATGATATGTAATTTGGCATTGTCGAGCAGGTGGTGTGAAAAAGACATACGAGTTATCAAAACGTTGACAATACGGAAACACGTCAAAGACGATATCGTTATTACCGTGTAGAATCCCAAACCAGTTCGTTTTCCTCGTTCAGAAAGACTCCAGTAAATAAAATACTTACTTCAACAGGATTGGAGTGAGCGACTGCCACCAGCGCCAGAGCTATGCCGGCCAGCGCCCGCCTGCAGGCCCTCCGGCTAAGGTTGACTCCGTGCTTGAGGGAAGTCATCCTCGCCTCATCCACCGCGCCGTTTCACCACCAGCGCCACTACCATCTCACTCACACGCAGCACTAACAATACAGCCATTACCCAGCCATTCGTGATGCTGATTGCGCGACATGTTGTTTAAGTTGAGGTTAGCCGCGGCCGATCGGTTTTATATGCTGCTCGGTTTATTTACTATTGTCGATATGAATATGTAGAGCGTTATAAAAATAAATGTGTTCATAATTGATTTCATACTTTGTGGAATCTATGTGTTTCCTGTGACTTTATTCATTGGTTAACCTTTCGTATACCGGAGGGGCTCGCACACTTGTACCCGTAGTATGTCATGTCCCGTATCCGTACCCTCGTTGTCGTTTGCCGGAGGAGCGCGCACGCTTGTATCCCTTGTCTGCCGAGACTCAATGTTTATAGAGAGCGCGACTGTAAGGGTTCCTTGGGTTTAGATTGGGGACGGATACGGGACTAGGCAACCGAGGCTATAAGTATGGATACGGGGCAAGGCATACGACGGGTACAATTGTGCGAGTCTTGTCGGCATACGATGTTACGGATACGATACGAAGGGTTAAATTGGATTGTTGGCAGTTGTAGCAATTACTCGGCAGCAATTTAACGACTATATCTTTGTTTGTTAAAATTAACCATGCTTAGAAACTTTCCTACAACAAATTGCCTTACTTCGTATCGCCACTGATGTTGAGGGCATTTAAAAGACATGTTAAGTTAGCAACTAATTGTATAATTAGGCTTTAAATGCACATTATGTGCAGGAGATATTAAAAATTATATCGCGTTCCGGTAGAGTCCGTTAGACTCGCGCTAGAGCGATTCAGAGCAAGTGGGAGCGAAGTACAGTCGAGATATATATACACTTTAGTACCTTGTCACTTTAATAGCTGTGACAGTTTAAACATGTCGTTAAACAGACAAGGTACTAAAGTGTATTCATATTTTTTAACTCGACTGTACAATCCCGAAGGTCTTTTAGGGTTACCACACTGTACGTAGGTTTTCCGCTAAAGATAATTGTACTTAATACTTGTAAACACCCAAAGATTATGTCTAACGCAACAATCCAACACAATATCTTTATTATGGTTATGTAGAGGACCAAACCGAAAAGTACTACAATCTTTGCTACGAAACTTAAGCTACGAGCGCTACGGCGTAGACTGTAAATACCCTCGACGTTATTGTAAAAGGCGAGAAACTAGCCTCGTTTTCAGCGCACGCGCTCCGATCAACAAGGCCTTGACATTATTGAGAATGCATAACGCTGGGTTTACACGAACCCAGTTAAACTAAACTTATACGTATTACGTATAAGTTTAGTTTTATTAATAAAATATATTTTTAAAATGATACTGAACTTCTTTTAAAATGATAGGTAATATATACATATATATTTTTTATGGTAAGGAGAAGGCACACGAGCACTCAGGCCACCTGATGGTAAGTGGAATCTGAGACTCGTAGACATTTGAATTCTCAAGACTATAACCCTAAGACTTCAAAGGCGTTGCCAACCCTGAGGACTAAGATGGAATACCTCTATGCTATTAATTTCACCGGTTGTCTTATCCCCACACCAGAACACAACAATGCGAACACTGTTGCTTGGCGGGTGGTTAATGGATAAGATTGTGGTAGCGATCCGGACGGACCCCGCACAGGGTCCTACCACCACTAAATAGTAATCGGTCACTCCAATTGAATTCGGCTATTAGTTAAAAATATAATGGGACGCCGACTTCAGTTGGACTGACCAATTACCTATCATTTTAAAAGAAGTTATTTCTTGCTTTTTGTAGACGGTTTGTAGTTTTTTCAAACATTTATTTTAATTCATACCTTTTAGTGATCACATAATAATACTGTTCTGACGTCCACGTAAAATTTATTCCTCTAATATTTGAGGTGTTATCTCAATTCCTCACGGACCCCCTCATCAGATACTAACTTGGTGGCAATGGGAGTAGACCACATCAAACAAAATCTAGCCACAATTGACGAAGTAATCACGTAACAACCACAAAAAATAACAACAAAACAATCGAATTATAACATCCTCCTTTTTTGAAGTCAGTTAAAAAATATGTACGCGGTGCTTATTTTGTTAACCTGCTAAAAACCTAACAAGTGACAAGAAATTATCTAGGAGTTACTTACCTAAACACAGAGCAAATGTAACAATTCGAAAGTGTCTAAGCACTAACGGCTTGATTTTCAAGATCGGTCGGTCTTGTCGCTTAGAAAATAAATCAACTTGCTCTGAAACCTCTCGAATTATTTATTACCAATACCAAAGCGTCAAGTACAATGTGAAATAAGCTTTTGTCGACTAAATGAGACGAGACTCAAGTTTGTCAAATGACTTGCTTAAGATGCGGGGAGCTGCGGCTAATGCGGAGCGGCGACGGCGCGGCGCCCGCCAAGGACTCGGCAGGACACGCTCTTAATGCCCCGCATTACCCTAACGAGGGCGTTTGCGTCTGACCATGCCGTCGCCAATCGATCTAGACCTTAATGAAATGTTAATTAAACTCTATTGTAGTTTAGTCTTAGCTTTTTATATCTGACTCTTTGATTTATATTATCCATGTTCATAGTACTAAATCAGCCTTAGGGTTCCGTATCTCAAAAGGAAAAATAGAACCCTTATACGATCACTTTGTTCTCCGTCCGTCCATTCGTCTATCCGTCTGTCTGTCAAGATCCTTTATCTCGGAAACGGGTGGAGGTTCGAGTTGAAAAAACCTTACGTATACTTAGGTTTACAGTCTCTTGAAGCTGTGAAAAAAATCAAACTTCTAAGTTGACGTACAAATAAGATACGCCCGTTTATGCCGCAAAAATTGTATATTTTGACACTCTCAACGGAATCAAAATTTAAAGAGTACTTTCCATAAACCTAGAATCCTGAAATTTGGCAAGAAGGCTTATAGCACAAGAAAAGGAAAAATCCGAAAACCGTTGCTTTGTTGCTCCATTACAAAAAAAAAACATATTTTTGCGATTGTAATCTTATTTGCAGTTGGTTAAACATTCTTATAAGTTTGTACGGAATCCTCGGTGCGCGGGTTTTTTAAATTAAAGTACCCAGTGACACTCGCAACGCTAACTAAAAATTTAAGACCGCTCTTTTGTTGAAATCGCACCATCCGCATCCGTTTAGCCTCTACAAGGAAGCAAAGAACCATCTAGCAAACTGTCGGGCTAAAAGGAGGATGCTCTCGAATTCGTGGTTCATTGTTATAGCTGTTATTGGGCCAATTATGAGTATGTGTGTGTCTCTACTGCCAAAACTAAAAATAGCAAAAACCGGGGAAGAGCATGGTCCGACATGCTTTTCCCCGGTTTTTGTAGCGATAAAAGACAAACCAGCAGACGGGCCACCGGATGGTAAGCAGTCACCGTTGCCCACATCGGTAATGCTAGGGACACAGCCAACTTGCTGTAAGAATTCAGCGTGAAAGAGTAATAGACTAACTCACAGACACAAAAACTATTGCTAATATTGCTATTAGTGGCTTTGTTATACCGGGAAAACCATATTACTTTTGATAGGGTACCTATTATTTTATCTAAACACCTTTCAACAAACGTATCATTATGCAGAATTATCATTTCATCGAAGCGCATTTCTCGCCGCATAAGTTAAATTATTTTTGGTAGTCACCCTAACCTGACGTGATTAATCTTTATGATATCCTGAAAACATGATGATTTCAGCAGAAAGTAGTTAGTGTTCGATGAAATGAAATTCGATAAAATTATGGGTTACCCTTTTGATATGTTATGGTATTGTTTTTAACTCGGCCACCGTTACTGTCAAGCAAATAGGAGCTATAATTTGACAATAAGATAACATGTCAAAAGCAGTATTGTAAAGTATCTGCTTAGTTTATATTGTTTGATGTGACAACATTCAACATAATGTCAGTTGAATTGTCAGTCATATCGTATCGCCCCTTCCCGTTTCAAGATCGCGCCCGAGCCGCCACGGAAAAGTGTTGGTTATAGTATTTTAAATGTTTGGTGATTAATTCATGTCGGTACAGTCAAAGATTTAAATTTGTGACCCACCTTAGGTCCAAAGTCAATCTGACATTCTACAGCAATAAGGTTGAGTTTCCAAATGACTTGGCATCTAAGGACATTGACAACTTTTTTTTTAAATGGGTCGTGAATTTTTGCTCGTGACCGTACCACCACCAATAAATTGGACAGTCGAAAGGATGCTTGTTGATGCTGATAATCAAGCTGCAGGTAGAGTAGGAGCCTCGGTAAGCCTTTAGTACTTAAGTTCGGGGCCTGGAGAGCCTGCACTTGAAAGCAGTAATGTTTCACCGCTACACTGCATGAGGTAAGTGTTCTCTTGAGTATTCAAGGTAATTCAACGTTTAATATTGTTGTTTTCGTTTCGTCTATCGTTACAATTCGTGTCGTGTCGAATGAAAAATTATCGCAATATTCCATTCAAAACAAATATTGTTTTACCGAGTATAATAGAGCCTCAGATGAAATGCTCAGTGAACTCTGGAATGGAATTCAAATCCATCATTTAGCACATGGACATTGACCTATTTTACCGCATCTACTTTTAACTATGAAAAGCTTTATTTGTCTTTTCTGTTATTCTAATTTCCACTAGCCCGCAGCAGCTGTCAAAGCTCCGTAGAGCTTCGACCAAGTTTCGCTGCGTCAGTTAAACTTTATACTTGCAAATGTTAATTTTATGGACGTTTGTTTGTCTGTAAACGATGAAGTTCGCTGAACTTCAAACTTATGTCTAGTCTCGCCGCTATTGTGCCTGAACCGCTATTACGTTAATCTGCATTATTATAAAATACTGGCCTTTGCCCGCGACTCCGTCCGCTATAGCCTAGGGTTTTTTTTTCCGTGCTAAAAAGTATTTGTATTAATTCGCGGTATGAATTATCTGCGTGTCAGATTTCACCCCAATCCGTTCAGACGTTCTTGTGTGATCGAAACACTAACATCCTAAGGCCCCATCGAACTTCTACATTTATAATGGCATTTATTTATTTATCAATTTAACAAATTAATAACAAGGTGGCTTCTTGATAAATGTTTTTACTCCGTTAATGAGTTTTTACAATCAATGACATAATTAATTAATACCTTAACCTAATAACATACGTGACATTGTTGTCATTGAAGTGAATGATTAGTGTGTTTTTTTTTATTGAATAATATTATAACAGTGTACTTATAGTATTATTTACAATATTGCATGCCTAAAATAGGTAGAACATAAGCTCATCCTGTAACACTAAGAACTGTCTGTACCTACTGTGTTCTTGCAATAAACGCCTTTGTCTTTGTCTTTGAATGTTAGTGGTATAGTAAGAATGATGAGGTTTCTTTAAGTTGCTGAAGGTTTAGCAAAGCTGTCAATAAGTTATTCAGGGCCTACTGTGGGCCGAGCACGATGCCACAAGACAATTTTTGACATAGGGTCGGGACTCTAATTCGTCTATTCCATATTCCAACGTAAGTATAAAGTACTAAGGTTTAAAATAAATGTGTTTTTTGTGTGATTTGAGTCCTTTTATTACTAAGCAACTTAATCTCCGGATGGCTGTCATTTTAATAATATCATAATAACGTTTGACACTAGCTCCCGTTTGACGTCATTTGACACTAAGAAAAGACCATATTGCTTTTGACATGTTATCGTATTGTCAACTTTACTTGCCATTCACGGCAGCCGAGTTAAACACTGAGATAAACACAATACGATACCATGTCAAAAGTAATAAGGCTTTAAGGAGCAGCACGAAGAATAGAGCCCTAGTAGCACGTATGGTCTTTCGCATTATATTAACGTATAATTCGTATAATTCGTATTTCGTATTAGTTTGTTTAACAACGGATCAAGAACCGCCTCGTATCTTTCTTCTAGCTTAGTAGCTGCGCACTCAAATACTTAATGCTTAACTAAAGTTGCTGCTGTCGCTTTCTACGCTATAGCAATAAAATAAGACAAAACGTCACTAAACAAGAATTAAATTTAATCGACGTCTGAGTGCTGCTGCAAGTAATAAAGTTTAACTTTGATAAGTTTCCTTTCATGTCAAAATTAAAAGTATCCTTGGCAAGATAAACGAATAAATAAAATGTGAAATTGCACCAATAATCGTCTTTATAATTAAAAAAAATCATCAAAACTGACAAAAGATTGAATAGTATAGGTTTAACATTTTAATATGGATTACATGGCAACAATATTCAGATTTAGTTACACATAACAGCTATAGGATTAATTCCACATAATCCAACAAAAGGTTCCTCAGTGGACGCCTAAATGTTTCGTCAGATGGTTCAGATCTCAAATCCTCGGTGCTCGAAGTAGGTCGGACCAATGACGCAGGGGTTCTCTTCCGCAAGTGCCATGCAGCGGGATGTTCTTAGGCGTCTAGTAGATCGAAACTGTTTGCCCGGAATGTCCACTCGTGCAAACAGGGAGATGTCATTTCTTACGAATACTTTGAGAAGTATTGTGAATAGTGCATCAATATGCGTTGAGATGTGAATAAATCTCGACAAGAATGCCTAAGTTTTACTCCGACAAGTATACGGATTAGATTCGGTAAGCAGCAAGAAGCTATTTGACACTGGAGATTGCACGGCGAACAACGCTTTGAAGCCAAGAAAAGTGTCAAAAACATAAAGTGACGTCATTCGTGGTCATTTTTCTTGGTTTCAATTCGTTGTTCGCCGTGCAATCTCCAGTGTCATATTTAAGCTTCTTGGTAAACAGCATATTAACTTGCCAGCCTCGTACCTACTTTGTCAATCTTCTGGAATCTAGTTATTAGGTTCATAAGTTCCTCGAAGTTTCCCCTTGACCGAGTTGCCGCGCCTACGCGTGAACTCGAGGCGAACGCGCACGATCAACTTGAATTTATCGTCTTGTACGAAACGCGGTCTCGATTACTTCAGAATCATTTTCATGCCCTATTTGTACTAGCTTACTTGCAATTTAATATTTTAGGGTTCCGCACCAAAAATGGCAAATCCCTTATAGTTTTGTCATGTGGTGTCTATCATTTCATCGAGACACCTTTCATCGAATGTATCATTTTATCGAATTTCATTTCATCGAACGCTATTTTCCGCTAAAACCATAACGTTTTCAGGGTATCTGAAACATCTAACCTAACCTAACCTACGTAATAAATGTTTAAGATACCCTGAAAACATTATGGTTTCAGTAGAAAATAGCGTTTGATGAAATGTAATTCGATGAAATGATACATTCGATAAAGTGAAATTCGATGAAGTGATGAGTTACCTTTGTCATGTCTGTCCGCCCGTATGTGGCAAGCATTTTACTTAAAAAACACAAGATCTATATTGATGTAATTTGGAGTTCAGGGGTTGATAAGTCGCTACTTTAACGAGTAGTATGGTATTTAAATGACAAAAAATATTCCTAATAATTATTATTTTAAATATTTCATACATGTAACAGAAATTGTTTTTAAACTAGTTTTTTAAAAACACTTTAAGGTCTCCAAGGATATTTTTCGATTAAGTAAATATTTTAGGAATCGCTCCTTAAGTGGCATAAATAGGGTGTCCCCCCTTTAACTTTTTACAGGTCGGTTACACCGTTTTGGACTTATTGCCGAAAAACTGTGCTGCTCAACAATGAAGATCCATACGTCCTTTTGCTGTGCACTTTTTTGTGTGACAAAGATAAACATAAATAAAATTCGCACGTTTATTTCGAGAGTGACACTATGCAGAAAAGGATTTCATTCAAAAGTTAATTATTTTTAACCGCAATAATGTCACTATTGAAATGGTTTTGTTTTTGGTTTGCAGTCGCTCTCGAAATTTACATGCGAATTTATTTAATAAATATATTTAATTTTATATTAGTTTTATAACGGCTTCGGAACTCTACACTGAGCATGGTCCAACTTGCTTTTACCCGGTTTTTTACACAAATTTTACAATCTAACATGGGTAGTAGAAAAAGTTTCAATGGTCAACATATGTCCAAGTAAGGTGTCGATTCGCGACATAATCGCTAACGATTGTCGAATACAACTTGTCTACCCCCACTAGGGGGGTCAGGGGTCATTTGTGCAAGGTAAGATAAGAAGTAGTAGAAATGTAGAAGCTCATAACCCAGCTTAGTGGTTTGATAAAATTTAGTCAGTAGGGTGTTCATTAAAAGAGTGGCAAAAAAGTGAGCACCAACAGAAAGTGAAAACCGATTCATCACTAGCGTTGATGTCATACGACACTTACTCGTTCTTTAATTGGAATTTCTCTGCACCAGGGCAGTAAAAGAACGAGTGAAAATGTCTATACGAAAGTAATTCGTTTTACGACTTTCGTATTTCATTTCACCACTTCCATCAAAGCGGGCTTATCCAATTTATTTACGTCTGCATTCATAGTAAATAGCTTTGAGAAAAGAATAGAATAGGAAAGGATGGAATAGCATCGAATATTATTGAAAATTATTTAGATGACACCAAAAAAATAGCATTGAAAAAATACAGGGAAGCCAAAAAGGTTCCAACTCATCATAATCAGCGGGAAAGGGACCGCAGAGCTCATCAGTTGGCACCTTTTGTTGACCAATCATTGCAGTTTTCACATAATAAAAGTTTATCTACTTAATTAAAAAAAGACAATTCTAACAGACACTATTATTTTAAACATACAGGGTGGCTCATTTAGATCGGTCAGTATGGGAAAGGCTGAAACTATAAGACATACGAAGATCTGTTCTTAGGAACCAATCATCGATTTTAGTGACAAGTAAAACTGCATTCATAGCTTTTAAAAAAAAAAACTCAGTTCGGGATTCGATTAGTTTTGGAAAATAAAACGTACATAATGCTTATTTAGATATCGATTGTTGATTCTTAAGCAGTAAATGTTACCATTTTTTTATGTTATGGAGAAGGCACACGAGCACTCAGGCCACTGAACAGATCTTCGTATGTCTTATATTTTCAGACTTTCCCATACTGACCGATCTAAATTTGCCACCCTGTATACCCTACGGACATTATCGTATAGGTCAATAGATGAGCGTACACAAGCTTACGCACACCGTTTCGTTTATACTGCACTTAGATGCAGCTTGCCTAAATACTGGTACACGTGTTACCACGAGCATCGATGCACCCGAGTTCAAGGCCAATGCAGTCGGGTAGCGCATTGTCAGAAAAGGCTGCGACGCTCCCCGGAAGTACCTTCTGCTCTAATTAATGTGTTGAAAGTTTACGAGAGTAATTTTTTATTTCTATTTATAAATAGTGATTGCCAGTTCTCAAGATAATAATCCTTTTACAATGTATTTAAATTCCGGTAACGGCAGATATTTATGTGATGAGCGCGAGTATTTGCTCCTGAGTCTTGGATGTTTAAAATGTATTTAAGTATTCAGATATCTATACGAATATACATATAAAGCTGAACTTTGTGTGTTTGTTTGCTTGAACCGATTTAGGTGCAATTTGGTATGGAGATAACTAAGTTCCCGGAGAAAGGCATAAGATACTTTTTATCCCAGAAAATTTAACAGGTGCCGAGGGAATAGCGATAAACGAGGTATTCGACATCTAGTTTCTCTATATAAGTAAGTTTATCGTTGTCTAGGACCCATAGTACAAGCCTAGAGCTTAATTAAGTTTGGGTCTAGGTCAATTTGTGTGACATTGTCCCATGTTTTTTTTTTAATTTAATGTGTAGTTTGTAAAAATAATAATTTAATTGGATGTAGCTGACCTATGTATGTGTAAACATTTTATCAAAGACTGTAAATCAGAATTAAACAAATATTAAAATTGTATTGTTCTCTGGTCGCTTATCTCGAGACGCATGAACATCTGAATAAATTTGAATGTAAAACAGTATCGAGATAGTTTTTCCTAAAATAAGTGTCAAGATACTTAAGATTTATCCTGGACATTTGAGAAATCCTTGATCAATATCGCGTGTAACGAGTTCTATCTACGCGGGCGAAGCTGCAGTCAAAAATAGACAGAAACGCAAAATGTATGTGCAATTGCGAAAGGATTGAAAACATTAAATTTTACTTTACTTACATTATTAATGGGCGTTTTCCAAAAAAAGTGTACATCGTTAAAGACAAAATCAAGAAAATTTAACTTTTTCCATTTCGTCACGAAAATTAACGTATCTAAATGTATGGCTAATTTTCGTGACGAAATGGAAAAAGTTAAATTTTCTTTACTTTGTCCTTAACGATGTACACTTTTTTTGGAAAGCGCCCTAATACCTAATGTTCGAAATATGAATTGAAATTTAACAAATGCTGTATTCAATTAAGTACCCATTTCACCATACGATGTTCACCACTTAACAGACGATTAAAGCGTTAACAGTTGTCAAAATGTATGAACTAACAGTCGATTAACATTGATTCATTTTAACATCATATATTATGGTGAAATTGGTAGTAAGACGACTAAATCGCTCGTTAGTGATGATTTGGGAGCAAACGTCACAATAGAGTAGTCTGGGGACTAAATGGAATGGTGTTCATTAACACGATATACGAGTAAATTAAACTATAATAATAAATTACTTACAAGTGAACCATCAATTGATTAATTTATCAATTTATCAACGTTTTTTTTTTCGTTGACTGAGTATCTGTAACAGATCAGAAGTTGTTCTAAAGGACTAAACCGTTGTAATGATAAAGTTGTTAAACCACATTAAAAATAGATTCTGAGAGCTCTAATGAATCAAACTATTATAACAGAGGCAAAAAATACAATATTGAAAGCAAACATTGAAAGAGAATTAAATTTCATAAAAAAAGGCGTGTGCTTTTCGCAATTTATTTTGATAGCGGATAACATTAATTCTGCACAAAAGAAGAAAACATATGAAAAATTGAGATTTGTATTATAAATAGGGACAGTTTTGTCACGTTGTGTAACGTTAACGATCTTAATACAGGTCAAGAAATACAAAATCCAAGCAACCGTTACAAATCCTGCGTTGATAACCGCTAAATTAATCAATTGACAATTGACTTATAAGTAATTTATATCGTGAATGCCTGGTTATAAAAAAAACCGTTGAACACCAATACACTAGGTTGTAATGTTAATGAACACAATTCCATTTAGTCCCCAGACTTCCCTATTGTGATGTTTGCCCCCAAACTGGGCCTATATTCAGGTGCGTTAAAACGATATCGTGTTTGACTCGTTTAAGAATCGTTTATGTCACAGTCGCCATTATTGTAAATGACATAAGAGTTATCAAAACGTTGACAATACGGAAACACGTCAAATACGATATCGTTATAACGCAGTTGAATAGAGGCCCTGAGCAATTGATAACGGGGTCTAGTGATGATGTTTCATTTTCATACACATTTTTGAAGAAGGAACGATTTAATTCTCTCTAAAATGTCTCCGAGTACGGCGGTTGTAACACAATCTAGCCGCGGTTTTAATATTGAAACGGATATTTAACAATTCGCTCTAGTTAACTGTCGGCGGGAGTTAACTTATTATATAATTAATTAAATGCCATGCAAGTTATTACTTCAGCTCGGGAGTTTACTGAAGCGACCGCACCTGTGTATCGCATGAAATGTAATTTTAGTGGCATAACTGGCGCGAATATCTTTCATATTACTTTTTTGTATTCTCAAGGTGTCAAAATTACACTTTTTTTGTATAAGTAACTAGCTGTTTCCCGCGAGTCCGTCCGCGTAGAACTCGTTTATCGCTATTCCCTCAGGCACTGTCTAATTGTTCGAGATTAACCTACCCTACGTCCTTCCTTGGGATTCAAACTATCTCCATTCGAAATCGGTTCAGCGGTTTAGCCGTGAAAGTGTAACAAACAGACAGAGTTATGTTTACATTTATAATATTAACTATGAATTAACGTTATGCATGTGTACTTTGAGCTACATTTGTGGTAAAAGGACATACTCCAACACCTAAACATTGAATAACCTCCTCGCAACTCTCACATTTATAATAGTGTGACGATACAAAATTTTGATACAGTGCAGCGGGTAATAAAAAACAAGTCCCCTGCCCTGTCGGACTGAATTTCAAAGCAGCATTAGTGAGATAGAGTTCAAACAGATTATGTACCGCGCCAGCGCTGGCAAACGTCCCATAGCATATGGCATAGGTCAAGGGCGGACTAGCAACAAGAATTACGTATATTCACCAGCAAAAGTATTAATAGTTAAATTGTATCTAATTGCATGTCCAACGTAGCCTTGGCAGTGGCCGACTGTTTGTTATTTTCCGTAAAGAACCTTGGTAAACGTTAGATTTATTTATTTATTTATTTATTTATTTATTTATTGCATTACATAAGATTCTTATCTGAATGCGTCGATGGCGCGATATGATCGATTGGGTACACACGTGCAGGCTATAAGTAAATAAATACTTACATACCACATTACTTCATAGGAAAAAGTTATTTATTGTGAAAATGTTCAACTTTTGTAACCTAAGAAGTTCTTATCGGCGGCGTCGCAGCTTGCCACAACTTGAAAGAAAGAAAGAAGTACCTACATTAATTTTGCAAACAATTTAACAAACTTTTATGACGATTTTTTCGAGGGGTGTTATTTTTATGTTTGTAGTACTTAATGGCTTCGGAACCCTACACTGATCATGGTTCGACATGCTCTTGCCCGGTTTTTCATGTATATGCAATGGTAACGCCGGTACAAACTAGGAAAAAATATTCGTACGGGTACCTTGGTATTAATCCTGAAGACTGTTTCAATACCTGTAGATTACTCTTTGAATTAATGAAATGGGACATTCCATTCCAAGGATATTACGGATTTTGTTCTGTGTTTCAATCCCTTCCTTTCGACACCTGCGGCCACGGCGCGCGGCGGCGTGGCGCGAACCTTATAAAACTGCCCAAAGATACATTTACTTATGTTTATCCCGAAATGTTTAAAAAATAAATGTCCATCCGTGCGTAGCCAGGGCGGGTCGCCAATAAATAAATATTAAATTGCATCTAGTAATAGGGCTTTTTGGGTCTAGAAGCCGATTAGTCAAGGGCCTTTATTCGTTAAAGTATTTTTATTATTAGGCATTTTGCTTATAGTTTTAACTCTCGCCGCATCCCAATTTAAGATCTGATCATTTACAGGTTCCTTCCGAAGAGGTTATAAAACTTTATGTCGGCACAAATAAAATCTGGTTTACCCTTCCTATTCATTAAGAGCATTGACGTTCGTACTAGATAGGACTATACCGGGGTGAAATACCTACTTATTGACAGGGAGGGATTATCGGTCCCTTTCTCCAACGTGCCCGTCGGTAGCTCAAATTACACTAAGAGGGATCCACCTTCGGCGCCTAATCACTTCAATTAACCCTATCCTACCACATTCCATCCGTTAAGTTAATTTGTTATTGACTGTGATTGAAGGATGCTTCTATGAAGATGTTATGTCAAGATAACGCGACTTCTATAGTATTCAAAGACTTAAGTACCCTCTTATTCATAATTTCATAAACGCACAATAGCCAAAATATGCTTTTTCCTTATCAGTCAATGTAACATTTGCATCTGACAGAAAGTGACAAAGCATATTTTAACTTAAATAGGCGTTTAAAAATAAGAGGGTTATGGTTTAAATTGTCTGGAAATATAAGGTCGGCTTCTACTACAAATCGAATAAGTAACTTAAACATGCATAATCGTTCTTTCTATCCAATCATTATTAACCCGTAATAACATATTTTAAACCCCGATCAAATCATCAGTCATCAAACATACATTAGCTACGTAATTATACTATAGATAAAATAACTTGTAGACAAAATGTTTACAAATAAGTACAAAAACCAATCGACATACCTTTGTCAAATACGACAAATGCCCTAAATCTAAGCAATTACAACTCTATTTACAGTATTACGTTACTGGACCGCCGTTGGAATAATTTAGAAAGTAGGTAAGCCTGTAATCGATACTAGCGCCACCGGCGGGTCGTCAATCATGAATGACCGTATTCGAACGACCCAAATAACGGATACTCTGTTTTCTGCCCGTTGCGTTTTTGTCAGGCGTTTATTTATAAATCACAAGCAATTACGATATTATTAATTTAATTTTTAAATCAATCAAATCTGGAACAAAATCATTTCAACGAAGGACTTAAATCAATTAAGGTAACGAAGGAAGATAAGTTTTACATGATTTTACCCTTTAATAGTTACCCTCTCATTCAGCTTAATTAGTTTCGCAAATTGCGTACCTACTTCCCTATTCGAAACAAAATTGGCCTTACGTAAAGGAAAATGGGGTTAACTTGTTATTAAGAAGCTTTACAAAACAGTTTGCAGGCTTTTGGAACGGCGTGATTGACTAAGCTGTTTTACAGAAACCATATTAAGTACTGTTTGAAGTTTAAATCAACAATAATGATTGGACTTGTTAAAAACTGTTTAGATCTAGCGTTTAGTAGGTCTAATTTAAGGCGATTAAGAAAATAAATACCGTAAAACGGGGTGAATAGCGACACAACCTCAAATAAGGCATAACTTGTTACAAATAAGAACAAGAATTAAATTCGGAAATTGTTCCAGTCTTATAATTATTAGAGACTAGAGGCCCGCCAGCGGCTTCGCCCCGCTGCAAATTTCTGACTTTCCCGGCGGATTTTTTAGTTTTTTTCTTTCATAAGAACCTTCTCCTGATAGTAACAAACGCAATAAAAAAAATATTAGCCAAATCTTTTCAGCTGCTCTCGAGATTTGCGCATAGCAACACATTCAGCGATTCATTTTTATTATGTAGATATATGCTTTATTTTAGGTTGTGCCCCTATTCACCCCTTCCTTAGTCCATATTCACCCCGTTTTACGGTATCTTGATCTCTCTTGAAAAAGTAAGATGGGTAGCGTTACGGCTTATTAATCACGGTAAGTATCACTACATAGTATAAAACAAAGTCGCTAGCCGCTGTCTGTCCCTATGTATGCTTAGATCTTTAAAACTACGCAACGGATCTTGATGCCGTTTTTTTTAATAGATAGATTGATTCAAGAGGAAGGTTTATATGTATAATACTTTAACCCGGAGCGAAGCGAGGGCGGGTCGCTAGTATTAATTAATTCAATACTTACTAATACTAACACTTTTTTATTTCAATATTAATTAGCTATAAAAGAATAAAACTGTCTAATCGTATTCTGAAAGATCACCCAAAAAAGTTACATTTTTCTTCATAATATCGGAATACTTTATAAAGAATTAAGCAGTCGGGCTCTATTCCACTCAGTAAAACCATATTGCTTTGGACATGTTAAGTGTGTGGAGTTCTTAAATATGTATACACTTTTCAATGCGATAAGGCCCAAGAGTATACATATCTGAGAACTCGACTGGGATGGGTACTAAACAACAACTTGAATGTTAATATCACAGGACAATCTCACACAAATTGACCTAGTCCCAAACTAATCTGTATGCTTATACTATGGGTACTAGACACCGATAAACTTACTTAATAGAGAAATACATACCTAAATACAAAGAAAACATCCAAGACTCGGAAACAAATATTTGTGCTCATCACACAAATATCTACCCTTACCGGGATTTGCACCCGGGACCGCTAGCTTTGAAGGCAGGGTACACTACCTAATAAGCTAACGTTCCGTGATAACATGTCAAAAGCAACATGGATATACCGAATAGAATGGAGCCCCTATGGAGAGAGAAGGTAAAAATGTTTTACTATTGACGTCAGAGGATAGGATATCAATAAGAGGAATAAAGAAAAACTCAATGAAATTATATTTTATGTACCTACCGAGATATACGAAGGTTATCACATAGCAGTGCATTCTCACGTCAATAATAATAAAATGTGGCGAAGCGTTCGTAATAAATTATCGGATTCGATCCGTGCGGTTTCCAATTTGCGTGCCCTTTGGTGCGTTAAGATCAACGATCATATTTTGTTATTACGAGTAAATACTCGTATACGTATACTTATTTGAACAAACAGGGGCCCTAGCCAAGATGCAAACGTTACTTACATTTTTCTTTACTATCACTCAAAATGTATGGAATGAATTTCTCAGGCGTTTCGATAAACCACGCGGTCAACTGTCATTCCCTACATTATGAGCGACAGAAAAGAAATACGTTAGGTGCATTTGCATCGTGGCTAGGGCCCCAGGTGCATTTATAAAGGGAAAAAACAAAACATTGCTCTAAAAATGAACTATCCTTTCTAAACTCTTTGGTATCGATTAGTATAGAGGCATTTTATCTTAGTTCTCGGCGTGTGTTACGCATTTAAAGTCTTACTGCCATATACTCAGAGTCAGTTAATGACAATGTCGTTCTTTAGTGACAAATTTTCATACACAAGTTTGAAATAAGAAAGTGAATTGTCTCTAAAATGTCTTTGAGTACGGTGGTTAGGATTGTCTTGAGAATTCAAAATGAAGGTCTATGGGTGTCATATCCCAGTTACCTTAATAATAAATAGGTAGTAAGTATCAGTAAAACAAATGAGTCCAGAATATTTTTTGTTCTTTTTTATATTAATAATATGTGTGTATATATTTTACGTGATGTTAAAGTATACACATGTTCACATGTTCTGCAATTAAAAATGTAAGCTATATTTTGAAAACCAGTTTATTCATTAACCAGACCAGTGCAATTATTAATATCGATTTACCTGTTTAACCAAAAGTTATGACGGGAAGAAATAGCCAACCTAACGTTTGTATATTCTATAGGCTTCATACTTTTGATTGGAATGTCATTTGTCTATTAACCAAAACTGTGATATATAAAAAAAAACTTTTCATCCATTAACTAGTCTGGTGAGGGTCGTTGTATACTCGGATCCTGTATAACTTATGCAGTATCACAACCGACAATCCGACTGTCGTATACAACGTGTTACAAAATCGTCCGTAAAAAAGAAATTACGAAAGTAGTGTTAACCCTAGTATACCTCCACTGTATACCTAAGATACTGAACTTACGTTATTTAATTTTGGATTATTTTGTAACACGTTGTATACGACAGTCGGATTGTCGCTTGTGATACTGCATAAGTTATAGTACAGGCAGACCGACAGTTCGATGAACGGAAACTGATGTATTAGCAATATACGCAACGAACTATTTTAATTGAACGTAGCAAATTTACACCGTGTTTGAAGTTACTGGGTTGGATTAATTACTTTAGGCTCATCTATGTATCGCTTTTTCCTTCCTGGGGCTTCAGTCTACTAGCTAAAACCATAATACTTTTGACATGTAATCGCATTGTTTTTAGCTCGGCCGCCATTACTGTCAAGTAAATAAGAGCTATCGTAACGTTAGCTATATGATAACATGCCAAAAGCAATATGGTTTTTTACCTAGTAGAATAGTGCCTCTCTTATAAAATAGATCTGGGGGATTTTTCGCTCACAGAAAAGGCCAGAGCTATATAACTGTCATAGCTCTGTCCTTTTCTCTGATCGTAAACAGAGCTGCATCGTTATGTCATGATAAACCTGTATTAGAAATCAAACCTGTCACTCAAGTTATTTTTAAGCTATTCCAATAAAATATTCTCATCTTAATGTAGTGAGTATAATGAGACTTAATTAATGCTATATTTGTTTAGGTATCTACTAAACTAAATGTTAACAATCCAAAACACGCGCCTCTGTTAAACAGCCAATTAAAATTGTCCGTGTTTTTTGTCTATGGGTTCTTTTCAATATTTTTGTATTTAAACTTTGGCGATGTATGCCAAATTATAGCTTTGTGCCAAGAGTCTCTGAGTAAAACTGCGGACGGACAGACGGACACGGTGAAACTATAAGGGTTTCTTGTTGAGTAATACGGAACCCTAAAAACTATACAGTAAGTAGCCTTACTTCCAATGTTAGCTCAAATAATAAGATAACTGTCAGATACAAGCCAAAAAACATAACGCGCCGAAGTTGAATAGTATCGTTCTGGAACTTAACTGTTCCAATAAAAAGACCCATTATAGTGCGAATATTCATGTCTCTGTTGAAGTTATCATATTCTGCATTAAGCACGACAAATATGACAATTTTACGAGCTGCGTGGTGCCGAGGGACTCTCCAAATTGTCCAGACAACTTTGATGCCATTAATGTTCCGAGGGTGAGTGACTTTTGATGGAATTTATAATAATGTGCACAGCACTTGCTGTAACAGCTAAGATTAAATTCAATTTTCGTTTTGAGTCCGTTAAAATTAAACATTCTAGGTACATGTTATTAATTTATACGCAGATTAATAAATTGGTATACTTTTTTACGGACGATAGCCAAAAATGTACATTGAAAAGTACAATGGCCCAGCTACGATGCCACAAACAAACCGACACACAGATACACAGGTACACATATACAGATTCACACTTAAACTTATAACACCCATCTTTTTTCTCGGGTTATAAAAATAAATGAAGAACATTTTGCAAAAATGCTTTTTAACGCTCCAGTATAAAGGTAATAACGGTGAGAATGGAAACAAAATTCATTTTAAAATCGCCAGTTTTGAAGCGATGAAGGGGTTTTAATTACTGCGCATGATAAAAACAGTATTCGAGCTGAAAAATACGGACAGTTTTTTTATCAAAATTCTTGGAACTTCTGAATTATAACGACATTAATGACACAGAATACAATCGTGGATGTTAATTGTTGATTCATGATAGTACCTTGTTGTAAATAATAGAGGAATTTACGTCATATCAAATGATAAAACGAATTAGTTATTTGCGCAACAAGTGAGCAAAGTTGTTTTTTGCTGCAAGTGTTGATTTTGAATCCCAAGTAAGTGAAGGATTCTAGGCTAGAATCCTGAGTGCAGCGAGGGAATCAAAGACCTTTGGTCTTGTGTTGCACATACAACTTATCTACCATACCTCAGCAGTGAGACCATATTCTGTGATATTCCGTTAAGGTAAAAAAGACACTTGACAAGAACAATGTAAAAATTAAACCACATGTTTATTTGCCAACGGCAACATGACACGACGACCACCTTTATATAGTGAAAAAAAAAAGGTACTTTGTCTCACGCTCGCAGCATAATCGAATTTTGCACACTGTCTTTAAACAACAAAAACTATCTTTTAGAGGAGCTTAGGTGAAAAAGTAATAAGGAATGTCATTGGCTTTCTATTTTATGTCACACATTAAAGTCCGCGGCCGCACTGTACTATCGCAATGTTAATTTAGGAACCATTTTAAAAAAAAATTGCTTGACGTCATCGATTTCATTAGGATTCAAACTCATTTGTAACTTACAACAAACTCAACCTTATTGATGTAGAATGTCAGATTGACTTCAGACCTAAGATAGGTCTTAAATTAATGTTCGTGATTGTACTTTCAAAGTGTTAGGGTTCTGAACCTTAAAAGGAAAAACAGAAACCTTATAAGATCACAATTGTGTCGGGGACTTATTATGATAGAAAGGTTGTGTTTTCGTAAATCTTTGTAAGCAGTAAAAGTAGTAAACCATCTGGAGGTTTACTAGCTTTACTGCGTCTATGTTACAGAGGTTTTATCAACTAAGCGATGTCGAAACTTAAAATTTGACAAGATGATATTCTGAATATCCCCCCCATTTTCCCTCCCTACCACGTCAGCAGTAAAGCTAGTAAACCTCCAGGGCCTCGGCAACACATTATAAGGAATATCGTTTTAATATAGAAGAAAAGAGGCCCTGGGGCCCTAGCCAAGATGCAAACGCTCCTAACGTTTTTCTTTTCTATCGCTCGAAATGTATGGGATGTCATTCTCGTGCGTTTCGATAAACCACGTGGTCGACTGTCACCTCATACATTTTGAGCGATAGAAAAGAAAAACGTTAGGAGCGTTTGCATCTTGGCTAGGGCCCCTGAGCTGAGATTCTACACGGTAAAACGATATTGCCTTAGACTAGTTTCCGTGTTGTAAACGCTTTGATAACTCTTATTTACTTGGCAGTAATAGCGGGTGAGTTACATTACCAAATAATCTCAAAGGTAATATCGTTTTAATCCAGTAGAGTACAAGCCCACATGGTTTAATATACTTTCACTGCTGGCAAAGTTTTATGAATCCACGTTTTATTTTACGTTATCAACCTTACTATCATAGCACGAAAGTAACGACCCTATGTCTTCATGTCATAACAATTTGCTATAAAAACATGTTTACTTAAGATAACAGCTGTGGCCTCACCCCGCCGCCATTATGAATGTAAAGCTATTTTCCGACGGCGCGATGACTAGAATGACCACGAGAATGTCAAACTGACATATCGCTAACAGAGCGACGTCATTCCGCCCCTGTGTTTGCATACGTTTAGGGGAAGACGGGGTGGCTTTGTACACAGGGAGCATTCGTACAGTGGTCATATCTTGACTATCCAAAATGCTGAAGCGTTCATATGTGTATGCGTCACTGCCGCTCATATGCATAGGCTACCCTTAAAAAGTGATGGCAGTGCGGCAGCAGATTTCGCCGGAAATAATTAATATGTGTGTTTTCGCGATCCGAAAGTAATTTTTGGTTCTCCTTTGAATACTTCCGTCTCTAGTAAGTTTTACTCAAATTTTATAAAATATTTTTGTATAGTTTGTAATTAGATGCTTGATATTAATTTGTAAACAATGGTTTTGGGATTACTTTAACGGTTTTTTTTCTTTCTTATTTCTTTTCGGATCGTTCTGGTTGGGTGCCTTCGTACAGTCAAAATGTATGTAATTTCATACTGTGTACGAATGCACCCCATGTAAGTTAAAAAATTGCATATCAAGAATAATTATAATTACAAAACCAGGTGAGTAAGATATGACTGAAACAGGTGAGATAGCTAAAAATCCAATGAATCCTGGGGAAAATCGAATAGTGTACGAAGCCACCCCACGTGTGGGGTGCAGTCGTACGATTCCCACTTTTTGGGAAAACGATAATATCTTGGCCAATCTGTCACCTAAGATTCAACCTAATGGATATTAATCCAGATTTTATAGGGAGAAACCTATAGGGACAAAATAATTAGAGATACTATAGGTATGAAAGTACAATTTATTGACTAAAATAACTTTAGTAGAATGCTAAGATTTATTCATAAGGTTAAATTTAAGGGCTAGTGTAAGATTTAAATTTTAAGGTTAAAAGTATTTAGGTTAAAAGTAGTTAGGTTAAAAGTTTATTTTAAAAAATGAGAAAGAGTGGGTCCGAAGCCTAGATCTGGGTCAGTCGATTCGAGGGAAGGCTTGCCTTCCTCCACAATACCCCCACGTCCCTCGTTCGTGCGGCAGCGTGGTAGCAGCGGGCTGAAGCGGCGAGCGTGGTAGCAGCGGGCTGAAGCGGCGATGGGGCGGCTCAGATACGGCTGCCGGCTTGTGGCAGTTGAAGCGGCTTAGGCCAAGGTCGGAAGCAAGGCGGCTCTTATTAGTCCGTAATTGTGTAACCCGTAGGGTGTTCCCAATATATGGGACGAATAAACACTGATTTTACAATATTAATAAGTTTAGTTTCGAATTTGGTTAGGAATTCTTGGAAGCGATCTATCCAAGGACAGATTTTAAAGCGGAGCGACGCAGCTTACACGTTCAGAGGCTAACGGCCGAGTTGGCACAGTTGTTTTGTATCCAAACTGAAATACACAATTATTATAGCCAAATAAGTGAGTGATACAGTAGCATTCATCTCATTTTAAAACAGCGGTTAGTTTTTTTTGAACAATTCTTATAGTAAAAAGTGTACGAAGCCACCCCATCTTCCCCTACAGTTCGCCAAGTAGCTGAACACTTTTATAGTTTGTCACTTTAACGCCTTTGACAAATTATTGTAGTTATTTAAATATGTCGTTAAAGTGACAAAGCTCTAAAGAGTACCGCTACTTATATCACGCTGCAACGGCTGGACGGATTTGGATGAAATGTGGAATGGAGGAAGCTTATATCCTAGATTAACCATAATTGAAATCTATTGGATTGCCGGTAACCTTCGGGGAGGGAAGATGGCCGATTGAAAAATGCCCGGCTTTTACTTTTGATTTATTCTGTTTACTGATTTACTCTATTCACTTGACATTGGCGAAATCACGGTGTGAACCGCCATTCATTAAAAAAGAAGAAGAAATCTACGCGGCCGAAGTCGCGGGCAGAAGTTAGACACCAATAAACTTAAGAGCTATTGGCTATTGTCAGTGGAGTAATGGCCACTTTGCCCTATTCTCTGCCAGCTATTTAACCTCTTGATTCAACAAATTAGCCTTCTATCTTATATGGCTAACGTATGTAACATTTCTGGGAGACCGAGCCTGATATCTTAATTACAAGATGACAACTTGACGGATTTATTTCTTATTTAATTATCATGAAAAACCCGCACCGCATTTTTGTTAATCATTAGAGCCGTTTTTGAGTAAGCTATTTATTTATTTTTTATTAGAAAACAACCATACAAAATAAGAGATTGACGCTTATTTAATGTTCATTTCCATGCATCCCACGACCAGACCTTGAAGAAGTTAAAATGTACGTGGGAATCATTTGCACCTTTTCAACGAAAAGAAATCCACATCAATCATCAAATCCACATCATCGAGAACCTTCTTTTTTTGAAACCGGTTAATACATTTAGGTTTACAGATATTTAAATTAGAGAACACTGATCTCAATTGCCCCAATGTTGTTGCTGACAGCAAATAATCGTCGCTGTCGCGTCGTTAGGACCCACCCTTCCCATTAACTGCCCTGCGCGTTAATACAGAATGATGGCTATGGCTCATATTGCCCTCATTTTAACTGGTTCTCTCCTCTACTCCTCCGGCCTCTCTTTTCCTCCCTAGCAAGTTATTTAACCCACATATCTAGTAGAGGGTCAGCGTTGAGTGATAATGAGTGAACGCTGAAATGAGCTATAGGGATGTGTCGAAGAAAAATAAATGCTGCATCCCCGATGTTTGGAATAAGGGCAAGGAGATGATGATGACGTTTTGAGGGCCAGCTTTCCAGATCTGTTTAACTTCTCCACTACACTTGGGATACTTCAAACCAATTTCAGATTAATCTGTTATGCTCAAGTGACATGTTTTATCCACGGTTCTCCACATAGATAAATACGACCATGAATGTAGCTGTATCTATAACATTGTGAGTGCGAATGTTGAGTTTGTGCCTATCAGACAGGTAATCTCTGGAATCTCGGACACTATTCAGAAAATTCTTTCACCATTTGAAAGGTACGTTATTCCGGACGGACATGGGCTATTTTTTAATAACCGGGACGAAGCGGAGCAACACTTATTAAAATGTAGCCGATTTGAGCAGATACTTACTTTCATTTTCTTTCAAAATGGAACCCGAACCACATTAGAACTGTAACACAGCGAAATTGTGTTTGATAATTCTTGCGATTTGATTTATAACGTTACTGTGACATAGTTCTATGATCAGCGCTCCATTTTTATAACCACGCGGTGAACCTGCGCCACGTCAAATAGTTTGATAAGTTATTCGAGACATCAATCACTTTTTTCAAAACAACCAAAGAAATAATGAAGTCTGCGATAATTTTTCATGTCAGGATTTACCCAAAACAACTAACGGACGCGACGCAGGGTTCCATATAACGTTCTTACGTAAACAACCTACTCGTAATTCAACTTTGGCAAGCACTGTATTCAGATTGTTACGTACACCTTTTGACATTAGCCCTCCGGCAACGGCCTTCTGGACCGGGTCTTGAACAGCCACATAACACTTACGTCACCAGGATCTCACGCCGTTATATAATAGAGATCGTCCTACGAACGATATCAATTAACGTTATCTCGCCATCGACGAAGCTATCAAAATCTCCATTAATTTGCTAAACAACTAACCTGATTAAGAACGAATTTGTCAGTGTTATTCAGCAAAATACAACGAACCAATCGCGAACCACAACAAAATATTGCCGAAACTAAATAACTTATCGATTTGGAATCTCCTGACGCTTTACGTAACTGGTGTTTAAACACAATGCTACATAAAACGCACGCGAACCGCTTGTTTTGTTTGCTGCCGAGAATAGCACCACTAGCACCATGTTGTAATTTAGCATTGGCGATCATGGTTGTGGCCATGTTATGACTCATGGTGAATGGTTTGAAGCAATCAGCATCGCGCATGGCGTCCTACCGTGTTTTGGTGATCGTCTTCTGTTATTCCGGGCTTGTTTAAACGGGTGACATTTGGTTGTTTGGTGGTTATTTGGTTTAGGCGCGGTATCGATCGCGCGTGCGGCGGTTCGGCGGCAGGCAGCGCCGCGACTGGCCCGGCGGCCGCCCGCCCTGCCCGCCCGCCCTTCGCCCCTCACGGCTGCGCGACTCAATCTCCACAACTTATACAACCTAACCGGCAGTATTGGTTCGACGAAGCTGGTTTAAAGCTGTCAAAATGACAGGTAGTTAATTGATGGCGGCATGCTAAGCACGCGGGTAGTGGTCTTACATGCTAGTACAGTTACTGGGAAAAGTATTATACAATATTGGGCTGAAAAACTAAAACTTCTTTATTACTACAGCCATAAGAGCGTGTTAGATATTTTTCAGCACAATGTTGAATAATATTACCTTTTTTACCCTCTACTTAAATATTTATTAGCACAGCTTTTTTTGTCATCCCATTAAAGACATTTTCGTTTTCGTGTTTGTTTGTGAAATTTAATCGTATTATTTTTAACTCGGCCGCCATTACTGTCAAGTAAATCAGAGCTATCGTAACGTTGACAATACGATGATATGTAAAAGTGGCATGGTTTATAGAGCGTCACAACACGGTTGGTGAGCCACTCGCCTATGTTCTTATTTTGGCCGTGTAATGCAAATCGGGTTTAGTCGGTTTTATACTCGTATGCCCTGGGGTGGGATTCTGCACGGTAATAACGATATCGTATTTGACGTGTTTCCGTATTGTCAACGTTTTCATAACTCTTATGTCATTTACAACAATGGCGACTGTGACATATAAACGTGACAAACACGATATCGTTTTAACGCACCTGAATGTCCCTGTATGTCTGACTCGGCTAAATTATGCAGAGTAGCAAGTGGCTTAACATTCCCGTGTTCTAGCTGTACGTTAAAAGCTTAATTCTTTAAGTATTTGCTTACTGACGTGGGTACAGCCAGTGCCAAGGCTGTAGGAACTCAAGGAACTTTGAGAGTTACAAACAAATGCCAAGTTACACAACGTTAATTCAATTTAATGGCATTTTAATTACTAGCATACCATCGTTCGCATCGTAGCTTACATGCATTCCATCGTAGTCCTCAGGGTTGGCAACGCATTTGAGGTCTTAGGATTATAGTCTTGAGAATTCAAATGTCTATGGGTCTCAGATTACACGTACCATCAGGTGGCCTGAGTGCTTGTGTGCCTTCTCCTTAACATAAAATAAATAAATAAATACGTGCTGTCATATTGTGCCTTGGCTAATTAGAAAGAAACAGAAGGTGTTCTAATGGTACTTTAGTGGTAGTTAATGTTTGTGCAACTGAGTGAAATACTGTTATAACAGCACCTAAACATTTAACTGGCATGCTCTTTTCTGGGGAGCAATCACCACACACTTCAGTCTACCGGAGTAATTCGCCTAACTACAACCCTTTTCAATTCGTCGTTATCATTTTTTACACAAATTCCAAATAACATACCTACCGTATTTTTTCCAACGCTATTAGAAATACTACAATATTTAACGTTAATGGCGGAACGGCCGAAATAACCCCATTTCCGACGAAATTAGTTTCGAACGAGTACGGATGTCGATTGTTCGGTTATTTTTCCCGGGAGCAAGCCGAAAGGTTTCGCAAACACCTTGTATAATAAATATAAAGACAATAGTTAATGTCTTGATCAAATGATCATTCACACCAGTCTTCATCCGCGACAGTTTAGAGTCACACGTCTCAATCGCCACTAAACAATAGTTGAATTAAATTAATTACGCATATTTCTACAGTATTAAAACAAATGACGGGTGTACTTTTTATTGTGAATATCCCCCGCAAGGACCACGAAACAGACTTAAAGGAAAAAGCTAGATCTGCAAAATTCTTAACGGAAAGAGAGAAACACGCCTCAAAATTAATCCGCGAAATGAAGCAAGACAAAAGGTTTGGGAAATTGGAAAGTACTTATGAATCGGACGGCCCAAGAGAGAGGGTGAAAACGTGTAGGTCAACGGAATGTGTGTACGATGAGGGCGATTTAAGTTTTTATAAATCTATGAGTGATAACGCCCTCAATGAGAGTTATAAGTTGGCTATGGACGCATGTGTGTTCCGTAAGAAGTCTTGGGGGGACTTGATGCTTGGGGTGAAACGTAAGAAGAAGGTTCGCATTACTCAGCCGGCCAGCCTGTCTGACATACTCACTGCGTTTCATGAGGACACACCGCTCGAGACTGTAAGTTTATCCTAACTCAAGTTTATGTGTGCTTACACATTTTCATTACATAGTCAAAAAAAAATTAAGTCGAAATTATATAATATAAGGTTTAAAAAGAAAAGATAATATATAATGACGTCGAATGAAGTATCATTTGATAGCTCTTAAAAAACATTATCATACGTGTGTGATATTGGGGCACGTCCTAGGGATTGATATCGACAAATAATCATATATACAAATGATCATAAAAAAACTGTTAAAAAAGTCCAGTGTCATTTAAGCAAAGTCTTATAAAAGGTGAATAAACCACAATTTCGTTCAAGAATCAGAAAAGGGGTTTCAGTCATTTTAAATATTTGAAGAAGGCCCCGTTGACAACAGTGGACGTTGAGAGAACGTTTAGTTATTTTAAGTGGACATTTTCGTCTGCAATCGTTACAAAGGAATGATATGAAAAAAAACAAAGATTGTTTACTCTATGAAACAAATTTTAAAATAATAATTTGTTTATTGTTTTTACTTTAAAATGTACAGAGAATAAATAATATTTATTAATGTTGAATAACATCCTGATCTTCACAGAAATATCGATGTTTTTTTTTCCCAGACATGCACACTAAACTAACTAAACTAAACTTATCATCAATTTTTAGATTTGGGCTACCTATTAGGAAATATTGCACTCGAAAAGTGTAATTTTCGCTAGAGTTACGTGTGTTCCCGCCCCTGCAGCCAAAACTACGGGCAATAAAAACCTGAAAAATATACGACGTGCTCTTGCCCCTTTTTTAAGTAGAATTTGTTTGACAAACAAATAGACTTTTCTTATTACTTTTCTAGTACACAATTTGTACAAAAAATATTGACTAGAGAATATCCGCGGCTGCATACGCGTATAATTTGTATTCCGGCTGCTCTTCTCGTTTGTTCCCCGTTAGGGACCGATGTTATAAAAAGTGACAAGTAACAAAGACATCAACCAGTGACAATATTCTTCTTCGTAAGCTATTGCTTATGGTGTCATATTTAATTCTTCTCTATGTTCTAGTTTTTATAATAATTAACATAACGATGAGCGATGAGATAACGTACAGACTTAATAACAAGAAAAGCCATTAAAATGTTGAAAGTAAAACATGACATGTAATTTTAGAAAGTACCTTTATTTAGTAATTTAATCCTTAAAGGTGAATGGGTGGAAATAATAATAAATGAGACCGAACGATGTCCTGTATTTAGAGGTCCAAGATCAACCTTTATAGACGAGCCTTTGCACTATCTAAACACCCTAATAGAGATCCGTCTTATACGGTTTTCGGGATAATGATAACTTACTGAAATTTTGATATTCTGGGTTCTTTTTCTTATAGCGCAACCAATCAGAAATAGTAATACATATATGTATGTATAAACTATAGAAACGAGAGTCCAGAATGCAAGCACCCAAATTGATATTCATTCGCCGTACCATTCTATCGCTGAGTACATTCTTCCATAAGGCGAGTCTGGTGGGGCTTTTTATAATAATAAAATTTTACAAAGTATCAAGTGGCGACTTTATGTCATTTTTATCGCAGCAAATACTTGTGTTGTCGTATTGTTATTTTTATTAGAACATGGAAAACGGGCAAGGCTTGCGGCGATGCTTAGTTTTGGAAATCATTTGAAAAATTGGGAGTCAAAGAGGAAATAATGAGAGACAGGAAAAGGATATGCATTGGCACTGAGTAATCTTATAGTAATCACATGTTATAATAACTTTGCGGAAATAAGATGCAAAAACAGCGGTAAAAATGTATATCTTTAGAAGCGGTGTTCCGAATACTGTGTTTGCATTGTTGTTAGATAACGGGTGGAATAACTAGCAAAGAGGCATTTTCAAACTTAATCCTTGGGCTTGGCAGAGAATTTGCAGTATTTATAAAAGTTCTACTATTGGATGGAAGTCCGAAAATATTTCTCATACAATTTTACATCATAAATATCATAATGATAACTCTTTATAAAAATATTTCTCATACCATTATATTTATCACACACCTTGTTTATTTTCAGGATTTTAAAAATATCCAACTGTTAAACAAGATTCGGTTATGTTAGGTTTGTTTTATAAACATCCTAAAATCAAATCTGTTTCAGTAAAATTCACTTTAGGAGTTGCTATGATTATGAACAAAAAAGTATATATAATAATAATCGGTAGTAAAACAAACAATATGAATAAGAATTTTAAGTGAGCCCAGCCCAGCCCATATGGACCCAGGTATGGGGGCCCGTAAGCCTTTTCCATGCAAAAAAAAATATCTTATAAGCATACGTATGCTAATTCGAGGCACGTCCTAGGGATTTGATATTGATAAATAAGATGTCGATATATGTTTCTTTATAAAAATCCTCTGTTACTCTTAGACAAAAAAGTCCATGTTCATTGATTCAGTCTTAACGACAGGTTTACATTTATCAGTCACTGACCTCATTTGGACGTCAAGTCAGTGCGACTCGGTTCTGTATCTTAAAAATAAGTTGAAATCGGAACAGCGCATAGTTGAAGACTAGTTTACATTAAGGCAGTCCCTCGCGTCATTCCACCACCAAGTCATCAATATCGTAATTGTTTTCAAGTCACTACAGTGCTGTCGCGTCATTATTGAAATCGTGTTTATATTACGTAAGACAATATCGTTTAGTTCTGATGACAAGAACTACACTTTATATTCAAAGTAGATAAGTGACAATAGCTGACGTAATCAAAATATTTACTCCTGGGACTTGCGAAAACGTAATCAAATACAATAGAACTGGTAAATATCAGGAGATGACGGCGAGCGTGGTGCCTTCCGCCCCGACAGCGTTGCGGTTCGTTTACCCCAAACAATCAGGTTCCAACTTATACTGAACTATACAGCTGTTGGCAAAGGTTACAAATACCAAATCCCTGACGTAAAATCGCCATTATAGAATAAAATTGTACTTAAAAAATGCGAGGGTAAAATATTTAGTTCACCAGCAGCTTACACACGCCTAGAATAGACGTTGTCGTTAAATGACCTAATACGCCAACTTCATGCATTTTTAGGGTTCCGTAGTCAAACTAGGAACCGTTATAGTTTCGCCATGTCCATCCGTCCTTCCGTCCGTCCGTCCGTCCACAGCCTAGCACAGGGACCCTTAGTACTAGAAAGCTGTAATTTGGCATGAATATGCATATTAGTCACGACAACAAAGTGGTACAATAAAATGTAAAAAAAAATTTTTTTTAGTGTACCTTCCCTACACGTAACCTGGGGATGTATATTTTTTCTCGTCTATAGTGTGGGGTGTCGTTGGATAGGTCTTTCAAAAATATCGGTTTGTGAAAACAGTTTTTTGATTAAGTCATCCGTTTATGAAATATTAAGCTTTAAAGCGCTAATTTTTGTTAGACTCTTTTGTAATTATTTGGAGCGGTGTGTAGGAGGACCTGATGCATTATTAAAAAAGCGGCCAAGTGCGAGTCGGACTCGCCCATGAAGGGTTCCGTAGCAGCAAGTAACATAATATAAAAGTTCGTTGTAGCTTTGATCAATGTTTTTATGACGTATTAAAAAAAAAACTACTTACTAGATCTCGTTCAAACCAATTTTCGGTGGAAGTTTGCATGGTAATGTACATCATATATTATTTTTACATTTATCATTCCCTTATTTTAGAAGTTACGGGGGGGGGGGGACACACATTTTTCCACTTTGGAAGCGTCTCTCGCGCAAACTATTCAGTTTAGAAAAAAATTATAATAGAAACCTCAATATCATTTTTGAATACCTATCCATAGATACCCCACACGTATGAGTTTGATGAAAAAAAAATTTTTGAGTTTCAGTTCTAAGTATGGGGAACCCCAAAAATTTATTGTTTTTTTTCTATTTTTGTATGAAAATCTTAATGCGGTTCACCGAATACATCTACTTACCAAGTTTCCACAGTATAGCTCTTATAGTTACGGAATAAAGTGGCTGTGACATACGGACGGACAGACGGACAGACATGACGAATCTATAAGGGTTCCGTTTTTTGCCATTTGGCTACGGAACCCTAAAAATGGTGTTACTGAAAATGAAACATTGGTTTATCTTTATGATTAAGGATGACAAAGTTAAATTTGTAGTATTTTTTTTTACCTCCAGCTTTTTCACCAAAACTTAGGGTAGGATTTTCAGCCTTTTTCAAAAAATACGAATTTACGGCAGGCCTTCTAATTGACAAGAGTGCTGGTCTTCGACCAAATTTCAGAACTGATAACCGCTTCCCCTGTTATGTAGCCCTTAGGTACTTTAGACTAGAAAAATCAAGAGCTGATGATGACTTAGTGAAGGTACAAAATTTGACCTGCAAAAGTAAGAATATTTTTAAAGGGGTAAAATAAAACAATTGAATGACGTTATTGAGTTTTTACAAACACAGATAGTGTGCATATTCCAATAAAAGTACGAGTATAACGATTTACTAATCTCCCATTATTTATACCAATTATCAAAACTTATGGATCACCCCTCGTACAGTTGAACTCAGTAGCTAAACATCTTAGTACCTTGTCACAATAACGTATAAAACTGAGAGTGGTTGGAATTTAGTATATCAATAGCTGCGATAAGGTACTTAAACACGTACGACCGTAAATTTAGGACCCATTTGGAAGTGATGTCTACATTAACTCGATTCTACGATATGGCATAACGCTGTGGAGTAGGTCTTCGAAAAAAGACAGTGTATTTGTAATGCAAAAAAAAATGTTTGGACTATTTTGGACAGAACCAGACAGATTTATTCGGGCTATATTGTAAAACGTAAATATCCTTTCTTTACCTAGTTTAGTATAAAAATGGGCAATGTTTTCTCAAGGTAAAAGAGTTTTGTAAGCGACCTGTGCGTCCTCAATATCGCAACAAACTATAGCAAAATTGACACTTGTTCCAAAAAATAGCTAAGTAAGTCATGTGCATAAAAATTTTCAACAAGCTTCCTGATTTATTAAGATATTTGTGGGAATTCAAACAGGCATTGAATAAATCACTTGCTGAAATTGTTTTTATAGGATACAGGATTTTTTAGTTAAGTATAAATAGACTTAAGGTTTTTTTATACCTACACCTGCTTACTCGATGCACAACCTTTCACTTTTCTCAATCTCTCAAGGGTTAGCTGGAAGAGATCCCTTAAAGGGATAAGTTTGTCTTTGTACACCTTTTTTTAATTTATTCATTGTATTGTTTTGGTTTTTCTTTTGTGCAATAAAGTGTTTACATAAGAGTACACACATTCTAAAGGTTATTTTTACTGTTATTATACATGACCTGGAGAGGGATATTGTAATACTTCGTATATGATACTTACCTATGTAAATCTTGTTGCACTTAAAATCAAGTAAAACAATTAATGTTTTTTATTTCATTTCAGTGACACACGCCTTTGTCTCTAACGTACTGTTATCATAAGAATTGTGCTACTTAGCCGCCATTACTGCGAGTAAATAAGCTATCATAACGTTGACAATACGAAAACATTTCAAAAACAATTAGGTTTAGTCCAAGTAGAATAGAGTTACTGAACAATAGATTCACGTGGCTGACGCGTGCGTACCTTGTTGCCGTATTATTTCACATGTTTCGGTCAATTATTAATTAAAATAATTGTTTATAAAACTAAAACAGTCTCGAAAAGGCATGAAATAACTTCTTTTAAAATTATAGGTCATAAACAAGTCAGTCCAACTGAATTCGGCTTTTCGTTAAAAATATAATGGGGCGCTGACTTTAGCTGGACCGACCTTTTTAAAATAATTTCTGGTTTTTTCAAGACGGGTTTTAGTGATCTCTGTTATGTCGTCGACGTATATTTATTCCTATAATACTTGAGGAGTTTCCTCGATTTCTCTAAGATTCCGTCATTAGATCTTGACGTGCTGGGAATGGGACTGACTAGAATCCCAATCTTTTTTTTAATAGGTCTTTCGGTCTTTGTGAAAGAAAATTGAGACCCTCCTTTTTTGAAGTCGTTTAAAAAGTAATATTTTTGGGAAAATGTTGGCGAGCTCTGTACTTTATTTTTATGTTTCCGTACCCAATGGATAAAACCGGGCAAGAGCATGTCGGACAGCGATGCGTTGTCAGACTTTGGCGGGACATCCCGATTTTTTTATCAAAATTAAATGTCTTGCGCGGGACAGGCTCAGTCCCGCTTTTCGGGAATAACTCGGCCGTGCGTGCAGCGTGCTGAGAAAGCGCGGCCGGGTGGAATAGACAAGAGTTATTTTTGACATCTATTGTTAAGTAAACATAATTTAAAACTCAAATAAAAATTTAAATATTTAAAAACATTTGATTATATAAGTTATTGAACTATGTCCCGCATTAGACGAAATAACCCCGCTTTTTTCACTCAAAAAGTTTCATAGTCCCGCTTGCGAAAAAATATATCTCGCAACTCTGATGTCGGACCATGCTCAGTGTAGCCGTTTTAAGTATTACATAAAAAAAAAACACAAGTAATAACTAATTTCCTATTTAAAGTCATTTGGTGTCGTCTTAGATGATTTTATTAACTATAAACACATAAATCGTCTGTATCTCAAGAACCAATGATGTCTATTTAGTCGTGATAGTTTTCATTTTAAATTCGTTACATGCGCATTCATTTAAGATTTTTTCAGATTTGTAGTACGTTGTTTCAGTTGTAGTGGACACTTGACTCTAACAAAAATCAGCTCTTTATAAAGCTTAAATTTTCATTAACGGATCACTTAATCGAAAAATTGTTGTCACAAACCCGCAATATTTTTGAAAGGTATATCTAACGACACTACACTATTGGTGGGGTGGGGACGAGAAAAAAAATACATCCCCTCGTTACGTACATTTTTTTTTTACATTTTGTTACTTACACTTTTTTGGCGTGACTAATATGTATATTCATGCCAAATTACAGCTTTCTTGTACAAAGATTCTCTGAGCTAGGCTGCGGACGGACGGACGGACGGACGGACATGGCGAAACTATAAGGGTTCCTAGTTTGACTACGGAACCCTAAAACAGGACCCTATATTTACTAAGACTCCTCTGTCCGTCTGTCTGTCTGTCACCAGGCTGTATCTTATTAACCGTGATAGCTAGACAGTTGAATTTTTCACGGATCATGTATCTCTATTGCCGCTATAACAGCAAATATATTTTTTTTTAATGTTGGCTTAAAGTGCCATTGCTTTTTAACAATAAATATTGTTTAGTCTTAGACATAGTGTAAAAGGTATATGGTATATCTATGGCCGTATATATAATTGGTTTTGACTGTTCAGTCAACAACTTTAACTCACCAAAGAACCCTATCGTCTAATACAAGTTTAAATATTATTGGCTTTCTGCGACAGAGTTCTATCGTGGCTCACGATAAGAGCATGTAACAGTGTGTCAGTATACTCATGCACGAAAGCCGATATACTTAGTTTGAATAAATAAATCACAGGACAATGTCACACAAATTGACCTAGTCCCGAACTAAGCTCTAGGCTAGTACTATGGGTACTAGACAACGATAAACTGACTTATATAGAGTTTCTAAGGAAACGGTAGTAAGTACGTAAACAGCAGCCAGATGATTCGACGGATCGCTCGAACGCTTACATCAAATCCATATATTTCGAGTGAACAGAAAACAGAGAACTTAGCAGCATTATAGGTGAAAAACTTAAGTAAAGGACCTGGTGGTGCTAGACAAGGTGCATTCGATAAACGTTAGCGAATATCTTTCGATAGAAAAACGCATGGAATTGGGTTATCCCATAATTTTGTAATGTATAGTGATTCAAAAACCATTTCGAGAAAAAGGGTTGTAGAACCATTCCCTGTTATCAGATTATTTTACAAAATTAGTATTAAATAGTTATTTCTAATTTATCATTTGACATTATTTGACCTGTAATTTAGTGACGTCACGATCTTCATTGGTAAGTTGTGTCTAATCTGTGATCAACCATAGTACTGCATATAATATGAGTCCGGAATGCAGTAATAAATAAATAATGTATATCGAATGTTGTCTTATTTATTTCTGTTTTATTTTAACGCTTATTAAAATTAAGACAATTTTTAACTGTAGATAAACATGACAAGGTCAGATCTTTAAAAAAATGGTATGATTAAAATACAAGTCCGTTTTGGAACCTCCGCCCGTAGGCTAGTCTGTGGGTGAAATTGTCAAACTCCACAAACTAAAAATAAAATTTCGGTTTGTTTGGTGTGCAACGTATAACTCTACTCGTTTTCTGATTTTCTGCATTTTAACAACATTGCTTCCAATTCTACGGAATTCTACACATATTGACCATCGCCAGATCTTGGATACCGATATTCTTGCTTATAATGACGACCAACGCTGTACATTTATTAAACTTTGTAAGGGCTGATTCCACTAATCTACCCAAAGTGGATATAGTCAGGATATTGACATACTTGGGAGACAGCTCCAATCACAACGTAGCTGAAATACGTGGAGCTAAAGCTCTAATGTAAGTATGATTTAGGTATAAGAATATACCTAACGTACACAATACCATACTGTTTACCTATATTGACATGACTTGACATTGACATTTTACGTGATCTGACAGAAACGCGTACTCTCAAACGAATTCAATAGTTTTAAAGCATTTCTCAAACAAACCAGCTTGTAGTGACGTCATAAAAACATTTTTTTTAAAAATTAAAATAAATTAATATATTGATTTAAATGCAAAAACCGTGAAATTAGTGTCTTCAATTAGTCTATTTTATCGAAAAAAAAAATAAAAACCAGTGGTATTTTTTTTTGGGATAACCCAATTGATGTTAGCCACCGAGATACTCACGTGGTACCTCGGTGGCTTAATCGAAACACAACCGCTAACCAGGGACCGGAAAACCCCTTCATTTGATTAACCCTATCGATAGGGTAAGCCTATCATTTGGCTACCCAATCGATGTGGTTACCCTATGATTGTGTTACCTTAACGTTAGGGGAACCCCTTTGAACTAGTTAACCACTTCCATAGAGCTTACCAATTTCATTAGGGTTTCGGTAGTTTAATATTGAAGCGCTTAGCATTAACTGGGTTTTACCCCATTGATCGCCTCTCTCTTTTTTGCGCATTTGGGCGATTTCTGTCTAGCCTGACGTTACTTGCCTACTTTATTTAAGTTCGTGTCGGGACGGGACGGGATTGAGATGATAATGTTGTTTAATAATTTTTAGTTCATGTTCCCGCCGGAATAATAAAGACGTTTGGCTGCGTGACGGATGGCTGCTTGTGCAAGTACCTACTGCAAAAAGTGCAAGCTATTTTATTATTATAAGTGTACGCGAGAGCTGGTTGACTTTTAAATAATAAATTTTGTTTGATTTGAAAGTATTTTTAACATGGAAACGTACCAGGACGATTCTCAAGAAGAACTAAAAAAATATATCAAGCAAGCTTTAAAACGTAAATACCTATTTAATGTCTTGTTAATTTGAACGTTAGGTAAATAATTACATTTTTGATTATTTCCGTCCGTCCGCAGCCTAGCTCAGAGACTCTTAGTACTGGAAAGCTGTAATTTGGCATGAATATACATATTAGTCACGTCGGCAAAGTGGTGAAATAAAATCTTAAAAGATTATTTTTTTTGGTGTACTTACCTCCCCTACACGTAACGTGGGGATGATTTTTTATTTTTCGTCTACCCTATAGTGTGGCATGTTGTTGGGTAGGTCTTTCAAAAATATTGTGGGTTTGTGAAAACAGTTTTTCGATTAAGGGATCTGTTTATGAAATTTTAAGCTTTAATGCGCTAATTTTTGTTAGAGTCAAGTGCCGCCCCTACAGCCAAAACTACAAATAATAAAAATCTGAAAAAAATCGTGAATGAAAGCGCATATAACGAATTTTTAAGGAAAACTATCACCACTAAGTAGACATGATTGGTTCTTGAGATACAGGCGACTAGTGTTTATACCTACGAAAATTAGCTAATACGGCACCAAATAACTTTAAATAGTAAAATAGTTCATACTTGTTGTTTTTAGAGATAGTTTTTGGTGTTTGTAGTATTTATAAGCGGCGTCGGAACCCTACCTGAGCATGGTCCGACATGCTCTTGCCCGGTTTTTTTAAAACATTGGTTTAATAATGGACTGCTGAATGGATGCACTTTAAAAAACTGTACTTAAGTAAATAATGATTTACACTGTATAAATATATGTATAAGTAAATAAGTACCTACCTAAATAATTTTGATCTCAACAATAGTTTCATTAAATAATTAACCTTCTACATTACAATATCAGTTTCAGTGGTGGTAGGACCCTGTGCAGGGTCCGTCCGGATCGCTACCACCATCTTATCCATTAACCAAGCAACTGTGTTCGCATTGTTGTGTTCCGGTGTGGGGATAAGACAACCGGTGAAATTACTAGCATAGAGGCATTCCATCTTAGTCCTCAGGGTTGGCAACGCATTTGAGGTCTTAGGATTATAGTCTTGAGAATTCAAATGTCTATGGATCTCAGATTCCACTTACCATCAGGTGGCCTGAGTGTTCGTGTGCCTTCTCCTTAACATAAAAAAAAATAATATATAATTTTGATCACAGCTAGTTTCATTTAATAATAATTAACCTTATATATAACAATAGGTAAACTGTAAAAATATGAAAAATAAATAAATCATTTTGATCATCAACAGTCTCATTAAACAATTGACCTTATATTGAACAATTAGTACATAATTACACTAAAAATATGTACTTAACTATAAACCAGTCTCATTAAATAATCGACCTTATATATGGAACAATTTGTGAATAATGGCTTGCTTACACTTTAAAAACGTAAGTAAATTATTTAGATCGCAGTGATGGTTTAATTAACCCTATACTCGTATAATATAACAATAGGTAAATAGTGATTTACAGCGTACAAAATGTATGTAAATCATTTTGATTTCCTCAACAGTCTCGAAAAGAACAAAGGCTAAATAATGGTTAACATTTGACTCTAACAAAAATTAGCGCTTTAAAGCTGAATATTTCATAAACGGATCACTTAATCGGAAAACTGTTTTTACAAACCCGCAATATTTTTGAAAGACCTATCCAACGACACTCCACACTATGGGGTAGACGAGAAAAAAAAATCATCCCCACGTTACGTGTAGGAGAGGTACCTACACTAAAAAAAATGTTTTTCAAGATTTTATTTTACCACTTTGTTGGCGTGACTAATATGTATATTCATGCCAAATTACAGCTTTCTAGTATAAAGAGTATCTGAGCTAGGCTGCGGACGGACGGACGGACGGACGGACATGGCGAAACTATAAGGGTTCCTAGTTTGACTACGGAACCCTAAAAAGCTACTTCTCATTTTACAAATATTTAATATTTATTAATATTAACCGTGTTTATAGCACGACACAATTAATAATGCGCGTATGGAAGCGCTTACACCGTTGATAGAGAGTCTATTATTGCATAATCCGCGCGCCATATTAATTGCGCCCACCTATAACATCGTAATTTGCCTGCGCAAAGCAAGCTTTCCATTTTGTTTTCTTTGAAAATTCGTCGGCGAAACTTTTTAACTGACGATTTTATTTAAAAAATATCTAATATTTCACATGGAACTAAGAACTTAGCTAACTACGTAGGTAGTATACAATTTATTTAATCGACCCTGATCACTCATTTCTGAAAGTAAACAAACACTTTACGCCAAAATCCACCAAAGTCAGTTGAACCTGCAGCCTTAAAAAAAAAACAAGTTCAAAGCAAATCCCAAACAAAACAATGTACATTTTGTGCGAACGATAATTAGGTTTACTATTGTTTGACGTAGCGAACAGTGCGACTCTATGACAAAGCCTCGGCCGCCTTCGGCACATTTCGGCTCGCTCACCTCGCCGTCTCGCATGCGCTACTCACCTGCCGCCGCTACCCATTCAATTGTTAGGTAGTGCAATAATAAGTCGAAACACTTGCGCATAGAGATTAAAAAAGCTTGAAACCGTTCGATTAAGTTTAAAAAGGGTAACAGATGATAGGGTATTGGGAATGGGTTAGCGCTTAGTCGAATTAATTCTATCGCTTGGTTGCCCTTTCATTGGACTATGTCAACGATAGGCTTAGCTCATCCTTGGGGTTTGTAAAAACAAGTCTATCAAATACCCTATCGAAAACCCCTTTAATGCTAAGCGGTTCCGGTCCCTGCCGCTAACGGTTGTCGAAATTCTTGTCTAGCCCCACAGATGTGTTACAACAACATACAAGGTCCTTTACTGAAATTTTACACCTATAGAATTGTCCGCTTTAATGCGCATCGCGTCATACATTTTGTTGGTGGCGGCGACTATTTGCACCGCCCTGGGTGTCCCGATGAGAAGCCTAATTCGTAAATGTTGTTTAACTTTCCTCAGGTGCTATCAGAAGTCTTCACGCGACTTCAAATATGCAACGCTACCTGGACTGCAACAGAAGGAAACAAATATTGGCAGGTAGACAATAAATAAATGATTATTAGAGGACAGTCTCACGCAAATCGAACAGCTGGGTTTGTATAGTGAACGTCATAAAGTTATTTTTTTTTGTACTTTGACGCATTAACGATTTAACAATTTTGTTTGTCAATGGTTACGTGGCTGTAAAGCCTCAACGACAAGGTAAAACTGTGAATGTAGTTCCGATGTTGAGTGCACTATAGGTATAGTCAACGACAAACATTCTTACACAGACAAATAATTATTAAATACAAAAAAAACATACAAGACTGAAGTAGTTTGTGGTGCCGCTAGCCAGCTCAAGCGGTGGGATCCGAGGCTGGACACTGTTCATAGGTGGTGGGAATCAATCCACATTACTTTCGTCTTGGGCAGTGTCGCTTGAATCCCTCGCTACGCTCAGAATTATTTTTAAAAACCACTTCAGTTGCTCGTACCTGCATAGTCAATTACGAAAGAGACGCACTGTGCGATGAGTGGCCAATTTGGATGTACTGATCGATAAGGTTACTCTTAAGTAGGTAGGTACTAAACTTCTAGTGACGTTGAAAAATAGAAAAAGTATTAAGTTACCCTTACACAGTTTTACCGATTTTCGGAGCTTAATCTATCCACATATTCGATCTACGATAACATCAGTTTTAATTGTGCCTAAAAATATGTATTGTCATAATTTTACAAAAAAATCATAACATGTCGTAATTCATTTCGTAAAATGGTTTTCTCATACAAACACACCGGTAACAAAACAAATATGATACCTAACTTTACCTATTACGCGTTCATGAATATAGGTATACGAATATTAAATGTTTAAAAATACTCGGTATTAGTCTACATACCATATCGTATAACAACTCTGCATCAAAGCATAATAAGACACGTGCCACGCATTCAAACAGCCACACTCTCATAAACGCTTGGTGGTCCGATTGATTGTCTTCGGTTATACTTTCTTGTTCACAACCTCGCAACGTCCGGCATTACATTGGCTTATTGTGCCATTTTCATTTAACAATCAGTTAAATCTATCGAGGGATTCAACCGCGCGATTATATCGATTATGTATCGATAAAAACGTGTTGTTGCATCGATACTCGAACAGCACTATCCTTTCAACTGTTGCAACTTGTTGTCTGCGCTCGCATTGTCTAAATAACTGACTGTGTATATATAGAGTGTGAAAATAGGCAAACAAAATACTGAATAATACTCATATATCGAAGTATATAATGTTAAATCTTCCTTATATTATAACAGCACAGGTTTTTAGGGAACAAGAAGAATACAACCTTCAACAGTTTTAGAGTTTAATAACCTTGTAACATTCCACTTTAACCTCCCAAATACCTTAACCTTAAGAAAATGTTTACACTTTGAAGATCGTAGTATCGAATAAGATTATCTATATGTATATGTCAATAATCTATCTACATCTACACTAATATTATAAAGAGGAAAGATATGTACCTATTTTTGTATGTTTGTATGTTTGTAATGAATAGGCTCAAAAAGTACTGGGCCGATTTAAAAAATTCTTTCACCAATAGAATGCTACTTTCTTCCAATTTGACATAGGCTACATTTCATTTTGAAAAAAATTAGGGATCCTTGGTAAAATTTGAACAATGTAACCGAAGGTGTAGAAAAATGAGTCTTAAAATGTCTTTCGTCGAATGCGCTGCCGAAACTATTAGCGATAGAACAAAATAATGTACAACAATATTGAAGAACATCATAATGTCTACAAAATTATATATAAAAAAACAATTGTCAAGAAAAAAAAGTTGCGGCAGGCGAAGCCGCTGGCGGGTCGCTAGTATATCATAAAGTTACTCGTTAGTTGCAATCCTTGGCGCCCCAAGTGCGGTCGCGCGTTGTCGATGAAACAACCAACCAATAGTAATCGTTCAAAAATCTTTTTCGTACTAACTAATATCATTGCTATCGGAAGTGACTAAAGTTTACACTCCACAAACTGTCTATAGTTGGGATTTCTGCATGTTGCTTAGGTACTTTTTTATTTTTTCCCGATGGATCCAAAAGTATGATATAAGTTTCTGTCAATAAAATATTTTTTGGGACAAGATTTTGCTGCTTATTCAAGACCAACCTAATGAGACCGAACTCGGTAGGTCGTCTTCAAGTATAGCGGAGATCCTGTCGCCACCTTCTAACTCCAACATCAGACCAGCTCGATGGTCAAATCTCTCTTGCAAAATTTGACCCAAACATACACACTTAACTTAAATAGGTACATCGCAAATTAATAAAAAGCTTTAAATAATGTTCATTCAGTAGTTTAGGCTGTGCATTCTCTGCCACTCAGTAACCAAATCGATAATCTCGCAGCCCGTAACAATCTCCCCCGAAGCTGTTTTCATATTTATCTTATTAAATATTAGTGAGAGGGGAGCTCGGAGCATAGACGAAGGGTTCGGTAAAATCAACCAAAGTGGAAAGTTGTTTGCCAAACAAAAAGTTATGCAGATTAGCAGTTTAGTCTCATTTCTACTATATACTAGCATATTATTCAAAATCTAACCTAACCTGACCTAACAATAAAGTAAATTTTGAGTCGAAAAAATAAAAATCTCAATAAAAATAAATGTATACAAGTTAAGAATGTTGATAATACTATTATACGTATGTGTCAAATGATATATATAGGTCAATTGACATAAGTATATCCCACATGACAGGCTTAAGAGGGCGCCGAGCGTCCAGTGGCGCCCTCATTACTTTTATTGTGTTTTCTAATAAACTAAAGTATTATCTTAAAATCTAAGAGCGCTTTACTGTTGTACTGGACGCTCGGCGCCCTATGAATAAATATTTCGAAGGAATAAATATTCTCTACAAAAATAAATAATTTCAGATGAGGCATGTATAGACCGTGAATGGGCCACTGAATACCACAACTATTCTTAATTTTAGCTTGACTTAAGGCCTATGGGGATCTCGGAGATCGGAAGGTTGCGTGTTCATATCACGTCGGAGTCACCAGATATGAGGAACTTGGTGAGCCGTGTCCGGAATTAAATGCTTAGATAAAATACTTGTCTTTAAGTCGTAACTACTTATACAGACCCCCGGGAACGACTGGCGCTGCGCGTCCTGCGCCTGGGGCGCGTTGCCACGTCAGGTCGTGTTCATTTACAATAAATATAATACTAGGAGTGTAAGAAAAGAAAGGATAGTACAGCCGAAAATGAAAAACTATTATGGCAAAAGAACTTCAAAATACCTTGTCCCAAAAGGGTTCAACAAATTTAGACTGTTAAGACAGAGTCCTAAATTAAGCAAAGCAATAATAATAACTAGACTAAAAGAGTGTCTTCTCAACTTGCCATGATTGAGTGTACATGTGTGTATGTATAAATGTAAATGTGTTTGTGCGCGTGCATATTATTGCGTTGCTATGTTATACTATATATCGACGCTTGAAAGGCGAAATGGGATAAGCGAAATTTTTCTTGATATTGAGTTACATATATCGTTCATATCAGCAGATTTTTCAGATTTGAACGATAAGTACATGTAACTCAATATCACAAAAAATGTCGATTATCCCATTTCGCCTTTCAAGCGTCGATATATATGTGTGTGTGACATATACATATGTGTTGCATCTTTGTGGCCCACTTAAGTAATTGTTATTAGTTTTCATTCTCGTAGGACAAGTTTAATAGGATAAGTTGTATAAAAACTGAGCGCGTCTCGCCATCAAACGTAACAGTTTGGCGGGAATACAAATTTATAGTAGCTATGTAAGTTAACATTTGAACAAATAATTTGTTGAGCCCATTGTTTGATTAGTTGTTAACTAAGTTACGGTTACAAATATAACCAATTTAAATCTGAACCAAATGTTTCATATTCTATTCGACCATTAGTTCAATTAACTACTGATCAATAAGCGGCTTAATATCGAGTATTTGCTTCTAGGTTCTGTTTTCGCTGAACTCCAGTTCCGTGTGCGAAGAGTTACTTCAAGTCCTGAGGAGTTTCGGCATCGGGTTCAGGTACCAATCCTCACTGAGCGTGGTGCCTTGCGCCCTCCATTATAAGGCTGACCGCAACGAACCGGACCAGGAATACTTTAAAAATGATAATGACCTACATAGGTAAGAATAATCGCTGCTTCAATATAAAAGCGCCACAGATCAAAAACAAACAGTACATTTGGATTTAAAAGTTTAACCCCCTTACTTATAATCATGGAATAACCGAGAGGTTGCTTATGCCATGCTTTGTCACTTACATGTAAATTTCACAATTACAGATAAGGATAAAGCATGGCATATAAGCTACCCCACGGTTATTCCACGTTTATAAGTAAGGGGGTAAGTAAATAGCTTAGCGTTCTGAATTTAAGTGCAACAAAGATTAATTTTGATTTGTGGCGCTTTTGTATTCAAGCAACGAATTTGACGCATATTTGGTAGTATTTATGTGATATCGTGTTAAACCTTGACTATAGTCTGTACTTTTAGGTATTTAAAAAAGTGTAAACAAACCAAACCACGTGGCTCTGCTCATCAACCAATCCAAGCTGTTTGGTCGAGCTTTGACGTATCAGTGTTCTGCTCCTATTGGCTGACAAACTGTCATCTGTCAATGTCACGTGGTTTTTTTGTTTACACTTTTTTAAATACCTAAAAGTACAGACTATAGTCCATATTTGACACAGGCAGCTTATTAACCCTAAGTATACATTTTCTTTGTTTTATATAAAAGGTACAGCTAAAGAATAAACTAGTGCTGTAATGGACAGCCATTTTTCCTACCGCCAAGCAGCACAGTTCGCATTGTTATATTCCAGAACGGGGATAAGACAACCGGTGAAATGGCTTGCTTAGAGGCATTCCATCTTAGTCGTCAGGGTTGACGACGCATTTGCAGTCCTGAGAATGCCAAGCGTGGTCATGGTCTCACTGAGATCTCACTAACCCTAGTGGCCTGTACTCTCGTTTGCCTTCTCTATAACAATTATTTATTTATTTGTTTCGTCATAGTGGCTCAGACTCGGCATGGTCCCGCTTTTCCTCGTCCGTGCGCGCGCGCACTAACCTGGCGCAGGTCGTCCACGACGTGCGCGCCGACGCCGCCCTGACGTTCGACTGGCTGTTCCTGCTCGTGGTGGCTGCCTTCGTCGCAGCCATCGGCCTAGTGGAGAACTCAACCGTCATACTTGTTGCTAGTATGCTTATTTCACCGCTTATGGTTAGTGTCGGAGAAAGAGTTTGCTCGTATCTGCAAGCTATGTTCACAAGGTGTGAACAAGTTTGCAAAAAAAAAAAGCGGGACACTCACGCTAATTGGCCTAGTCCCAAACTAAGCTCTAGGTTTGTACTATGGGTACCTACTAGACAACGATATACTTACTTATGAGAGTAAAGTATATATTATATACAAACGATATCGCAAATGTCATATATAAAATGCTAGATATATATACAGGGTGGCTTATTTAGATCGGTCAGTATGGGTAAGTCTGAAACTATATGACATACGAAGATCTGTTCTTAGGAACAATGTCATCGATTTTAGTGACAAAAAAAAACTGCATTCATAGATTTATAAAAAAACCTGTACTCAGCTCGGGAATCGAACCCGGACGTTTTTACATTATTAATATTTAAATATCGATTGTGTAGGGCTGAAGTAGTAAATGTTACAATGAAACTTGATATCTAAAATGAATACATGGTTCCTAAGTACAGATCTTCGTACGTCTTATAATTTCAGACTTTCCCATACTGACCGATCTAAATGAGCCACCCTGTAAGTATAGCATACGAAGCATAGCTCGTTTAATAGTATTGGATATCTGCCTAAACCTGTTAGATGACTTAATGAAAAACTTGGAAGACTCTAATGGCAAAGCATAAAAAGACGACACTACTACCACGATTATACCGTACATTAATACGTACCACCACCCATCACTACCACCTTTTACGTAGTATGACTAATTATTCTAGTGACTTCCGAAAACTAGACCCAAAAAGAATCCGTTCTTTGGACGACGCGGTAGCCTAGTTGATAGTGACCCTGCCTAAGAAGCTAGGGGTCTCGGGTTCGATTCCCGGTATTGGTGAATCTTTGTGTGATGAGCGCGAGCACTTCCTGAGTATTGGATGTTTTCTATGTACTATTAATTCATTTACATATAAGTACGTTCATCGTTGTCGAGTACAAGTAAGTGCTTAGAGCTTAGCTTGGGACTAGGTTTGTGTGAGATGTCGCCCGATATTTATATTTTGCACATTGTTGTTTCGTCTTCCCAGGGTCCTATAACCGCTGGTACTCTAGGAACAGCCGTCCGGGACCGCTCGCTGCAGCAAATGGGCGTGCTGCACGAGCTCCTGGGGCTGTTCCTGGCCATGGTCATCGGGTTCCTCTTCGGCCTGACCATCTGCGCCGTTGACGAGCGCTACGGCGCCGGCGACTGGCCTACTTATGAAATGATGGCGCGGTAGGATTAAATAACATTAATTAATAACGAATCCTTCATTAACACATTTATCTTAGTCCTCACGGGTTGGCAACGCATTTGAGGTCTTAGGATTATCTTGAGAATTCAAATGTCTATGGGTCTCAGATCCCACTTAACATCAGGTGGCCTGGGTGTTCGTGTGTCCTTGGGGGTGATTCTCTCAACACAGCGCTGCGTCGATCTTAAGGGTGAAGTTTTATCTGGCAAATTTAAGAAGTCCCGTTGAACGTACAAAACTTATTTTAGCGCGTGCCTTCTCAATTAGGCAGCAGGTAGGTGAGGCAGCTTTATACGACACTGAACACGACTAACCTGCCTGCTGCCTAATTAAGCAGTTTTGATTGAAAATCAATTATTTTGCAATATCCGTGTGATAGGAATTTGTTCAGTTTCCGTCCGGATCACTGAACACTTTTCAGTTGCAGGGTAAGTTATCCGGTGTAATGACTAACATAGGGGCACTTCATCTTTGTTCTCAGGATTTTTAACCTCTTGAGCGCCAAAACCGGCAAATCACGTTTTTGGAAATTTGTTGCACTGACGGCAAACGTCGGCAATTGCCGTCAAACTTCATTGATCAAAGATTCTGTGGTGTCTGAAACTCGTCGTATTACTTCGCTGCTTGGCGTTCAAAGGGTAGGCGTTCGCAGTCTTGACATTACAAAATCTAGGCATACAGAACTTCAACTCGTTCAAGAACTCGCACCGAATATTAACCGGCGAGTTAAAGTTGTCCCGTAAGAGCGTAAGAACCACATTTACGAGCGTGCTATATCAGCTTCCTGTACCCGTCGGGTGAGCGAGCTCGAATAACTTCGCTCCCATGAAGTTTGAAGTTTATTATGACAAGGCACTAAAATGTTTAATATTTTAGCTGGCATAGAGTAGGTACATAAAGCGTTAATACGTACATTCTTAAATTAATAACACGACCGGATTAGGATTTGTTCGGTCGAGTGTAATTCATTCTAATTTGGATCACGTCGTGACGATATCGCAAATTTTGATCGAGTATTATTGGATAAAAGGAATCATATTACGTCGCCGCCGGTTTCTATTGATTATAGGTAAGTACCTAAAAGGGAAAAGTAATGGTAGGTGGGTCGTTCTACTTTTTTACCGACAGTACCTACATCGTCATTTTTCTATATTTTGTGTTTTTCAACTATTGATAATTATGGTTTTAATATTTGATTTTAAAATAGGTACGTTGCGTGAATTTTTATTTGGACTAATTAATGATTATTTCGGTGGCCATAATGTTTTTTTCTTTATGGTGGTTTTTCAGAATATACTGTGACAGAGTGGCCGTTTTCAGAGGAGACTACATTTTGTATTACGACTCTGTCACGCGATTCTAAGAAAAACAAACTTGTAAAAAAAACACCGGGTAGAGAAAGTGAAAGATTATTTAGTACTAATACATGAATAAATGTTTGGACGTATATTCAAACACTAAAACATTAATAATCAATACTCTAACTGATAACGTATGGTAAAATGAGGACAGGCAATTGTCGGTAAAAAATAAGAATGACCCAGGTACTAATGTTTTTTTTTGCCATTTGTGAATTTCTTGTTTTAGGCTTTGTGGTATTATTAAACTCCGATGCAATGTTACATGAAAACCAAAAAACCTAATAAAAGAAAATCAAAAACCTAATAAAAGTATGTATGTGTAAACTCTACTCGTTTTTGCACAAAATTGTAATAATTACAAAATACCTAACCCCGATAGCTGGGTACGGGCTTCCTCTAATGATCTTACTTAACATTAAATTGCTTCACAGACGTGCTCAGCTTTCCTGACGATATTTCTCTTAATTGGAAGATGGAAACAGTTGGTATTAAAATATGAATATTTTCGCCGTTTTACAATCCCCCAATAGGCCATATTAAGATAAAATCGCCTAAACAATTTTGTTTTCAATCGATTTCCGTATGGTTGTATTTTATTGTCCGCTGGTAGCTTTGCTAAGAAATTCAAATGAGGCAGGAGACAAAAAAGAACAAAATGAGAACAATATGGTCTGAAACAAAGCGAAAAGGGGCCCTAGCCCTACCCTACTTACTTAATAAGTTGTCTGTCGAAGCGCGACCTACTTTCTCGCGACGACTTTTTTTGGCTTCAAGTTATCTCACTTAGTTACCCCTTAAAACTAAACTCGTCGTAGTGTAGGCCTAGCCAGACGCTAACGGTTTCTATTTTCTATCAACTCGAAATGTATATGGAGTTAGAGACTAGGCCCCTGTTGGGATAAAAACTAAAAAAATCGGGGACTTTTTGTAAATTCGCCGTGTCAAGCCAGACTAAGGAGATATTTCACGTCGTAGCTTATTTCTTAAAAACTAATGGAATCACGGTAACTTATTTACATTTAAATTTGTTTTTATCCAGATGCGAAATCCGCTCTCTATGGGTGGGGGTGCTGGTGGCGATCCCCAGTGGGGCTGGGGTGGCGCTGGCCGTGCTGGGGGAGAACACTCCTTCCTTGGTCGGTGTCGCCATCTCTGCGTCGCTTCTGCCACCAGCTGTCAACGCCGTAAGCATACACTTCATTTTTTTTTTATGTTAAGGAGAAGGCACCCGAGCACTCAGGCCACCTGATGGTAAGTGGAATCTGAGACCCATAGACATTTAAATTCTCAAGACTATAATCCTAAGACCTCAAATGCGTTGCCAACCCTGAGGACTAAGATGGAATGCCTCTATGCTAGTAATTTCACCGGTTGTCTTATCCCCACACCGGAACACAACAATGCGAACACTGTTGCTTGGCGGGTGGTTAATGGATAAGATGGTGGTAGCGATCCGGACGGACCCTGCACAGGGTCCTACTACCACTAAATACACTGTAGATATCTAAAACATGCATTTAGAAACGATAGGAACTATATCTTTTAATTACACACATCAACGAGTCTAACTAAAAGCAAGTTTTAAAAATCTGACTGCATGCTTTGATAATGTTGTCTTCATACTCGTATGTTAGTTACGTACCTACCTATTTTTTTTGTTTCGCTATGTTGATTTTTTGTTTTAATTTAAGTACCCAGTGATACCTAGCGTTCAATAGCCTGAATTATTTTCGGTTTGGCCCACGGGCCAAATGCCTCGGGGCATTTATCGTTATACATATGTCATAGAATAACAAAGTACCTAATCTGCAAAATCAAGTCAAACACTCAAAATATCACTGATGCAAAATATATTAAATACGGAACCCTCGGTGTGCGAGTCCGACTCGCACTTGACCGGTTTTCTTTATTACCTTTGCCTGCTATTTTATAACTAAAACTTGATAGTAAGTTGACATTGACGTCCACCTTCGTATCGTCATCGAGCGGTCGACTAGTAAAAGGTGAAATTTACTCACGTAGGGATGAACCCTACGCATAGGTTCAGAGTCTTCAGTATAACAGTGTTCGCATTGTTGTATTTCGGTGTGGGGAGAACACAACCGGTAAAATCACTAGCACTACTTATGATTATAGTCTTCAGAATTCAAATATTTATGGGTCTCAGATTCCACTTACCATCAGGTGGCCTGAGTGCTCGTGTGCCTTCACCTTCATTAAAAAAAAAGTCGCTTTTCACGCGCAAACGGCCTCGAACGCGTTTGTGTCCATGTTATTTATAATAGTAACTACGAGTACTTCTTGTGTTAGCAACTTAGGTACACTAAAGTTCAGAACACGTTTTCGAATAGTAATCGTGGTAGAGGTACCTACCGGGCAACAGGGGGGTGATTCTCTCATCACAGCGCTGCGTCGATCTCAAAGGTGAAGTTTTATACGACACTGAACTCGACTCACCTACCTGCTGCCTAATTGAGAAGGTACGTGCTAAAATGTGTTTTGTACGCTCCAACGGGACTTCTTAAACTTGCCGGATAAAACTTCATCTTTGAGATCGACGAAGAGCTGTGTTGAGAGAATCACCCCCAGAGTTCGAGCGCGCATAAATTGAAGGCCAAAGACTGCAGAACCAAGCTGGTTATTCTTTAAGAAACCTCATCGCTCACTTCGCTCTAATCTCTTCTGAGAATCTCTCGTAGACAACCGATTTTATGTTGATTTAAGTAGGCAACGTCGACCTCGTTGGAGCTGCCTTACAATACAGCAAAACTCGAGATACGCCCGAGTACGAAGTTGCAGGTAAAGTTCTCACGGCGAAATCAGAGACGAAGTAAGGGATGAAGTTTTGTAAGATCTGGGCTGATATTCTACACGGTAATAACCATATAGTCTTTGACGTGTTTCCGTATTGTCAACGTTTCGATAACTCTTATTTACATGACAGTAATGACCGCCGAGTTAAAAACAATACCAATACCGTTTTAAATCAGTACAATAGAGGTCCATAACACAGCGTAGTTGACACCAATCGCCACGCTGCTGTAAATCTAACGGTCTTCAAATTTAACGTGTATACATACCTCTTACGGTTCAAGAGATACACCTATTGTTATATTCGGGTAAAAAACGCCCTTAATTTGGTTAATTTAATTTTCATTATTTCATTATTCAGTGTTTATTTCTATAGCAGGCTATAGAAATAAACACTGAAAATTTCAACACAGACAGACGTACGAGTACAAACTTAGTACTTAATTTGGTCTCGTCAGCGCACTATGGCTATGAAACCTAAAAACACATCTAGGGGCCTAACCAAGATGTAAACGCTCCTAAAGTTTCTCTTTTCTATCACTCAAAATGTATAGGATGACATTCTCGTGCGTTACGATAAACCACGTGGTCAACTTTCACTCCATACATTTTGACCGATAGTCTGGAGGACTCTACACGATGGTCCTGAAATAAATCCAGAATTATTTACAGTTTCGGAAAAAAACGCGGCTTGTCAAATGATATGTTTGTGAAATGCATCAATTAAGAAATATGGGTTACGAGTATGAAATGATAGGATCCCGGTACTTACTCCCTAGGGTCTGCTCTGGTCCATGGCGCTGGTCCACATGATATTCGCGGCCGACGAGACCCGCTGGACCGGCGTGCTGTCCACATACTCCTACAGCGAAGACCAGCCGACGGAGCTGGCGGTGCTCGGGGCCCTGTCCCTGGGCCTCACGCTCGTCAACATCGCTTGTATATTTGTCACCGGGGTTATTGTTTACAAAGTATGAACTGGTTCTATATTGGCTTGGCACACATAAAATTCTCATTCCTATGTTTTGTTTTACTACCGATTTGAATTCATAATAACTTTTTTTTTTCTCATACTTTTTTGTTCATAATTTGGTGAATTTTACTGAAGCCGTTCTGATGTTAAGATGTTTCTAAAAACAAATCTAGCTTAACCTAACTTTATTTACCAGTTGGATATTTTTAATATTGATAATAAAGAGTGATCACTTTGATGTAAAATAGTATGACAAATATTTTCGGACTTCCGATTATTATCTGAACTATCCTATTGGACTTAAAAAGTTATGTGTGAAAATGCGCACCCGTATGACTCATTTTACGATTAATTGCTCTTTGCTTAGTCATACCTATGTTGTTGTTTTGTCATTCTTATATCGCACATTCTTGTTTGGTCACTTTTTGCCTAGAAATGTATTAAAATTATAATCTAAATAGAGAACAATGATTTGGACATAAAGTGGGCAAAAAAAAGTACAGTGGCCACAAACAGTACATACGCCCTGTGTACCTATTGTTATACATAAAAAAAAAACAAACCTTAAAACAAAATAGTTATGGTGTGTACAGACATGTTTTATGATCTCCATTAATGTTCCAAGCTGGGTACTTGTAAATTCTATATGTATAGTACATATACATATGTACCATATTTATCAAACAATCACTAGAGCTGAAAATTATCAGTAACATAAGATAGGTTTTTTTTTTGATTATGCTATTTAGCAACCTTTAAAAGTAAATCTCAGATGTGTATTCAAAATTTCAGGTCAAAAAAGTATGTCCCTTGGATCATAGAGATATTTTATGGTGGAGAGCTAATAGAAGATCTCATCATTCTCATCCTCGTTCACGGATTAACAATAACATCTCATTGGAGAAGTACAGGTAAGCCTACGTATTACACATTTAAATATAAAAAAGTAGTCTTACAACAACATTTGGTTCACTAATGATTTAGGTACCAAGAAACGTTTCAAAATTGATTGAATTGGCAAACTGCTTTTTATTCCGAAACTAACCTAACCTAAGCTAGGTATATAAGGTTCTAAACGATGGTCCTGAAATATATACAGTTTTGATAGAAAATTGTTTGTCACATGATACTCGTATGTTTGTGAAACGTTTCTTACTGAAATGATAATAGGTATAGCACAATATTCATTAGAGAAATGGGCCCACAGCCAACAGTTATTTAGAATATGATGATTAAAAATAGCTTAAGAAAATGTCTTCCTATCAAGTGTGTATGTACTTGAGGTGTGCAAGTACGTAAGATGCAATCTCGACCGTCGCTGTACCATTGCACAGAATTATTAATAACTAGTGTAGCTGTACGTGCGCCCGCGTCGTCGACAATACTTCGTTTTTTTTTAGCTGAGAATATGTGACCGTTATTTTGCACCCGTTTATGCCTTTAACGAAGTCAAAATTTTAAAAACAATTGTCTCTACTGTAAGTAATTAATAACAAGTATGTATTAGAATATTTTGCACAAATATTTATCAGTACATACATACATAACATCACGCCTTCATTCCCAGAGTGGGGTAGGCAGAGCTACAGAAACACCAAGAACTTTAAAAAGACTTGTTGATAATTCGGTAACCACATTTTGCACAATCAGGTCAAGAAGTTTACATAGTGTATTAGTGTTATTTATCAGTATTGGCTACGTTATTAAAGGAAACAGGTGCGAATTTGACCGTAACTATCCTCATCTCAAAAAAAAAGTGTAGTTAAGAGCAATAAAGCCTTGATCATCGTAGGAATACAAAATTATACAACACACGATGATGAGTTGATGGCTTAAAGTCTGCTAATTATCATTAGTACATGCGTGAGAAAAAACTTAAACCGAGCTGCACAACATGTCACTGACAAAATAAGAAAATAGTTTTAAATTAAACTAACAATTATAACAAAACTAAGTTGTTTTCCTCAGGAACCGTCAAATTATTCGGGACCAAAAGTAGCCTATCGTCGCTTATCTAACAACACCGCTCAAGTCATTTTGACTAACTTTTCAGGAGAGCGTAAAAACTGTGTATTTTTTATATTTTGTGATTGATTTTGCTCAAATTGGTAATGGATGCTTTAATTAAGGTTAAAAATAACCTCATATTCTCGGACTTATAAAATGTTGAATATTATCAGTTTATATTGACTTGCGCTGTGTTGAGTTGATATTATTCAAGACAGGCTGTGTTAACTGAGAAAGTTAAAAGGAAAGGATGTGTACAAATATTAATAAAATCAATTTGAATTTAAGTTTTATGTTATATTTACTATTTATACATGGCACTTAGTACTTATTATGTATCCTCTTATACAATTTACTTAATGAAAACAATTAGGAACTTAGAATTACCCTGTTCCTTTCTAAGCATGTACTTTTATATTATTAATAAAATGAGATTAAATACTTCACACTAATAAACTTTAGTTAATAAAATTTAAATAATGAAAAAAACGAATTGTATTTAACAAAAAGGTATTTTGACCAATAAAATTAAACTAAGGACTAATCAGTCTAGTTATTAATGTAAGTAGCACTAAAGTAGTCTTCAAAATTAAGTATGTGGTAGTTCATCATAAAAAGAGTGACAACTACCTGGTAACACACTTTTTAAGTCTTGCAAGTCTTGATATTTTCGCTTTGTAATAGGTAATCTAGCCATATACAATTTCGGTAGTTGGTTTATTGGTTTGATGCATTGAATGGGTGTGGGACGATGCGGCAGAGGTTGCAATTCGTGATCATAATCCATTTTGTACCAAATTATGCCGTTAGGTCTATATTCTAGCATTCGTAAGTTTGTCACAACTGGTTCACCTGCCTTCTTCCCAGGACGTATAGATTTATAAATCAGTTCTTTAGAAAAATCAGTAAAGAACGTGTACTCTAAATAACGAACATCTTATGGCATTGGTTCATTTCTAGCTGTCTTTGAGATGGTCACGTATTGCATCGGGAGGTAAATTTCTTTGCTTTAAGTTTACACTCAATGGCACTGTGTACGGAATCGCATTCCATGTGGGTATGTCCTTTCTCGAGATATTTTTGAGTAATCACAATACTTTTTTAATCGATAAACGTAGTAGGGCATTACTCAGAGTGGCATTGCGATTCTGAGCACAGCATCCATCTGAAAACAAAGTCACAGGAAGTGGATTTCGAGTCAAAACGATTGGACGAACGAAAAGCTGAAGCTTCAAGCGTGCTATTGGTTTCATCAAACCAGTAACACATCACTTCCTTGGTCGCCAAATTATATAAAGTGAAATTGTGGATGCAAAGTTTAGTTTTGTAGTAAATGGCACTAGCTTGAATGGCAATAAACTCCTGCGATTTTTTGATAATAATTGGACACAAATTATTATTTCTTGTAATAACTTCATTAGCTTACCTTTAATCCTTGATAATATCACTTTTTACACTAATTTAGTCACAAAACTCGCCGAAAACAATGAATAAACACGGAGCACAAAGTAGTTTTCAAACTTAGTATGGCCGAATGATGACTTGAGCGGTGTTGGAAGGACAACCGACTTGCGCGCTGTCACTATTTTTTGAATTGAGATCGCTTATTGGCCGAAAAGTCTACAATGTGATTGGTAGATCGACGCGCAATGAGCAGCTCTATCCAATGACATTTAAATGTAAAAACCGCTAATTTTCGACTTGAGCGGTGTTGTTAGATAAGCGACGCTATGTCGTATTTAAGATTCAAGATTCAAGCAGTTATTGATATAGTGGTATTTTTACACATCATATAATTATCTGTGCCAAATTTCACCTAACTCCATTCTGGCGCGTGATTGAGTAACACACAATCGATCCATCCATCCAAAATTTCGCATTTATAGTAGTAGCACAGAATAAATAATAGTACAAGTGATAGTAGTAAGATTTAGGAATGTGATATTATTATAATGTAAAATATGATGTGTAAAATTTATTTTACTTACCAAAAAATAAATCAATCCATCAATATCTTCGATGGGATACTTACACGGGATTGGTGAGCCACTCGCCTCTGTTCGTATTTTGGCCGTGTAATGTTATAAATGTAAATCGCGTTTAGTCGGTTATACCTACTCGTATATGGCTCGTGAGTGGGTGAATTGCAAAAATATTGTACATAGCAGGGATCGTTACCGGTATTCTGACTACCGGTTTTAAATGAGGTATAACCGGTTATAATTGTATTTCGCTATTTATATCGCTAAAGCTCTGATTACCGGTATAATGAATACCGGTATTCAAGTATATTATCGGTTTAGCCAATTGACAACAATACCTCTTTTTGATACTTTACCCCTAAAAACCATAACCCGTAAACCTGTCAGTGACAATACACTCGTTTATTTGTTTCTGTAAATGTTTTTGGTGTTATTTCAAAAAAACTCAGACACGCCTTAGACAAGTCTGAAATTACAATTTATTACAGTCCAATTGACATCTTACTTATCAGGTGCAATGAATAGCGGTATTGAATACAGGTATTGAATACTGTAAATAGTGTATACATAGCGATTAAAACAAAAGCGGAATGACAATAATACCTCTAATTCGAATATAGGTATTACTTTTTTAGCGGTAACAATTTGTCATTTTAAATACAGGTATTGAATAAAACCGGTTTTACAATCCCTGGTACATAGTTACGGACCTAAGTGATGTCAAAGTTTAATTGAAACAAAATATTTTTCCTTTGTGTAACGAAAATTATTCATACAATTGTATGGTTAATCATCGTTTTTGCAATTCATTGCACCCACGTGGCTTACCATTCTCATGTAACCATACCTGTACTTTATTACAGCAAATGTTCGAATGAATTCTCTAACTCAGACCGGAATGAAGAGCCAATTCATCGCGTACAGAGTGATACTGTGACTTTTCGGCACGAAACTCCAGCTATCAGGCGCATGAAGGCTCAAAACATCGAGGCCTATTGCCTTCAAAAACAAGAGTAAGTAAGTCGTTCTACCGATCTATTGAATCCTTTAACCTGCCGCCAAGCAGTGTTCGCATTGTTGTGTTAAACCAACTAGTGTAAGGACTAGCATAGAGGCATTTCATCTTAGTCCTCAGGGTTGGGAAAGCATTTGCAGTGTTGGATTAGCTGCCTTTAAACTGCTATCGTCAATACAAACGAGTATATGCCTCGGAGCCCACTTTCCATTAAGTGTACCTATTAAAATGTTTAAACCGCAACTGCACTACTTAGTACCCTATAAATAAATTGATCTTGGGGCCAAAACAAAATGCTTAACGCTGAACGATATTCAAAATCTGTCAAAATGTTTGGAATTAACACTGCCCTGCTAACAAAAATGGCAGTCTCTCAGGCAAAACTCCAGTAGCAAATGCAACCTTATGTCTAACAAGATAAGATCGAATCTGCTTTGGCCATTGAATTTGAGATACTGCTTCAATAAGCAGTATCTCAAATTCAATGGCCAAAGCTACGCCCTCTGTTCTGGCCTCCTAATGCTTAGGCTTACCAATTAGAAGTGCAGAACAGAGGGCGAAGCCAAGATGTAAACTCTGGTAACGTTTATGTTTTCTGTCGACTCGAAATGTATGTAGGTACCTATAGTGCCCGGCCGTTGTGAATTAAACCCTGACACCTGTCATTCCAGAACAAATTATAACCTCAAACCTAACAATAGGCTGTACATTATTCTGCGATGACAGGTGTCAGGATTGACTCCTCATCAGCCGGGTACTATAATTTACATAAACGGTCGAGCGACCAGTCAGTTTGCGTCAAACCAATACATGATGATTTTCGAAAATCGCTAACTTAGCGTTATGCGTCTTGTCGCAACCGTCTAGCAGCTTAACTACGTTAACCCTATACAATACAATACAATACAAATACTCTTTATTGAACACCAAAAATTAAAAAAATTAAAGCAGAACATGGAACAGTACATTTAAATCATAGGTATACAACAGGCGGTCTTACCGCTAAATAGCGATCTCTTCCAGACAACCTTGTAAGAGAAATAACTGAGGACACAAATTCATGGCAGGGGGTGTAAACTAATTCGTTTAGAACTCAAACTAAATAACTACAAAAAAAAACAGTTAAATTATTTCAATTTTGAAATTAGAACTATTTATAAGTATACTAAATATAAATACATAAAGTAAATAATTGAATAAATACATACTAAATACATATAATTATACATCTATATAATATATACATACATACATCCTCCAAAACAGCCAAACAATGACAACAGACGAAGCATGAGATAGAACAAAGAAAAAAGTAAGGGAGATAATAGAAAAACTACGGAAGTGACAGAAAATGATCCTTTAGCTTGCTTTTAAAAATGGCAACAGACTTAGCACGTCGTACCTCCACAGGCAAAGCATTCCATAACCTTATCGCCTTGATGGTAAAAGAATTTGTGTAAAATTTAGAGGAAGAAAAAGGAACTGACAGGAGAAGGTTTTGGGACGCTCTAATAGATTTAAAATAATTGAACCGCTCCTTTAGGTAGCGCGGGGTTGCAGGGTTGAAAAGAATGCTGAAGAGAAGATTTAAAATGTGAAAGTTACGACGAGCACGGATAGTGAGCCACTTGAGCTGATTGCGAAAAACGGAGACGTGGTCATACTTGCGTAACCCAAATATGAACCGTATGCACAAATTCTGAATACGCTCAGGCTTATCTAGTTGCTCTTCGGTGAGATCCAAATAGCACACGTCAGCATAATCTAGAATAGGAAGCAGTAAACTTTGAGCAAGCGCAATTTTTGTGGCAAGAGGCAGAAAGTTCTGAAGCCGTCTGAGAGAACCTACAGCTGCAAGCATCTTCCTGCTAGTCTCACTAACTTGAGGTGCCCATGACAGAGTGCGGTCCATGATGACACCCAGATTCTTAACCTGGAGAGAGTAAGGTATCAGAACACCGTCGAAAAAAACTGGGGGAAGATTCACAAAGTTGACTCTAGAAATTAGTTGGGAGCTGCCAATGACGATCACTTGAGTTTTAGAAGGGTTTACATTTTCGATAACGATAACTTTCGCAAATTTATCTGGGCACACTGATGCTCGTCTCAAGATACGTCAAAGTAAACGTCAAGTTATAGGACACTGTAATTTCTCACGTGTCTTGATACGGGCAGAAGGCCAATATCGTTTATTAATACGTTCCTTAGCTTATCTTGTCTTATCTATATTGCTGATGGGCCCTTTCGGGTACACTTCGACCCCTTTAGGATCTTTTGTGCTATTACCCTCTTACACACTCAGCTGTTCGAGTGTGACAGTTTCCTCATTATGTTTTTCCTTCACCGTAAGAGCATTAATGTAATAAGTTAGAAAACTCATTATACATGGTGACCGCGGGGTTCGAGCTCGGTACTCGGTACTCGGTACCGCTCGTGGCCACTGACGCTCTATGATCCCTGCTTAGTATTTCTTTGTAATGTATTGTAATGAATATTATTTTATTGACAGGTTCTCCTCCATGCCTAACAACATCGAACCGAACGCACAAGACGGTCACCGCATCTACAACAGCCTAGAGAATACTCCTACATTGAAATCGGACATGAGTTTGCACGTTTCCAATAACATAGGAAACGACTTTTTTAATAAAGACTGTACAACAGATTTAGATGACGTTATCAGTTTTTGTAACGATAGTTTTGAAAACCAAGAAAACTTTATCAAAAGTTTTGAACAAAGTATCGAAGACTCGAGTCCGGTCATAGAACCCTCATTAAACTTTACAGTTGACCCAAAAAACCTCCTGGTTTTAGGCAGTAAATCATACAACGTATAACCCTTTATTAAATTTGATAATAAAACGTACTTAACTAACTATAACAGATTTGTTTTTTTTTGGTCCCTATATTTTTATTTATGTCTCATTTGTCTTATTAAAAGGGCGCCCTAGTTTTCCTTTTCTTATCACCGGTAAGTGTTTTTGCAATATCCGGAGAGGAAAACGGGAGAATATTATTCTAATAGAAGGAAAACCGAAGCCACTTCACTTTCATATTTACAAACAATCCGCCGTTCTCCGTCGTTGCGCCGTAATTTATAACGGGTGTATATCATTACATAGAAACACCTTTCATCAAATATATCATTTCATCGAACGCTATTTTCTGCTGAAAACATAATGTTTTCAGGGTATCTTAAACATCTAACCTATAACCTAACCTACGTAATGAATGTGTAAGAAACCCTGAAAACATTATGGTTTCAGCAGAAAATAGCGTTCGATGAAATGAAATTCGACGAAATGATACATTCTATGAAATTATACATTCGATAAAGTGATGAGTTACCATTTATAACCCTACATAAAAGATTTATTTAACCTTTAATCTAGCCTAACTAGCGGCTAACTAGCTAATTTTAGTGGTGGTAGGACCTTGTGTAAGGTCCGTCCGGACTATCTTTTTAGGGTCCCCTACCGAAATGAAATAACGTCTGTTTTTCTGTCTGTCACAGGCAATTTACTCTAAATCTACTGTACGGATTATTGTAATTTGGTACACAAATGTTTGTTTGTGAGTTTGTAACCCAAAAACGTAAATATATGAATTTTAACTTTCGGATCAATTTTGATGAGTAAATTTTTATTTTTTAAGTTTTGTACTGGTAATTCAAATAGAGAGGTTTGTTGTGAGGGTCTTATTTTTTAATATTTGAAAGTATGTACATAAAAAGTTCTTAAAGAAAATAGGTAAGTAGCGTCAAAATTTGAAAAAATACATTCAATGGTTCTTTACTCGAATTTAGTTCGCTTTGTTTCGTTTCGTTTCAATGTCCAATATAAACTAACACTCGAAAAGTACAGTCAAGGTCTTTAATTGTTATGCCACTATGGAACCCTTTCATAATGACAGCGTCAAACTACATGAAAGAAAGTTAAAATTAATGATTAACGCTGTCATTATGTCAGGGTTTCATAGACTATGAATGAATATATATGAATCATAGTGGCATAACAATTAAAGTCCTTGACCGTACGTGAGTGCATACATAGCGCGTGTAAGTTTATAGTGTAGATAAATCTTTACGTACGGAACCCCTACACGCGAGTTGAACTTGCACTTGTCCAGTTATTTTAATTTTACACCCCTATTGAACAGAAACTTACTTTACGGGGAGGGGACTCCAATCTTGCTAGCCCCGCGGAAGGAGAGTCAGCCAGAAGATTAATAAATACTAACCAACTTACCGTGACCGTGAAATAAAGGTTCCTAATTAACAAGCCAACCATAATAACGTCTAATCAGGGACAAATTAACTGAAACTAATTAGCCATAGAACGCCAAAGCGAATCATCATTGTGATATATTTAACAACTCACTTCGCTCGAACATGCCATCCGGAGTCATATTCATTGTGTGCATTCCTTCAAGCAATTACGAGCATGTCTTGCGCTTTGGTAGACCAGAAAGTTTCCCCGTCGAAGTCCCTGGCTCGTTCAAACCTAGTTATTTGGAGGTGGAGTTGAGGAGTAAAAAACCGAAGAGCATCCCGGTGCAACTGACCCAGGAATATTACAATGACGCGTTTAGCCCGGCTCTGGACAACATTAAGGAGGAAGATAAGTTATTTACGTTGGAAAGTGTAAGTACCTACTGAAGTTCACTAATGTTTTACCCAAAATCGTTGCACAAACTGATTCATTGCTTTTTACCGAAACTGTAAATATTTCAGGATTTTTATACAACTACCCTAACGTAACCTATGTTCTACACGATGGTCCTGAAATACACCTGAAATATTTACAGTTTCGGAAAAAAACCGTTTGTCAAATGATATGTTTGTGTAATGAACCAGTTAGTTAAACTTTTCTTCGTGAAATGACAGGATACCACCTAGACGACACGATGGCCTAGTTGGGAGTGACCCTGCCTCCGAAGCCTGCGGTCCCGGGTTCAAATTCCAGTAAGGGCAGATATTTGTGCGATGAGCGTGAATATTTGTTCCTGAGTTTATCGTTGTCTAGTACCCATAGTACAAGCCTAGAGCTTCGTTTGGGACTAAGTCAATTTGTGTGAGATTGTCCTCTGATATTTATTATTTATTTAGATGATGTTTTCGTGCTATTAAACACTTTTTACAGTCAAACAAAAAATATGTTGATTCGAAAAACTTGCCATCTGAACATAGATGTCAATTTCGATTTTTATGTCCTATTTCTTCCTTAATTTCTAACTGCTGATTATTACTAGGTCTCAGCTGTCTGTCCGTCTGCCAGCGGGCTGTATCACATGATCCGTAATAGACAGTTGATTTTTGTACAGGGAACGTACTTATTTCTATTGCCCCTATAAAAAACTAAAAATAAGCATTAAACCTAAATTAAATTACATTTTTTTGGGATTTTTGCTTGACCTTAACATTGGTTATATCTCTTGAAACGTAATCGGAAGACATCATTTAAACAGTGAGAAGGTAAAAGTAATTACTATTGTTATGGTACCTAAAAAAAAATGAATGTGGGCCCGCTACAATAAAAAAAGTATTGCCTTGAAAACTGATTAACAAACACGAGATGAAGAAAACAAACACACAACTGTCTGATAATTTTGTTAACAATCGGCCCCAAGTTTAACAGAGTCAATTTAGGATTGTTAGCAAGTAGCTAGACTTTACTGGTGTGTCTATAGGTACTTCCTCTATTTGAATAATACCTATCTAAACTATTCCGGCAGATTTTGCAAGAACTCCTAAATAAGCTCCAAGTTAAGCATGTAGCATGGATAAGCGACAAAGTAGGCAATTACTTCGAGGTAATATTCCCTCTTCCCACTGGAGATGAATGCGAGACAATGCTCCATTGCCTGACTAAGCTCGGCATTGGAGTCCGGTGGCAATCCATTGTAAGGTAAGCAGAAATGGAACGCATAGGTAATTGTAGTAAGAAACATATATCCGGTGGCGTAGCTAACCGGAGGGCTAGACGATGCCTAGTACGGCGTGCACGCCAAGTTCAGAGGTCCCTCGGAACATGACCAGCAAACCTAAGCTGAAATTGATCTAGCGGAAATTATATTTTGACTTGACAAAACCTATACATATAGTAGGGCACCACTTTTTTTGCCCCTTTGAATACCTTGCTACGCCTATGCAATTATGCATAGGTAACACAGCTTCAGTGAGCTACTTGTCTTGTTGTGGTAACTGATGCTCTTGAGGGTAAACATTGCACATCAAGCCTGCAAATTCAAGCTATTGAGTGAATGTGAGTAACCATGACCCAAAAACTCTATCAATGTCTAATTCCCCTGTTACAAGGGTAACAGAGTTTAGACGGCAATTACTCCTTTGTGTAATAACCAAGTCTGCCAACTTGTGGATCATGGTTGAAGTACACCCCGACCCACTGGAAAACGGTTTTACGATATACTGAAACCATTGTTAAGATGATAAGATTATAGAGATGGTCTTTTCAGCGTACTGCCATGCAGCGTGGTACATTCAGCGTTTGAAAATGAGCAGTTTGATGAAGACACAATAATGTAAGTCGCGATTTTTATTAAAAAATTAGTCAATCATATTTTATATGTATTAAGATACGTTAAAGTGCACGAAAAATTGCGAGGCAAAATGCCAATCTATCATCAAACCGCCAATCAGCTGCGCAGCGACGCCCGCGACCGCTCACACGCACCCGTCACTGCTATGAAGTTTATCTCTTTCCAACAACAGCGCAATTAATTCGCTTCTTTGACTTTATCGTTAGAAGAACGGCAACATAGCGTGTGATGGCGGGTTTGAATACGTTTAGTATGAGCATGACGTATCTTACTCATGACATAAATATCATAGTATAAATTAGGAAACATTTCTTTCTTAGAAGAAAAACAGAAGAAGCGAAACGATGGCGGAGTTTCGTGGAGTCTATACGGTCCAAGCTGACTGTGAAACAAGTAGTGGACGGCGTGAGGGGAGGTGGAGAGCTGTCGTTTGATTATCTCACACTCATTATTACGGCGGAGTAAGTACCTACCCAAGGGCCGAGCACGCTGCCACGGGACTCAGTGTCAAATAACTTCAAACGAGAACTAGTGTCAAATATTATCATGAAATTATTAAAATGACAGCCACCCGGGAATTAAGTTGCTTGGTAATAAAAGGACTCAAAACACACTTTTATTTTAAACCTTAGTTCTTTATACTTACGTTGGAACATGGAATATACGAATTGGAGTCCCGACACTTTGTTAAAAATTGTCTCGTGGCAGCGTGCTCGGCTCACTAGGCAATGTCATAATGTCACACCACCCAAAAGTTGATTCTCCTTTGCATGATGTATATCATTACATTTTCCAGTTCTCTTGCTGCCCTTGGACTAGTTGAAAACAACGCTTCAAATATAGTAGCAGCCATGTTGGTATCACCCCTGATGGGTCCAGTGATGTCCATCACATTTGGAACCATCATCGCAGACTGGGGTCTGGTTAAAAGCGGTTTTGAAAGCCTTATCCTAGGCATGCTGTTTTCCTTACTATTTGGCTTTATATTTGGCCTTATATTAGGAAGTACGGAAATGCCTTGGGGCTTTGGTGACTGGCCAACAGAAGAAATGAAGTCTCGGTAATTTAAAACTAAATACTTAAATCAGTCGTTGCACAAACATAGCTTTAATAGCTGTTTCTTTTAGAGGCAACGTGCGAGCTCTTTGGATGGGAGTGCTGTGGGCTCTGACTTCAGGTACAGGAGTGGCTTTGGCGTTGCTTCAAGGCAGTGCTGGGCCCCTTATCGGAATAGCCATTTCAGCGTCACTACTTCCACCGGTTGTCAATTGTGTAAGCTTATGACAAATTCTTACATCCTGAAAGTTTTGATCATACTTTATTTAATACTTTATTTTCTGGAGTTTACAGGGTTTATATTGGGCGTTAGCATGCATCTGGTTGCTGAATCCCGGTGTGAAAATCCCGCATATCAAAGGTGAAGCATATACCGGGAATTCTTCGTATCAGCCGTTGTACCACGACTATCTGCCAATAGAGTTTGCCGTTAACGGCAAGTACCTTCTTTTCAACCAAAGATTTACTTAATAAGTATAACTAATACTTCGTTTGGCATTTTAGATTAAAAGTGGGAATGTTAAGTTTCTTGCGGCGCTTCCATCTTCTCAGTGTGCCATTTATTTTAGAATTTGTTAGTAGAATGCTTTTTATAAATGCAGAAAAATCCAATTGGTAGTTGGGTACATACATACATACATAACGTCACGCCTTCATTCCCAGAGTAGGGTAGGCAGAGCTACAGAAATACCATCAACTTTAAACTTGTTGATAATTTTGTATCCACATTTTAATTAAATTTAAAATACGCGATTACACATAACCGCAGCAACCGTAGCATTATATTTATTTACGTAATAATCTCGCATCAAGTTTTGTATAAAGGCAAACTTGTAGAGACTTGTACTTGCATGATAAAAAAACCGGGTCGGACCATGCTCGCAGTGTAGGATTTGGAAGCCCTACTATAAACACAATAAACTATCTCAAAAAACATTGATTGTTAGTTGGTGCTGCCTCACATGTTTTTTAGTGGGTATAATAAACACTTTGTTTTTCTAGTATTCAAATTATGTAAGGTTATGACATATCAGAATTAATAATAAACGAGTCATAGTTATATTCTCATAAATAAATTGTGATGCTACTGTCAAAATAATAACTACTTCAATAATGATGAATGATAATTAATTGAATTCCCCAGGCATTGTTAGCTGCTGCCTTACGATCGTCAACGTAATCTGCATTTTCATTACGGCGATTATGTTCCTCAAAATTAAGGAGGTCGCCGCGCCTTACACCTCCACTCCGGACTTGAGGAGGTTCTGGGAACAAGACATCAAAGTGGTTCGAGAGGCCAACCGAGCGAATTTGCATGAGGCTGAGGAGGACGAGCGCGCAGAGTAAATACATTCTGTATATTTTATTTAAATCGATTCAATTCTGAAGATTAGATTAGGCCTTTCGCGAACTGCCCCAATTCTACACGAACGCTACGAAAAGGCGAATTTCTTTAGTCGGACTTCGTTATTAATGTTATTCGGTATACCTAGTAACGTTGAATAACCAATATAAGACATAGACATAATTATGTGCCTGACAACTAGTAATTTCATCATTTTTATCATATATGTATACCTTATCTTTTTAATTATCTTGCCTGTTGTTTAAATCATAATTGCAGGTCATCAATAACGCCAACTTGCACAGATACGTAATCAAAGTAGGGAGGTAGGTACCTAACGTTAACGTAATTTCACGTATTAAGGGAGTTATTTTAGAAATGACTGTTGATACAATTTTTGTTAACTTTCTGGCAGCAATTCGACGAGTAAGATGTTGACACAAGCAGTGTTTTTTTAATCTAGTTCTAATATTTATGGCTCTTTTTTTTCAGACTCGTTTTGGACGACCTAAATCAAGAATCTGAAGAAGATATCAAAGATAAACTAGAATCAGCTGTTCAAGAAGCTTTGGACGACGAGACGTACAGAAAAGTTAAGAGAATGAGTTATCAGAGTCACACCGCTGATGAGGTACCTACCCCAGAAATCTATACTAATATTATAAAGCTGAAGAGTTTGTTTGTTTGCTTGAACGCGCTAATCTCAGGAACTACTGGTCCGATTTGAAAAAAAACTTTCAGTGTTAGATAGCCTATTTATCGAGGAAAACTATAGGCTATATGTCATAATATTATAAACAGGAAAGATTTGTATATATGTAACGAATAAACTCAAACCACAGGGCCGATTTTAAAAATTCTTCACTATTAGAATGCTATATTGTCACAGAGTAAGATAGGCTATGTTTTATTTTTCTACGCGGATGGAGTCGCGGGCAATACTTAATACCTAAATATGTCGAGATCGTCTAGAAAATTTAAAACTAAACGAGGCCCCACTAATCGAAACTATGTTAAATGCATACCTACGCATGTTAATGTTAGTGTAAACACATTGGAGGGACGTTCGTCCAGTTAGGGGTTAGACGATCTATACAACAAAAAAATCGAACTCAACCAAAATAACAAATATTGAGAATTTCAAAAACCTTCCTTCAGAGCTGACAACTTAACCGATTTTTATGAAATCTTGCTTAGAAACACAGATAAAGGATGGTGATCACAGACCATATCTAGGTCTGTGATGGTGATATTACAGAGGGAACTAGTACGTTTCAACTAAGAATTTTCGTATTTCTAAATAATTCCTACATTATTACGTACGCCACGTATAGATAAATTAACGAGAGCATGGAAATGCATATGTAGTAGTATTCTATGTTTACAGGCATTCTATATTTGAATTTTCTTTTTTCTCGTACTATCAGCATAAAAAGAGGTTTGTTATATATTGAGGAAGTAAATACCAAAATAATGTCAGTGACAAATTGCGAATATTATTTACGTTGTGCATATATTTTTACGTCTGATTTTATTGTATTCTCACAATTATCAGAATAATTTTGTGTCAGCCCGTACGACTAAGTGTAAGTAGCATAATTTTCAAAAAATATGGCAGTGAGTAATTTTGGTCCGATTGAGAGTCAAAGTAAGTAAGCAAAATTATTTTTAACTTGAACAGAAGAAAAAAAAAAATCCCCTTACACGGCTGCCCAGTTAGTTGAAAAAGCTACAGGTGTTTGTCTCTCTACTCTAAAAAACAGAGGACTACTACTTATTCCATTTCTTAAGGGTAGGTATGTATTTTTTTTAAATTAAGAGAAAATTATTCTCCTTTTGTTGCAAACGGTACAACCTGCAATTCTATGTTCTCGATAATTCATCTATACTCGCGTTTATCTTTATAATCGCACCAGACCCGAAGTATTTCCGTTTTTACTTCAGCAAATTTAAGTTTTCGTACTGACAAAATATGCTCTAGAGTAACGTGGCATGTTGTCTAAAAATCAGACGCAGTTTATCAAGATTTCGAAATAGTACAACAAGTTACCAACTTAATACGGGCAAAAAAAAACCTACAGCTAATTTTATTCCACGCGACTATAAGTTCATTTAAAATTTCGTACCCATCCATTCTGATTGATGAACCTAAGTTTTTTGATGCAAGTAGACCAATACAGGCGAAACATTCTCACGTTCTGGGATCTGTTTAAATTTTAAAGCCCTTATTCGGTTGGACGCGGACTTTTCTAAATATAAAACTTGTTTTCAAACCTAGCTACCCTGCTAACACAAATACACTCGGCGTCAAAAATATCGCTCCTCCTCGGAAAATAATTACAACCGACTTTAAACCCTATTTGATCAAGGACAACAATATGATTGTTAGGTATCATTTGAAAGGTAATAAAGTGTTTTTTTAGGAAAATTAAAAAAAAAAAGGATTTTCCTTGGGGTCAAAAATTAAAGGAAATGACATTGCGAACAGTTGAAAAATGTTTATTCAAGTTTAAATTTACAACAATAAATGGATACCAAAATTTTACAAAAAGTGCCTAAAATTAACTTAAAACCTAGTGTTACCCCCCCTTGCCCTTATCACTGCCTCTAAACGGTCTTTCATTGATCGCACCAACTTTACGATGTCCTCTTGTGGAATGTTGCCCCATTCTTCGATGACTGCGTCCTGAAGATCTTGCAGGGTGGTAGGGGCGGCATCTCGTGACCGAACCCGTCGCTTCAGCTCGTCCCAAAGGTGTTCAATCGGTTTTAAGTCAGGACTCCTGGCTGGCCACGGTAAAACGGAAATCCCGACCTCTTCCAGATAATCCCGAACAATTAATGCAGTGTGGGAGCGAGCGTTGTCGTGCATTAATGTGAACCCAGAGCCGACGTAACCCGCATATGGCATCACATGCTCTTCCAGGATCTCGGCAATGTATCGGCGAGCATTCAGGGACCCTTGGCCGCGAGTGCCTTCAGTCCTGGAGACGCAGACAAGGTCGGTTTTGCCGTCTATAAACATGCCCCCCCAGAACATGCAAGAGCCACCTCCGTAGCCCACTGTCTCTTCAATACAGGCTTGAGCAAATCGTTCGCCCGACCTTCTGTAGACTCTGGCCCGCCTGTCGTTGCAATAAAGACAGACTCTCGTCTCATCGGTAAAGAGAACCTGCCTCCATTGCTCAAACGTCCAATCGACGTGGTCGCGGGCAAATTGCAAGCGATCTCTGCGATGCTGTGCGGTCAACATTGGGCCTGTAGCAGCCCTGTGAGCCACGATATCCTTCTCCCGCAGTCTTCTTCTAACCGTAGAGATGCTAACTGATCTTGTCCGAGCTTCTCTGAGGCGTTGTTGCACCTCAACAGCACTAGCGAAGCGATTGCGTAGAGATGATGTCACGATGAAGCGATCATCTCTTTCGGATGTGCAGCGTCGCCGACCAGCCCCACGTCTTCTGATGTAGCCCCCAGTCTCCTGGAACCGCTGAAATACTCGGCGGACAGCATGACGGCTTAAATTGAGTTGCCGAGCGACATCACACTGCCGAACTCCTGCTTGCAGTAGTGCAACCACTTGAGCTGATTCAGCAGCGGTGGTCTCCATGTTCGAGGGTTATTTTCTTGCTTGAGTTCCTTAGATGTGTTCTCTTCGACGTCTGGATAGTGAATGATTGACATTTGACCTGGTACAGGCATTTTATACCCCTGGAAAAGGGCACAACTCGCGACCCTTCAAACGAGTATTTGTGCACTTTTTTTTCGAAACGCTCTGATTCACAAGCCATTACGTTTTGTTTAAATTAAACATTATTAATTTAAAACACATTAAACGTGCTTTTAATTGATACTAATATTAATTATGTAACATAATTTCGCTAAGGTCTAGATTAGCTTGAATCTGATTTTCGCGGAGGGGCGATATTTTTGACGCCGAGTGTAGCAGCATTTCAGACAAAACTCCTGTGGCAAATGCAACCCTATTTCCGACATGATAGGATTTAATCTGCTTTGGCAATTGAGGCAGAGCTAAGTTTGATGAAAATCGGTAAGCTGTTTGACAGTTATCAGCTCTGAAATCGGGGTCGTAATGACATCGGGATATTTATACATATTCGTGTCGGGAGGTTTATTCTCACTCAATCTTGTGGCGGTATTGAAGCTACCCAATAACACACGATCACAAAGGCCCTTCTAATCCTTCTATGATTTCAGTATTAATATCCAACCACCACAACTCAGACCGATCTAATGACGTGTATACTTAAGTACCTATTCAATGTCTTCAGGTATTTCGATCAATTGGCATGCAAGCCCGCACGCCGGTTTCACTACGTTCGAGTCGTCGCTCCAGCATAACATCACCCCACGCAAGCTTCAAGCATACTTCCACCAACAGAGACGATATTGCCGCCTTGGACAAACTGCTCACCTCTCTCCTTGGGACCAGAGACAACAGAACGCGGAGTTTCCGGTCACATAGAGGCACACCCAGATCCAGCCGCATGCCAGTAATAAGCGAGCTCAGAGGCAACAGGAGATCAGAGTCCTGGCCGGAAAGAATATTTGAGAACTCTGTGGTCAGCAGCGTTCTAAATAATTTAAAAACGAGTCAGAGGAACTCTTTGGCTGAAGAACCTTTTCTAACGCCTAATTAATATTGCCTTATAATAAGTATCAAGTTTAAGGAGCGTATTAATTAACTCCGTCTTGGCTGAGATGCCAGTTACAAAACACGTCAGAAATGAGTTTTCTATGGCTTGACGTTTGCTTTGACGTATCTTGGGACGGGCCTTAGCTAGGATAAGTTTAGAATGTAGGTTTTGAGAATACATAATTATAGTCTAAAAAAATAAATTATTCCTTAACATAGCAATAAGAAGTCTTGTAGTCTTGTAAAGTAACTGCTTCAATTGCCTGATGATTCTTTACACGATTTATTTTATTTAACTTTGGCAATTATTTAAAAGAAAATATAATTGAATTTCGTAACAAATGTTAATATTAATGTTTTTTTTTTAATTTGTCCACCACAGAAATAAAGTTTATTTATAGTAGGTAGGTGCCTACTTACGTATACATAGTAAACCTTTTTTCGTTCCTCACACCGCCCTCGATGCTTTTTAGAGTTCCATAGTTAGCAATTTATATAGTTTCGTCGTGTCCATCAGTAAGCGGTTTTGATCATAGATTCTTGATAACAGTTATCAGATCAAAAAAACCTTATTTTTAACCGACTTCAAAAAACGGAGCAGGTTCTCATTTCGTATTTCCCCGATTACTTAAAGACGACTAGACCGATTTGGATTTTTTTTGTTTGAAAGGGTGCACATCCCAGGTAGTCCCAATGTCTAAGAATTAGCCTATTACTATTCCAGACTATAATCTATCTCTGTGCCAAACTACATCCAGTCCGTGAACCGTTCTGGCGTGATTGAGTAACAAACATCCAAATAATATGTATTAACCTATTAAACGTCACGGTCGCGTGCAACTTGACGTGCCCCAGACGCCAACAACGTCATATGCGGCAACCGCGCCGATTGAAAATGTATGGAACGTAGTAAACGCCCGGCGTCCCTGGCACGAAACTCCGATGACGTGATTTGGCGGCTTTGGCGGTTAAAGGGTTATAATATAGTAACATCGTGAAACAGCGCAACTAGCATAAATCCACCCTTCCTTCCTTCCAGCCACATGGCCACGGCAACTTTCTAGTACCCTAATGTATTTCGATGCTGCGTGTGTAGAATTATTGTAAATAAAAAAACACCAATTTGTACAAATATTTAATTATTGGACCACACTAACAAAATTTAACTATAAACTCGAAATAAATTATGCGTAACAAAAACAATGGAATACAATGTAGGTACTCATAATTATATTAAATATGTTGACATATTATTTTTATCACAGACATGCTTTATCTATAAGTCACTATTATTTTGATTTCTTTGAGTATCAATAGTATTAAATTAATAAACTTAGCCCATTAGTTTTCTAAGTAAATTGCACTACATTAATGAGATAGTTCCGCTATTACACAGGTTTTATCCTGTACACATTTGATTGATTTACTATGTTTTACTTGCGACGTGTAAACATCGTATCCTAGTGATATCGTATTATCATACAAAACTCTGTACCTAGTGGGTAAAAAGTAAAAGTTAATGATTTGTGCCGGAGGCCACACAAGCCATTCTGCTTTATAAAGTCTAATAAATTTATCAGTAACTTCTTGTTTAAAATTTTCCATGGGATCCTTTTCAAATAGTGCTAAGCTACCAAAGAAAGTAACTATCATTATTGGTGAGAAAATGAACTGATCCAGAATCAATTTTTTTGAAACCATAGAGAGAGTCTTCCCTATAATAAATTTGTCCAACACCTTGTACCAATGGTGACACAACACTCCTACTGCACCACCGGAAAAAGCCATGTGGACTGTGCGTCTTGCATCAAATTTGTCTAAATCTTTACAGTATATTTCATAGTGCTGCTCCATAACATCTCCTAGTGATGACAAAGTAACAGAAATAGTAACATTTGTACAAAATAAATATTTGTTACTAAATGCTAATTTTACTATTTTTTTTAGTTTAGGTGCAGTTCCCGAAAAATTAATTCCTAACTTTCTCCATGTGACCACTAGTGCCTGCATCTTGGTATCTGAAAAAAATATAACTAAATGTTAAAAAAAACAGTTTTACATTGGTGAGAACAAAAAAAATAGAAAAAAAATTACTTATCATTATCAACTTATTTCCATCTCTTTTTAAATAATGTTTGAACTGAAATTAAACAAACAAAATTTTAAACAGTGTTGACTTGTATTTCATTAAAACTACCAAAGTAAAATTCAAGTATTAAAACAGACAGTTTATTGTTATATAAAATACCTATAACTACTTCAATTAATATTTATCTTCATCATTTTGCTTATCGTGACTTGTATGCATGGTTTTTGCATGCTTGACTTTTGATGTGTACACATCATACCCAAGTGATATTGTATTGTCATACAGAACTCTGTACTTAGTAGGTAAAAAATAAAAATTAATTATCTGTGCTGGCGGCCATACTACCCACTCGGCTTTGTATAGAGTTAAGAACTTATCCTTGACTTCTTCTGTAAAGTTTTCCACGGGGTTATCTTCAAATATGGCCACAGTGGCAAAAAACGAGAGTATTATGATAGGTGAACATATAAATTGGTCTAGCATCAATTTTTTTATCACCATGGCAAAACTTTTGCCAATGATTACTCTATCAAGGAAGTTGTACCAATGGTGGGCTATGACGCCGACCGTGCCACCCGAGAAGGCCATGTGCGCTGTGCGCCGTGGATCCATCTCCGCGATGTCCCCGCTCAGCGCTTCGTAGCTCTGCTCGAGCACATCTCCCGCGGTGGAGATCCCTACTGACAGTAAGACATTGGTATAAAACAGATACTTGCGACTAAAGGCCTCGCCCTTGGCTTGCTGGTAAGTTTTATAAGCCTTACAAAAAAATCTTCTTAAACTCATCAATGACCTAAAATAAAGCGTCAACGTATTATTAAATAAGTAACCGTTTTACAACAATATCTTAATGTTTATTAGAGTAGATGCAGTTCTAGCAATGACACGAACAACATGTTTTAAGGGCGAGCTGATTATTTAATTGCGGAATTTATGGAAAGCTGAAAATATCCAGACACTTACGTTTAAATGTCTCACGCGTATCTCGAGGTTAGAGGGTTTCTGTAATCAACTAATAAATCTGTTAAAATATATCCAAAACTCTGGTGTGGTGTCGGTATTTGTTATTGCATAACTAAACTACTAAGACGAATTAAAAACCGAAATATAATTATTGCATACATTCTTAACCTTACTTAAATTGGTCACGAGCCTGACTGACAGTGTCAATTTCAAAAGCATGTCAACTTGACAGAACAGCGTTCCGGATCACGCTTATTCTTTGAAATGAGCAGTTTGCGGGGTTCAGTTTTAGAGATAAGCTTCAAGGCATTATTCGCCGTGCAAGCTCCAGTGTCATATTATATGGTTCTTGACCTTCACTTTTAAAACACCGTAGGCAGAGATTGCCTAGACGGAACACGAAAATAATAATATGACAAATCTGATAGAAATAGCAATTAAGTTCAATATTTTTTTTATTGTCTTGTCTTTACAATAAAAACAAGATAAAGTAACAAATCAGATCAATAGAATTTGGCTGAGAAAGAAAATGGAAGCTGTAGAAATTTAGGATGCCAGCAAAGATTTGAAACTCTTTGCTATTGGTAACTCAGACTTGTTCGATGTAAAATCTTTTGTAAGTAGGTATATTTCTTTTGCAATTTTTCATTAAATGAATTTAAAGGTAATCAAATTTACTAATAAATACTTATAGGACATTTTGCTTTCTAGTATTGTTAGGTACCTACACTATAAATGCAAATGATAATAATGTTTTCATTTAGTAATAGAACACCACAGCACTCAGATTTTTCATTTATTTGGTATTCTGCTTGAGATTGGGAAGCTGAATATAATATTTGATATTAGTCTTTAACAATATGCAACTGTCAATCTTTTACATTTTTTTAAGTTAATAATATAATTATGTTATCGCGTGGCGAAACGTGGATAATACATCCGTCACTTTCCTACAAGTAAAGTGCGAGAGTGACGCGGACGCTTTATCTACCGTGATAAACGCGACCATAAAACGGAACACGTAATCAGAGACAGACAAAAAGAGTTACTTTCACATTAATAAAATAAATGCGAAAGTAAGTCTGTTTTTCAATATGTTGGTTACACTTTCACGTATAAACCGCTGAACTTTAATTATACTGGCAACCATCAATAGTCTGTCAAATTGTATGGTCTATAAATTGCATAGGTCTATTGAATAGAATCTATCGGCGCGTCTCAATATTTTTCGGTATATTATCTTCCTGTATTTGTATTAAGAAGCCCAAAATAAACCATGGCTGGTAAGTACAGAATACATATACATTCGATCTCAATCTATACCGGTTGCTTTACCAACGATATTCGTATGCTTTCGGAATTATGTTTGTTTTATTATGTTTCACCTGTTTCAGATAAATTAACCCTCGATAGAATTGCCATGAAGGATAGGTCTACGTCCCATCTACGAATATACGTAGGAGGTTTAACAGAAAACGCTACAGTGGACGATTTATACGACCATTTCATACAATTTGGTCATATAAATGGCATTGTTGTGAACAGGAACTTTGGTTTTGTGCAGTTCGAAACTGAGAACAGTGCGAGGCAAGCAATCTCTAAAGCGGATGGGAGTGTCTTCCAGGGCAAAACTATCAATGTGAGGGCTTCCCAAACAAACCCTGACAAAAGGTAAGATGATAATGTTGATGATTATGTTAATATGTACAATATTAAACTTTAATTTCTGGCAACAAGGCCATTATTTACAAAGGGTATGATTTAATTAAAAAAGCAATAAATGCATTTTCAATTACTGAAATGGCTTGCTGTTGTATGAACCGATTGCAAAGAAGCAGGATTTTTTATTTTGTAATAGTAAATCTGCTACATAAATAGAAGTACCAAATGTGCAGTCTCGTGTGAACCTGTCACTGGTTCAGAGGGCAGGTGGCAAAAGATAACGCTTGGTAACCTTGAAATGCAGGCTCCTAAAAGGGTGAAGGTTCTTGGTGGTCTTCTGGAGGTCTCTTTGTTTATGCTTAGTTTTGGGAGTGATGATTATGGGCACTCATTTAATAAAAAAAATACCCCTCCTCTCTGCTTTTTCTCTATTTGAAAACTTACCTTAATAGCTAGGTCATGTAAACATCATAATGGTAGACACTATAATCCTGTAATTAACTATTAACATCAATGTACATAGTTTAGAGAAATCTGGAAAATCAATTTTCGCACAAATGGGTATTTTCACGCCAAAATGTGCATTCTGGTAACCCTTTACTGCACAGGCGTGATTATCCCCACTCCTGCTAAGCAGGCCCGGTGGGAAGATGATGACATGTGCTCTAGGGTGTTTTATTTTAAAACTTTGCAATTTTTACTTATCTAATAGACTGGTATTCAAAATTATAATAAAATTAGTAGGTATTTAGGGGTGCACACTGAAAACTTTTTGAATGAATTTTCATGATTATACAATAAACCAAAGCAGCAGCAGGTGGAAATAATGGTGATGATTGTTGATAAGATAAGTCATTTATTGCTCAATTTAATGTTACAGCATAAATTGTACAGCATGTCAAATTATTATAAATTTCATTGAGGTCTCCTCAGAATTACAGATATAAATATAAAGCATAAAACAATGAATTAAAACTTAAAACAATAAAATAGAAGTGATGTTGTGATATTAGTAAAACAAGTATAGTTTTGTATACATACATACAATACAAGTATGTAGTTTTCTCAGTAAGGATGGTCATGACATAAATTGTCACATAAGTAAAAACAAAACACAACACAACTATAATAAAGTAGAATAATAATAGAAAAATAAAATATATTTAAAGTCAAACTTAAATCAATCTACATGTCAAGATCCAAATACTCATTTACAGAGTATAGTGGATTTTCAAACAAAACATTTCTCAGCCAGCATCTAAATACACACATATCACATGTCATGTGTGATATCATTAGTGTTTGACATAAGTTGACATTAAAGTTAGTTATTGTTTGTTGTTTTTGGATAAATAATAAACATTTCAAATTCAAATTCACTTTTTTTTCTTGCGTGGTTATGGGTATTACAGTTACAATACAATACAATACAAATACTCTTTATTGAACACCAAAAATAAAAAATAAAAACAGAACATGGAACAGTACATTTAAATCATAGGTATACAACAGGGGGTAATTATTTCAATTTTGAAATTAGAACTGTTTATAAATAGACTAAATATAAATAGGTACATAAAGTAAATAATTTAATAAATACATACTAAATACATATAATTATCAGTTTTTTTTTGAGCTGTTATTTATATTTGGGAACTACTAATGCCTTGTGAGTGACAGTATGTTTGCCTTTGTTATTTTATATTTTGAAATACTCTTGTTGTTTCTTACAAGCTTACACACCTCAAAAATGTACACACTCGGAACTGTAAGAAGCTTGTGCTTCTTAAATAGTGGCTTACAGAAATCTGTCCACCTTTTTTTGAGACAATAATACTCATTGTATATTTGTTGCATTCCCCCAAAGAACAATGCCGTAACGCAGTTTGGAATATATGTATATAGCTGTGATAAAGAACCAACAACGCCACTTTTATGGTTGTGATAGATTTCAGTTTCTTAAGTGCATAAACGAATTTGTTCAATGTGGTAGAAACAACTTCTACCACTTTCCAATTCAAGTAGTCATCAATAATAAAACCTAACAATAATGTTTGTGACACTTGTTCTTACTTTTCCCTATTGTACTCTATATCTAATTTACTTTTGTTGCTGTTGCGGGTTAAGAAGTGTATTATTTTAGTTTTTGAAACATTTATACAAAGACATTTTTTCGTAAGCCAAGTTGATACATCCTCTAAAGCGCTTAAGATGTTATTTTCATATCTTTTGTGCCCTTTGCCCTTATCATAACGGTTCATTCATCATTTAAATCTGATATCACATAAGTGGTTGATTTGTGCAACCTCTAAATAGTGTAATATCAATATCACCTTGAAATTAGAAACACCTTTAGGCATTATAAAAAGTTAGTATGTAAGCGAAGTGTTACAAAATATGTCTTTTGTTTTTCCACACAAATGTAAAACATCCTAATGTGCATACTGCCTCAACTTTTCTCTTAATTTGTAAACATTTCTTCTTTTTTCTTTTCCTAGTTATGTATAAATGAATATTTTATTTATACTTATTTACACATGTACAAGTGTACATATATGTTTTCTTATTTATTTATATGTATACTGGTATTACATATTTATGTGCTTATTTTCTTAATTTTCATGTTGCTTTAGAACAAAATATTGGTTTCTATTTTCTTCCATCCATAATTTGCATGTATTTTAGTATTTGTCTATTGTTTGCAACATTTATTTTTACTCATTCGCGCAAAGGTTAATTGGAAGAGATCCCTTAAAGGGATAAGTTCGCCATTGTACTAGTTTTATTTCTGTAATTTTGTTATTTTTGTAATGTAATTGTTTTAGTACAATAAAGTTGTGCATACATACATTCTCTCCCCATCCTCCGGGTGGATTATCCCCACTCTTGGATGGTCCGCATCATTATATTTCATTGAATGCACTTAACAACTACCTACTTATAACTATTTATTTTGCGCACCGTGAAACCGGAACTTCTCTGTCTCTGCGTTCCCACCACGCCCCAAACAACCTTGTGGCCCCGCTGGATTGCAGAGGGTATGAAGAGTGACAGATCTGCGGTGGATAAGGACAACTTTAACTCGAGACCAGAAAAGCCATAACAACACTTCATCTATCCTCGCTTTGCTCGGGTGGATAGATATCTCGTATCGTAACGTAATGGCTTACTTGAGTCCCAGTCCCTGTCAAAGTCTATCCAGGTTAACTTCTCTAATTTTCACTAATCACCACTTTGTAACACTTGAACATTCCCACACTATGTTATCGAATTTTATTTTTGTTACAATAAAACTGCAACACATACATGGTTACTGTAGTTTTGTTGAAATTACTCGCACAATATAACTATTCTGTTAACATCCTAGGCCTACAGAAGTAGTTTCATCGCAGCAGCCAGAGCTACCGCATGCAGTTGCACTGACCGACAACATCCCTATCACCATCGAAGATGATGCAGAGGACCCCTACGACAATTATGGAAACTATATTGGTGACAAAAGCAGTAAGATTATCTCATTAAGCACTTTAAACTTAAACATTTCATTGGTCCACATGGTCAAACACAGAAGAGAAATATTTAATTTTAGCATCAAGCGCTAGGGTAAATTCAGGTTAGTGGCGCCAGTGGTATAGTTGCCCTGATTGTAATTATTCTAGTTTCGCGGATGAATCGCATGCTACTTTATGATCAAACTCCGGATTGACAAGGGCAATAAAATACCTGTGCTAGTAATTCATTAAAAGGTGGGTACGAATTAGAGCAGTCTCGGGTTGAGGCAAGCACGGCTTAGCGCGGGCAGCGCGCGAGTCTCGCGGCGAGCCGCCATGAGTCGGTCTCTTGACCGTGCTCAAAGACGCCACAGTGTGCGTGCCTCGCGTAATTTGGACGTGTATCCGAGCGTGTACCGCGGGCAGAACGACAAATTCTAACTTGTCAGTGGGCGAGGCGCGTACAAATTTGATAAAGTTGCTGAGCCGTTTCACTACTGAGGCGATTTCTTATTAATTTTGTTAATAATTCGGTGAATTATGATAAACGCAGCTGCATCTGTCATCGTTTCCGACGCCATTTTGAGCGGCGCACAATGTCGGCTCGCGGCAAAATGTCCAATAACTTTATCATAACTAATGACCAAGTTTGAATACCTTTAAATTATGTTCAAACCTATTTATTATTTTCGCAAATATAAAAAAACCAGTATCTGACATTGACTTTGGACTCGAGTCACTTTTGACAACCATTGAATAACAATTCATTCAGTACAGCAATATTCTTTAGCATTCCGACGACTTGAGAAACTTTTTGTTTTTTAATTAGGTTAAAAATGCCTGGTAAGAAAAAAAATCGTTTTTCTTCATGTAAAGCAATATGTTTGTGTACTTATGTTTTTATTCAGATATAGAAGATAAAGGTACGACTTACTTTTGCATTTGTAAAATCCACATGTCACGAAAAAAGTTGTCGATAAACTAAATCGATATGTGATTAATTAAATATCGACTATTTAATGAATCACTAGCACTGGTACATTTTGCCCCCGTAATCCGGGGTTTGCTTATGAATCTATCGAAAGACTAACTCGAAGGCATAATGCGATCAAAGATTTTGCGGGATAGTTGTCCTGTTTCTCGGCGGGGCATCTACCCCAATCATATTGATATGGCTTAGTCAAATATCCCCCTATGTGGGGATAGACGTCCCAAAATATAGAGGTCCGCAAAAGTCACTAATACTCTGGAAATATTTAAAATAAGTATTTTAGTTTCAAAACAAGTACCGGCTGGTTTTACAAATAAAGTATGGCTTTTGAACTGGGAGATACAGAGTGATTTAGACAAAAAATGGCAACTATCCCGGATTTACCCTAAACAAACCCAAAAATTCAAGTCCCATTATGAATTCACTTATTCAAACAAAAACGTATAAAAAGTTCATGAAGAAATGTAAAGATTATTAATATTGTGTATTTTTTTTATGTCAGCACCGATGCCAACTGATGGTAAGTGGGATCTGACACCCGTAGACATTTGCAATCTCAAGACCGTAATCTTGAGATACAATTACAATGTACCTAAAATATGCATGTCTTTTTTTTGGTCCATTCCGTTAAGGCGATTTATTTTTTGCCGTAAATAAGCAATTTCCCAATTTTATTTGTTGCCAAAAAGTTATTGTGATACCTACTCGTATTACACTTTATTGCTTAATGATGGTGCAGAAGATCTTAAAAACTATTACCTGCGCCAAACTTGACGCTGCAAGGGTATTGCAATTAAATTTTATTTAAGCCTAATTAACTACAAATAGTTCCTTATTAATAAATTATCGCTATCATCGAGTAATAATAAAAAAAAATTAGCTCATTCATAAACTCCTTTTATGGTTTCGTAGTCTAACAAGCTTATCTCAGAGACTCTAGTACTAGACTAGAAAGCTGCTATTTGGTATGAATATTCGTATTAGTCACGCCAGCAAAGTGGTAAAGTACACCCCCTACAGGTAAAGTGGGGATGTTTTTTTTCTCGTGTGGGATGGTATGCGGTATGTCGATGGATAGGTCTTTCAAAAATCTTGCGAGTTTCTCAAATATTTTTTTTGATTAAGGCCAAATGTAAGTGTAGTGCATTATAACGAATTTAAAAGGAAAACTATCACGACTACGTAGACGTCATTGGTTCTCGAGTTACAGGCGACTAAAATGTTTATACCTAAGTAAGATCACCAAATAGTCATAAAATAGAAAATTTGTTCATACTTGTTGTTTTTTGTGTTTGTAGAGCTAAACGGCTTCCGAATCCTACACTGAGAATGGTCTGACTTTCTCTTGCCCAGTATTTTTTTTTTTGAGTATGGTGTCTTATTATTATAACTTTTTATTGCCATGTGGTGGGTGCCCCGCTGACAATTTTGAGACTTGTTCTCTTCTTCATATTAGGTCGAACATGATCATCTCTTTCCAGTCGAAACAGGTATTTGTGATTTATTATGGCTTCTACACGACGTAGGGACGAGTAAGGCGTAAGATTGAGACACAAGCATAATGGTGCTCTTCATAAATGCGTCTCACGCTGGCCAATTCCTATTGGCCCTTCCACATTTACAGATTTCATAGGTTAGAAATATTTAGGCGACCAAAACGTGTTCTACAAATGAGTCTACATATAGTTAATGTTTGCTTATACCCTAATGCATTTTTTTTGTAACACGAAGAGGTCGTTGGCCTGTGAGCTGTTGCCCCATAAAATGATTTCGTAGCTCAGCCGTGAGTGAGCATATGCATTATATGCGGCAACGGCCGTTTTTATGTTCGTACATCGTTTTAGTTGGTAAAGAGCATACGCGAATCTGGATATTTTCTGCTCTGAACACCTGGTCCGACACCAATCTTTCAATTTCAAAATCAAATTTAACACAGCTCCTATTTCTGGGTTGTTTTGGCCCTCCGGGCTAGCTGAAGAACTAACATAACCTAAAACCTACCTCATATTTATGACACTAATACCACGCAGTCGGACCACGAGACCTACACCTTATTTTCCCTGTATTTTTTTTATGTGGATAACAAATGAGTTATTGATGAAAGTGTTGTGCAGTAGCTGTTTTAAATGTTCACTATCATTCAATTAGAATAAACATTATATTATATCGTCTGCGTATAATATACTGATGTTGTTTATAATTTTTGGTAAATACGTAAATCATTAATGTACAGTACAAAATAAATAAAACAGAATGCATTTTAAAACGCTACCATGTGGAATTGTGTTTTTCATGATCTGCTTTTGGAACCTAACAATTATCAAGCAGTGCCTATTTAAGAGGCCGTACACGAAATTTTGCCGATTTCGCTGATTTTCGTGATTTTACAGATGTGATTTTACTGTTGAAATACTTTACTTCTACAATTTTAATTGCGCAACACGAAAGATAATTTCGATTTTCAACGAATGTATGAAATACTTTTTTGTTTTTATTATTTAATTTTGATTAATCAACCTGAAACCGGCGACTGTTTCGTGAGTTTTGCTGTAAGAGGTTTAGAATATCACATATTCACGAATCGTTTTGACGTCTTAAAGGTATGAAAAAATAGTAATTGATTGCTGTAAAAGTTGTCTAAAAATGTATGAATTACTTTTTACCACCTTCATATATTTTTTTTGGTAAAAAAAATATGAACTTGGTAAAATTTTATAGAAAATGGACAAAAAATAGTTTTAAATTTCGGCTTCTTAAAACACTCGTTTATAGAATTAAAAGAACAGTAATAAACTTCAGTTCAAAATAAATCCATTACCTCAAAAATACATCTAAAAATTAAAAATTAAATAGCGATATATAATGTTTTAAAATAACCTAAATCCCGAATTTAAATTCTCGACAAAGATAAAAAGTAGCTCATTTATTCGTTACTCATTTATTCGATCATAACTGAAATGATATATCATGATGTGCATTAAAACTTATAGAAAAGCAGTACTTAAACTGTAAAATCACGAAAATAAGCAAAACTGGCAAAATTTCGTATACGGCCTCTTAAGTCGTGATACTCTATCCACGAACTGTTTGCAATTCTTAATATGAGACTACATACTTAATATACTAAGTACATTATTTTACATAGCAAGGGGTTTAACACGAGTGTTTTAAGGTGCCAAGGTGCTACAAATGTCTGATGAAACGCTTCTAAGCGGATTATTGAAAAATGACAAGTTTCAGATAAAACATAATTATTTTAAACATAATATTCGTAACATATTTTTTCAGATAGCTACCGTGAGGAGGAGTTCGAGGAGAATAGTTATAGCAACCAGAGCTGGGGCGAGCGGGGCTCCTTGGTGGGCGCGCGGGGGCGCGGGCGGGGGCGTGGGCGCGGCGCGCGCGGCCGCGGCGCGCCCGGCTTCCGGGACCGCTCGCCCGTCGGAGGCAGAGGTACATACTACTGCTTAGTGCACTAATCACTCATCATAGTCATCTACATATAGGCGGACTAAAGTGATGCATGTAATACTTATGGACTAAAGTGACACTACTCCCTAGGGACTAAAGTACTATTTCTTCTAAATTTCTGTATAAGTAAAACCCTTGGAATACCACAAATGGCCTGAGTACGCGGTGGAGCCAGTGGAGAGCAGGCTGGGCATACAACCTCCACAGCCTGTCTTTGTTTCAGAAATGTTGACTATGGAAAAAAATATAGCGCTGTAGGTGTAAAACTTAAGAGTACTCAACTTCAATCATTTATGTCATTCTTCAATTTATTTATATCATTAATAAAGAAAAATCATTCATACAGTCGAATTTTTCGGTAACATTTATTTCTTTGTATAAATTTGCTCTTTATGCTGCAACATAGTCAGATGAAAGCATTATTCTTGTAGCTACTTGCTTTATGGATATTGGTTATTTATTTTATTTATCCGGTTATTAAATATAACACTTGAAAAGATGGTCCTTATTTATTTATTTCAATAATTGAGTATTTGAGTATGACGCAAGTTTCATTATTAAGATGCCGTATACCTACATACGAAATTTTGCCGGTTTTGCTTCTTTTCGTGAGTTTACAGTTAAAATACTTTTCTAAAGTTTTAATGCATATCATGAAATATCATTTCAGTTATGATCGAATAAATGAGTTACGAATGAATGAGCTACTTTTTTATTTTTGTCGAGTATAATAATGCGAGATTTAGGTTGTTTTAATACATCATTATTGCTATTTTTTTTCATTTTTTGGATCTATTTTTAAGTTAATGGATTGATTTTGAACCGAAGTTTATTACTGTTGTTTTTATTTTATAAACGAGCGTTTTTTAAGTAGCCGAAATCAAAAACAATGTTTTGCCAAATTTCTATAAAATTATACTAAGTTAATTATTTTTTTACACAAAAAAATTATAACTAAAATTATAACTATAATTTTTTTACACAAATAAAGGTGGTAAAAAGTTTTTCATACATTTTTTAGACGATTTTTACAGCAGTAAATTGTAATTTTTTCATGCCTTTTAGACGTCAAAACGATTCGTGAATATGCGATGTTCTAACCTCTTACCTACAGTAAAAATCACAAAACAGTCGCCGGTTTCAGGTCGATTAATCAAAACTAAATAAGAAAAACAAAAAAATAGCTCATACATTCGTCGAAAATTAAACTTGAAATCTTTAAATCTTGTTAAGTATTTCAACTGTAAAATAACGTAAATTAGCGAAATCGGCAAAATTTCGTATTCGGCCTCGGTCTCGGTAAGATGTCGGCTCCATATCTTGCTTTAGTGTTACCATACTATGAAAACTCCGAACCCTAATAATTTATCTCTGTCTATGACACTATGAGGATTGGCAGAATTTGAACAGTTCCCTGTTGTGTCCAGGCGGGGACTGGCCGGAGCCCCGGGGCTTTGAGCGCGAGCGCTTCGCACAGCCCCTGGGCGACTACCCGCGTGCCGTGCCTGTCAACGAGAGGAACGACTGCGAAATCATTGTCGTTTCGAAATCTCTCACGTGAGTAGTTCTTGCGGGCCGATTGAGCTGAAATTTGGTATGCCTACGTATCTTCGATGACAATACAATATGGCATCATCGTGTTGGTCTGATATGGTGTCGGAAGGTGGTATCAGGATCTCCGCTATACTTAAAGTAGACCAACCGTGTTTCGACTCATTTGGTTGGTCTTGATAAGCAGTAAATTACTGCAAAAAAAAGTAAAGTTGGCAAAAATTTGTCCCGAAAATGAAATTTTAAGCTTTCGTGACACGGGCCCCCATCGTCGAATTAGATTGAAATTTTCTATAATTTTGCTATTTCGATGATACAATTAGGTATAAGCATGGCAACACCGTGCTGGTTTTGCCTGATGTACCATTTGTGCCACTAAAGTTTATATTGAAAATAGATATATTAGCTGTGCATTGTTCTTGAGTTAGCCAGTTAATCATTCACTTAATAACGGTTTTATAAGTAGTTTTTATTTCCAGAGAGTATGCGGAATTCATCGAAGGCCGGCTAAAGCGCCTAGGCATCGTGGTTGACCTACTGTTCCCCATGGAAGACGTCCCTATAGGCAAAGTGTTAGGGAACATCGCGTCCCGAGGTTGCCTCTACGCCATATTAGTGACGGTACAAAACCAGGAAAACAGATCTCTCACACTCACTATACTGCACGGACTGCCACAAGGTTTGTATTTTTTAAACTATGTTTGGCCTCTATTTCTAAGTTAGGGAAAAAGGGATGGTTGCTTACGCACGCAATTAAAACTAAAAACTAGCCAAATCGTGGGGCTACTTTTTACGTTTATGCAGTGACGTAACTGCGCAAGTTCATTTAAGTGGGGGGGCGTCATTAATTGTAAAACGCTGGACCATACTTAACCATACAAAAAACGATGGATTAAATAATCCTTACAATTGTATGGCTAATTTTGGTAGCACAACGGAAAAGTTTCGTAGAGAATTCAATTGCGTGCGTTAGCGTACCCAACTTTGTGGTCCTTACCGTACAGCCACTGCTGCTTCCTGTAAACCTGTAGTTATTACCCACGCGGAAGCCCCTTCATTGATGTGTAATTTCCAGAACACCGCAACATGCCGCTCGAAGACGCGTTCCAATTATTGTCGCGAAACTTCCAAGAGGTGCAACGAGGGGGACCCTCAGGGCGCGAGGCTGTATACGCGCTGCTAGGGCAGCTGGCCGACGGGCGCTCGCTCACCGGACTGCAGTACGAGAAGGTCATCGAGTACCTGCAGGTACTTGATGTAACTATAGTCGATCTAGCCTAACGAAAAAATCTGTATTGGATGTTTTGCCGCTCCGCGCGGTAACTTAAAACCATACGCCGTCGGTAACCTGTATACTATAAGGGTTTTATAAGGGTATTCGGTTAGCACTTAGTTGAATCGGCTTCCGTTTACTTGCTTCGAACGGGATGCAATGTAACGTGTGTTTTAAAGGTTTACGATTGCGTATATACTAGTTAGTAAGCTTTTTAACCTTTTCAACGTTATGTCAAATACAAAACCAGAGTGAATGCCTCATAGATACTCATCTAACAGGATAAAAGTATGCAGTTGCGTTTTCTAATTCTAAACATTTAGGGATAACATTAAAATATGATCGTTATTGTGCAAGACAAATTCCGTAAACGTAATAGAACATGGCTCACTGATATCAGGATCATACACACTCTTAAAAACAAAAGTTGTCTTTCCTGTGGTCAGTAGTTCAGAGCTTGTGTGCATATAAGTTATGTTTTTATATGATAGGTCTAAAGCAGTCCTGACGGTGTTTTTGCGGGAATGGGCTTAGCCCTTAGGCCTTAAATACGTTAACTTTCGGTGTGTCCACAGGAAAGATGGTAACCTAAATCTGTGTATGACCCATCACATCCTACGGAGTATGAAATCTTTTCAGGAGCGGAAAGAACAGCAGATTAAAATAGAGTTAGGGGAGCCGCTGCCGGCGCCCGCCGCGGTCACGAGCAAGACCGAGGTGGACCTGCAGCAGCGCATCCTCAGCATCCTCAACGACAAGAACGCCGCGCCCGAGCCCGCGCCCGCGCCCGCCGCCGCCGCGCAGACCAAGCTGCTCAACGACCCCACTGTTCGAAAAGCTCTGGACTCCATCCTGCAGAAGTTCTCCTAGATAAATACCGACAGCGACCGGACGAGTCCCTATTTCACCCTCGTGAAAGGTGACACTGCAAAATATAGCTAGGTTGAGGCCCAGCGCCGAGATTCTACACGGTCGAAACGGGTCGTCGGTCGTGGTTCACCTGCTTATTTCACCTGGGTGGACCACAGGCACTTTCTCTTGCCGGTGGTTTATCTAAATCTTTATCGAAATTTTGAGACATTATATTTTTCTGGAAAATCTTAAATGAGCTAAAGCACCAGCTGAAATAGGAGCTCCGCGACGGCAGATCTCGGTCGACTCTGTTAAATTTGATATTGAAATTATTAAATCCATCAATGGATTATAGTGGAACAAGGAGTAGAAACATCCATTCATGGATTTTTCCAGTGGATTAAAGTGAATTAGAGGTACACCAGCAAGAAAAAGTGGCCGTGGTTCCCCTAGGTGTACTGAGATGGACGACCGGCAAGAAAAAGTGCCCAAGGTCCACCCAGGTGAGCAAAGCAGGTGGACCAAGACCGACAATGGGTAAAACGATATTGGCTTTGACTGTTCCCGTGTTGGCAACAATTTGATAACTCTTATTTACTTGACAGTAATGGCAGCAGAGTTAAAAACAGTACTGAAACACGCCAAAGGCAATATCGTTTTAACCTAGTAGAATTAATGGCCAGATATAACGATAATCGGGGACCTGGTTATGTATATGAAATGTCACTTAGCATTTATCACGTTTGTGAAATAGGGACTGGAACGCGACACATCGACGTCACCTTCTGCTGGTAATGCGGCAGCGTCGATTCCACTACAAAATTAAGTTATGTGAATAATGAAAACAAGTTTTACCCTAATAAAGTCTTGTCGCAATAATTATTGTTTTAATAAAACTCAATAGTATAATTACATCAGTTCTATTTATTTAATTCATACACATAATTAGAGGTGGTTTAACAGGTCTGTCGATTTATGATTCGAAATGGCAAACAGTGCTATATATTTGTTATTGTACAAACAAAGAGAAGACGCGAAATACTTTCATGCTCTATGTACAATAATTAATAGATGCTTGCGACACCCGTCCTGTTGGTGAATGATTGTGTAGTTCTCGGGCCCTCTCTTTATTAGGTTTGTCAGAAAACTATTCATTACTTTTAAACAATAATAAGGTAACGCGCCTCGTACAATTGCATTGGTTTTACTCATATTGTGTGCTTTGTGCTCACGCATACATGTGGTGATTATTCTATATCCAGCTTCAGACTTCGTGTTCCTATTACTTATATTTACCAGCATTAGATATAAATGGAACACCGCCAGCGGTTCTCGACACAAGAATTCAAATTCTACAAACTACACGAGCTGGCAGTCTCTCCCCATCTTTGTACAAAAGAAGGTACACATCACAACTCCTTGCTGCATTTTAGCACTATCGGTATCACGAACATTTATGGCCATAATAAATAAAAATATTTTCAAATGGATTTTCATAAGGAAATTGGGTCGATTCTTAACTTCATTGAGATCAAGGCCCCAGAGTCTCTTCGATCTTTCAAAAGCATCTTTTACAAATTCTATCGGTTAACTTTTAGGAGTAAAGGGGCTTCTAAACAGCCCATGTTTTGTTGCAATTTGTGGCCGGGCAACTATACACACCTTGCTCTAACAAACTAAGAAAGAGTAAGATGGCAATAGTTGCTGGCCACAAATTGCAGTAAAACATGGCCCGTTTAGAAGCCCCATTAAATTTGCTATACACATTATATAATAAACTAGGACAACATTAGGGATATCCACAACTTATTCTATACATATAAACAAATCCACATACGCCCTTAAACTACAGCAGCTAGATGCCACACACCCATGAAGCTCCATAAAGCTATATTTGGAAGATTTGGTGTCAACGGAACGCCCGATGGGTGAGCGCGATATATATAGGTCAGTCGAGCGCGGCGCCTGCCGCTAGCACTGCCTCACCAGCATTGATTGTCAAAAGCGGCTTAGGTCGCTCTCTCTGGTGGTTCATCTTGCTTTGAAGGGTCAAATCCTTCTTTAATATGTCCTCCAGTTCCTTTAGGATCTAGGTCTGTTGCCCAGCTAAAGTGCATAAGAGCTAAGTGCTTATTACCAAGTTCATTGTGAACCTTCCCAAGTAAATAATATACTAATGATTCTCTTGGAGCAATGTCCTTCAAATGATGGAGATCAGCTAAAGCTTCCTGTGGTCTTCCGGCTCTGAGCAATACTGAGGCTCTGTGGAACCGACACAATGGATTCTCTGAATCTAATGTAACAGCCCGTTCTAGAGTAGAGAGCGCTCTGTCCATCTTACCTAAAGCTGCCTGAGCAAGCCCCAGTTGACATCGCAACACACCAGAGTGGGGATGAATTGTTAAAGCACGACGAATATGAACCTCTGATGCTTTCCAACGTTCTTGTCGCGCGTAAACTGTCGCTATGCCGAACCACGCAACATAATTACGGGGGTCAATACTGACTGCAGTTCTAAAGCTGGCAAGAGCTTTATCAGTTTCCTCTGCCACTGCATATTCGTGCCCTAACAGTGCATGAGCGTAAGTTGCGTAAGGAGCCATTTGAACAGCTCTTTTAAAGAATTTAAGAGCAGTTTCCCGTTCTTTGTGTAGTGAAAAGCAGTTTCCAGCAACCAACCAGGCTATTGCATCACTTCTGTCCATTTCAACTAATTCTTGAGCTAATGCTGACAATTGTGCCTCTCTCTGCAGGTGCCATAGGCATGTGCTGTAAATATCAAGCCCTTCTGTCCGACAAGGGTGTGTTTTTCTAAGTTCTGCAAATATTTTTGCCGCAGCATCATATTGAGACAGCTCATAGTGTGCCCGAGCAATCATAGTCTGAACCCAAGGAGAGGCTAACTGTTTACCAGGTAGGTCTTGGAATAGCTTGATTGCATTTTTACAGTCCAGAAAAGCAAGTGCCTTGTATGCATCTCCTAATTCTCTCATTAAGTTTAGTAATGCCAGCCCATTTGAAGCCTTTGGTGTCATAGTTGGTGTTACAGTCTCCATAGACTTAGATCTCTCATTAGTTTCACCAGAATTGGATTTCATATTATTTTTAGCAGACCGCTGTTTGTTTTTTCTTGAGGGGCTTTTAGGTGCTACAAATTTTCTACTAGGAGATTTATTATTTTCTTTGACTGAATAACTGCTGTTGTTACTAAATAATCTAGAGGACCTTCGTGGTGCTGGCCCAAGTGTACATCTAGGTGTTGGGCTAAACACTGCATCTTTGAGTTGACCCATTTGTGCTCTTAAAGAATTTACTATCTTAGGTATTGCTTTTTGCTCATTCGAGTCGGTGAGTGTTGGAGTATACAAAACAGGAGATTCTTCCATTGGTAACATACCAAATGATGGGGAAAATGATATTGGAGCCAAACCACTAAAGACACTGTGCATGCGCTTGATGGGAGCTTGAGCCTCAGGAGTAATGCTAGTGGACAGAGTCATGGGGCTTCGAGGAGCCACATTCATGGGAGTCACATTAGCATTCATACTCACATTTGTATTATTAGGAATGTTACTATTGACAAATGAAATATTTTCCGAATTGTTGACTAGATTCACAAATGTTGTCAAACCAAATGAAAAATCTGTATTATTCAGTTGGAATGCCTGGTGAGGGTCTACCTTCTCCCCCATGTCACACAAGAAAGCAAATGAACACCACATAAATGGGTTTAATGACAGAGCTTTCCGTAATGCATCTGCAGCTTTGCTTTTTCTCTCAGTAAGGTTGTAGATGTGGGCAAGGAGTTGTAGGGCATATGAGGCTTGTTCTCCAAATTCAGAAGCAACAATCTCAATGTTAGATCCAAGTGCCACTTCCGCCTCTTTATAACTGAAATTAAATTAACAGTTGTGTCTTTACTTACTCTAGCATTATAACCACAAAACCAGTAGTTAGACTAGGCTGCAGTCTAGTTACTGCTAGTTAATTATGAATTACACAGAGTACTTACTGTTTCAACTCTATGGCACACTTAGCTAGGAGGTACCTAGCTTGAGGTATCGTGAGTGGTATATTTTGTAGCAGGTGGTGAGCCTCATTGAATCGTGCACATCTATAGTAACATGTCCCAAGGAGAAAAGCTGTCTCTTCTGAACCAACTGGAAAACAAGTTTACCATAATTAGTGCAACTTTCTACCAATCACAAAAGAAACAAAAAAAGAGGAAACCTAAAGAACGAAAGCATAAATCGATAACAAAGTAAATAATTATTTTAGCGTGGTTATTATAAAACTATAAATTATAGGTAAGACAGAAGTAAAGAAAAATCAATCAAATTTTATTTACCTTCAGCGTGTAATCTTTCGGCCAGGAATATAGCGTTGTCGAATTCATAATTATTTAAGGAATCCCAAACGATAACCTGTGGAATAAAACAGTGTTTGTGTGTGAATAAAATCCAAGATTGGAATCCCCTGACAGCTACTCGAAGGTGGATTTCTAGTTACCTGTATAGGCTCTTGGACAATCATTTTGATGATATTTTAAACTGTCAGGATTCTATTTACACACTATGAAAGAAAATATTAAACATCGCAAGCCACGATTATTATAGTCACAAAATAAAGATAGAACGTATCATCAGACGGACATTTTCATTTCATTTCAGTTTGTTAAATTGTCTATGGACTGACTGATTACGAAAGCGTCATACTCGCCAGTAGTAAAAATTATATAAAAAATAATTAAACTATATAGAAATGACTTAACCTAATAACCGTATTCACATTCGTAATGGTATTGTTTCACAAAATAAATTAACTACTTTTGTTTTGCTATTCGATATTTACTTATACCGGGTCACTTATTTTTTTCTCAATAAAAACGCTCGTCAAATTTTAGTATTCCGGTATCCCGAACAGTTTTTAAATTGTCTATGGTAGTTATAGAACGATTTTAGGAAAGCGAGTAGGTACTCTTTATTTATTGTGAATTAACAGAGGGACTCTTAGTTTTTCTTTTGTGTTTTGCTACCTGTACGTAATATTGTTCAGCTGGCTCGTTTTATGACATTTGGACATAATCGTAAATAAAATCGATGGGACCGTGTGTACAGTGGTAGGAACAATATGTGTAGTGTTGATTACGAATGACATCTGCTAGAAGGAAAACGGAGCTGCTGTAGATAGTGGACGTGGATTGCACATAACAAAGGTAAGCCTTGAAGACCTGTAATCCCCGAAGTCCTTTAAGTAGTCATCGTCAATATTGTGCAACAATTATGCGTATCACTGACGGAACTAATCGCCCTTCACTTCACTCTCTTGAGTGAGTAAAGTAAACCAAACAATAAAATGTCAATCCGTGACCTGACCTCCAGTTTAAAGCTCCTTTCTCGATTCGGTCATGTTATTGTTATTGCGGAAGATGTGCTTTATTTTTATTAATATCGTGATTCTTAGAAAATTACGTTCTATTTGTTATGTAGGCAACAAAATTGCGTTAGTAGACAGTTTTCCCACAAGGATTTAAAGAGATGTTGTAATGGTATTGAAATACTTACCGTACCTATATTGGGTTTTTACAAACTGCAGAATGGCTTCATGTTAAAACCTAAATGTTTGTTCAGCTGTTGATTTTCGCCTTGAGTCATAATAATGACGTCTTAACCTTTACAGATAGTTTTATCGTCTATTTATTAGTTTTTCATGCTTCAATGTTGTGATAACATTGTTAATGATTTGAGGGACAATGCAGCACAACTTTCCTAATATAAGAATATCTGTCTTGTATGAGGGTGCATATTTTTTTATTAATCACTACCTAGACAATTCAAGTTAACCCCTCATAATTATGCCTAATGGCTGACTGAGATGAGATTTGTACAGTATATTTTGTATTTATTTCTCAATATTTTTTTGGTATAAATTGTATTAAAAAAAAACTAGAACTTGTTTTATTTTTAACTTTGCATTGTGTTGGTTAACATCAACTAAGGTGAAAAATTAACAGAAGATCTAAATAAGTTGTTTACCCTAGGATGGCATAAAAAGTTAACTCAGCCATGAGTTAAGTAGTGATGGAATATGCATGATAATGTAATTATTTAAATCCAGAGATAAATAATTTAAAAGTTTACAACTAAAACCTCTATATGGAGACTATCATAATGTATCCTTATGTTACTTGTAATGCATGTGTAACTTGTACAACTAAATGGCTAGGCTCTATCTTATGGCTAACATTAATTTTATCCTCTCGCTTGTTGCTTAGGAAATCTCTTTTGCCATAAACTACGTAGAGTGACAATAAGTTGTAGCCAAGTTTAATATTGAATTCTGAATTTAGTATTTAACACAGTTATGGACAGAAAGCTTACAGCAAAGTGATACAACAGTTTTCCTCTTGACATACTGTAGTACTGTTGTGTTTTCCAAGAACAGAGGCTGTAAACGTTCTGTCCATCAACATGTTAAGGTATCCACAAGCGGAATAGGTAGGTACTTATCTATGTTAAATTACACTTGCTTGTATTATGATTGTTCCTGTAAAAATCCATGTCTTTTATCACCCACTTCTTGAAAATGAGTTATCTTACAGATAAGCATTGAAGACTGCCTATATGGATAATTTTATTTAATTATTTACAGTGATTACATTAACATTTGCTTTTACATTCAAATATTTCATAAGTGCTTCAATGTTACAATAAACCTAGTTTCCTGTATAATATTAAAAAAAAACTTTTTTTCATGCAGATGTCTAATCTAAGCTTTGTCTGATCTAGATATCTATTGTCTTTAACTACTAGAACCTAACTGTTTACAAATGAGAAATTTTAATCTCAATAATAATCATGAGCGGGTTGGCTTTCAAAAAATGATCCAGCTTACAAATCCTTCGAGTGGCAATTAACCAAATAGTAATGATTGATAAAGCTTGATGTCAAAAAAAAATAAAGATAAATTGTTTTGGGGAATCAACTTTTTTACCCACACAACTTTTGTCTCCTGCATTCCAGTAGCATGCATTTTTTTCAAATCTTAATATAATTATGATTGGAAGTAGTTTGTAGAATGCAATCTACTGTATTATAAATTTGTCTGATGATATCTTGTCTTCAGACAAAATCATGTGCGTCAAAAAGTTGATTTAACCATTTATCTATACATACATACATAACATCACACCTTCAATCCTAGAGTGGGGTGGGCAGAGCTACAGAAATACCAACAACTCTAAAAAGACTTCTTGATAATTCTGTAACCACATTTTGCATAAACACGCCAAGAGGTTTATTAGTGTATTAGTGACAGGTTGCATGCCCATGGCCTAACAGTACTACAAGCCCTTATTCCCTTATCCATCTATAGTTTTTTGTATTATTGCCGCACAATGGAATATTCTGTGCTAGCAATCCCAGGTTTGGGGATAATTTATTTATTTAAATATACTTATTCAGTGTTGCAAGATTATTGCTGTCTTGTATTAGTGCAGGAAATAAGGACATACAATGTATGGAGAGGTCGCCATTTGGTATATAAATAATTATAATGGGTCAAACTTAGCCGATTAACACTGGTAGCCATCGACCACCCCTTGTCGGGTAGGGGGGAGGCGCTCAGAGTATAACGCCGCCGCACTTCAGATATAAAATCATAACAGATTTTTGCTAGAAACTTAAGTACTTAACTTACTTTTTTTATAAATCGAGAATGAGGAATTCATTTTTGACGCATTTTGCGATAGTTGAATGTGTGAAAATTAAAATATTGTCGAAAATATAAAAATTGGACTATATATCTTCGTGTCCTTACTTGCCGCACTAAATTAATGTATTTGTAACGAAAGATAAGATACAATAGGGAACATTACTTGCCACACTAAATTAATACATATTTGTAACGAAAGATAGATACAATAGGGAACATGCATATTGTTTTATCACACACTGGAAAGTGCTATGAAAGAGAGGAATAACTTTATATGCGAAATAATTGTCATTGTGTGTTTATCATAATTCACTGAATTATTCACAAAATGAAGAAGACATCGCCGCGGTGGTGGTACGGCTCAGCAACTTCATCAAATTTGTACGCGCCTCGCCGCGAGGCACGCACACCGAGGCGCCTTTGAGCACGGTCAAAAGACCGACTTTCGACGGCTCGCCGCGCGCCGCTCGCCCGCTGTTCGCGCACAGCGCGTGAGCGCGTACGAATTTGAGCAGAATAGGTGAGCCGTGCGTGCCTCAACCCGAGGCTGCTCTAATTCGTACCCACCTTTAAAAAAATCATACTTCAGACCCCCTGCAAAAACACTATACAAAATCGATGACAGGAATGACGTCACAGCTGTTGTTCCATGTTTAAAATATAAGGACCTTATAAAGAAATTTGCATTTATTTCGTAAACTACTATGTTTAAGCCAATATAGTTGAATTAAAATTTTACAGTAAATAAAATGATGATGCCGTAAAAAAGCAATCTAAACATTAAAACAAGTTTTAAAATTTTAACAGGTTTTGATTCTATACAAAATCTTAATAAAGTGAGAACTTAGTGTATTGCGTTTGATACGCTTTTTTTTTACATTTTCTCGATTCTGATTTTCATGCATGTTCTCTGTTGTGGTAATTTTTCGTTATGGTTGGCATAGGAATTAAATTTGAGTTCCCATAGGAATAGTGTTACACCCGCTATGGATGGGGAGTACAATTATGATTCCATTTCTGCCAGACTTACAAAGTGTGTGCAATCTGAATGATTTTCATTGTATACAAATTGTAAGAAAAACACATTATGTTACACCTATTTGGTATAATCCGTATTGAAAAATTGCTTAGCTTTTGTCCTTTTCCGAATTGAACCCGTCTTTCGCTATTTTTTCGGGAACTATAGGGAAGTATCATTATGAAAAGGCGCAATTAATAATTTAAAGCAAGGTTTTTTTTGCCCCGTTGTCTTTTCTGTGTTTTTTTTTATGTAAATAAAAAGCCAGCCTTACAGCCAGCCAGCGTATGGATACTCTTTTTTGTACAAAAAAAGAAATAAAACGTAAAACACTAGCAATATTATAAAAAATATGAAGTACAAAGGCGAACTTAGGGATTTCTTCCAGCTAACCCTTATCTCCGGGATCGCGTCATAATAAAGTTCAAAATACATAATGGTCATAATATATAATGGTTTTATTTCTGAAACCGTAAACTTTTCAGGATTTTGTAAAAGGTCATTACAGAACCAATTAGGTTAGGTTAGGTTTGTTTTATAACAATCCTGAAAACTTTATGGTTTCAGAAATAAAACCATTATATATTATGACCATTATGTATTATGACCCATTATGTGTTTTGAACTTTATATATAAATGATACGTACCCCTTATCTCCAGACTACCAAAATTTCTCTAGTCCTAATTCTCATATTGATCCGTTGGCACACGAGTCCCGACTCTAATTTTGACATACGCTACATACCTAGATAGTCTCTGATCTTATAGTTCAACATATATGTTACTATATTTTTTTTCTAGGATGAGTTCGACTGAGACCATCGACATCACAAAACAACCAATGGAGGAGCCCCACAGCCTCCTGAAGCCGCTGCAGCAGCCGGTGTTCCTGCAGACGCAGTCCGCGCAAATCATCGCGGGTATATTCGTGTGGACCGCGCTCTTTATTACTTGCCAACAAGTAAGTCAATCATCAATCAGGCAACAAGCTGCTCCTGCACTTGTATTATTTATGGTATGAAGATAGCGAAGGGACACACAGGTCACATTATGAAGGGTGAAACTGAGGCGTATGGACATGTGAAAATAATGTACTAAATTACTTCATGGTTGTGCTCATTCATCAAACTTTTTTTTTTTTCTCTGGCATGGCGCGGATTGCGTATTGCCACAAACAAATTCATCAAACTTAAATGCTAGTTTACTAAAAAATCCGCGTCATATCATATATAGGAAGGTATAAGATATATTTATCTCTTTCCCTCGCCCGTATAATAAATGGGATGGATAGGTATAAATGTGGGGTCCTTAACTATAATAAAACAAAAAATATATCTCGGCATATTAATATATTATAGGTATTAATTATATCACCGTTCGGGACGGGCTTAAAGTCTGGTAAAAGTTTCGTAAACAAGTCAATTATCTTGCGGCAAATACCTACGTACGTAAAAGTCACAGCCTGCTTCGACCTTTATTTTTGTTCGGGAGATAACTGGTAGAAGTTTTTAAGCTATTTTGTATTTTTTGGCTATTTTAGGTATGGAACTATGCAACTACTTATTTTTCATTGCTTCAGTTTATAGACCTATTTTTCATAATGTCAAAACCATACGATTTTTTAGGTACAATCAACTACCTACTAAACACCCTGTAGGTGTACCTAACTATTTGCTCTGTATAGTTGTAAAATAATAATATATCACTACATAGTATAAAACAAAGTCGCTTTTTCTGTCCCTATAGAATCAGAATCAGAATCAGAATAATCTTTATTCAAGTAGGTTTACAAATAATAAACTCTTTTGAAACGTCATACTCGTAGTAGCGACTTAGCCTAAATTGACTGCAGGTTCAAATCGCGACCGATCAGAGAAGAACCTGTAAGAAACTCTGTCGGATGTCTTTTTTTTTTCGACGTTCGCAACCTTTTGTCGTAAGGACTAAACATTTTATTACAAGCAATTCAGTCCCAAGCATTGTTATCATTAATATAGTCTTTTATACTATAATATGCTTTAGAAATTAGTTTACGCTTAACGTAACTCTTAAATTTATTTACTGATAGTTCAGTAACATTACTTGGGAGCTTATTATAGAACCTAATACAATTACCCATAAAAGAGTTTTTTTATTTTATGGAGCCGCGTGAAGGGCACTGCGAGCTTATATTTATTTCTGGTATTAACATTATGTATGTCACAGTTCTTTCTAAATTTAGCGATGTTTTTATGAACATAAATAATGTTTTCATAAATGTATTGACTGTGCATGGTTAATATATTAATTTCTTTAAACTTATCTCTAAGCGAGTCTCTCTGGCCCATCTTGTAGACAGCACGAATAGCCCTCTTCTGCAGAACAAAGATGCTATTTACATCAGCAGCACTACCCCACAGTAAAATACCATATGACATAATACTATGGAAGTAACTAAAATAAACTAATCGAGCGGTATCTAAGTCTATTAATTGCCGAATCTTATTAACTGCAAAAACTGCTGAACTGAGTCTACCCGCCAATCCAGCAAGATGAGGACCCCATTGGAGCTTGGAGTCTAACGTTATACCAAGAAACACTGTATCATTAACTAGGTCTAGTTTGTCATTTTTAATAGTTACAGTAGTTTGACTATTTTTCACATTAGTAGTCATGAACTTTATACATTTCGTCTTTTTTTCATTCAGTAATAAATTATTAACACTAAACCAATCGACTACTTTTGATATAGCATTGTTTACATCGACATTAAACTGCTGTTGTCGATTAACTTTGAACACAAGTGACGTATCATCAGCAAACAATACTATATCATGGTTGTCCTTTATAAGGTAAGGTAAGTCGTTTATGTAGATGAGGAATAAAAATGGACCCAATATTGAGCCCTGTGGTACGCCCATTGAGACCAATGACCTAGGTGATCGTACTCCATTCACGTCTACCCTTTGTATTCTCCCGTATAAGTACGTTTTTATTAAGTTTAGCGTAGTACCTCTAACTCCATAGTGGTGTAGTTTCCTGATCAATGTGTCATGGTTAACGCAATCGAAGGCCTTGGACAAATCACAAAAAATACCTAAAGCATCAACACCAGCTTCGGTTGTCGAGCGACCCCGAGTAAAACCAAATTGTTTATTGTGTAATAAATTATTATACCGAAAATGTTCCGCTAACTGTGACAAAATCAATTTCTCAAATATTTTACTGAAAGTGGGTAGTATGGATATTGGTCTAAAATTTGTGGGGTCAAAAGTACTACCCGTTTTGAATAATGGAATTATCTTACTATGTTTCATAAGATCAGGAAACTCACCACAATCAACACAGTGATTAAATACGACCATTAAGTCAGATGCTATATCCCTATGTATGCTTAAATCTTGAAAACTACGTAACGGATTTTGATGCGGTTTTTTTCAATAGATAGAGTGATTGAAGAGGAAGGTTTATATGTATAATACTTTAATCCGGAGCGAAGCGAGGGCGGGTCGCTAGTTAGGTACCTATAAAAAGCGATTTTCATCAGTTATAAGTGTGCTGGCTTATGCTGATAAGCTATTTGTTAAAATTGTATGGTAATTCCGCGAAGTTATGTAATGGTTAGGAAGTAAATGTATTAAAATTAATTCATAAGTAGGTATCTTGATTCCGGCTTCGCGGACTTGATTGCTCGGTGGCAGTTTTTGTTATTTGTTTTCACATTTGCTGATTAATTACTGTGTCTAGAAAGCATGATCCCACTTCTTCTGTTACCGTTTACCGTCCGCTGTACAATGTTTACTTACAAATTGCTAAACTTGCGTCGCGCATTTTTTTTAAATGGTCTTTCTTAAGTAATAGTCCTAACCTGTATTTTTTTTTATTCATTTGCAATGATGAATAGACACCATTATCTTGCACAGAAGCATGTTATGGGAATAGGATAACGTTTTAATTGTAAACTCAAATGTAAAACAGCTTTATTGCAATAGGATACAGTCGTGGCAATTCACGTTTGTATTTATGGCAAGGGAGCATAGTGGCTTCGTGATTGCCTCAATACACGAGGATTTGTTTTGAAATTTATCAGTACTTATGAAGTGTTTCCAGACTAGGTAGGTATTTAGGTCGAGCAACATAACTGCCTGCTCATGTATTTTTGAGGTTAGGAAGTTGGTTATTTGAAACGTGTTCATCGTGACTGTATATCTTAGTTTCGAATACGTACTCTCGGAATATCATACTATCGAATGTTCGAGTGCTCGACTGTTACTGGATCGAATATTCGATGGGTCGAAAAACTTAGGAACAATAAATCGTAAGTTCATATTTTATTAAGTTTATTAATAAAATATGAACTCATTATTACAAAGTGTCAGTACTTGAAATAAGAGTTATCATTATCATATTGCAAGAAGGATACCACAAGTATTTCGATTTAAGTAGCGAATATTCGTTACAATATAATTCGAGCCAATAAACTTTCGATAGTTTCGATACACCACTGATCGAAACCAACTATTTCGGCCACAAGTATTTCGATTTAGCGAATATTCGTTACAATATAATTCGAGCCAATAAACTTTCGATACACCACTGATCGAAACCATACAATTCTAGATTACGTTTTGTCGATTGTAACTATTTCGGCCACAAGTATTTCGATATAGCGAATATTCTATCCAATAACAGTCGAGAATTCGAAAATTCGATAGTATGATATTCCGAGAGTACGTAGTCGAATCTATGATATACAATCTTCATCGTCAATATCATGTCAGCCGAAACCACTGGTGTCTGCCTCTGTCCACTCTTCCTCGAAGGTCATGACCAGTTCTATGCTACATGCATCTAGCTGGTTTCCGCGATCGCTTTGTTAATTTTTGTCGGTCCACCTTGTGAAGGCGTGTACAGTAGATAGTAGTAGGTAGGTACATAGCTATTGCTAATTCGTGTTTCTGGAAACGAGGGACGAATATACTGTCACATGCGAGTACTAGTGCGATAGTGATAGATAGCCGATGAGACCATGACTTGAAAACAGGTTTCATCATTACGAAGTCTAAAAAATATTAATGTCTGGCGTGGCGTCATAAAATAATCAAGTTACCTACTTTATGCTGTATATGTATATGTACTTTTATTTTTATTTCCTCTAATTAACATTCAAGTTAAAAAATGGTTTCAACTCAGTATCGTCGCAAAGTCGTCATGTTTTATGTTAATACAAAGGAAAGTTACACCATTTGCAATTTTATTCTTTTGTCGTTTTATCATTGTGCCGTTATCGTTAGTGGAGCGCCGTTCGAGTGATCCGTGTTTACCTGAAGATAGAGCCATGTTTACCTAATATGTTTGCATGCTCTTTGAATGATGATAGTTTAGATCCTTGATCATTCTGAAGGCCCTGGACAGAATTATTACCAACCATATACCCACTACTAAGGCAAAGTCTGCGTTTGTTATCATTCTGTGCAACTAAGTATCTTTGCTAGCCAGTGGCGGATGCGGTGTCGTACCTACCGGCTACCGAGTGAAAAAAGCTTTCCATTAGATTTATCTGCCCAAATCGATTGCTAGAGCGCTTACTGTTTCTAGCTGTTTTGTTTCGTAACGATAAGCATTGTTGACCAAGTTAGGGCGTAGTTCAAGTCTGACGTCAGACGCACCACCAAATATTTGCGCTCGCCCGAACTTTCTCCGATACGTGATGACCATGGAGCCATGTATATAATTCTTATCGTGAGGGTCACAAGAGAATCCAAATTTGCTGATAGATTCCATACTTGAATATTCTTACTCTTTCTTAAGATTAACAACGAGTAAGAATACCTATATCCAGTGTAATAAATGCTTGGTTTTGTTTACAAACACCATAATGAATTATATAAGAATTATACTGCACGGCCGTTGTGAAGTAAATCCTGACACCTGTCATTCCAGTAGGTACAAATTATAACCTCAAACCTAACAATAGCTATAAATTGTACTGCGATGACAGGTGTCAGGATTGACTTCTCATCGGCCGGGTACTAGGTATAATACGATGTGACACTTTTAATTAAAACTTTTGATATGCTCACAAATCTCGTCTAGCGCGGTCGTGTGTGAAATCGTGTTACGCGCGACCTTATCAAACATTAATTCAAGGAGAAAATTTGGCAAAATGTCGGATTTGCATTAGTGTCGGCTACAATTAATGACCCATAGTTTTCGGACGCTTTGACGTTACACTTACGTCACTGGCTCGATAGGTATACTTATTTAAAAGTATGTTTATTCTGTTTATGGATTTTGTTCCGTGTCTATGATGGGGTATAACGTGCATGGGCGATTCAGCCGATGTTTATTAACGGATGCATGCCGACGTCATGGTCAGTTAATTATAATGTTAATGATTTCTTTTTGTAGCGTGTCTGTAAAAAACACAATTCCATTGTAACTTGGCCAGGAAATGAGTCCAGTAGGACTATAAAAGTATCTTTGGCATGACTATAAGAAAGTATTATCAGATTATTACAGTTGTTAACTTCCTGGGTCTTGTCTTGCCTTAGAGGCTGTAGGTTAAGTACCTACCGACCTACCTGCCTATCTACTTAAATAAAATTAAACTTTGTTAATCCACAAGCTTTAGGTCTGAAAAGTTGAAACTTGACATTTGCAATTGTGTAGGTACTCGTGCTTTCACCTTACTATAAAAAAAAAATTGGAAAAATCTTTGATCTTTTAAACCGAAATAATAATAAACCAACGCATTAACGATGCATAGTTGGTAGGGACCCCTTCAGCATTAGAATTTGAGGGCTTAGGTAAGGCTAAAATATAACCTACTTTACTTTACTTTACTTTTTGTCCATCAATTAGTTTAGAATTCAGAGGTATCAAAGGAAGAGACATTTACATTAATTTTTGGGGCAGTGTTATAAATATACACCCAAAAACATAACTCTCTTTGGATCATCAGGTAAAAAAGCTAAAAATAGTCCGCACTTCTAAACAGATAGTGTACCTAAACGACCACTATAGACATTTTTTGCTCACTAACCTTGAAAGTGAATCTAGGTAGGTATATATTGATTGCGTGACCGGTTCCACGTTGAGTTAAAGATGACCTTTATAAATTGACTAATAATAATGATATGCTGTACGAACCATACTTCTATAGTGTGAACCCAGGGACAATTGCCGGTCAGTAACCCATTACTTTCAATTAAACCTGTCTAAAGGGCCTCTGCGTGTTGGCTTCGGCTCCATGACTCCATGTACGTCTTCCAAAGGTCCGGGACGACATCCTTAGTTCCGTGATTGATAAAGACAGGAAACAGGTACCGTCCAAATGATTTTATTTTGTCATAATCATCATTGTATCAGTGCAATCCACTGCTGGAGATATTTTAGGAACGCATAGAATCGTCCCTTTATCAATTCCGCTGTGTTTTTTTTGTGTTTGTCGCGTAATCGCGTAGATTACTCAATCGAAAGTGGTCCAATTTTGAAAATTCTTTTTTTGTTTGAGAGTGTACTCCCGGGGTATTCTCATTGCCTCAACTTGGTGGGTTGGTGGCCTCTGATGAGGGGATCCGTGAGGAAGATAACTCCTCAAAGGTATAAATATACGTGGACGACATAACAGTATCATTATGCTCACTCAATACTCAATATATTTATTGCATTCCACATTTTACAGATGTTGTTGTAATCATAGGTAAGTACATGATCATGATATGTGGACCCTGTTGGACACAGCAACAGTGGCAGAGAAAACAGAGGAGAGGGCTTATGTTATTAGTGTTACTTATTACTAATTTTAATTGCACTTTTATCACTTAATTATTTTATATTTATTCTACTATACTTATTATATTCTTTGAAGTATACCTATGAATATTATTAAGCTAGGGATATTACTAAACTGTCTTAAACTAAAAGGTATGAAATGAAATAAATGATTTAAAAACTATAAACCGTCTTCAAAACGCAAGTAATAACTTCTTTTAACATGATAGATGATAGGTCAGTCCAACTGAAGACGGCGTCCTACTATATTTTCAACCAAAAGCCGAATTTTACTACCATTTTAAAAGATTTTAGGTACCTAGGTATTTCTTATTTTTTAGAAGAGGGCTTTGGTTCAAAAAAAAAAGATTAAGTACAAGCTTTTTTTACGTGCAATGTTTGTATGTACCTAGGTATGTATGTTCGGATCAAATCATGCAAGGAAGATTTGAACCACTTCCCGGGGACCGAAAGAGCTGAAATTTGGTACCTTCGATGACAATACAATAATATGGCATCATCGAGATGGTCTGATGATGGAGTCGGAAGGTGGTAACAGGTTCTCCTCTAGGTATACCTACTGAAAGTAGACCCACTGTGTTTGGACTCATTAGGTTGGTCTGGAACTCTGGATCTTAACTGCTTGTAAATGACTTTGCAAAAATTGGTTCCAAAAATTAAATTTTTGACAGAAACTTTTGTTACTAAAACGTAAAACTCTAACCCCCTTACCTACTTATGAACGTGAAATAAGCTTGGAATAGTTTATGCCATGCTTTGTCACTTTCTGTCAGATGCAAATGTTACAGATAAAAGAAAAGAAAAAATTAAATAAATTAAATAAAAATAAATTAAATAAAAAAAAAGAAATAAAAGAAAGAAAAGAAAGAAAGAAAGAAAAAATTAAGAAAAAATTACAGATAAAGACAAAGCATGGCATAAGTAAACTATTCCAAGCTTATTCCACGTTCATAACTAAGGGGGTATAAAGATACAAAATGTTACCCGCGACTACGTCGTGTAGCCGTTTTTACATCCTGAGGCAGGTATATTTTGTTTCTGAAAAGTATCCATACTATCTACCTATGTCGTTACCCGAAGCTTAACCTCTATATACCTAGTATGTCTATAAACAAAACATGTATTACGGTTCAACCGCTAGCCGTTACGTAGGTATCAAACAAACGGACAAGGAACTCACTTTTGCAATTAATTTTGTAAATTAGCATGGATAGATCTCTACAGCACTTTCAGTTTCTTGAAAGCGGTCGACAATCTTTGTTTTTCTATGAAACACGACACGTAACAAATATATACTGCATGTGCGATAGCGATAGCCCGCTTATACCTACCTACCAACGCGTCAGATCAATCCGTCATGTTACGAACATCCATATTAATATTACCTATATGTTCATTATATAAAATTTACTCCATCTTTTTATCTGTTTTTCGGTTTGTTACGCTGTCACGGCTATACCGCTAAACCAATTTGTATGAAATGTCGTATGGAGATAGCTTGAACCCCGAGATAAACATAGGGTACCTACCTACTTTTTACCCACGAGGTGCGATAACAACTTCGCGGGCGGAGGCGTGGGTAACATTTAGTTCCTGATATATTCTGCCTTGAAACTTTTTAAACAAATGTCTGCGTTAATACATGCGAATAAATTCCACCTAAGTATTTGTGGTAAATGTGGCATGAAAGTGGTCAGCGTACGGAAATCTTTATGACGTGAACACGCTATGTAAGCTGATCAAGGGTGGAATTCTACAAGGTAATAACGATATCGTTTTTGACCTGTTTCCGTATTGTCAACGTTTTGATAACTCTTATTTCATTTACAATAATGGCGACTGTGACATAAACGATTCTTAAACGTGTCAAACACGATATGGTTTTAACGCACCTGAATAGAGGCCCAAGAACGTTCATTCGCCGCATAGTCCTTGTAAACAAACGAAACGAATTACTCAACTAGAAAGAGATCTTAAGCTGCTCAGTTCACTGGACCTGAGGTGTTATTCTCTTAAAAATGGTAACTTGTTAATCGGCGATCAATATGAGCGAGCTCCAAGCGCTTAAGCTACCAAAAGAGAGTAGGTAGGTGCGTGTCCTAAAATGTTTTTGGTTACGACGGATAACTTGAACTCGCCGGTTAATAATTCGTCTGTAAAAAGCGAGTCGTTTAGATGGCAGGTCTGGAACTTGGCTACCTAGTCTGTGGGTATGTTATTCTCTGGTTTGCTTGAATGACGATCATCACCGGCAATCATGGGTTTAGGTATCAATTTCCCTTAAGCATAACGCATAGGTATCTACAACTTCGGTAGGTACATGGCGGGCTGTTACTATACGCGCTTATTAATTGAGGCTCGTCAAGTCGTTACTGAGTTAGTCGACGATATATATTCCATATAGAATAACAACCTTGTACCTACCTACTTACACCTAAATTTTTATTCACCGTTGGTAATTCTCGAAGGACGTTGTAAATTTCGAGTTTCGGGTCGTATACCAAAAATTAGCTGACACAAACTGTCTTGCCTCGAGGAGTTACGACATAGGTACGTGCTTGTCGTTCTCCTACTTACTATTTTGCTCTTATATAGTCTAATTCGGTCCAATTAGATGCTTACAAACAATTTCAATTACTTTAATAGAAATGACTGACTTTTATTACTGCAATATAGAGAAAGATTTACCTATGCTTAAAGGCGCAGTTTGAATTTGAACCCAGATATTCGCAAAATTTCAAATACTTTACTGTCCATAGCAGATTTTGAAAATACGGTCTCAAGCAACAATGTCTTAGCAATACAATACACACCAAACAAAAACATTGCAAGACTAAACAGCAAAATTCAATAATATAATTCCAGTCAACAACAACAAACAATATGACACGTCTCTATTACTAGGGTGGTAGGGTAGGAATTGGGAGAATAATGTCACATATTTGTAAACAGTATCAGTGCCTTTATTTTACTTTGGTTTAGCCCATCTTGCTTTGATGTCGTAATCACACGGTTAACCGTCTCAATGTTAAGTGAATAAGAGCTGTCACGACGTCAACAATATAATCACACGAGCGTTAAAGCAAGATGGGCTGATACAATGTGGAATAAAAACCCTGGGATTTTGACGTTTTAAAATGTTTCATATTCGCTAGACATACTGTAACTTGAGTTGACCGACCTATAAATTAACTTGAACCACTGAACCTTCGTTATTAGGCTAATGGTTAACCTAATTATTCTATTGCTTCAGTTCCAACTAATTAGCTCGTCGCTTCTTCGTCACGAAGTCAATCATGTAATTGCTACCTGATAGCTCAGAACAAATAACTAAAATATGTAGTAATTAATTCTGTTAAATTATGAAACTTCCCGTGAAGTTGGCCATATGAAAGTTCATTTTACAAACGTGTTATTTTTGATGTTCCTAAAAAAATACTGTTATTATTCGTACTGTAAAACTAAGACTATATAACTCAAAAGTAAAATTATATGAATTTTATTTTTAAAATATAGGTGTAAATATAGAGTTATGAGAGAGATATGATGTGATTATGGTTTCTCGTAACATAAGTCATAACTAATCGATTACTAGAAATTAAATATTAACCCCTTTACTAATAAACGTTGATTAAGCTTGGAATAGTTATACCATGCTTTGGTCCTTATCTGTCATTGCGATATTTGAATTCTTTCATCATGTCTTATGTGAAGGACTTAAAGCAGTTCTCGTTCTATTCGTTTTTGCTACCAAAACTTAAACCTTATTGTTTCAGTTGAGCTGGCGTAATTTGATACGCATACTAAGTTAGTTCTTTGTGATACAGCCACTCTAAAAACAACACTACTATAATTTTCGCAACACCCAAGATATTTTTCGTTAATTAGTCGAGACGACTCAGTGTCATTATAGATATGGTGATTAAACGTACTATTTATCTTGCTTTCTCAGTCGACCTCAGTATTCATCGATAAGGTAATTGAGTAAGCGATATCAATACGAATTTATCCAACGTCGTCGAAATACGGTGTCGTGTGATTAATCACGAAAACTATATTAGATCATCGCTTTTTATACGGCAGTTAGAACATTACGTTAAAGTGATGAGGTAAAAAAGTTATCACTTCCGTCGAATGTACATACATGGAAGACGAATAAACCTTGGTCGTATTATACTAGCTAGACAGACGTGTTGTCACGATCGCGATGCTGTCCTAAATAATAACTTCTTTGTTTCACTAATAGGTCCCCTTAGGTAGAGCAAAGGTTGATAAACTTACAGCCAAATTGCGGGCGGAAGGCCGAAAAGATATGATATCACCCGATTTGGTGCTTTTACAGTAAACCAATGATCTTTACTCTGTCCTCCTATGATCTTATATGGCAAAATGCAATGTACCCAATTTGATTCCTAGGCCACTATGGACAATGTTAAAGTGACTTTGTCAACCAAAACATAAGAGACTTCTTTTAATTTGGTTGACAACTTCACGTTGACATAATCCATAGCGGCCTAGGAATAAAATTGGTCGACTGTACAGTGCATTTTGCCATATAAGAGCATAGAAAAGTAGTTAGTTGCTCGGTGGGTGATAACTAGAGAATTCAAAAAAATAAAGTAAAATAAAACAGTCGGCGGCATCGAAAGCTGAGGCGGCGCGTCGCCATACAAAATACACGTCCGCCACGCTTTGGAAATGCGTTTTAGTATGGGAACACGCTGCATCGCGCTGCCTGCGGCTTAAGAGCCCCTGGGATAAAATGATTGTCCCTAGAGTCGTAAGGTCAATATATATAGATTCAAATGAAGTCTAAGTGCCAATAATCATTCGTGCCGTGCTCGGTTAAGCTACGCAAATTATGAATGGCATTTTTTTTGACGAAACGCGTGCACCTAATTGGAAATGGACACATTTGCAAGCTCAAGATTTCCCCATAAAACTAATATGGAATGCCTTCAAGCAAGTTAATTGCTGGCTCTCTTTCTTTCACACCAAAACAACAGTGCAAATACTACCGCTTGGTAGCAGGTTAGCGGGCAGTACCTATAGCAACATTAGCAACAAGGTTCAATCAGCCCAAAAATTGTCGGGATTGTAAATAGAAAAAACTAGAGTTTTAAGAGTTCCATGTTGTTTCAGATCTACCAGCACCTGCGGTGGTACACGAACCCGTCGGAGCAGCGCTGGATCGTGCGCATCCTGTTCATCGTGCCGATCTACGGCGTCTACAGCTGGATCTCGCTGCTCTTCTTCAATGGAGATTCTTACTACGTCTACTTCTTCACTGTCAGGGATTGCTATGAATGTATGTAACTTTTCCATTTAAGATTTCTTATTATTAGATTAACTTTTTTCAGGACCCTGGAGACATTTGCAACTAAAGGAAAATATTGAAAACGGCAACTAAAGGAAAATATTGGTTGTGATGTGACTAAATCATAAAGCCGCGTCCACTTCAGATGCTTCAAAAATACATTTTGAATTCTGAATTTAAAAAATATAACTGTTTGTAACAGGCGTAATAGCATGACATTATGAACCTAATTATAAATACGTAAGTCCTCAAGAAAACCACACAGACGGCATTTCAATAAATTGTTGTTTAAACATGAATATATTGTTTTATAATAATTTAATTTAATTTTCGGTCAACATCCGTAAAACATCCTCCATAAAAAGAACATTGGATTCACAACCGTAACCTGTAATCCTTTTGTTCCAGCGTTTGTGATCTATAGCTTCCTATCCCTCTGCTACGAGTACCTCGGCGGCGAGGGCAACATTATGTCTGAGCTGCGAGGGCGACCCGTGCGCGCGTCTTGCGTCAACGGGACCTGCTGCCTCGCTGGTGCCACATACACCATCGGCTTCCTGCGCTTCTGCAAGCAAGCCACGCTTCAGTTCTGCCTCGTTAAGCCCATCTGCGCTTTCATTATTATATTCTTACAGGTAAGAGTAGAAACCGCCAGTGAGAGACCACCTCCCGATGGTCAAATGATCTATACAGCGCGAGATAGAGGATAATATAGTGCGCTGTAGGGTAATGAGGGCTGATTGGGAAGGATGGATGGAAATATTGAAGTTGTCACTAACCAATACCAACTTTTTGAACTTAATTATGGTGGGCGGAACAGCGTGACAGTGTCTAAATAAGTTCATGCATGACCTAGATGCACTATTAGGCAGGTGACCAGATTCAGGTTTTGTAAAATGGGCCACTAGGGCTAATTATGGCTAAGTGGACGCCGCAGCAAAAGAGACAGGGTTAGGTCTAGGAAATTGGCTGGAATCATCAGAGGATGATAGGCAAGTTTACCAACTAGAATACGGTTCTCATAGAAATTAATGAAGCTTCGTCACGACTGGAGAAAGATTATTGCGGAAACAAAGATACAAAAAAGGAATGTAGCTGTAACGAAATTAATAAGTAAATATTGAGTCCTGTTAAATACCAAAACTGTTCCTTTCGAATAGATAGCCAATCTAATCCTTCGTCATTGTATTCCTATAGGTAAGTGCAAGCAATATTGGATTTGGCTTGCATAATAGGCAACCACTGTTATAGAACAATGCGTCTAACTTGGTCACGTTCAAGGGTAAACCATACCAGAGGAGATATAGCCGGAATTTAGTTGTAATCTTGTGGGAAATAATTCTTATGCATTAGACCTTTTTTTCTCATTCTTACCGGTATAGATAAAGATTTTTATGTATTCGTTATTGTTGTGTTAAGACGTCATGGAAAAAAATAAAATTGTATAGCTCTTTTAATAACACAGAGGTAAAGCCGTTGGTGTGTTTGTGGTGATCTTTAAAATAAGAAAAATAAAATCGTTTAGTTGGTGCAATAAACAAAACTGTATTAATAATATGAAATACATTATTAATACCGTACCATCAAATTACTAATGCGATTGTAGTAAAAATAATTACTAATAGAAAAGTACGTTAGCTTTGAGTGACGTAAGCTGTTTAATCCGGGAACCCCGCGCGGACGTGGTCGCGAGCAGTGCAATAAAAACTTCAGACTTTTTCGGAGTCTGATTTTATACGTTATCACCTCCGTACGATTCAATAGTCTATCAAATTTCCATTTTGAACAACTATTCATACTTTCATTGTCTTTTTGGCACAGAAGTGCTAATGCGTTGTAAGTATTCATTCCACTTTCTCGTATAAGATAAGCAATACCTTCCAGGATAAGGTAAGAACTCAATGTAACACGTGTGTCCATAATATATTGAATGCATACTCTTATTTTTTGTACTTAAAAATTGTTCCATAAAGCAGCACACGTTACAATTTGCTAAAATAAAGTGGCCTTAAAAGCGGAAAAAGTAAATATTAGTGTTTAAAAGTAGACGCAGAAAACAGAGTAGTTATTCCGGTCCACGCAATGCAAAAGTTGCGGAGTAAAGTCCAGCTCAAGGTCACATTAAGCTTATCGATCGTTTGCAAATTAGCCAAGTAAAGGTCGCACTCGAATTCCTTCTTAACTAGTAACACAGGTGGCACAACTTTATAACTAAAGAATAAAGCGAACTGAACAGCTAGGAGTTTGTGTGATTATGTGGTTGCGAGTGCATTGCGCCGTTATGAATAATGCATACCTTACAAAATTGTAACAAGGTTCTGCCAGAGTTGCTGGCAGAGTGCGACGTAACATTTTACGACTGCATCAGACCATTATGTTAACGTTCGGCTCTTTTATATTGTTTCAGCGTTCATGGTTTATACACTTTGTACCTGTTGTTGTAATTTGTCAACTGGACTTTGAATAAGTCTAATAAGATTATAGTAATGCCTATCTGAGTAATGCACGACTAATAATTTGTATGTCGCGAGCTCACTTAAGATTAATGTAGCTTTCTACACGAATTTCTATAATCGGATCAGTACTTTCAGATTTTTTAGGGTTCGTGGGGTAGATTTTCTAAAAACATTTAAATTATATATAGTGGACTTAAAGAGGAGGTTTTGTAAAGGGAAAGAAAGTAAAAAACCAAGAATGTACGCTCATGTTTCTGCTACAGATTTCGTTGTTTGAAATCATTGGATCTCAAACAACGAAATCTAGGCAAAAAAACTGGCACCATCTCTCGCATACCTCTGGGAATAGGATACACGTTAGGATACTTCCGAAACATATTTAATAGGGTGCCTTTTATCCCACGTAGTGTTAAAAGTTCTCAAAGAAAATCGTAACAGCTGTACGTTTCGCAGTCGGCAGGGCACTACCACGATGGCGACTGGAGCCCCAACGGCGGCTACCTCTACATCACGATCGTGTACAACTTTTCGGTGTCCTTGGCGCTCTACGGGCTCTTCCTGTTCCTGGGCGCTACGCGTGAGATGCTCAAGCCCTTCGACCCCGTGCTCAAGTTCTTCACCGTCAAGTCTGTGATCTTCCTCTCGTTTTGGCAAGGTGAGTTTTTTAGGTTCAATATTTATAGGTAAGTTCTCATTCTTTAGTCAAAATTATCATTCGGGAGGGCGTCATTCTAATTGTGTAATATGTTTGTAAACTTCAGAAAGAGATGGAATCATCATTCAATTATAATGTAATGAGATTCAACGTCCTTTGTTCTTTTGTCTGTGATTAAATGAAATAGATGACGTTACTATCCAAACAGCAAGCACTATATGATTATAACCTACGATTCGGTGGGCGAGTATGTGAAATCGTACATATTATTTTTCTTAAACTTAGTAAAATAAAAATATAAATAGCCCTCTGTAGGTACCTTTTCAGGGTGTCACATGGATACCAGTGTATATAATAATCCGACTTAATGAGCCTGAATTTGAATTTGAACTTATACACCGTGTTTTTTTTGATTTACGATAACTTCGGCATATTGTTAGGTACACGTATAGAAACTACGTGGTACATTAGATTTCAAAATATTGCAAAAAAAAAAAAAAATTGTTTAGAACAAAGTAATTAAATGTTGTGTCTTCAATCATTCTAAAAGGGTCTTTAGAGTTAACTCATAGTTAGTGTCAAATACGTCAAGTCAGCGTGACATACACACACACAAGTAAAGATAACACTTGACAGGTGCACGACCTAACAATTGAAAACTCTTTACTCATAATAGGTAATTAAAAGAAAATTGTTAGGTATCAATTAAGAGCCTTTTACATTAGTTTAACGTGATTAACTGATTAATTTTAATAATTGAATATCTGATTAATTTTAATAATTGAATAATTGAATTGAACTTAGTAAAATAAAAATATAAATAGCCCTCTGTAGGTACCTTTTCAGGGTGTCACATGGATACCAGTGTATGTATAATAATCCGACTTAATGAGCCTGAATTTGAATTTGAACTTATACACCGTGTTTTTTTTGATTTACGATAACTTCGGCATATTGTTAGGTACACGTATAGAAACTACGTGGTACATTAGATTTTAAAATATTGCAAAAAAAAAAAAAAATTGTTTAGAACAAAGTAATTAAATGTTGTGTCTTCAATCATTCTAAAAGGGTCTTTAGAGTTAACTCATAGTTAGTGTCAAATACGTCAAGTCAGCGTGACATACACACACACAAGTAAAGATAACACTTGACAGGTGCACGACCTAACAATTGAAAACTCTTTACTCATAATAGGTAATTAAAAGAAAATTGTTAGGTATCAATTAAGAGCCTTTTACATTAGTTTAACGTGATTAACTGATTATTTTAATAATTGAATATCTTTATAACCGTACGAGTTATCATATGTCTGTCTTCGGGAAATTAGCTTAATTTGACTTGAAGAACGTGCCCTTAAAGTTATCGTAAATCAAAAATAACACGGTGTAGAATACATTTAGTATCTGGGCTTATTACAAGGATCATCTTAGATACATTGCATTAGTCAATAGAATAGAGTTACAGTTCACATCTTTTACCGTGTTTTATGTGTATAAGAACGCGACCCTATTTTTGCTTATGCGTATGTAGCTTACCTGTCGCCATACTGTGCAAACTTTACACAACTGATGAAACCTATACAAATGTGCAAAATAAATAACTGATGCCCCCATAAGGCCACACGTTTGATTAAGAAGCATGCGTTGTTTCGACTCCAAATCGCGCGTCTTTTATCCCATTCATGAATTGTTTCCTTTACCCTTTGACCATCGAGTGAGACCGACTGATGAACCTGTTAGTGTGATCGTCGATCTCTCGCACAATGACCTTATTATAATTCCATTGTGACACGAGTATAATGACGTGTGGCCAATTATCCGCTATACAAAACGCGTGAAAAACACGGGTTCCAAACAAAGGTTCCATTCAATCACGATTTACTCGCGGAAACCTATTTGCAAAAAAATGTTCACTGTTCTGCGGGGTTCAGTCGCTTTTACCTCCAACCATATGGTTTTTATGATTCTGCTATTTTAATTATTAAGGTAACTGTTTTAAACCGAAATAGTTGATACGTGAAAACTATATCTGGTTCAGAGGTTTATGTGAAATAACATGCTGTGACACAATACTAATTTCAATAATAACCATTCGAGTTAATAGTATATACTTGGAAGTATGTTTATTTTGGGAAGTTCGTGATAAGTGTATGTAGTCAATATTTCATTATTAAGAAAGACTTCGATTGCTAAAATTGAATCCAATAGCACTACTGATTTAATCTAATATATAGAATTCTCGTGTCACAATGTTCGTTCCCATACTCCTCCGAAGCGGCTCGGCTGACTCTGAAATTTTGTGTGCATATCGGGTAGGTCTGAGAATCGGCCAACATCTATTTTTCATACCCCTAAGTGATATGAAAGAAAAAGAAAATGCAGCGGGCGAAGCCGCTGGCGGGTAGCTAGTAGCTATAGAAAATACTTTCTTAATTAAATGCGGTTGTATTCCAACCTTTTTTTTTTTTTTTTTTTTTTTAACGGAGAGGAAATGTCATTACGCATCGTCCCCCCTGGCCAGGGGCAGCCAAATGGGGGGGGTATGACGGACTCTCGACCACCTCAGTCTCCTGTGAGAGCTGAGGTGGAAGCATACCGTCTAAAACCTCTCCGGTGTTAACCTCCAAGGGGCTGGTAGCGGGAGCACCGTGGGCTGATTGCTATGCTACCACTGGGTGCCCCCCAGCCGCGCGCACACGCGCACTCGCGCCAAAGGAGGGAGGGTTAAGTTAACACATTGAACCCTTTCCCTAGACGTGTAGGACCATAGTGTGGGACCCTATCCCCACGGTCCTACTAGGGGTCCAGGTGGGCAGCGAACTGCCTCCGCCTTCGCCCCATACGTCTACGCCGGAGCGGATGCGCATCCACTGCTTCCTCGCGCTCCCGCTCCGCCGCCTCCTTCTGCGATATGATGCTCTCGCAGAAGGAGACGACCGCCAACCACGATCTCTCACTGCTCAGCATGGCCGACACCACGCTATGCAGCGAAAGATCGGAGAGCCCCGTGTCCGCAACCAGAGTGCGGCGCTCCAGATCCCACTTCGAGCACACCTCAAGGGTGTGCTGGGCCGTGTCGTCTGGATCGCCGCACCCATGGCAAACCGGACTTGGCTCTCTCCTAATCTTGTGCAGGTAATGACCGAAGCATCCATGCCCGGTCATCACCTGCACAAGACGGTACGTGACGGTACCGTACCTCCGACTCAACCAGCGGTCCAGCGACGGGAGGAGTGCCCCTATGGTGCGGAGTCCATAGGGGGAGTCCCCCAGGTCCCTTTTCCACCGGTCCCTGAGGCGCCGCTCCGTCATTCGACGGGCCCCCTCTACCTCCTCTGAGTCCAGGCGTTCTCCTCTCGCCCGGAACCCCGCCCTTCTCCGGTACGTCTCGGCCTGCACCTGAGCGTCTAGCTCCCACGGCGGGGTGCAGGCCAAAACACACGCGGCCGCATGTGCCACCGTGACATAGGCCCTCACTATTCGGAGGGCCACCACCCTTTGGGGCCTCCTTAGTAGCGCCTTATTCTTAGCCGACAACGTGTCGGCCCACATTGGCGCTCCATACAGCGCCATGCTCCGCACAACTCCTGCAAACAGGCGTCGGCACGGCGCTTGAGGTCCTCCCACGTTCGGTAACAAGCGGCCTAGGGCCAACGCGGCGCCTACCACCCGGGGAGCAAGTTGGCGGAAATGCTCCCCAAAATCCCACCTCCGGTCCAGGATGAGGCCAAGATACTTTATATTGGCCTTCACCTGGACCGCCTCCCCCGCCACAGGGATGGTCGTCCCATCAAGGGGACGCCATCGCCTCCCCCCGAAGACAATAGCGTCTGTTTTCGGGAGGGACACCTCCAAACCCAACTGTCGGATGCGGCTGACAACCAGGTCTGCCGCCAACGACGCCCTCCGGAGGGTCTCCTCCAGCTCACGTCCCCGCACGGCCACCATTGTATCGTCGGCATAGCAAATGGCGACCATGCGGGGAAGGAGCGCTCCGCGGATCACCCAATCGTAGCCGATGTTCCATAGCAGGGGTCCTAGCACGGACCCCTGGGGAACCCCGCACGACATCGGGTGAGCGATCCGCAGACCCCCACGATCGTAGAGCACCACTCTGTCGGTTAGGTAGTGCCCCACAATCCGCCGCAGATACCCGGGCACCCTGTGATAGCGGAGGGCCTCACTGATGACCGGGAAGGGTAGGGAGCCGAATGCGTTGGCGATATCTAACGACACCGCCACGACTCCCTCACCCCTCTCCTCCGCGTACCTACAGAAATTCCGGAGGGACGAAAGCGCGTCCATAGTGGACCGTCCCTCACGGAACCCGTACTGCCGGCCGGAGATGTTGGGCCCCATACCCTCCAGATGTTGGACGATGCGACGTGACAAGATGCGCTCGAGCATCTTGCCCGTCTCATCTAGAAGTACGATGGGGCGGTGACCGGCAGGGGAATCTATCGGCCTACCCTCCTTCCGAAGAAGGACGAGGCGTCCCTCCTTCCAGCACTTCGGGAAGCGCCCCTCTCTGATGCAGTCATCAAAGAGGGTCCGCAAGCGGTCCCCGAGATGCTCAGCCGCAATGTGGAGGACTCTCCCCGGTACCCCGTCCGGTCCCGGCGCCTTCTTGCAGGCCCGGAGACGGTCGACGACGCTCTCCATTTCGTCGTCCGTCACGGGAGGGGGATCATCTGGATCAACCTCCTCAACCGTGGGACTCACCATTCGTGGTGGCTGAAAAGCCGACGTGGCCGGGAAGAGTCCCTCCACAATCCTCGCGAGGAGCTCTGGCTCAAGGGAATCCATGGGGGGAGCGCAACGCATTTTGTTGCGCACAACTCGGTATGGCCGCCCCCACGGATCCCTATCCAGCGTGGCTAAAAACTCCTCACGCGCCTCGTCCTTCCTGCGAGCTATCTCCACAGAGAGCGCTTCCTTCGCCACCTTCAGCTCTCTGTGGAGATGCTCTTCCTCCTCCGGCAGGTGTCGCCGCCGCCTGCAACGGGTGTAGGCACGGCGGGCGGCATCACTGGCGGCTCGCAGGGCCGCAATCTCCTGCGACCACCAGTATACCTGCTTCTTAGCGGGCAGCCTTCGGGCCCGGGGCATGGCCGCGTCACACACCGACATTAGTGTGACGCGAAACTGGGCTGCCCGCTCCTCTACTCCAAGGGTGACCGGTGGGGGCGCACACCACGCCTCCACCATCGCCGCCTCCTCCGCCATGCCCCGGTCGAGGCGGGCCAGGGTCCACCTTGGAAAAGCCCTTCCCCGTCCTCTCTCCCTCCGCCCTCTCGGGCTGGGTGGCTGTGCCCCCGGCGAGGAGCTGACCCTCATCCGAATATATAAATGGTCGGAGAGGGTCTCTACTTCCTCCAGTACGCGCCAGTCCATGACACGTGCGGCGATGCTGGGGGTCGCAAGCGAAACGTCCACGATCGACCCCCCCCGCCGCCGCACACACGTGTTGGCGCCGCCTCGGTTGAGCACCTCAAGCCCCATCGCCGCCACCCAGTCCTCGAGGGCCACCCCTCTCGGGTCCGTGATGGGGGAACCCCACGCCGCGCTTTTGGCGTTGAAGTCCCCCATCACCACCAGTGGCGCCGGTGCCGCTCCTCCGACGACTCTCCCCAGCCCAACCAGGAAGGCTTCAAACTCCCGCAGCGGCCTATTCGGGGAGAAGTAAACTGCCACTAGAACAGTGTCTCCCTGCCTGGCCACCGCGAAGCCCGGACCCCTGGCCATTCCCGATAGGGGGGGAGGTCACCCATCGCCGGTACCACTATGGCAACTGAGCCGTCCGTCGCCCCGACCCAGTGGGACGAAGTACGGCTCAGCCACTACCAAAACGCCGATGCCCCACTCCGCCATGACCTGCATGAGCAGGTCTTGAGCGCGGGCGGAGTGGTTGGCGTTCGTCTGAAGGACCTCTAAATGCTGGTGTGCTGGCATTCAAAGGTCCATCCGGCTGTCCTCCTGCATTGCCGCACTGGCAGCACGACTTATGAGGGGGGGCGTTGACTGGCCCCACACTGGAGCCTTGCCCCTGGTGTGTGGCGGGGCACATCTCCATCCTCCCATAATATGGTCCGCTGGTCGTCGTGCCTTAAGGCAAACGTCACAGTGCGGCGCGGCCAGACAGGAGGCCCTCCAGTGGTCCGGCCCACTGCACCGATGGCACCAGTTGGAACGGTCTACCGTTGAGGGGCAGAGGGCCCCACTATGTCCGATGCCTTGGCATCTAAAGCACCGCATGGGCCTCTGCCCCAGTGTAGTCACGCTGGCGGACGACCACCCCACCAGCAGTCGTCCCTTAGCCGCCAGCGTGTTAGCCACCGCCACCGGGCATTTAACGTTGGCCACTCCAGATCCATCGTAGCGGGACCGGATGGCACCGGTCTTGAGTTGGGAGGGGGAGCACCCGGTCTCGGCCACCACTGCCGCCGCGATGTCGTCCGGGGTGATGGTCTCATCGAGACCACCCAGCCGGATTTCCGCCATTTTAACGGGTCGGTAGCCTTTGGCCACATCGCCAACCAACCCGTCAATTTTTGCGCATAGCACATCTGCCGCCTTACAACTATTCGCGCCCGGTACCTCTATAAGGCGGGCCCCAGTTTGCGTCTTGCGGACCCTGACGTGCTCGAGGCCAACTTCCGCCAGCGAAAAGGACTTCATGGCCTTGGCCATGACGCTGGCGTAGGTGGCCTCGCTGCCCTCCTTTACGGCTATCACCACAGCAGCCGTTGAGGGAGCTGGCAATCTCCTAGGGCCCGGCGCGGGCCTGTTACCCTTGACCACTTTGGGTGGTGGGGCGGTCTTCTTTTTTCCCCCCTTCTTCTTCTTCCCCCTCTTCACCACGTCACACCACGACATCTGGGTGGGCGGCAGTGCCTCTTGCACTGCCGGCACTGCCAGGGGGAACTCGCTGATAGGAGGGGGACGGGAAGCAGCCAAGGGCCTTGCTGCTTTGGCCCGACGAGCAGGGCGTTCTGGCTTGGCGGGAGAGGGGGATGCTGCCTTAGCCGGGGTTGCCCGAGTATTAGAGTCTGGCTTGGCTCCGGGAGGAGCCGCACTGGCTGGGGGGGCCGCCTGTTCAGCCCTCTTCCGATCCGCTGCCAGCGGTGGGCGGATGATCGGAGATGCAGGAAGGAGGGCCCGGACCTCCCCTATCCGGACGTTCACCATCTCCCCTATGGACTGGAAGAGGTCCCTCTTGAAGTCTTCCCTCAACACAATCATCGCCTGCCCCAAGGCCTGTGGGAGGCCGTCTTCAGCGGTGAGGTCCTGCGAGGCCTGCTTTTTTTTTTTTCGAAAAAGCCGTCCGGAGGGCCTTAAGCTCCTTACGCACTAGGGAGAGTTCCTCCCTCATGCGCTTATTGTCTGCGCGTAAGGCTCTTAACTCCTCTCCCTCTCCTCCGCCCCTCCCCTGGAGGACGTCTGCAGCCGAAAGGATGTCATTGCACGCAATGTTCATGCGGCCCCAGACATCCCCCTTCAAATTGCCGCTCTTGTTGGCTTCCGCCATCACCTGCCGTGCGGCACTTCGGATGACAGCAACGTATCCCCCATCATCGTTGCTGTCTTCATGCAGCGGGCTGTGGTCCCGCGGAACCGAGGAGCTGCGCCTTTTTTTCCCTCTTAAGGCTTTCCTCCCACGAGTTCGAGGTGGCGAGTTGTCGCGGTCGACACGGTACTTAGCGATAGCATCCGTTTCCGCCTCGGAATCCCGGAACTCGCGTAACCTCAGTACGGTGCCACCCGTAGTCTTGCCCCTCCTGGCGGTGTTAATTTTGGGCTTGACAGCCGGCCCGGTCAACACCTCATCTTCGTCTGCGTGTGTCCGCTTCCCGGTTTTGACGTGAACTGATGGAAGTGACGATTCAGAGTCACGGGCTGCCTCCAATATCATCTCCTCCATCAGTTCTGCTTCCTTCTCCCTTGCTGCCTCCAATAAATTTGCTGAATCGGTGTCCGTTATGAATTGGTTGTGGTCGTGTTCACGAAAATCAGCGCCATTGCGCTGACCTACGTGATGGTCTTTGCCCCCCCCAGAATACGAGGGGCAGCCCGTGGCCGAAGACACGGGTAGGGATTCTCCCTTTCGGGTACCCTCCTGGGGTAGTTTCTTTTTAAGGCCATCCATGATTGTGCGTTTAAGGCCCTGCACTAAAGGCCAAGGGTTGGATTTTTTATAGAGGTGGTCTCCTCGCGGCCCTACGCGACGGCCATCGTCCCAGACGCCTACGGGTCCGGATTGCGATTTGACCGACGGAAGCCTAAGCAAACCGCCGCTCAAAAGACCTCCAGGGTCAACGCTCGTCCTCTTCGTCCTCTGCTAATCAGAGGAACGACAGGAGAGCCTCCTCCTCCCCTACAATGCGCTCTTTTGGGGAGTATTTAGTTCCCCGGGCCTGTGCTGGCCCTGAAAAGTGGATATCCCGCCACTGACTCGGTGGAAGTGGGAAGGATGGGAGTTGGGAAGGAATGGAAATTCGGGAAGGTGGGAATGGGATAGGGTCGTGCCGCTCTTAGTCTGGTCCCTCACCCCGAGCCTTTCCGGTATGGGTAACCCTGTCCGGTATAGCCACGGGGATCATAGAGACACGCAAGCCCCCCCACCACGGCAAGGTGGCAGCACATTCGGGGGGGGGGGGTTGTATTCCAACCTAACCTAACCTAACTTTACATCACCAAACCGATCTATCCTGAATTGACTCACTAATTATATCATTACGAATGCTTATATATCCCACTAATTCCTCCGCAGGCGTCGCCCTCGCTATCCTAGAGAAGGCCGAAGTAATAATGCCACTAACGGACGCGAACGGAGTGCCGACCACAGCCGGTACCGTGTCGGCGGGCTACCAGAACTTCCTGATCTGCATCGAGATGCTGGCGGCGGCCATCGCGCTCCGGTACGCGTTCCCGGCCGCCGTGTATGCACACGCGCACCGCGACCCACATCGCTCGGTTACTATGCAGTCGATCTCCAGCAGCCTTAAGGTAAGGGTTACTGTGCAATTAAGAATCTCTACCTATTTAGACCTATTTTGGCAACTTCTGCAAGATACCCAGTGTATTGTGAAACACTGGGTTATGCGGAGTTTTTTCCCAAAACCCCACCCCGGTGGACTGCGTACGTAAGATTCGAAGAATCGGGATCTTCACAGAATCGGCACCGGAACCTCTAACTATTGTGAGATTATTAACAGACATCGGAATTTTGGGAGCGAAATTGAATGACACTTAGTGAAATCCTATATCCATAAACTCACTTACCGATGCTTTTCCTCTATACGAGTTGGTTACTTTAGGTGTTGCATGGTTTTTACAGTTTGGTTTGTTTTCATTAGCTCCAAGTTTGTATTTTTATTAATGTATGAAAATGAATTAAACAAAATAATATCTTAATTCTCTTCTTTATTTTTGAAACTTGAATCATCATCATGTTCTTCCTCGGTTGTAATTCAGAATTTCTGTTCGTGCGCTGTGTAATCTTTCTACGTCGGCAGTCGTAATAGGTGCAATTTTTTTTTTTTGAAGAAGTCAAGTTGCACAATGTGTTTGCGATTCCAGTTCTATTTCTTTGCCTTGTAATAATTCATTCATAGTTTTTACGAGTAGTATGCTATAGCCAGAATTCTTATTTAAGACCAACTTTAGTTTATTAAAAATACTTTGATGTCTTGATAGGTTGTACGAACAATTCTTAGACTGTCGTTCATGGGCAGATTTGCACCCTGTAATTTTTTAATGGCATTAAAAATCCAATGAATAAATACGCTTTCCATTTCTAATTTTAGTGTGGATATGAACGTATGTTTTTTTTAATAAGTATCTTTAAATTGAATAAATTATTCATGTAGGTAAAGTACATTCTGTTTTTAAGTCAACACCTATTCTTTGGCTAATGTCATTCATTCCCGCACCTAAAACCCCGGGGTATGCTTATGAGTTTGACTGTACAAAGAATCAGCAGGCCTAGCCAAGTTACATTTAACAAGCCTATAGATCCAGGCCTTGAGTGATGTTATCATTTGTTAGTTAGTATTCTGAATATAAAACTTTGTAAGAAAGTTGCCGTTAAATCTCGAATTGGGTAGTCTTTAAAATAATTGGATCTAATTAAGGACCAAATTAAGAAACCGTAATTTTTAACCAAATTAATGTTCGTTACTTACGTGCTTGTTTTACAGTGTAAAAAAAGTTTTAACCTAAAATTTCTGATTGTGTTATAAAGCAGCCTGGCGCAAACTTTCGGAGTTGATTTGCTTTATTTTTGTCTTTTCTCATTTAATAAATTTACAGTGCTCAAGGAATACATATTATTTATAAAGGATCAATAGATCATAGGCTGTTTGTAAAAAGCTTTCATGATGTTTTTCAGGAGACAATGAACCCGAAGGACATAATGACGGATGCCTTCCATAACTTCCACCCGCAGTACCAACAATACACGCAGTATAGCTCCGGTGAGTGCCGCCTACTACTGCGCATGCCCACCGCCCATAGCTAGCTCATTATTGTTTGCTTCTTATCTCTTTTCATAATGCCATGATCATAGGGTTTATAATGATAAAATACTAGTGTAAATCCGTTTTATGATACATATTCATGAATTTTACAGGCGAAAATTATAAAAATAATATATTTACCAGATTATAAATACCCTAATAAGAATATAGCGTGTTATAGTGTTTTCATACCGCGACGGCGTGCGCTGCCACTTAAATTAACGTTGAACAATGTACGTAAATTAATTAGTGGGGCGCACCGTCGTCTATTGAAAACACCCAGGTTTATACTAGCGCAGAGATATGAATTTAATTCTGATTGCTGTCATTCCAGTACAAATTATACCTCGAGCGGAAAAAATTGCTTTCTACTTAATATTATAAATGTGAAAGTTCGTAAGGTGTTTGGATGTTTGCATGTTTGTCTTTTAAAAACCATAAACGGCCAAACGGCACATTGGTTAAAACATAAACCAAAACTTAAACAAAAACATTTTTTTTTTGACGTAATAAGGTAAAACGAGTTCTAAGCGACCGCTAGTGAGTTACAAATTGTACTGCAAGCATTGCTTCCAGGTTGACTTCTAATCATGCCACTGGTTTTGATAAAAAATAGACAATTACACATTTAAACAAACCTAGCAAAATTCATATTTTCTAAATAATTTTAAAACCTATAATGTTCCCGTAGTAATACGTAGTAACCCTTACCTACAAACTTATTCCCGTTTGGTTTACTTTTTCATTTTATTTAGAAAGTTCCTTCATATGATTTACATTTTCTTTCAGATGTCACTTCTCACCTGCCTTATGAGAAACTATAGGCTCTGCCATAGCTGTGCTGTGCATGAAGTGCATTGCTGTATTTGTGTTCGTTCATACATACATACGACTTAACATCCGCCCGAGCATGGAAACACCACTAACACGGAAAATTATTCTGACGAACATTAAGACAATACTAAAGTGATATTATAACGATAATTTCCTTCCATACGAAACCTGTTTACGTGCAAACTAATATTTGACTTGTTCTTCAATTGAGCTACGGCTACGTTACGAGACTAAAACAATAATGAAAACTATATAAAGTAAAACAGTTCGCGGTGCTGTTAGGCGTTTTTTTAGCGATTCGAAACGAGTTTTAATTGGTATTTCGGTGCTCGGCCTCTAATGAAATTATGCTATTATTTATAAGATGTTTTTATTTTTGTTGTTGTAATATACTGGGTATTTGGCTAGTCCGAAATACGAATATACAGGCTGTTAAACTAACTGCTATTTATTCAAGAAATCAATGATGAGAAAAAATGTTTTTTTTAATACCCCTTATGTAGATGAGTAAATGACATAACATACAGTTTTTGGTCCTGACCACATCAACGGCAAACCCCTTGACGCATCGGACTAATCATTGCCATATAAATTAGTTTTTGTACTCAATGCCTTCAGTGTCTGATTGTCGTAAGCATTTTATAGTATTTAAATGTTTAATTTTCTGTGATTTTATTCCTTTCTTTAGTGTATTTTTGTTACTTGAGTAGTTAGCGGATGAAATCCATTAGACGAAGCTAGGCTTGATTACGAAAAATGGTAAATTAATTTGATTTTAAATTTAATTTTCTTTTGTAGGATAATTAGCGTCTACGATTTTTTTTTCTTTTCATTATTTGCATGGCGACGATGGTATTTGTTTCTGTTATTGTACACAGGGTCAAGTAGTTCAAAACTTATGCCTTAATTTTTTGTCCCAAAGACCAAAGAGCGGTATTTGAAATCATCCACCGTTTTACAGAAGGCATTTGTGAGAATGCTTTGTTATCATAGCGAGTCTTGTAAGAAGAAAGCATATATTGTTCTTATCAGTTTCTATCGATAAACAATCAATGCTTTTAAAACAGATCCATTGCCCTAAATAATTAAATCAATAATAATTAGTTGTAATATAATTAAAAACATACTTATATCTTTTTTACTTTAAGTTAATTGTTATTTTAATGATACACAACTGATAACCTTGCAAAAAATAAGAGTTTCATAGATAATACCTACTCCTAATTAAACTTTCATAAAATCAATAAGTACTAGATTTAAGTTACAGTTCCCGTCAGTTGATAAAAGTTTAAATTTATAGACACAATGTATTCGGCCTCTCACTAATAAACATCCATGTCATCCCAAAATGATTTTGATTTAATAATTTATCTCAAATTTATGAACGTATATACCTATCGACGTTGGAAGGAGATAAAGAAGGTAAGATGTCTTTTATATGTCAAGCTTCTTAATGTTTATTTGCCTGCATGTTGCATTTGGATCAGTAATGTTATCATTATCGTGTTTGTTGTGATTAACGACATGTTATACCTATATCCGGCTGTTATTTGGATTATCCTGAATTCTTTGCGTCGTCCCAAAATGAAACACCGTGTTGTGACACTGTAGCATCAATCATCTCATCGCTATATTATTTTTATAGCCATTTCCGTTGTTCAAAAACGTAAATAGTTTGGTTATGACCTAAATCTGCCCTTCTATATATAAAGGACGCATGCGCAATTTGTTAGTCAAAGCAAATTTATTACTCCGTCTTAAGAAATAAGGTTACATACGCGGTTCTATGAGACTTACGCCCTTTTTTCTAAGAAGGGCATAGCCGTTACAATAAATATTAGAGTTGAAAATTATTGGAAAGGTCATTGTAGACGTGGTCGGTCAAATCTTTTAATCCGTTTGTTCTCCAGTTCCTACTTAGGGCTGGCACGCATAGAGCAAAGCGCAGCACATGATTTTTTTCACTGTCAAAGCATCATCGTCTTTGTACGTGTTGAAATAAGATCGAATTATTAACACTACATAGTTCTCCGCAAGCGGCTCCTCGTATTTGTGGTCGTAACTAATTTCGATCTTATTTCAAGAAGCCCAACGACGATGATGCTTTGGCAGTAATTTTTTTTTGCGTTGCGGTTAGTTTTATGTGCGCTGTGGCCCTACCTTTTGAACGCCAAGCAGCGACGTAATACGTGTCTCAGACGCCACACAGTCTTTGATCAATGAAGTTTGACGACAGTGCCAGGAATATTCAAGGACGTGATATGCCGACATTGGCGTTCAAAAGGTTAGTTCGCCACCATTTCTTTGTAGTGCAATGGCTTTGAACTTACCTTAAAATTATCGTAGACGGGTGGTATCCTACAGGTAACAATATCTTATATTTTATTTATTGTAACGGTTATATTCAAGAATATAAATAATTATTATAATTATACTATCGCACTGTGCTCATCATCTATTATAGTACTTCACAGTCTATACTATAGTCACAGATTCGTCACAGACTGATTTAGTTACATTGTTAAATTACTTTTCGGTCAAGGTGTAATTGGGCGTTTTACAAAAAAAGTAGACACAAACTAACAACGGTATTTTTTCCATTACGTCACGAAAATTAACTATTACTGCTTTAAGAGAAATAGTGACATCTCAGACAAAATTCTTGTAGCAAGTTCAACCATATTACTAACAGGTGAGGTTTGAATGGTTTATTTGACTAATGTCTATATTGAAACATGACGAAGTATAATAATGCCGATTTTCCAAACATTAAAAAATCGAAGTATAAAAATGTCGAGTAATAATAACGACAAAGTAAAAAAATTACCAAGTATAATAATATCGAAATGGAACTAAGACGAGGAGGGATAGCTGGAACAGGGGCTAGGTAGGTTTAGGTTACGTTAGTTTTGCAGCAGGCCCGGAGGGCCGAAATAGGCGCTCCGCGGCAGCGGAGCTCCGTCGACACTGTAATCGATTTGAAATAAGAGTGTCGACGAAGCTCCGCTACCGCGGAGCTTCTACGACCCACTGTCGTCATTTTTATACATCGACAAAAATCAGATGGTCATTGTTATTTATATGTCGACATTTTTATACATCGACAAAATAATTCTAGTCTGTTATTTTTCGACGTTATATAAGGTGTCGCCATTTGTTATGCCTACTAATTTTTCAATATAGACATTAGTCGCCTTAATCTGCTTATTTAATTTGAAATACCGCCTGTTGGCTTATTTGTTGTCCTTAACTATAGGTACCTTTTTTGGAAAACGCCCAATTAATCAATTGTTCACACTAATCTATCTATCTATATCGCTGCAAAGAAAACTTTTTCGCTTATTATTTTCGATCAAAAAATGCTACAAAAGGTGTAACAGAGCACCAATTAGAACACCAGCTGAGGACAAATGGTGATCTAATACTGCCTGAGCGGCTGGCATATCTTGGATTCTCTCGCTTATCGCTCGAGTGTGTCTCTTTCGCTACAGACTAGTTAGAAAAGGAGGTCCGAGCGACAGGCTAGTCGCGGACAGCTTTTGCTACCCGCCCTGGTTCAATACAAATATTAAAATCATTTTCGCCACTTAGAGTTTTTCTTCATATTCAGGTCAGCTTAAAAGTCTATCGTAAAGCTTCAAAAAAGCGCCTCTGAAGAGATTTTTAATTTGACTAAATATCAAATTGAATTAGTCCAATAGGGCCCAAATTGTTTCATTCTTCAAATCGAAAACGTTCGATTTTCAAAAACCTGAACACTGATACGAGTCTTAGTATGACCATAATCGACAATATTCGTCGAATGACTTAAAAATAAAAACATCTAAAAGTCAAAATAAGGGTGTTACGAATATTAATTAACGTATTTTCGGTATTTTGGAATAAGATACGATTTTGTGTTGAGATCTAGGGGGATTGGTAACAGGGTAATATGAAATTAAGTCATAATTCAACTTTCTCATTATATCTTCAGCGGCGTTTTGACCTAAGCGGCGGTGTTAGTTACTCTTTAATTTCCTTATTCTAATGCGGTTATCGTAAGAGTCTCGTCTTTTCAGTATTGTAAAACGACCATAACTTAACCTTAACCCTTTGAACGCCAACGACCAATAAAGAGGTCATGAGCTGTCGTGCCTGCAACGCCACCGACCATTATTTTAGGTCACAGGTACAGTTTAAAAGAGACGTTATTTCCTATGGATTAAGCTAAATTTTGCATAACTTTTAATACATGTTTGGCACTCGCCAAACATGTATTAAAAGTTCTTTGGCAGTGACGCATTTGTATTTGACGTAAAGCGTTTAAAAGGTTAAAAGTTGTTTGACTTTGCTGAAAATCCTTTGTGGTGCTGAAAGTCTTGAGCATTTTTCTTCGACACTACCTCGATTTACTTTTTACATTTTGTCGATCATTCTAGCGAACGCTTAAGTTAATGCCTAAGTCTATCAGGGCCTACAACTATACAACTTTGGTAAAACCATTGTCTTTAACATTTTTGATATTGTTTTTAATTCGGCCGCCATTACTGTCAAGTCAAAAGTTAACAATACGGTTAAGAGGACGCCGAGCGTCCAGTGGCGCCCTCATTACTTTTATTGTGCTTTCTAATAAACTAAAGTATTATCTTAAAATCAAAGGGTGCTTTACTGTTGTACTAATGAATACGCAATATATAGCATACATGAGACAGTTTAATAACCTTTAACCTTCGTGTAATCAACTTAGCGGAAAAAGGTACCTTAAGTTGCTCACTCATAGTTCAATTATTGTTAAGTTATTTCATATTTTCTATAAATTGTGTATTCGTTTGTGCAACTGTAAAGCGCTCTTAGATTTTAAGATAATGTTTTATTTTATTAGATAACAATAAAGGTAATGAGGGCGCCACTCGACGCTCGGCGCCCTCTTAAGGAAACGGTTACCTATCTGAAACACTAAAAACCATTGCCAGCTGTTTCATTTGCAATAATTTTCATCTGTCCGAAAGTAATTTTTCTCTGAAACCGTTTAACTTTCCTGAATTGTTATATAATAAACCTAACCTAACCTACACGTTCTGTAATTATATATCATTTTTTTTTTAAAGTTATTGTGTTCAGAATAAAATGAAAATTATGGCAAATGAAACAGCTGGCTAACGTTTTTAGTGTTTGCGATAGGATACCTAAGGAAACACGTCAAAGGCAATGTGGTTTTACCCCATTAGAATATAGGCCCACAAATAAAGATTTGGACTCGCGATACCTTAAAACAAAAATTAACAAATGAATATTGAGGTTTACTCAAGGAGGTTAGAATGAAACGTGTTCTGTGGGCAGTGATGCGCGGCGCGGGCGCCGGCGCGGGCGACAAGCGCGCGGACGAGGGCGCCACGCTGGCGCCGCGCCCGCCGCCGCAGCGCGTCGCCACCATCTCGCACACGCCCAACTACCACGAGAAGACCACGCTGCTCAGCTCCGACGACGAGTTCCAGTGAACCACCCACCAACTACCGACCTCCGATCCACAACGTTCAATCTCTGCGAGCCTCTTCGAGATGTAATGTCGACCACGAATATTTATTTGACATATCTCACATACACCTAAGTTCGCTTTCGCCTGGTTGCTTTTACCAGCGGTTCTCAAACTTCTTTAGCACTGTTTCCGTTATACCCCGATTTTAAATTCCGTAGAATTCTGACAGCTGTCACATTCTGACGTGTCAGAAATAACAAAAGTTTTTTTTATTGTTGATGTTAAAATGTGCACTGTGAAGGTATTGATTGCATAAAGTAGGATACTACAAAATCATTCAATCATCTATGCATCTATATTGTTAACATAATAGGGCAACAATAGTACCTACTCTTAAATAATTGGAAATCTTTATAAGTCACAGTATTATCTTAGTTTGGTTAATTTGTGTGACATTGTCCCGTGATATTTATTATTTATTTATTCGTTACTGGAAATAAATAAAACATGTAAATACAAAACAACATGATTAAATATAATCTAACTCATTAATAAGTAAAATTTTGTAGAGTGGTAAAACCAATAAACGTTAGAATTCTAGGGAATTGAAAATCAGGGGTTAGGTTCGCTCTAAAAAAGATAAAAATAATATAAATGTTCTAAGATTTATTTTTCGGCGGACCCTTGCAGTAGCCTCCAAAGCTCGGAGCTCCGCGAAGCTCACTTTGAGAATAGCTGGCCTAAACATTGATTTTGATCGTTTTCTATTTTTCCGTTTTGTCATACTCGGAAACTTTTGGCCTCTATGAAACTGCTAAAATCTTCTGCGAGAAGAGTCTGGCAGTAGCTTGCACAAGTTGCTCACATACAAGCCGCTTGCTAGTGTAGGTACTTATATACTGCCACTAGCCGCTGTCAGACTAACGCCGAAGTTTACCTGCCGGTGGAAGACCTTTGCCGATATTATTATATTTTGTTTAAGTCTTCCAGCGGGCCTATTTTAGTCGTGTTTATCTATATGGATAAAACGAATATCACTTTCTGACCAGTACGCAAGTGCGAGAGTGACGGATGCTTTATCCACCGCGGTAAAGGCGACCAAAATACGAGCCCAGAGAAGAAAAACGAGACAAAATATAAAAATTATGTTTAGGCAAATTAGTATATGTGTAGAGGCCTTATAAACCTTATGTAACCGATGCAAGTTTCATAGGTATGGTTAACCAGCCAGGCAGCCAGGTTTCTGCCAGTCAGCTTCGATAGCCAAATGTTTATCCTTCTCTTTCGCTTCATTCTTATGCCGTAAGATTGACGTGCAACTTATGAATCATAGCCCAAATACTGGCATTGTTAACTTGTGAAAAAACATTTAAACATTGTCTTGCGTTCCTACACGAATACATTGCAGTATGATTCTTATCGACATTTGGCTGATTAGTATATAAAGTAGTTAATATAAAGTATCAAACAGTAATGAACTGACGTTCGTTATACATTATTTTGACGATTAATCTGTTACATGCATTCACAAAAAGCAGTGTTGGGAAGGAGAAACTATACTTGTACGAAGATTTAAAATTACTTTCAAATCCTCTCAATTATGTTACTTAATAATTTAATAAGTTTACAAAGTAATTGAATTAGCCCGCTAGCAGTAGTAAACTCGCTTAGTATAAACGAGGCTTCAACCAAGCAGTGAACTCATTAAAAAAAATGCTTAATTTTATGCATTCTGTGGTTAGCGGTGTATGCAAGATCTTTCGGCAAGAGCTTAATGTTCAATTCCACATCAATGTTAAAACTAATTTACATGAAATAAGGTTTACTACGAATTATATCACCTGCCGTAAATATAGAAATGTTTTATAATATGCACTGATCATTGGAAATAACACTACCCTGTAAGGCTTATTCTTGGCACATACGCATTCCAAAGTCACTTTAATGTCTTTAAATGTAATTGATAAACTTAATCGAACGCTTTGATCGTCAAGAAAATTCAGTTGTTATATGCGTTACATTTAAGGTCGACGTTAAGACGTCCTAGTGCCTGGGGCACGCAAGATGTGGTCAGCTGTGGCGATAAAAATAGTATCGACTAACAGTAAATAGACCTTTTACATCAGGCACAGCTGCCTATAATTACAGTGTTAGATAACTTCTATGTCTAAGAACCGGACAAAGTAATATAACGTAATGGTCAAAGGTTAAACAAACAAATCCATTGGTGTTTTTCTAAAATGGCATATATATTAGCTTATTTATTGTGATGTTTGCTTTTTGTCTTGACCTTCGTGTTTGTAGTGGTTTCTCGCTAGCTCTTGTGCGTTCGAGATTCGAACACACCCCACTTTCCCCGAAACCGAAGGTCTCTTTAAGTCTCGACAGAGTGTACAATCAGTGTCAAAAATCAAAACATTCAATGAGCAACATATTGTTGAACGCGCTTTAATGCCCTCGAAAATAAAGTCAGACGAACGCTTAGATTTTCGACGCTGACTGTATGTAAGATTACGCGATACGATACCTTCTACGACGACCACGGCTCGAATAAAGTAAATAAATATATAGTCTTGTAAGTACCTAGGAATTAGTGCGATAAACCATACCGAATGTACAGAGAAGTAGTTATTCATGATACAAAGGTAACGAAAATTTAAATTTTTGGTCATTATTTTGTTATATCACTATTTGTAGCTGTAACCAAAGATGGAAACTAGTTATTTACCTATTAAAATGTTTATTTTATTGTGCGATTAAGTTAACAAATTGATGTATAAAACAAATTTTATATCTCCAAGACTGGCAGTGAATGTATAAAATTATGCGATGTAACGTTGTCGTGTGTGTCATGCCACTCATGCCACGGTGTCAGGTCAGTTTCGTCCTGATGACGAAATTGCTGTTTACAAAAGTGTTAACATTTCCTTGTTGGAAATGGGTGGTATGCCTATAAACATGTTTTGCTTTTACCCAACTATGTATGTTAGGCTTAAAGTGCTTCGCCGTCCAGCAAAGAAAAAGGCGGTTGATACCGAGCAAATTTACGCTACTTTTTAGTCTTCTTTGTATCTATCCTGTGTCAAAATGCCTTGATGGTGTGGAAAGGCTTATATTTTAGGGGCCACTTTGGTTATACCGTCAACACCACACTTAACGGCTTATTTGCAGTGGTTCCTTTAGCATTACCTTTTCTTATTTCCTTCAAAATGTACTACAAAAGGGAACAACTGCGAATAATCCCACTTAACCTTAAAGCTTGCGACGGTTCACGAATGCATTAAGTATGTTTACGGTTCTGTGGTATTTATAGTACGAGCCTTGAGTTTAGTCAGGGACTAAGTTTTGTTGGAACAACAGTTTGTGACGTTGACGGTACGCCATGTTATTATACACTTTTACAGCACTTTGCTCGACCGTACGTTGCCGTTATTTACAAGTTCCTAATCATCCAAATCTTGTCTAAAATCAGAGAAAAAGTGTAAGTATGTAGATAAAATAAGCCTTCGTTAACTATTTATTTCACAAAATACTATGAAACTGCTTACAAATTGAGAGTTGCTTTCCATGACAATAAATTATTTCTTTACTCAGAATCAGAATTAACTATTTTAAAAATATATACCATTGGATTCTAATGAATTTTTGACTATGCACACACTAAAATATATTTGATGTTTATAATATCTGTGTATAGATAGTTATTAGGACGTTTATAGATTTATTTAAATGAGTGCATTTAATCAAACGGAAGTGAAATTATACCCACACTCCTAATTGTTATAAATTAGTTTACTTTGTAGTATATTTACGTTACAATAATTAATTATTGATTTCTCTCAGTAATCTCATTACCCACTACACTATCTCAATGAGTAAAGTTAAAAAATATTAACATTCCTTATCAAACAGCAATTCTAAACCTTCTGCTTTATGCGATAAATCTTCTCTTACGCTATGTTAAAAACATGTTTTTACTTCTTTTGTCTTAGCATTACTTAATAGTTTCCTTTTGTATGTGTATGTGTATCGTATAATTAATTATACATATTTTACTTAATCTATGCCTAATGTACAATTATGTTCTAGATTAACTTATTGTTTTAATTAAGGAGAATGCTCTCAAAGTTATTATTAGAAATCTCGCCGTTAGGTTTTGTAAAACATTAATTTGTGATTTTGTTTTGAAGTTTGATTATCGAACGGTCGTGTTAGGTCGATAGCAGCGCTTGAGCTCACGATAGTGCTTGCGAAAGACATTATTAACATTTCGCCATATTTCTTGTGATAGCTTAAAAATACTCAGCGCTGAGCGCTTGCTAGTCAGCCCAGCTGAGTTTCTGCTTGCGAGCTTTTAAAAGCGCTGTTACCGGCGGAACGCTCGCATTACTATGATCCGCTGTTTGCATGGGGTTATTATTTGTGACTTCATGCTAAAAACTTTTGACTTTGATTGTATAGTTAACAAAATTCCTAATTAGACAGATTCTTGTTTTTACTGATTCCTGTTTCGATCGATTCCGTTGTGGCTAAATTCTTGTTTATTTGTTTTTATTTAACATGAATGTACAATAATTATAAAAACTTTAAATGTATCTTTTATTTTATGGGAGCACAGTCAAAATCTTCGTTGAATAGAATTTGGCATTACAGTAAGAAAAAAAAACAACAAGATCGAAACGGAATCTGACGAGACAAGAATCTGTTCAACGAAGGAAATGGTGAAGAAGGAATTAATTTCCCAGCGGACAAGGTGGTTTACGTGTTGAATGCAAGTCGGCAAGATGCAAGAGTGGTTTTTGGTGCCGCGGTTGTCCAGCTGTCAGTCAGTTCTGCGCTTCACGCATCTTGTATCAAAATAACATCGCGGCGTAAATGTGTTAAAAATTAACACTCTTGAGAATATAATCGCGTATTGATATTTCTGACTACCCTGTCTTGAGCTACTTTCACTGCCGATTGAAACTGTTAAGAGGACTGTGAAGCAAAAAAAAAAAACAAAATGCGATGCGATGTGGCGCGTAATTTCTGCTACATTCGGTTTCATACAAAAGTAGGTACTTTTTTATGTTAAGGAGAAGGCACACGAACACTCAGGCCACCTGATGGTAAGTGGAATCTGAGACCCATAGACATTTGAATTCTCAAGACTATAATCCTAAGACCTCAAATGCGTTGCCAACCCTGAGGACTAAGATGGAATGGAATGCCTCTAAGCACTGTTTTGTTCACACGGCGACGCAATATGAGTTGGACTTTTATGTAAGCAGAAATTACGCGACTCACAACTCTAAAAATTACGCTCGTCTGGCTTCACCCTTAATGTTGTCAAGCATTTGTAACTTACTCTTACTAACTGTAAATAATCGCTTTGATTTCGTTTTCCATAATTGTTAAAAATATTTATTTACTTATTGTGTTTAGGATTTTATTAAAAATGTAGCGACGGTTATTATTTGTAATATATGGTTGTCAATTAAAGATAAGTAGAACACGGACTTAATTTTTGTGAATACCTACACCTTTGGATTATATGAACTAGGAATGAAGGCGATCGAATAGGCCAATGTAATGTAGACGTAAGTAAAAATTGCTTCATTCCGGATTACAAATTGAAATTATTTTTGTATCAGAAATAGAAAATTTGAAGGTGCAGACACGGAACAGTTTCGAAAGTTTTGTGAATCATTGTTAAATTAAATTTTAACGGATAATGTTAGTTATATGAATTGAAATGTTTTAGCTCGAAGTTTTAATGTAAGTAAATATCTACATAACAATATTGATATATTAATCTATTGCGTTTTATTTAACTCCCCAAAGTGTAAACAGGATTACCCAAAAAGGGGTTTTATGAGTTCTGTATTATTTACAGTCTACTACTATAAGATGTATCCACTTTTGGACCTTATTACAATGCTATAAGGTGAAAAAGAGGATACATCTCTTTGCAGTCGACTACCTATTGCAACATTCCTGCTTTAAAGCTTTTAGCCACAAGAACACAAAAAATTAGTCCTTACAAGAATCTATCGAAACAAGAATTTCAATTCAGTATGACAAAGGATTCAATGTAACTGTCTCGCATTCGCTGCCGCTTAAAGCGAAGAGTAGAGCAAAAACACGAAATGGGTCGTTTAAAAAAAAGTACACTGTTAAGGGCTTTAATTATACACAACTTAATTGATTTCTTCGGGTAACGAAAATGAGTCATAAAAATTATATGGTTAACTTTCGTTACACAAAAGGAATCAATTAAGTTTTGTTTAACTATGTAATTTCTAATTGGATTTAACGAATTATAGTCTTAAAATTTGTGATCCTAAGGAAGCAACGATCGAAATACTTGCTCTCAAACTACGTCTAGGCGTTTTGAAGTTTATTGTTGAATGTGCCCATAAATAAAATATGATATAAATAGAATAAAATCAAACGAAAAACAGACAGAAATACTTGAGTAAAACCCAAAATATTATAAATAAAAGTTAACTATATTTCAGATGATTATTTCGTAAAAGTATAGCTATACTCCATGCCATCTGACTTGTCTTATTTAGTCACTTTTATAACCTCAAAATGCTCCAATTTTGGCAAAATTAAAATTGTCTTAAAAAACCATCTATCATATAAAATCAGGAAAATAGGATTAGTGTGCAAAATTTGGTTTCTAGTTGCTCTTTATTCACCAGAAAACGGTTGAAGCCAAAAACTATGCATTTTGAGGTTATAAAAGTGTTTACTAAATAAGACAAGTCAGTTGGTATGGACCATAGATACAAAACTCACAACTACAAACTGATGAAAGCGACGTTGCGACAGTGGTGCAGGTTAGGTTGGTTAGTAGGTGTGGCGTTGCCACGCCGATCATCCCTTCTCTCCAGGGCCTACGCGGTAAAACAATATTTCTTTTGACATGTTTATACGATACGATATATCGTTTTTAACTCTGCCGCCATTACTGTTGAGTAAATAAGAGCTATGTCAAAGGCAACATAGTTTTACGTGAGTTTTACTCAGTTTCTATTCTTAGAGGCCCGTACTTACATATACGATTATGGTATGACTGTTGACAGTAGGTATCGATTTGTTTTCAGCTCTCTCACATATTTTTAGGTTTGATTATTTTGAATTGGGGCATGGAAAATAATAAATAAAAGTCTATTAAATTAAGTTTTTTATTAAAAATATACAGTTACAATCAACCATATCTCTTTCAAATTGCGTGACACTATATTACGTTATTGCTTCTGATTTAAAATTATTTAAACTTTAACAAATTAAGTGCGTATGGTACCTAACACAGGTATAAAAATATTTTTCAAAACTGGGACATTTAACAGTACAATGCGTTTTTCAATAAATATTTAACTTTCATATAAGTATTATATTATTCAATGGTGTAAATATGAACATAGACATCAGTTTTTGTTTGCGCGTGTAGGTACAGGGTTGGTACTCCTAATAGGATTATATAAATATTGGTATTTTAATGTTTCACGTAAAATTTTAACGATTCGACAATATATTGCTATTTAAATCTTTCATAAAATATTGTCCGTTGTTATAAATGCTGATTAATATCCAACAAGTTACTATTACTTAATTCAATTGTGAAGGTAAAAGTGATTGAAAAATAATCTATCTACGAAGGATATTAGAGGAAAGATGCCACGAAGCATAAAGGGTGGGTATTCGAGAACTACCTCAGCCGAATATAGTTTATTAATGAAATACAAATAACCATAGGCATGAATAAAAAAAAATGCTTGACAAAGTACCTTCCTACTTGTCGCAAATACATATATAGCTGTAATTAGCCGAGCTCACAAATATATAATTAGTGTAATCACTGATTTAAATTATTTCGTTGTAAAGTCGGTCGTAAAATGTTTTTACATTGATAAATTTGATTATTTATTTTCCGGACGTGTATACCGAAATTCGGGTGCACCTTCTTCGGTTGATTGGTTACCAGTGGGTCGTTGGAACAAATTGCATTTTACGAAATCTTAAGACCTTTCAAAATGTATGTCGGTCGACGTGGCCGTACGGCAGCTTGCGTAAATCGTATAATAAATTTGCTTTCATTTCAGCTGCAGTTAACGTGCCGAAATTTTGTGCCGTGCAGTGAATAAAATTCTTGTGTAAATTATTTATAAAAGCGTGGTATTCCAAACATTCTTATTACAAAAACGTTGAACCAAATGCGCATTCATCTTAAACTAAGAATTAAGTAACATACAAAACAGGTACATTAACAAGTAATAAAGCTACAGTGGCAGCATTTCTTAATATTAATTAAATAAATACTAATCACCTAACGCCACCGTGCTAAAGGCATCTAAATCACAATTTCTAATCTGGCTAAGCCCTAGCGAGAGAGAAGAGATATGCAAAAACTCACAACTTAGGTAAAGTCTTCCACTCATTGCCATTCCAAGCGAACCCTTAAACCAATGCATTTTCTACAAATAACGTTTCTTTGGATTAGGTAACAGCTTGCTCACTGATCCACGTTCATTTTAGCAGTGAGTGAGTCTTCATAGTGTCACTCACTTCTTTTCTCGTGTTTGTGTGGTGACATTCATTTGTTTCAGCCTCGTAACCCTACAACACAAGCGTATAGACAAATGCTTTAAAACATTACAAGTTAAGCAAGCAAGGCCTGGGGGTATTATTTTTGAAGGGTCTCTCTTTATTTTCCAACACTCTAGGTCCAAGACATTATTTACCACAGCCCACAGTTTTTCTATCGAGCCTAGCTAGTGAGTGACACGCAATCTTAAACTAGAAAAGTCATTTTAAAGAGAAAATACTTATAGCTATAATAATGTGCGAACAAGACTTTAAAGATCTAAATTATACCTAGGTATAAAATCGTGCACAAGGAACGGATTGGGTTCACCACTTTGAGCAATGACTAAACGGGGCATACATTATTCCAACATTGCTTGAATTATATCGCTAAGTTCTGTCCTCTTAGTTTTTCTCCTTGGAAAAGTAAGAGTTGGACAAAACAGACCCATATAACTACGATCGCAAATAGTTGGTATTGTCTGCAATGTCGAATGTAGACCCTGGTTAGGTTATGAGATTGAAAGGTAAAATAATAATTATGTTGGCAACAGAAGGTATGTTAGTGTTGAAGTGTAGAATTTCCGATCTGGGTAAAGTTTTATTATATGTTATGATCCTGTTGATTAATTTGACTGTATTATCCTGTTGCTAGGTGTATCTGTTACGGGCTAGTGTTTTAAAATGATAAATCATTTAAAACAGACAAATTGGTACGGTGATTAACGCACTGCCGGCATCACTTATCATACTTTTTGTTTTATACGGAGCCTGCATATTAATAAAACGTACATATGCGTTTAAAGCACCAGGTGAAAGTTAGAAGAACGCGTATATGCGTCGCCGGTAGTGAATACGTTAACAAATAGTTTATAGCGCTCAGTGCCGAAATACCAAAATTTTTAAATACCAGATTCTCAATATTGTGGAATCCCAAATTCCACTTTTAAATTAAGGTATTGTTGGTCATCCTTACCCAATATTTCGAAGCTGGTGTTTTGGGAATCTGGTGAACAGAGTAGTCTGGTATTTTTGTGGTATTTTGGGAATTACAGTTGTGATAGTTCTTAAATATTTACATCAGGCGTTACCTCTCCACCAGGGCCTCTATTCAACTGCGTTATAACGATATCGTGTTTGACGTGTTTTAGAATCGTTTATGTCACAGTCGCCATTATTGTAAATGACATATGAGTTATTAAAACGTTGACAATACGGAAACACGTCAAATACGATATCGTTATTACCGTGTAGAATCCCAGCCCAGAGCGAGTGTATCGCGACGATATCGCCGTGTGGAACACTCATACACGCTAGTAGTTGTTTACCTACATAATTGTGGCAGGACGATAATAGCGCCGCAATACTCCCGCAGTGGAGGAGGCCTCACCGTTATGAGTACTTTGTCTTTGTTAATATCAGAGCAGACCCTCGCAGGCCCTTTTTTAAACAGCCATTAAGTTCGAGTAAGTAAATAAAGTATTATAATGTTGCCGTAAAGCTTGAAAAGTGAAGGTCTGGTGGGTATTTTCAAATTAATTGTACCTAGTTAAGGACTAACATTAAGAAACGATAACTTTTACATGTGAGTAACGAACAGCGGTCATACATTTATTGGATAATTTTCGTTACTCACATGTAAAAGTTACCGTTTCTTAATTTTCCTCCTTAATTAGGTACAATTTTTTTGGAAAAATACCCTGGTTTGAAATTTCAAGATCGATTTTTTTCCAATCTAGGTACAAAGCAAAGCTCTTGATGACTCAAAGTCATTAAAGTATCATTCATATTTTTTTAGTTCCTTTAAAGCTTTAAAGCGCATGATAATTGGATGACACGCTATCTAAAATGTAAAATTTTCACATAGATAGGTATAAACTAGATCTACATTTGAGTAAACATATTTTAGAATTACAGTTACTCGTCTGAACCAGCCAGAATAATCTTAAAAGTATCGTAAATTACCATAATGCTAATCACATGCCAAAACATTAAATGAGGTATTACTCTCGCAAAGTTAGTCGCGGAATATAGAGGTCGTCAATATTTTTGTCTTTCCAACGCTGTTAAAGAACCCGGCCGATGAGGAGTCAATCCTGACACCTGTCATCGCGTACAATTTATAGCCTATTGTTAGGTTTGAGGTTATAATTTGTACTGGAATGACAGGTGTCAGGATTTACTTCACAACGGCCGGGCACTATAGTAAGGTCTAAAAGAGACAAACCTTTTCACGCCGCGACTGTACTTATTAGTGTTTATAATCCTTGAAGTCCCGTCCCACTACTCAATTTTAAAAGTAGGTAAATTTGAGTGGCGGCCGAGCTGGCGTGATTTTAAAACACTAGACGTCCTTACGAGTTGTACTCTTCCACTATAACTTCTATCCATTTATAAGACATTTCTCGGTATGATGGTAGGTGCTTTACCCCGTTAAGGCTTCTAATAGACTGCTCTTTACAGAATAGTGATCCCAACATCGAGTTCCTCGCATAATTCCTTTTCTGAATTTTAACTTATCTACCAGATTTTTCTGATTTTCTACTCCGCACCGTTTATAAACGGTCCAATCTCCCATACTCCACGTCACCACGTAAGTTATTTTTAAAATTTTCATACGTGAAACAATCCTGCACCATTCCAATAGCCCTTCAAACGCCGCAAACCTTGATCATTTCCAAACCACAAGTGACAATGTGCAGCATCGAAGGTTCCTCGACTCATTCTGAAAGGTAAGGTACTTAAGTATAACTAGCATACGTTTTTGAACCCTTTTTCATTAAATTTACTTACAGCTACAGCACGAGACCAAGATCTACGATAATAAGCAAAGTTTCGATGACGAGAGTTAATCACAATGAACGCAGGCTTTAAGGCTGGGTCAGCGCGTGGTCTGGCTGAGCGAGGAGCGGGGCGGCGGGCGGGGCGGGGGCGGCGCGGGCGCGCGGGGGGGGCAGGCCGGCGAGCGCTGCGCGGGCGGCCGCCGCGCGGCCCCGTGCTACGAGCATCGTTGCAGCGCGCGCGACCTGGAACACCAACAATAAAAACTATACACTGCGCAATATGACGTCTAAGTCTATTTTCAAAGAAAATACCGTTGAATTGACAACATTATAAGTGGTCCGAATTCATGAGCGGGCTGGATGCAAGTAGAAATAAAGCCATTTTTTTGTCAAATCCCGCATGTGACCTAATTACGATTGTAACAGGAATCGGATAGCAGGCCCTCGGCATTTCGAGATTACCTCAGCAAAATGCTCCGAAAGCCAGTTGGTTCCTGTGTAGCTGTTTGTTTAATAAATATTTCTAGAAAATAAATAGTTGGCAGCAGAGACCGTGATAAATGAAAACTACTCTCGTAACATAAATCTATTACCAGGCTTATCTCTACAATTGAAAAGGAACCGGCGTGGCGCCCGCCCATCGGAGAACTAAGCGAGATATATCTTGGCGTCTTTAACAATGAGTGTGAAAGTGTCAAGCGTCTTAATGGGCCATGGAACAAAAGAATATGTAATGAAATGAATGAAATAACCTTCCGGCGCGGTGAAAGCGAGGCGGGTCACATTGAGTCAGGGTCCCAGTTCACTGTAGGAATCACCCAAGCGCAGGCCTTACTGTGTGAAATGAAATGACAAAAGAAAATTAATAGGATAACATAACGACGTGAAGGCGTTGCATAGATCTGGGGTCCTAAAAAGGGTATAAGTGAAAAAGGGTTTAAGTCCAATACAATACAATAGTATAGTAGTCTAGTATAGTAGTAAGGGTAGTAGTAGCTTTTGTTTTTATAGGAATATTAATTCTTTATATTTATGTATTATATAAGTAATGTATAAGTATTATATGTACGAGTATATGACGTATATATGTATTATAATATTTAAGTATTAATAGATAGGATAATTATGTTAAGTTTTTAGTATTATCTGTCTTCTTTTTCTGTGCACCCACTGAATGATGTAAATATCTCATTGGTTATTTGGTCGACTGGTAGAGAATGCCATTAGGCAATAGGCCCGCCATTTGTAGTTGTTTTTGTGCAATAAAGATTAAATAAGTGAATAAATATACTCGATTTATGTATATACCTTTTTTATTACGAGTTAAGTCGACTTAAGCCCATTTTCACTAGGACCCCAGATCAATCTCTGTGCACGCAACGAAATTACGATAAAGTAATAGTAAATTAAGTATTGCGTTAGGGCCTATTCGACATTACCTCAACATACACGTTGCTCAAACGTAATAAGTACCAATTTCACCGTACGATGTTAACCACTTAGCAGACGATTAGAGCGTTGGCAGTTGTCAAAATGTATGAACTCGATTAGGGCGTTTTCCAAAAAGAAAAGGTTTTTGTTGTCGCCCTAATCGACTAATTGTAGTCCTTAACTACAGGTAGTTAAGGACTGCAATTAACAACGGTAACTTTTCCATTACGTCGCGAAAATTAACCATTACTGTTTTAAGAGAAATAGTGGCATTTCAGACAAAACTCCTGTAGCAAGTTCAGCCATATTACTAACAAGTGAGGTTTGAATCTGCTATGGTTACCTATTTAATTTGCAATACCGCCTATTGCCTTATAAGGGCAGCATAAAAAATGTGACGAATTTTCGTGACGTAATGTAAAAGTCAAAGTTGTTAATTTTTGTCCTTAGCTATAGGTATTTTTTTTGGAAAGCGCCCAACATTTATTAAATTTAACATCGTATGGTGAAATTGGTACTAATACTCGTAACATAACTGGTTTAACCCGGAGAAGAATAAGAGCGACTTTAGATCAATATTACAACGGCTACTATTTACAAACGTTTTGGTTTCATTAGCAATATGGCTTTTAATCTATAATATAAAAATGAATCGCAAAATGTGTTGGTAAGCGCATAACTCCACAACGCCTGGACCAATTTTACCAATTTTTTTTTTTAAATGTTCATTGAAGTCCAAGGATGGTTTTTACGGCGAGAAAATTTGAATAATTTCCGGGAAAGTAAGAAAATGCAGCGGGGCGAAGCCGCTGGCGGGCCGCTAGTCTAATATATAAAATTCTCGTGTCACAGTGTTAGTTATCATACTCCTCCGAAACGGCTTGACCGATTTTTATGAATTTTTATATGCATATTCAGTAGGTCTGAGAATCGGCTACTATCTATTTTTCATACCCCTAAGTGACATGAAAGAAACAAAAAAAAAAAAAATTGCAGCGGGCGAAGCCGCTGGCGGGTCGCTACTATTTTATAAGTTTAGGATTGGTAACAATAGGTTACCTAACCTAAACTTAAAAAATGTTACTCTAAATTTTCCACGTATTTTTTGGCAGAACAGCGATACAGAAAACGATAGGGAAACACATTGTTAAGATAATGTCGAAATTAAGACGCAATGTAAGAGCACTTTTTAAATTAATTTTAAAACAGATCCTTACTCATACACACTTTTAAGTAAAAATGCGGTAGAATGTTCAAAATTACGACAAGTTGTTTCATCTACTAATACTTAGTTACCATTAGCTTAATAGAAACCACTATTTTCATTACTTTTTTATAGCTTCAAGTAAGCGAGGCAAAAAAGGCATAACATTTTTATTTACAGCTATCATAAAAAGTTATTGCGCTAGGGTCTTGTATTGTACAACATATTGATCTTACTTAGCTAACACAATCATCTATAAGAAATCTCGATGTTTACCTAATATAATGGAGTGTGTTGAATAAACATAAGTAACAAGTTTGGATTGTATAGATCTACTTTTTACTTATTTTGCGTATTGCGTTGTAGCAAATAAATAAATCACAGGACAATGTCACACAAATTGACCTAGTCCCAAACTAAGCTCTAGGCTTGTACTGTGGGTACTAGGCAACGATAAACTTACTTATATAGATAAATATATACTTAAATACATAGAAAACATCCAAGACTATAGACGACGTAGCGTTAAAAATCTCAAGTGATTCACTACACATTGTCTTAGCCTAAATACCAGCTGGCTACTGAGTACTGACACACGTGCTGTTTGTCACGATTGATGGAGAACACCTTCTGATGGTTATCTCAAGACTAAAAGTGCGTTGCAGTTAGTTGCAAAAAACTGAGTCAATATTAGCACCTTAGTAGAATGTAAATAAGTTGATGATAGTTAAAGGTATTTTTAAATGTTTAATACGACAAGTACTCCTTGAAATTTGCTACAAATACTCCTACCAAATGATTTACCTGTCATTTACAGTTTTTAAGTGATTTTATCGTAAAAACTGTTGAATTTAACTTTTTATTTGACTAATATTTTAATTCTCTCTGTGGCAACCCAAAATAAGGACCCTGATAAAATAAAAAAGAAATTTAGCCTTTTTAAAATAAGTAGAAAATTATTAAAATCGGACATACTTTTGGTGGCAGTTATTGGTAACATTAGTTCGGCGCACGATTCACTTTTGCACCTAGACAAATTAGCCATACAAACTGGTTGTTAGTTTACTATGGTAGGGAATTAAAATTGTGCAATAACTAGAAAACTACGTCCCTTATTCAAGCAGTTGATACCTCATTTTAAAAAGAATGGAATTATCTATTTTAAATAGTTGTCTTATTTGGGGTTGCCATAGAGAAAACAGTAGTTTTGTAGCTTACTTCAAGGATAACTATTCTGTACTAAGCATTTGAAAATAGCTTTGATTGTCATCGACTTATTAACATTCTACTAAGGTGCTAATATTGACTCAGTTTTGCAACTAACTGTATGTATTTATGTAAACACCTTACACACAAAAGAAAGAACAATTATAAATAGCAGGCATGTACAAAGGCGAACTTATCCCTTTAAGGGATCTCTTCCAATTAACCCTTTGTCAACCCTAAGGACTATCTCTGGCCATGCCATTCTTGTCATTTCACCGGTTGTCTGCCACCACAACCCTGGTTTTACGAAACTTATAGTGACAGGAGACAAGTGATAATCCCTCAAGGGTTAGCTGGAAGAGATCCCAAACGTTAACTATATGGACGTGCTCAAAATACTCTTCAAGATGAATTTGTCGCGTCTCTATAATTTTGAATTTCCATAGTCACCACATAGAGAACAAACGTTAAGTATATAACAAGATACGATTTGTATCTACTTGTTGGACAGATCAGTTGCGCAAACGTTGTTTAAATGTAATGTCACCTTAAGTCGAGTGTTGTGATTTTGTACCTCAGCGAAATAGAAAGAGGCAAAAGTCGTTTTAGTGGGACATTAGTGCTTATCATGTGCTGTATGAACGTATGTGAACGAGGTGTAAGTGAATCAATAAAAAAAAAAACGCGTAATCTCACACAAAAATCTAAGTCCCAAACTAAGCTCTAGGCTTGTTCTTTCTACTATAGGTACTAGATAACTATAAACATGCTTATAGTTATTGAGAAAAAACCTGAAAACATCAAATAGGTACCACTCATTCGCGCTCATCGTACAAAAATTTGCTCATACCAGGGATCGAACTAGTGTCACTATCAAGAAGCTTATATGTATATGACACTGGAGATTGCATGGCGAACAACGTTTTGAAGTGAAGAAAAGTGACCGTGAATGATGTCGCTTACGTTTTTTGTCCCTTTCTTTAGCGTGATCTTGAGTTATTGAGAAAGGGACAAAAAACATAAGCTACGTCATTGAGGTCTTTTCTTTACTTCAAAACATTGTTCGTCGTGTAATCTCCAGTGTCATAATATAAGCTTCTTGGTCACTATCAATTGGACGTAGTTCTGCAAACAGGAACCAACCCACAATTATTTAGCAATAAAACCCTCAGTATTTATCATTACAGTTGACATCAGGGATCGTTACCGGTATTCTGCCTACCGGTTTTAAATGAGGTATAACCGGTTATAATTGTTTTCACTATTTAAACCGCTAAAGCTTTGATTAGCGGTATTATAAATACCGGTACTCAAGTAAATTATCAATTTAGCCAATTGACAACAATACCTCTTTTTGATAGTTTAGCCCTAAAAACCATTAGCAGTAATACAGCTGCTAGTGTCAATATACTCGTTTATTTGTATGTGTAAATGTTTACGGTGCTCTTACCAAAAACTTAGACTCGCCTTAGACAAGTCTGAAATTACAGTTAATTAAAGTCTAATTGACATCTCACTTATCAGGTGCAATGAATAGCGGTATTTAATACATAGCGATAAAAACAAAAGCGGAATGACAACAATACCTCTAATTCGAATATAGGTATTATTCTATAGCGGTAATAATTGGACCCTGTAAATACAGGTATTGAATAACACCGTTTTTACAATCCCTGGTTGACATACTATGGTCAAATCATTGTGGGTTGGTTCCCATTTGCAGAACTACGTCCAGTTATCACTAACAACACGTTCAAGATGAAGCATATATGTAAATGTGTTACCGGTGCACCGGCGCTCTGTTGGGCGAGCCGGGCGGGGAAGATGCGGGCGACAGCGCGGGCGTGGCGGGCGCGGAGGCGGCGCGGCGGCGGGAGTACTCCGTGCCGCCGACCGCCACCGTCGTGCCGCCGCCGGGGTCCGTCACCCGCGTGATGCTGATGCCGGACGCCGAGCGGGTCGGCCGGGCTGTAGCTACCAATGTAACACAATTAACATCCAACCTTTTCGACGCCTTACGTCAAATACAAATACGTCACTCACAACTTGGTCCTCAAATGAGCAATTCCTCTTTTTTTTGGCACTTTCAGTGACTTCGCTAGAGTTAAAAAAAATGCATCTAGGCAGAGAACATCAAACTATGCAATAATTAGTAACCGATATTCATACGTTTTTGGTAAGACAAAAGGAACTTTCCATAAAAAAAAATTTGGGACATATTAGAATATTATTTATTTTTTGCATAGTTTGGTGTTCTCTACCTACATGCAATTTATTAATTAATTTGGCGATGCCACTCAAAGTGGGAAAAAAGGGAAATGCTCAAATAACGCCTCTTTTAAACTGTGCCTGTGACCACTATAAGTGTCGGTGGCATTGTAGGCATGACAGCTCATGACTACTTTAGGCGTTGTTAGCGTTTAAAAGATTTACGGCTACAATTCGTCCGCATCGTTAATTGCTAATTCCTCGGAAACAGTCAAGTTGTATGGGGTAAAAAGTATCCTTTATCCTACCCCAAGACACAATCTATCTCCTTGTCATTTAGTAGCTGGGCCGAGCTACTACAACGTAAAAACGATGTCGCTTTTAAAGTGTTTCCGCATCGACAACGTTTTGATAACTCTTATGTCATTACTGTCAAATGACGGCCGAGTCATAAACGATTCTAAAACACGTCAAACGCGATGTCGTTATAACGCAGTAGAATAGAGGCGGGGTCTTCCGGTAACCTTCAGGGAGGGAAGATGGCCGATTGAAAGAAGTCCGGCTTTTACTTTTGATTTATTATCTTTACTGTTTTACTCAACTCACCATTCATTTCGCCAATTTCAAGACATTGGCGAAATCACTGTGGACCGCCATTAATATAAAAGAAGAAGAATAGAGGCCCTGGCCGATCGAGCTCTTCTCGGGTGTGTGTAGATGACACGATTAAATCACAATTTGATAGTGTTGTTTATATGTCAAATCCCTGGAGCCCCATTTTTTGGTGGATTTTTTCGAAGTAACGACTTTACAGATTGATTTTTTGACCCGAAAAACCTCTATTCCGCAAATTTCATCAAAAATGCTACAGCCGTTTTCGAGAATGTGATTACAAATATATGTATAAACAAATATTACTCACTTAGGATAACATCTCGAGCCGTTTTGCCGTGACTCGTGAGAAGCTAATAAACAAACGAATACTATCGCATTTATAAGATTAGTATGGAGTATTGATTGAGTAACAAAACAAATAACATTAGCATAAATATGAATGTTATTTGGATACATCACTGCATGTTTAGGTAACGCGATAAAACTACCCGACATGTTAACTCTCAATTGCGTGTTAGCTAAACATTTCTCTACAAAGTTCGTAGACCTCTACGCCGTAGCTCGTAGCTGTCTAAGAGCTACGCAAATAGACAGAAGGGTAAATAGGCCAACATCTCGACATTGTTGGTATTATTTGGGAACTCTATTTTCGTTGTTATCAAGGTGGCTTCGGGCTACAGTATGAGGTAGGTGACAAGTCAATCCTGACACATACCCTACAACAAATAAGTTTATCATTGTTTTACTGCTGCCAACATAATCAACATTGCGAGACTAAAGAAGATCAAGAGTCTAGGTTGCAAACTCGTTATAAAAACCTTAAAAGTAATTTTTACCCTAGACTTAAAATAGCAAAGCTTAAGTCTTAATCTTTAATAAACTGCTCAGTGAGTTAAAAATTATCACGAATCTTCCATTATTTAGAAGTAGAATAAAAGCCTTCTTGTTAAGAGGCTGTTTTTATAGCCTCCTGGATCCCCGCATCCTTTATAAAGAACGAAATGGACGCTCACTTTAAGTCCTGACACTACGCAAATAAACTCATCCGAAAAAACCGAGTGTACTTTATAAAGTACATAATATTTACTGCTAAAATCAACTTTGTTCTGGCGAAAAACGGTAACAATTCTTAAATCAAGCGGCGGAAGGCTCCTGAGCCTTGAGTCCTGACTCAAGTGCATAGTACTTTATAAAGGACTCTCGGGTTTTAGGTTGAAATAGGAGGCTACTATTGATGAAATTGTTCAATTTTCCGGTGTTATCTATACTTACTATATTATAAAATATGATTATACAGATATGTTGTGAGTGCTTACATATTTGTTATAGTATTAATGTCATCTTAGTATATTGAGCAATACATTCACTTGTGTATTTTAAACACAATCCTGTATTGTTCATGGATAAATAAAATAAAATATTCAGAAAGTTCATAGTTGCGCAATATGCCAGGATTTTATTTATTTTCTTTAGACAGGACTTGGTAAAAAGATCATTACAGCCGCCTTATGCAGGTCCATATAAAGTAGTTAGTAGAGAAGATATTTTTTTTGCTGTAGATGTAGGTGGTCGAGTAACAAATGTTTAGATCGACTTAAGCCCGCTTATATCCTGTCAGATGGACCATGTAACAGTTTTTCAATGCCTGTTCGTCCTTTCATTTAGAAGGCGCCCTCAGCTATCCTAACTCGTTCGAAACAGCCGCAACCTAAAACTACACGTTCTGGTCGTCGGGTTGTTTTTTGTAAATATTATCGACCCTAAAGGTCTCCGGGGGGGCTGATGTGGTGACTACACTTTATTCCATGGCTCGCAGTCTGACAGCGCCGAGTCACTGCGTGAAAAAAGATGTCTGTTTGCTGTTAAAGCCAGAAAAATGTTAATATTTATTTAGCTCTGCCTTAATGTTATTTATCTTGTTTCTCAGCATAGTAGTTATTCTTATTCTGTGATCGGCGACAGCGATCGACCACGTTGCTTTTAAATAATATAACAAGTAATTGTGAACGTTGTTTTATTCGTGTGAGGGTTTAGATAGCTCCCCACAACTTCTTATCTGCCTAGTATTATAGGAGTTATTACAAATCAATACAATTTATCTGTTAATTATAATAGGGATCATGCATTTTTCTTCTTAGGCTTTCTGCAAAGTTCTATGAAAGAGAAGAATAACTGTTATACGCGAAATAATTTTCGTATTATTTTTTATAAGATACGATGATTTAAAAAATCATAGTTCAGACCCCTGCAAAAACACTCTGTATAAAATCGACAACAGGAATGACGTCACAGCTGTTGTTCCATGTTAAAATATAAGGACTTTAAAAATAATTTTGCATTTATTTCGAAAATTACTATGTTTAAGCCAATATCGTTGAATTAAAATATTACGTACTTAAATAAAACGAGAATGCCGAAAAAAACAATCTAAACATCAAAAATTTAACAAGTTTTGTTTCTGGGACCCCATATTTCATAATCAATGTTTCACGAACGTATCATTTGACAACCCGCGTTTTTTTCCGAAACTGTAAATAATTCTGTATTTATTTCAGGACTATCGTGTAGAACCCTATAGGTAGGTTAGGTTAGGTTAGTTTTATAATCTCCTGAAATATTTGTAGTTACATAAAAAAAGCGGGTTGGTAAATGAATAAGTTGCGAAACGATGCATTTGTCAAAGATTTGTCAGAAAAAAGGTTTTCTATATATATAGTAAAATCTCAATAAACAGGTCAAAATTAAGTGTAATGCGTTTTATATGCTTTTATTTACATTTTCTCCTAAACCGTATCATTGAAACCCAATTTTGATTTTCATGCACGTTCTCTATTCAATAGTAAATAAATAAATTCGTATTTCAAGTTATCGTTTAGACTTTAACCCCGAGCCGCACATGAAATCGATCGACCGAGAAAAAAGTAAGTTCTTAAACCTCGCTGAAATCCAATCGTTATCTTATACACTGCACCCAATAGCTTGTAATGTGTTTTCTTATCTCAAGGCATGTAAATAAAAGTTTTAATTGAACTATGTTTAAAATAAAACTTGAGTATCATCGCATTCATATTATGTCCAAGGTTTTTAACGCCATACTTACCTCATAAGCTGCATTGAAGACATTTATTTGAAGGTTTACTCAATTTATTTAATAGTTATTTCGCCAATGTCCAGTAAGACAGCGTATAACAGTTTACAAATGAAATACGTCTAAACAAAAATCCAGTGAGACCTCCGAACACCATAAATCTTATTATAATAAAGGACTCCTTCTCTTAAACTAATAGTCGAATGAAGAATCATCAAAATCCATAAGCCTACTTACCAGCCGGGGAATACTTTAGGCGATAGCCAGAGACTGTGGAAGTCAAAAGAGATTGTTTCGGGGCCATAAATTATATATACAGCACGTTATCACACAAAAATAATCATAGAGATCCGTGAATAGTCTACTCACCGTTGTATAACTCAACAGACCAGCAGTGGGCCGAGCACGCTGCCACGGATCAATTTTTGACATAAGTGTCGGGACTTTAATTCGTCTATTCCATATTCCAACGTAAACATAAAGAATTAAGGTTTAAAATAAAAGTGTGTTTTGTGTGATTTGAGTCCTTTTATTACCAAGCAACTTAATCCCCGGGTGGCTGTCATTTTAATAATTTCATAATAATATTTGACACTAGTTCCCGTTTGACGTCATTTGACACTAAGTCCCGTGGCAGCGTGCTCGGCCCAAAGGTAAGCATCTCGGGCGATAGATGAGACTGTAGAGTAGAAGTCATGAGAGAGTGGAAAGGGAGTCATTTCATGGCCGGAGACTACAGGTATCTAAAGCATAAACATACAACACGGAGTCAAAGATAAATAATTCAACTTACCACCAGTATAACTAAACAGTCCAGCCGGAGAAGACCTCGGGCGGTAGCCAGAGACTGTGGAAGTCGTGGAGAGAGTGGACATGGTGGAGGGAGATCGTTTCAGGCCCGGCGAGTCGCCGGGGGTCGTGGACGGCCGTCTGGGTCGCGATTGCCTCTTCGAGCCCGTTCTACACACGCCTAGAGTGGCACACGAAACCTTCGGTGAGAATATCAAATGCTGAACTTAAATATTTCAAACTTATATAGGCTGAAAAAGGAAAATCTTTTACAAACAGTTTATTAGTAGATACGGGGTTGGAGTTTTGTGTCGCAATTATCGCAAGTCATACAGTTAGTTTTTTTGACAATACCGTTATTTTTACAGGATTTCTAATAATAATTTCTAAAAATAACCTAGCATAGCCATAATGATGACTTTCAACCAGGGCTCGGAACCGGTTTAAAAAATATCGGTTAGTACCGATTAATTTCGGTTCTACTCCGAACTTTTCTAGGAAACGCAAAGTTTTGTCAATTTTATTTTAACCTTAATTAACCGGTTTAATCCACGAGCGGCGAGTCGAACAACTAAGAGTTTTGTACTGAATTAAAACATTAAGCGGTGCTGGTTTATCAGGCGACTACTAAAATAAAGAATCATTTTTAGGAGAATCATTTTTTTTAATTATGTATTTTAGTATGAAAGTATTCGAGTCACTTAAGAATATACTACTAGCTTGTACTACTAGACGACGATAAACATACTTAAATAGAGAAACACATACAACATATCCAAGACTCAGCAGCAAATACTCGCGCTCATCACACATATATTTGCTCATACCGGGAATCCAACCCGGGATCACTAGCTTCGTAGGCAGGGTTACTACCAAGCAGGCTCAGGAGTCCTCCACTAAGGATAAAATTGACGTAAACTGATTTTACTGAGTACGATCAATAAGAGTCTACGAGCAGTAACAATATTATTATTGGACGGTTGGAATGAACAGTAGTCACGCGACGGCTAGAGATATATCCCATTATTATTCGCCTCGAAATCCGAGTTGGCGGGTAAGAATAGAGCCACTCCATATATTCCCGTGAATGTCGTAAGAGGCGAATAAGGGCGGGTTGTTTGATCAGTAGTTAAACTAATTGTTAAAAATCGTAACTAATGGTTAAATCTCAAAGAAATACGTGTCAAAATTTTGATCCTTTTTTCGAATTTTAACCATTAGTTCTGTTAACTACTGATCAAACAACTCGGCCTAAGGGAATAAGGGCTTGTAGTTCTGTTAGGCGACGGGCTTGCAACCTGTCACTAATACGTCACTAGTTAGTAAACATCTTAGCCTGATTGTTAAAAATGTGGTTTTAGCCCGGTAACCTTCGGGGAGGGAAGATGGCCGATTGAAAAATGCCCGGCTTTTACTTTTGATTTATTCTGTTTACTGATTTACTCTATTCACTTGACATTGGCGAAATCACTATGTGGACCGCCATTTAATAAAAAAAAAATTAAAAAAAATGTGGTTTCAGATTTATAAACAAGTTTTTTTTAGAGTTGTTTGTTATTTTGTAGCGCTGCCTACCCCACTCTGGGAATTAAAACGTGATGCAGTATGTATGTATTCGCCTCGAAATGATTTTTGGGTAAAAAAAAAAACTAGGAACCCTTATAGTTTTGCCATGTCCTTCTGCCTGTCTGTATAAGTATGTTTATCATTGTCTAGTACCCATAGTACAAGCCTAGAGTTTAGTTTGGGACTAGGTCAGTTTGTATGATATTGTCCCCTTATATTTATTTATTATTTATTTGTATATCACACTCACTTTTTCTCTGAAACTATCGAAGTTACAAAACTGAAACTTTGTACACATAAAGATTTTTCGTGATCGTGTGATATATTATTGGATAGCTATAAAAATACTTATTTATTTAAGGTTCACTAACAATTATTGACATCAGTACATTGAAATTTTACAAACATAAAACGTAAAGTGAAGTATGTCAGAATCACTTACAGGCAAACACCATTACCAGTTTTTAGATAGGAACCCTACACTGAGCATAGTGGGCCTGGCCTGACGTGTTAACCTAACTCATTTTACAGCCTCTATTAGAACTGAGCTTGGAGTCTACACGGTAATAACGATATACGTGTCAACTTCGTCGTTTGACGTGTTAACGTTTTGATAACACTTATGTCTTTTACAATAATGGGGGCCGAGTCAAAACGATTCTAGAACACGTTAAACGCGATATCGTTATAACGCAGTAGAATAGAGGCCCTGGTCGGAAACTCAAGTTTTTCGACGATTAGAAAAGTATAGATTGGATAAGTAATTCGTCTCGGCACCACGCACCACACGTTCCACACGTAGCCAACAAATTGCGATCTGGAGCAGTTACTCCAACGAGCTCTATTTGGAAACATCGTGAATGTGGAAGGTTGGTTTACATTACAATCTTTTTACTAATTGGCTTATTTGGTATAGTAAATAGGCAGCAGAACAGCATGACTAAACAAATATAAAAAAATATTTATTGCCTATTTGTGGTTCCAAGACGTATAACGGAACAAATATTATATACAAATATTCGCGCCCGCCCCTGTCATTGATAATCAGGGTTATAATATAAGTTTAAACATAATATTTGGTGCGATAGACGAATATATAATGGCCGATACATAAACTTTTGATTATACCTATAATATAATCCACTTAACTACTGTATCTACAGAGCAAAGCCACTGAAGTGTTTCGCGGTTATACGTAAACTGCTTTTTATTTAATTAAAATGAAAAAGTCATAATGTTGCAACTAATATTTTTTCTACTGAAAAGCAAAAAAAGCATTATTAAAACACAACATATAATCCAAAATATTCCCGAAAAAAACCGTATAGTCAGCTGCAATTTAACGTGTTCCCTAGACGCCAACCCCCATTTCACGTCATAACTGATAATGATATAAATGGGAGATGACAATTCAGCATGCATTGCAAAGTTGACAAGGTTCTACATTACCGAGCTTCATCTAAACTACTCGATGTACACTGCAATGTTAAAAATAGGGGGCAGTAGGCCTAGTCGAGATGCAAACGCTGGTAACTTTTGTTTTCTACCGACTTGAACGAAATGTATATAGAATTGACTCCCTCAAGCTGTTGACGCGATCTGTCATACGTCAATCGTATACATTTTGTCGATTTTAGAAACTCGCTATCTAAGCGTTATGCAGCGCGCAAAATGTTTGAAGCGTAGAATAACTCAATGACAACTGGACGTCCATGAGATGTGCTGACATGCTTGCCGACTGTGGTTTTAAAAGTTTATTATAACTATGCCGCCCCTTATCTATATCAGTTTTTAGCAACGAGGTCGAGACAACGATGCGGGGTAACTCGTCGCAAGCCTTAGTTTCCCAAGTTTTACAAATTTATGAAAATTCGGACAAATGGAACAGTTGGGAACGAAATTTTAGAGTAAAGATACAACCCGATAGGCAACCTGATGTGGGTGTTATCTTAAAGAAAGCAAAAGCAATATGCAACGGCAGCCCCAGACCGTTTGATAATACAGAATAGCCGCGTTGCTCGACCACCTCTGAGACCCGGGATGCTTCTCACATTACGTCGTTGTTGCCCTTCACCTTTTATAGTTAGTGTTAACGCAGTCGTGTCGTCGTCGACAAAAATATTTTAACGGGGTAAGTTGAAGTAACATTACTTATAAATAGACATATAGCTAATGTGGTGATGTTTTAGCTATAGCTAGTGAGTTTATTAAGAAACGCAGGAAAACTATTTTTTTTAGTAGCGTTAATATTTAATCCATATATCAGTATCAGTGTCTGTGTCGTTTGATAGGTCTTTCAAAAATATTACGTGTTTGTGAAAACAATTTTTCGATTAGGTATGTAATTCGTTTATGAAATATTAAGCTTTAAAGCGCTAATTTTTGTTAGTCAAGTACAGCCCCCTATTTTAATACAATCTTCAATCAGGAAAAAGTTAGAAATTAAAGCGAGTATAACGAATTTATAAGGAAAACTATCACGACTAAGTAGACATCATTGGTCCTTGAGATACAGGCGATTAAAGTGTTTATACCTGCTAAAATCATCTAAGACTGCACCAAATGACTTTAAATAAAAAATTAGTTATTACTTGTTGTTTTTTATGTTTGTGGCTTACGGCTTCTGAACCCTACAGAGCATGCTCCGACATGCCCTTGCCCGGTTTTTTATGGTATTCCAGTTCCACTCACCAGTTGGGCACTGGCGGCCCATGGAGCACTTGCCCTCGCAGATGGTCCTCTGGTTCAGCATGGTCTGGTACGAGTCCAGCATGACGCGGCATTCCGACATGTCGCTGTCAGCCAGCGCCAGGGACGGGTATCTCTCCTTCAGTCGTCTTCTCTCCTGGTACGCGTTACAACAACAATTATTGGCATAGCTGATTTGTTGGGCTTTCTGTTCATTTGTCGTGCTTTTAGAGGAACATTCTAGCTACCTTTTCAAGGCAATGTGTGACCGCAGTGGCCGGCTACTATTACTATCTCTGTTTGTAAGTTGGAGTTATAGTACTTCACACTACTTACTAGTATTACTTATTCATGGACCGCATTAGCTAAAGTTTGTTAAAAAAATGCTTTGCCTTTATCATACATGGTGACATTCGAATTTAAAAATAAAAAAATGGTTTATTCGTGGCAAACATAAGTACTTAAATTTAACATGGAAAGGATTTTCGAACATTTGTCACGAAATTGTGACAATTCAGCGTGATGCTGGCAGAGCCAGCGCTGTGAACTGAAAATGACAAAGCATACTTTAGCTAAATAAAATAGGTTTATCGTAAGCGTTTATCAATAAAGGGATTATTGGCAACCACTTATTGCCTTTAAATTCTAATAGTATAAAGCCCCTTGAAAGAACGTACGGTAGAACTCATAAGTAGCTGAACATTTTAGTACCTTGTCACAGCTATTGATATACTAAATTCAAACCACTCTCACTTTAATGCGTTTATTGCGACAAGGTACTACAATGAACAGTTACTTATGAGCAGAGGTCGGCGGGGGTGTGCTGTTTTTACGTTATTAATGTCATGTAGATATTAATATGGATAACGTGTATCCATAAATAAATATTAAAAGAAGACATAACTGAAATTATAAAACTAAAATGAAAATGCATTATAAAACGAGTATTAAGCTTTTTTTATATATATTTTTTAAATTACCTGTGCTATTTTAATAAATAAAATAATATGGTTTTATTACCGTTAAATGTCATATCGGGTTCATTTTCAATCCACTTTAGGACTGTTTTTTCTTTAACTTTCGGCATACTCAAAATCGCAATAATCTTTTTCAAATTATTAATTTAATTAATTATCCGCTTATACACTTCTAATTGACACAATAGAAAAATAGAATACTACTTAAACAGATTTAATGCCTATTTGAAGAGGTTTGATATCACTTGATTAACCTATCTATATATATATATTATCTAAGGAAGTTTGCTTTAATACTAGTTGAAATTGTTTTCCCACTTAAGCGAAAAGCTGTGCAAAATTGATTAATCACATTCCGTAGGTTCTAATAAATTTCATTTGTTTTGATAGCGACGTAAAGCTCGTAGCAGAAAGGCAGCCTAAATAAAATCATTTCATTAGTTTATTATAATTACACATGGGGAAATTACCATTGAATGATAAGGTATGGTCCATGTTATGCAAAAACTGAAAACAGCACGCCCCCGCTGACCTTTGCTTATGAGTTCGACGCTACAATCGACAAAATGAACCCCAACTCACCGTAGAACTGTGACACCAGTACTATGGTGGGATAGGCACACCTAATTTGATACACCGTAACGTGTGTGCGTTATTTTGTTTTGAATATTCAATAAGTAGGCCGCACGGGCACTTTTCACCTCAAAATTATACCCACACTAGGGCTTGATACCGGTATTCATAACAATTGAAATATCTTCCTTAATTCGCAACATTTCCTTGAAATTTCCGATTGTAATTTAGGTAATTACATTATACGATGATACAAACTCACTGAAGGACAAAAATATTCAATAATCAGCGAGGTACCGAAATTGAATACCGTTTTTTTTGTATGAAAATAATACCGGTATTCAAGCCCTGACCCACACTTCACAAGTGGAGACCACTGCAGAGAAGAAACGCCGCAAGAAACTCAACGGTCAGACATTTTTCAAACTTAATTAATTAACCTCCTATTATTTATATTTTGATAAGTGGGTACAGACATTTCATTTAAGCAGTGAAGGTACTCCTTTAGATAGAATACCCAGCTACGTTGGTATGACCTCATTTAGAAGTCAGTGGCCGTCCATGTAGACGTGATCACAGGCAAGGGTCGCCCTGGGGTGCGTTTACAACTAAGCTAATTAGCTTGCTTGACATACCTCCTCGTGAATTTTAATTACGTCACTGCCATGAATAGTGATGATTGATTAATTTAAATCAGTGCAGCGTATACGTTAAATGTAAATAAATAGTAATTAATCTGATTTCTTTACAAATGTTTACAAAATAAATATTTTCGGCTAGAAAATAAATAATATCAAGGGACATTTAAGTCATTTCACATAAATAAATTGATCTATTCTAAAACTTAGCTCTAGGCTTTTACTATGCGTACTTAACAACTTACATACATGGAACATTTAACATTGAAGGATCCGGCCAAATTAGTTGCGCGTCGTCAAAAATACAAACGAAATCGGAACGTCGTAATATATGTAACATCGCCTTATATTAAACGCGAGTATAGAAACTAAAAGAATGGGTTGCCACTATGGCTACGTATGTAACTAAAGTGTCAGTTCGACGATATTTATAATAATCGGGAATCCTTTTCACTGAATGCGACAAGGTCAGCCGTCAAATCTCTCACTTTCTAATGAAAGGAATCCCATTCTGAATCATAGAATCCTAAACCTTTTGTGCTTAGCCTCTTCACCCAACGCGGCGTAATTAATTTGTTTCTTAGATAAACCGTGGAAAGCATGTCTAAGATACACAGAGCGGAAATTAATTTAATATTGGGAACGAACGACCCCACGGCCCATATCGATCAAATTAGCGGATACGAACCCAAAAGGGTGAGGCTTCCACCGCCGATGTGCAGGAAGCGAATACAATAAACTGGCGCCTGCGGTTCGGCGTAACCCCCGCAGTCAACAAACAATGTTACCAAAGCAATCAGACGGAAAGACTTTAATGTAACCAAAAACCTTTCACTTCGTTGGTTATCGTTTAAAAAGGTAGGTAGTAATCTTGGCAGCATTGGTAGATTTTGACGTATAAACGTGCCCATGCTCGAAATCCTGCAGACGCTCTTGAAAGCCCAGGTAGCGGCTGGCTTTTATACGTACTGGATAGCAAGGAGCGTACCTCAAGAAGTTTGTAAGTTTCGAAGTCCTGCAGCTGCCGCTGGAAGCCCAGGTTGGGGTTGGCGACGGCGCGGCCGGCGCGGACCACCTTCAGCGCCTCGCGCCAGTTCAGGGTGGTAACGCTCATGATGTATGCCACCGCCACCGTCACGCTGCGGGACATTCCCGCCAAGCTAGACAGAAGAACTCTCTTTTAATTTGCCAACTTAACAGTCTCGGATTGGACTGTAATGAGTAATTGCTTAGCTTCTGACGGTATAATGGTAAGTATCTCGGAGACTCATAAATAGCTTTCTTTAAATATTATGTGTTTAATACTTTTGGTAATAAAAAGATTTACAGAACGATAACTAAATAAATAATAAAATAAAATAAAATGAGACAGCAAGACACGGGAACCGTGTCTGATACTTATCGCAATTTTCTACAGAATTAATTTATCGATCGCATCAAATAGATCATGAACAATTTTGAATTTGGATAGAATTTAAACGAAATGTAAAAGTGGCCAGGAACGCAAAAAGGAGTTTGTAACAACCTAGTTACAAGCTTTGAACCTTATGCACACTATCAATAAAATATTTTGTTCCACATACACTTCGAGCAAAACTTTACTTATACATATTTTCTCGCTAGTTGCTTAGCCTTTGGACTAGGAGAAAAAACACGGGTAAGTTGTTCTCCCAGCTCCTCTGCCCTTCTAATCCTAAGGGAAGATTATGTTTTAGGGCCCCACTTTGTAACTTTAGTATAGTCAGAAAAAAAAAGGAATTCATTTGATTTATCTATTGATTTGCATTATGCACTTAAAGGGCGAGAGTATAAAGGCAGTACATTGTTGCCGAGGCGAGGGTATAGGAACGACGTACCTACGCGATTTATGTACGAGTCATCTAGTGTACGAGTCCATGAATTGAACTTTGAGACATTGTGCTTTTCTCAACAACTGCGAGGAAATATATTTTTTAAATAATTGTTTACGTAATAAGTATAAAATAGGCTATGAATATTTTTATTTTGAATGAATACGGCCAAATGTCATTTAAGTGATGTTTTTTCGCTAGAACTGTGGTAAAATAAATTATACGGTCATTCCAAATATCTCGCTCAAAAATAAAATTAACTTTGGTACCTAATGGGTACTGACCGAATTAAAATTGTGTCACCTCCAGCCCATTATAAATAGTGTAACTTAGTTCAGACGACGGTCAGTTCAATACAAACCAGCCTTAATCAGATCCATCTAACCCACCCAATGTTATTTTATTACACAGTTTCTATAATATTATTGATTTAATTTGAACAGGTCAGGTTGGGAGCTCGAATCCCCTGGCACCAATATCCTACAACGTGGGTGCGTGCTACGCTTGTTAATAAAATATTCAGAGTGAATTCGACCCTCACATAAAAATAGTCGTTCTAGTTTTAATATGGACTATAGCTTCTAATAATAGGTTATTCTATCTGAGCGGTATTTATCTAGGGCATAGATTCTTACGCAAACATAATCACATTTCTTTTTTACAAATTTAACTTTAAATGTCGCTTAAAATTAACGATGTTATTATGAAATAATGGCACTGAATAAAACACTTTGCTTCCGTCCATATTTAACGGCAAAGCTAGTGCCGGGCGCGGGCGCCGCAACCGCAACCCAACCAAATATAAACGGCCGCGGCTAATAAAATATTACTAGCGCTCGTTCGGTGATCATTCAGGTTGGGGAATATGAACCTTCGTCCGCGTAGTTTTCGATTATCGTTATTTCCTCGGAAACTTTCAAATTTTGCAGGATGAAAAGTAGCTTAATGTAGCTATCTCCATTCCAAATTTCATCTAAATCCGTCCAGCTGGTGCAGCGTGAAAGAGCAACAAACTAACACACACTTCATTTTAAAACAGAGTTTCTCCTTGCTCCCCTAATATGCTCGTAAAGTTAAATAAAACTTGTCCGGACACACTACCGTGCGTCAAGATTCAATAATATCTTTATGCGAAACTGAGAAAACTTTGTAAACGACCCGAATTTTAACACTGGGTCACTTGCAGTAAAAAGATAAATCTAGATTAAAGTTAAGTTCCGTTAAGCTGTGCGAAAATGCACGGAATTGTTAGTCTTCAATCCAGATAATATTCATAACTAAATTTAACTTATCGCTGCAAGTGCCTCTTATTAAATTACGATTCAAAGTAGGTACTTGAGGCTTGACCAAAATAATTAACCAAAATTTCCAACCTTGTTTCAAACCCGACCTAACAATCTAATACTCGTACCCTATTCAGTAACATTCTCATTATTTAAACCTGCTCACCACGAAACTTGAACTGAGTTAGACGATTACAAATTCATTGGATGTCTTCATTATCTCATTCAGTGCTAAGAGCACAATGTGGGGTCTATTTAATATGGGCGTGTAGAGCTCTGGTACTGATGGTAACACTCACCAATGTATGAGGACGCTGCCGTCGCGCAAGCGCGCCGCGTGGATGAAGTCGTTGCATAGAGAGAAGTACTGAGTGAGGTTCTGCTCAGGGGAGTCGGACGCCATTATGCAGAGGTAGTGTTTATCCTGCGAACAAGGTATAACAAGATGAATATGACGACAAGTTGGTCAACTTGGTAGTGACCCAGCCTATGAAGCCAGCGGTCCTGGGTTCAAATCCCAGTAAGGGCAGATATTTGTGTGATATGTATTTAAGTATATATTTCTCTATATAAGTATATTTGTCGTTGACTATTACCCATAATACAAGCCTAGAGCTTAGTTTGGGAATAGGTCAATTTGTGTGACATTGTCCCGTGTCATATTATGTCTATTATCCTACTAATATTATAAACGCGAAAGTTTGTTAGTATTGATGTTTGTTACTCTTTCACGCAAAAACTACTGAACAGGTTTTGGTGAAATTTGGAATGCAAACAGCTTATACCTTGAATTAACACATATCATAGCTTTTATATCGCTATTCCCTCGGGAACTGATTTAATCGCGTACGAAGACGCAGGCGGAAACTAGTAATAATATAATATACAGGGTGTTAGGTAATTAGTGGATAATCCTTGAACTACGGATAGAGGGCACTTAGGACGTTATGAAAAAGCTAAAATAGGTTTAGTAAAAGTCGCACGGTTTTCGAGATATTTGGACTTTTAATCGGATTTTTTGTCATTTTTCCTTATGTCCATGTTACGAAAAACCCTTAATTACATGTATTAATTCATATTTTTTTCACTTTTTTCTTGCATGGTTAGAATCACTATCAACTAAGGAAGTTTTTAAAGCTACATGCCAAGTTTTTTTCATGACAACTTTTTGAGTAAACTCACTAAGTTACTTTTTCCATACTAAGAAATCCTCGCGTTTGTTTTTCACGTAGTAGTTTTGCGTTTACTCAAAAAGTTGTCATGAAAAAAAACTGAGCATGTAGCTTTAAAAACTTCCTTAGTTCATAGTGATTCTAATCATGCAGGAAACAACGAAAAAAAAATTGAATTAATACATGAACTTAGGGGTTTTTCGTAACACGGACATAAGGAAAAATGACAAAAAATCCGATTAAAAGTCCAAATATCTCGAAAACCGTGCGACTTTTACTAGACCTATTTTAGTTTTTTCATAACGTCCTAAGTGCCCTCTATCCGTAGTTCAAGGATTATCCACTCATTACCTAACACCCTGTATATCAGCGAGGTACTTATGATACCAAGTTTTAAAGATTTGTTCCCGACTCGTCGTATTCCTGTTCCGTCGCATTCCTGATTATTTGTATTCCTGATTCGTTCGATTTTTATTATTGAATGAAACTATGCAATTACCACGGCTCCACCTACGTTTTAAAAATGAAAATATTTTTTTACAATAAAAGCATTTTAATATAAGATATTTTTTACATACATGCTATATTGGTAAACAAAGCCTATTTAAACATTCAATGACTGTGATTTTTTTATCAATAAAATCATTGACTGTTTCCCGTTGTTGGTGATATTTTTGAATATCTTTTGCTCGACGAGTTTTTATCATACTCGGACAGTGTTGCATTTTTCTAATCTTGATGTCTTGATGTTGAGCTTCAACTCGCAGTAGTTCGATAAATTGAAAAAGGGAAGGTTTCTTAGGGATTCTATGATTAAACCAGTTATTCCACCCCTCATTAATGTCTTCTTACGGTAAAACACTGGCTCTTCAATATTTAGATTAGGTACTTTAACTTCATGTCTTACGGCCGAAACCTTTATTTAAACCGCGGATAGATAAGGCTTACCTCGGGTTGAAATTTGACTTTTGCCCATATAAAATGTGTCAAATTTTAATCCGAAGTAAGGGTATCTGTCCGCGGTTTAAATATAGAGTTTGGTCGTTAGTCGTGGGACACCCGGTACCTTTATATATGTATATGTAGAACTATACATATTGTATATGTATAACTGCTCTTCGGGAAGGCGGATAAATAATGGTCCATTATTTGTAATGATTCTATGTAAATAATTCCGACGAAACGGGAATACGACGAGTCAGGAATCCGACGGATAGGGAATGCGACAAAACAGGAATACGACGAATCGGGAACAAATCGCACTAAACTGACAGTGACAGGTGACAGGTAGGTGACAGTGCACACATAATACAATAACTATATCTTGTATGGACTTGAGAGAAGCGCGTGGAACTGACCCCACGTGCTTCTGTTTAGTTCATAAGTGAAAATACTCTTTTCCCGAACAATTGTCCTCGCGTGTGATATCCATGGACTTAATTCTCTAATAAGTCCATAGGAATGTCTATAAATAGCTTGACATTGGCAAAATATACCTTAACAGGATTGAAGCCACTAATAAAAAAAGAACTATATCTCTATTAAATAGATAAAAACTCCATATAATGGCTACCCCTTCTTTCAGAATTAATATCTTTTAAACGGCTCAACCGATTTCTATGAATCTTAGCTAAGGACCGCCCTTATTGAACTCAATTTATTTTGAAACTGACCGCGTCCAAATCAGTTTATTCATTTCGAAGCTTTGATGTCATAGACAGACGCACAAAAACACAGATACACACTTTAAACTTATAACACCCCGCTTTTTTCAGTGGTTAAAAATAAAAGACCAATTTCTTGTCCAAATGTGAGCAATACCTATCGGTAACTTAACCAAGCAAACAGGTATAACTAACTAGCTGTTTCCCGCAACTCCGTCCGCGTAGAAGTAATTTATCGCTATTCCCTCAGGAATCGTACAATTTTTCGAGATAAAAAGTACCCGGGACGCAAAGTATCACCATACCACATTTTATCAAAATCGGTTCAGCGGTTTATACGTGAAAGCGTAACAAACAGACTGACAGACCGACAGACAGACAGTTACTTGCGCATTAAAATACTAGTAGTACCTATAGATTATATTCTAGGTATAATTGAGACAAAATATAAAGAAAATATTTGTAATTTTCTGTGATGCTTCAGCGTTGAGGACCCTTAATCCGTAAGGTAAGTAGAGTTAGACCGCCTTCTTGGCTTTATTTTCTAACCATTTTATTAAGTACCAAATAATTACTTTTAAAATCTTTATCAATCTTTTAAAGTTACATTTTTTATTCTACTGCCTTTCACGTTTCCCGAATTACCCCATTCAATTCAAAAAGGCGTGTTTAAAAAGTTCAATGAATGTTCATAATTACCTTTTATGGAATTAAGAACATTCTCAAGTGTTCTTAGTTTAAATATTTATATATATATATAGGCAAAAAATGTCAAACGGAATTTCCTCGCATTATGCAAACTTCCCCGGTGCGGTAAAGTTATGATAAAATAAATATAAGCCTAAAAAACTCAGCAATAATATTAAATATTTAGGATTATAAAATAAATAACGTGCAACCTAGCTTTCACCCTCGGGTTATTTTGTTTACCCACCTAGGATAGGAACTTCTTAAGTTTCTTTATTTCGTGAATCAATGCACGTAAAGTTAAGTAATAGTGGAATGAGACATTATACAACCATAAGCGTAATAAAAAAAAAACGGCCACATGTGAGTCAAACTCCAGTATACCTAAAAATATAAGTCAAACATTAAAAATAATGTCTCAGAAGAGCAAAACCCATTGGACACACTCACAACGCGAATTGCATTAGAGATTCACATTCGTCCCCATAAGAGTAAATTCACGTTATCGCTTACATCCAGAACAAAGTGTGCAAATAAATCTAATTTCAGCTGTCGAGCAGCATTGGTTCGCGAGGAGGCGACTTCATTTTAAATTTAATGGCAGTTGGAGCAGTTCCCTTGCGGGTCTCGCCTTAACTCTGTGAGCTGAATAGTGTTGTTCTTTTAATATGTAAAAACCGGGCAAGAGCAGGTCGGACCATGCTCAGTGTAGGGTTCCGAAGCTGTTAAGTACTACAAACATAAAAATCAACAAGTAATAACTAAATATTTTTTTTACATTTTATTATACCACTTTGTTGGCGTAACTTATATGCATATTCATGCCAAATTACAGCTTTCTAGTACTAAGAGTATCTGCGCTAGGCTGCGGACGGATGGAAATGGCGAAACTATAAGGGTTTCTAGTTTGACTACGGAACCCTAAAAATAGGGCTATACGAGTATGCACTATCGAACTTGGCCTCTATTCTACGCGGTTAAACAATATTGCTTTTACTTTACTATCAAGTAATAAAAGGTATCAAAGCGTTGACCTAAAACCTCGCAAACTGTTTCGTGACCACAATATTGGGTTGACTGAGGTTTCACGAACGAAGCATGATACGGCCAGCAGCGGGTTGGTAATGGTCGCGTTTATCGCTGTGTTTGTCAGAAAAAGACAGATATTTTATCCACATATATCAATAGGATAAATAGGATGGGATAGGATTCTATCACGAGGGCTTGTATTACGGTCGCGTTTATCGCGGTGGATAAAGCATTCGTCACTCTCCCACAGTACTTGTCAGAAAGTGACGGATGTTTTATCCACGTTTAGTACGCGATAAACACGGCTATAATAAGCCCCCAGGCCTTTAGGTCAGGCGTCGAGCAGACTGTGAAGACAAGAAATAATTATACAGCAAAACGTAACTAAGACATTGGACAGATGAGCATCGAATGAGCCTAGGTCAAGACATGCACAAACGTATTTTTTTGCGATAAGGCAAATGTATTGCCCAAGAATATATTACCCCAGTGCGTCTTTTTGCTTATATCCAGCTAGAGAGGGATAACTGACTGACGTATTTTCTTACGTACCTTTTATGCCCAGCGGGTCGATTTTTGAGAGTATAACATTCGAAATTTTAATTGGAATATGAACGTGAAACGGTTATATCGTAATTATTATACTTGTAGTTCGGGATTGGTTGTGAGTTGTGACGTTCCTTTGCATGCGATTTATGTTCTACTTTCGAGCACACGCTTCTCAAAAATCCGCAGTTCGATAAGTAAACTTGCCCTTGAACTGAACTTTACGCTAATAGTTGTCCATCAAGTAGTTTAACGCTTTATTGTTGAACACAATAGTTGAGAGAGTTTTCAATTTGAATTGCAAATACCGCGCGGCATCGAAACTACGGCCGTTTAAAACATCGAACCTTGAATCCATAGTAGTTCAAAATGGATTCGACGTCGATGTACATATATTATGTTAGGCACCGAATTAATTTATACCTGGTGAAATGGCACCATATAGGCATCAACTGACTAGTTTAACTATACAGGGTGTCTCATTTAAATCGGTCAGTATGGGAAATAATGATTTATAATGAATTTATTATTGATAATGAATAAATTGCATTGTTTTCACATACTTTAATTTGATTTATTTCAGTAGAGACAATTTTACGTGTCTGACCTTGTTGAATATTGTAACGGTGGTCACTTCGAACAACTATTCTAATAAATTAAAGTATGTGAAAAGTATTACAGTATTAAAATAAATTAAAGTATGCATTTTACGAGGATTCATTTAGACAACATATTTCATAGAGCCATTTACTGCTTACGACCTACACAAATGATATCTATATAGAAATAGTGTAAGTGAATGGTTAAATGAAAACTTAATTTAACTGTCCCTACTTATGTCATCGGCAAAACACCGGTTAGCAAATTGCTGCCCCGGTATTCTATAAAATAGGTTCCGGATTGTATAAAGAGCCAGACACTGTTATAGAATAATATTTTAATCCATAATTCACCTAGGCATTCCATAAACTTAAAAGCCGAAAATACAGCCGACAGCGTTTTATAAGAAGTTAATTACATTTTCAGTTTTAGCTAAAATATACAATGAACTAAAACTTGGTACCTAAATATGGAGTTGAACTACGCTGCGAAGTACAAACTCGAGCCGAGCGAGCGAAGCGAGAAGTAATTTGTCAGGCAAGTTCTATCAAAGGGAACAAAACATGTAGAATGTAAAATACAAGAAATCGAAGTGATATAAAAAAACCGGACAAGAGCATGTCGGACCATGCTCAGTTTAGGGGTCCGAAGCCGTTACATACTGCAAACATAAAAATCAACAAGTTACGACTAATTTTCTAAATAAAGTCAATTAGTGACGGCTTAGATGATTTTAGTTGGTATAAACACTTAAGATTGAGACTGGAAGATTTTTTTCAGATTGTTAGTATTTATAGTTTTGGCTGTAGGGGGAAGAGGGGACACATGAGTTTAACAAAAGTTAGTGCTTTAAAGCTTAATATTTCATAAACGGATTACTTAATCGAAAAACTATTTTTACGAATAATATTTTTGAAACACCTATTCAACGACACCCCATACTATAGGGTAGATGAAAAAAAAACCCATCCCCACGTTACGTGTAGGGGAGGTACCCTAATTTATTTATTTTTTTACATTTGAATTGTACCACTTTGTTGGTTTGAGCATATTCATGCCAAATTACAGCTTTCTAGTACTAAGAGCCTTTGCGCTAGGCTGCGGACGGACGGACGGATGGTAAGACGGACGGACGGACGGACGGACATGGCGAAACTATAAGGGTTCCTAGTTTGACTACGGACCCCTTAAAACTTAAATAATACGTAACTATCCATTCGACACCTACACAAAATAACTGGAAATATTGAAATGAGATTAAAATTCATTGATACAAATCGAGCTCGAGGATACTCGACTCGATACGATCTTCACGGCTAAATAACTCATTCCGTTCGCCGACAGCAGATGTGTTTGCGGAAGATAAACGAATTTTCCCGCCGTTTCCTGCATCCGAACGGCGGGAGGCGGCATTTCAATATTTACTAGAGCAAACAGCCAAATGATTTACTGCTCAAGCATTTACCGCTTTTCATAATAATATTTTCATCTTCCTTAATATTTATGTATTGGACATAATGCGCTCTTAAACTATAATTGTAACGATGAGAATGATTAAACATCGACCCGACAATTTTTAATAAATATTTTGTTAGAAAACACTCGAGTTAAAGAACATTTAATGTTGATGTTAGCATCATCGTCTAACGAAGGGTTTAGACCCTTCGTTAGACGTCTGGGGAATGGGAGGAAAAAAGATCGAGGGTTAAGGCCCTTGAGTGAAGGAGAGGAATAACGTTTTATTCACTCATTCACAATACAATGGCTCCAAGCGGCCATGATTCAACACAATGTCAGCCGTGCGAGACGTTGTGTGAAAATAAAAATACATTCCAAAATACAATTGAATTTTCTCGCCCGTATTTTGAATGACGTTTTGTTATTTATGTTTTAATTTGCCCGTAGTACGAAGGATTTAGGCAGTTACAATGATTGATAATTATTTTAATAAAAATTGAAGCTTTAGTAGCAAACGTAGGATATAATACATGTAAGCTTATCATGCGACCCAAAGAATGGTATTTAATACGCGTTTGCCTAGCAGCTCTTATGCAAAATAGTATTTATACAGGTGTACAGATTCTAAAAGCGGATTAGCGGGTGAACCAATATTGTAGGCGCCTAGCTTTACTGCAAACAGTATTATCTACCGCAGACAAGCGATTACTAAGTGATTAAAGCAAAACGCATCATAACGTAGCGTAGATTGAGTAATTCTGGCTAACGGGGAGGTACAATGGCGTTTGACGCAAATTGGATCAGTCCAGGTCTATGTAATTGTGTTAGATTATAAGGAATGGTGTGCCCAAGGATTTGTTTTTGGTTTTTGGTTTGCCTTTTTAATTGTATTACTGTTTTCTTTTGTTTCGTTTAAGTTAGTTTAGTGCTTGTGGTATGTGTGTGTGATCTGCCGTGGCTGCGCTGGATGGCTCCAGCGGAAGATCAGCGCTGGTTTGAATGCCAGCATAACGCTAAGTTGGAACCATTTTGTGACAACACTTTGTTTGTGTTAGAATTTTGTTACTTTTTGTATGTCACGAATAAATGTTTTTCTTTCTTTCTTTCTGTTAAGCGTTTAAAAACGTTTTAGTTTGATTCGACATAAGTACACAATATCACAAGAATGATAATTTGCTTTCAAAGAACTCAATAAATAAAAGAAGAAACATTATGGTACGACGTATTTGGAAACACCAAAAAACATTAAAAGAAGTCTATAAGTTAGGCCTCCAATAGCGGTACTTATTCACTGTGAGTCATTCATTACATTAATTCTAATGTGACATCTCTATTTAGAAAGGAACGTTAACAAACAAACATTCGCTGGCTAAGCTAGTTTCCAATTGTACGAGTATCAAGGCTAAGTCACGTATTACGTAGCATTTATGTTTAGTCAAAAAACCTTTCGTATTAGCGGCGAACTTTTATTCATTTAGCTAACCCTAATCTCAAACAGTAGTAAACCAGTTTAACATAGCGATGTCTCCTTCCGTTTCTTTCTTTATTTCTTTTTAAGGTTATAATTTACGTAGTGGTGATAGGACCTTGTACGGGGTCCATCCGTAGCAGTCAGGCTATGATTGAATCGATTGAAGTACTATAATGTGTATTCATTTCAGAACCCCTTTTGATCAGGGACAGTTTAGTACACAGGGTGGAAAAAATACATGGGCCCTGGAGGGGTACTAACTTAAATCCTTTAGTTAGCTCATTTAACTGAAAGGAAACATTCCTTTATTTCTTTAAAGAAACAAAACTGCAGTCAAAGATCTTCTTTAATTCGCTTGTCTCACCCGGGAACCGAAACAACTAATAATTAAAAAAATAAACCCTCGCTATTTATTATACGAATCGGTAGGATTGTACAGGATAAAATTTATCCAATAAACGTTTGGCCTTACACTCATCTGTTGTACGAGATACCCATGAAATTGAGAATTTATTACAAGTTATTTAACAATACCTAGTACTGTTGGTCGGTTCACTTATACAATAACTAAGGGTTGCGGTGTTTTTTTTTTTTTTTTTTTCTTAACATCCGTCTGCGTTAAAAATATGTTTAATTTGTATGTGTTCTTCTTACTGATGATAAAAATAAAATCAATATTAGTTTTCAACTTTTTTTTTACAGGCCAAATGTTTATAACACAAATTTTATCCTGAACAATAACCCTACCGATTCGTGTAATAAAATACCGAGGGTTTTATTATTTTAATTTTTAGTTGGTTCGATTCCCGGGTGAGTCAAGTGAATTTTAGAAGATCTTCGTATGCAGTTTTGTTTCTCCTAAAAAATAAATGAATGTTTCCTTTCAGTAAAATGAGCTAACTAAAGGATTTAAGGTAGTTCCCCATTAGAGCCCATAGATTTTTTCCACTCTGTATAATTTCCTTGGTTACCTATGCTATAAATCCCGTATTCTCAGCCTCGCGTTCATTCGAGAAATCCAATATCATGGGATAGATCCAAATAATAAATTAATTACTTGTAACAACTATAAGAAACGTTCTCATAGGCTATAAATTAGCAATATCGTTAGATACAGCAGGTGTAGTTGAATGGAACCCATAAATTACCCCATACAAATAAATTAACGCAACCTCTCCCTGGGGGCTGGGGGAGGCACGAGTGTTGACCCGGGGTCAGAGAGGACACCGAACTAACTAGGCTTAACTGTGTCACGTTTTAACTAATTAACTTTAAACGTTTGAGCATGGTTAACAAAGACCGCAAAATTAAAAAAAAAATATTAGGGGGCTATCTCATACAAATTGAACTAATCCCAAACAAAGCTCTGGGATTATACTATAAATACTAGACAACGATAAATATACTTGATATTATGTGTTTAAAGCCATTTGTCCATTTGTTAGTCCTTTACCTCAAAAGCATGAATTCCTTGTAGCGATACACCGAATCGCATTTCACCTCGGATGAACAAAACTTTAATAGAATATTTACTTGAAGCAATCTCTCGCGTGGCTTTTTACATCAGTATAATTATTTTGTAGCATTTCATTTTTCGTGTAGTATTTTACCCTCGACGCATTTCGTCGCGATCGATGTTTGTTTGGGACTCTATTTAATTTGACGCATTAATGGATGTTCGCACTAAATTTCTGTATCATTTTCTTTAAAACGTGTTTTGTGCTTGTAGTTTCATGTCTTAAATGCTATCAAATTCATTGAAATATTATCATCATCGTTTTCTTACGCGACGCGAGCGTCTCCTGCAGCGGGACCGTCGCGCCGCGCCGTAATAAGCGCGCGAAGACTTTGACTAAATAAAACAATTAGATTTTATTATAGAGGTAATTATAGTAGATTGGCGAACTATGATATTAAGCGATCGCAGCGAAATACTATTACAAAATATGCGATTGAGGTATACTGTGATTTATAATATTTGCTAATAATAAAATTTACGATCGAGACCAAATGAAACAGTAAAATAAGCGCTCGAGGTGAAATGCGAGTAAAGCTATAACGAACAAAAAAAATTACGACTTTGACACAAAGCGAAAATGAAATACACGATCGAGGTGAAATGCGAATCGGTGAACCGCTACAAGATAATTATGCTTTTGAGGTAAAGGACTAACAAACGCATTTGTCTATCTAAGTGACGTCACTGCCATCATGGTTAATTCTACACGGTAAAACTTTATTGCTTTTGACTTGTCAACGTATTGTCAACGTTTTGTTAGCTCTTATTTACTGGAAAATAATGGCGGTAAAACTTTATTGCTTTTGACTTGTTAACGTGATATCAACGTTTTGTTAGCTCTTATTTCCTGGAAAATAATGGCGGCTGAATTAAAAACAATACGATAAAACGTCAAAGGCAATATTGTTTTCCCTGTAGAATAGAGGCCCAGTAGAACCGATTTCAATGCTGTTTCATTTTAAAAACTTAATTCCGGTGGTGCTGGTTAGTAAATCATGAAAATCAGCTGACTCAATCAAGAGTAGCTACGAGCTACGGCTAAGGACCGTATCGTTAATTATGGAAACAAATAAAATGGTATAAATACTTTTTATTACAAAAAAAAAACTTAAACTACGCGATTCTTAGATCTTCAAAGTGAACCATAAAAACTACTTTTAGTTATTTATTGATCCCCTTTGCCAGTTTTCTCACTTTGCTTTTGATGCTCTTCATTAGCCCTTGGACATCGACTGTTTTGAAAGTTTTGTGGGAACGGATCCAGTCTTTTTTTAATTGGTCCATGTTATCTGTTGGCTTAGCTTGTTTTCGTAGCTTTGCCTTCATCAGGGCCCAAAATTTCTCGATGGTCCTGATCTCAGGGCAATTCGGGGGATTTAATGATTTCGCGACAAATTCGACATTATTCTCTCGATACCAGTTCAACACATGGCGAGCATAGTGACACGCAGCTAAATCAGGCCAGAATATTGTACGACTCCTGTGCTTTCGAATGAGTGGTAGTACCCGTTTTTGAAGGCATTCCTTCTTGTACACATCCGAATTTAAGTTTCCCATAACGAAAAACGGAGACGTTTTCATGCCGCATTGACAAATAGCTTGCCAAACCATCACTCTTTTCCCAAATTTCTCGCAAAAAATGGATTTGTCGTCTTTAGAGACCTTCGTACCTTTTATTACGGTGTAAAACTGCGGTCCGGGTAGGGTTTTATAGTCAAGTTTGACATAGGTTTCATCGTGCATTATAATACATTGTTAATTTTTAGTTAAAATTTGGTCGTACAATTTCCGAGCCCGAGTTTTGACAGAAGACTCCTGGGTTTTGCTGCGTTTAGGCTGTTTTTGCTTTTTATACGTTACAAGCAAGTTACGTTCCTTGGCACGCTGAACCATTGCAATAGAAGTACGACATTTTTTCGCAAAATCCCGAATCGATATCTCTTTTTTTGAGAAAAATATTCGCATATCTTTTTGTCCAAATTAGGACATGAAGGGCCTCGTTTTCTACCTCGGCCAGGTAAATCTTTTAAATTATTATTCATACTAAACCTTTTTATCGTATTGTAAACAGCTTTCAGGCTAACCCCTTCTTCTGAAGCAATCTTTCTCATAGTTATACCTGAATCTTTACAGTATTTGGTCACAATTGAATGTCGTTTTTTCTCTGAGAGACCCTTCATCTTGCAATGTATACGAATTATACAATTTTTTATAGTAAGTTTTAACACTTGACTGTATGCTTAACAGATTGACATATGACAGAAAAGACAAAATATTGTAACTTTTTTTTTAGAGCAATTCAAACTTGTTTCCATAATTAACGATACGGTCCTTAGCTAACAATGGTTTTGAAGCGTTAGTTAGAATTTATATCTCGACAGGGTCACTACTATAGCATTGTTGTCAAATAGAAAGAGATCGCTATTAAGAGATGTGACGGCTCGTTATCTGCACTTTTACCTGCAAATGGGCTTGTTTCTATGTACAAACAATATAATCTTTTTTTTTATGTTAAGGATATGGCGCAGGAGCACTAAGGCCACCTGATGGTAAGTGGAAACTGAGACCTATAGACATTTGAATTCTCAAGACTGTAATCCTAAGACCTCAAATGCGTTGCCAACCCTGAGGACTAAGATGGAATGCCTCTATGCTAGTAATTTCACCGGTTGTCTTATCCCCACACCGGAACACAACAATGCGAACACTGTTGCTTGGCGGGTGGTTAATGGATAAGATGGTGGTAGCAATCCGGACGGACCCTGCGCAGGGTCCTACCACCACTAAACTCTGCACTGATTCTGCAATATGATTTAATCAGTTCATTCTTAGTAAAAGTGACTGCGTATTAAACGTTAAAATATTTTTTGGTTGCGTTTACCTATCTTGGTCCTAACATGCTCTAAACATTTAGATGGTAGATTCATTATTGTAAGTTTCCTCTCATACATCTTAAAAGCATAATTTGAGGAATAGAACTTACCTAAGTGAATTTCTACCCTAATTATGTGAGATGCTGTATCCTAATTGTAGCAGACAACACAAGTGTACTGGCAGGATAAATAGCTAGGCACTCGGTATTTGACATATATAGACGACACTATCAAACTATGATTTAAAAAATATGCATATTCAGTAAGTAGGCCGCACGGGCACTTTTACATATCAAAATTCTACCAGCGCTTCCCAAAAAGAGATCACTGCTGTGTTTTTTATAAAGTACAAATATATCAAACATTTTACATAGTGAAATATCATCCTGTCATAATAGTGATCGATCAATGTTTGTTCTTATGGAAATCATATGGAATAGTCTAATATAACTTAAATGGACTGTAAATGTTTAGGACTCGACAAAGATTTCTGTTGCTCTTTTAAGGGACCATCCAGGTCGCAACGATGGACTTCATTTTCTACTTTGAGAAGGCCGCGGGGGGTTCTTAGGAGGAACGAGCAACATGTGTGGCTGGTAATTGTGGCGTCATGCTGTAACATACAAAGCAAAATAAGTTACACAGAAACAGTTGCCGGCCACACGTTTATCGTTTACCTCGTACATCGTAACGTTGGCCTCCCGAATGCCCAGGTTTTCGCTTGAGGACCAAATACCAAACATAAAAGGCACTCTATAAACAACACGACAAGGTTGCAATTACAATGTTACTAAAATAGGTATTGGATCTTACGAGAGTAATGCCCGGCTGATAAGAAGTCAAACCTGAGTCAGAATTTGACACATTGCACAGCTATGAAGTTTCTAAATATTGATGTTTACTTACAACAGGAAAACAATGTTACACTTACTTATTTGTTCACATTTTTTTTAAATCGTTTAGCGATTGTTCAAGTTGGCATAATATTCGCCTTTTTTACCTTTCTGATGGTAATAAACATATATTACACCACGAGGGTCCCAGAAGACAGTAGCCATAACTTTATTCGCCGATAAAACTGCTTGGCCTTCTTTAATGCAGGTTCACCAAGCAATCCATTGTTCTGACTGCTCCTTGGTTTCTGGTGTATGATGATGGATCCAGGTTTCGTCAATAATTATGAAACGATGCAAGGAGTCCTTTTCATCACACCTAAACTTCGTCAAACATACCTCTGACAGGGTCAGGCTAGTGCGTTTTCGATCCACTGAGAGCAATCGCGGCACCCAACGGGCGGAGAGCTTCTTCATATACAAATAAGAGAGACGAACCCGTTCGTCTGAAATGCTTACAATATCAGCTATCTCACGGACCTTTACTCTTTGGTAATTCATTACGATGTCATGGATTTTGATGATCATTCTGGTGTAGTGACCTCAACTGGGCGTCCGGGTCAGGCGGCATCAGCACTGCTTGTACGGCCACAACGAAAATTCGTAAACCCACTTGTGGATCATTGTAATCGATGGAACAGAGTTCCCGTAAAATTTTCTATTTTTTTTTTGTATCCGTAAAGGTTTATTTTCGCAAAAAATAAATTCGCAATAAATAATTAAACTTATAATGCCAAAACTTATTAGTTTTTTACTTTTTAGAGGTTTATTTACGGACTGTCTTGAGTCGGGGGTTTTCTAAATTTTTAATAAAAACAAATATTTTTCGCTATGCCGTCGTAGCTCCCAAACGGGTGAACGGATTTGGACGCAGGTATTATTTTAATAAAGCTATATTAAGCAGGATGGTTCTTAGAAAGATTTCATGAAATTTGGTTGGGCCATGAAAATTGGTTGATATATCAGCTCTGAAAGTAGGTGTCATCGTTATATCGGGGGCTTTTAAGTCCCTAAAAGCTCAATATCTCAAAAACGGCTGAACTGATTTTCATAAAACATGTCTTAAAACCACCGCTAAAAAACCTGCTTTCAAATGAAAAAAACCGCATCTAAATCAGTGTATGCGTTTAAGACCTACGGTGCGACAGACATACAGACACACAAGCACACACACACACATACACATCAAACTTATAATATCCCAAACATCATTTTTGCGTCGGGGGTTAAAAAAAACTAGCCGTGCGAACTGGCTGAAAACATACGATTTACCTCCAAAAAGGCTGCGTTACAAATTGATATTCATGAATTTGAGAAAAAAATACTTTAATGTGATTTTTACCAGACTTCTCACTCTGCCCTCGTAGATAACGCATTCTATTCATTTAAATAATAATAAAAAAAATCGCAATCTATCGGTTACTTCCGCTCGCCCGAAATGCTGTAGATGACCAGGGACCGGAAAACCCCTTCATTTGATTAACCCTATCGATAGGGTAAGCCTATTATTTGGCTACCCAATCGATGTGGTTACCCTATGATTGTGTTACCTTAACGTTAGGGGAACCCCTTTGAACTAGTTAACCACTTCCATAGAGCTTACCAATTTGATTAGGGTTTCGGTAGTTTAATATTGAAGCGCTTAGCATTAACTGGGTTTTACCCCAATGATCGCCTCTCTCTTTTTTGCGCATTTGGGCGATTTCTGTCTAGCCTGACGTTACTTGCCTACTTTATTTAAGTTCGTGTCGGGACGGGACGGGATTGAGATGATAATGTTGTTTAATAATTCTTAGTTCATGTTCCCGCCGGAATAATAAAGACGTTTGGCTGCGTGACGGATGGCTGCTTGTGCAAGTACCTACTGCAAAAAGTGCAAGCTATTTTATTATTATAAGTGTACGCGAGAGCTGGTTGACTTTTAAATAATAAATTTTGTTTGATTTGAAAGTATTTTTAACATGGAAACGTACCAGGACGATTCTCAAGAAGAACTAAAAAAATATATCAAGCAAGCTTTAAAACGTAAATAACTATTTAATGTCTTGTTAATTTGAACGTTAGGTAAATAATTACATTTTTGATCATTTCCGTCCGTCCGCAGCCTAGCTCAGAGACTCTTAGTACTGGAAAGCTGTAATTTGGCATGAATATACATATTAGTCACGTCAGCAAAGTGGTGAAATAAAATCTTAAAAGAATTTTTTTTTGGTGTACTTACCTCCCCTACACGTAACGTGGCGATGATTTTTTATTTTTCGTCTACCCTATAGTGTGGCATGTTGTTGGGTAGGTCTTTCAAAAATATTGTGGGTTTGTGAAAACAGTTTTTCGATTAAGGGATCTGTTTATGAATTTTTTAGCTTTAATGCGCTAATTTTTGTTAGAGTCAAGTGTCGCCCCCCCCCCCCCCCCCCGCCCCTACAGCAAAACTACAAATAATAAAAATCTGAAAAAAATCGTGAATGAAAGCGCATATAACGAATTTTTAAGGAAAACTATCACCACTAAGTAGACATGATTGGTTCTTGAGATACAGGCGACTAGTGTTTATACCTACGAAAATTAGCTAAGACGGCACCAAATAACTTTAAATAGTAAAATAGTTCATACTTGTTGTTTTTAGAGATAGTTTTTGGTGTTTGTAGTATTTAGGTATAAGTGGCGTCGGAACCCTACCTGAGCATGGTCCGACATGCTCTTGCCCGGTTTTTTTAAAACATTGGTTTAATAATGGACTGCTGAATGGATGCACTTTAAAAAATTGTACTTAAGTCAATAATGTTTTACACCGTATAAATATATAAGTAAATAAGTACCTACCTAAATAATTTTGATCTCAACAATAGTTTCATTAAATAATTAACCTTCTACATTACAATATAATTTTGATCACAGCTAGTTTCATTTAATAATAATTAACCTTATATATAACAATAGGTAAACTGTAAAAATATGAAAAATAAATAAATCATTTTGATCATCAACAGTCTCATTAAACAATTGACCTTATATTGAACAATTAGTACATAATTACACTAAAAATATGTACTTAACTATAAACCAGTCTCATTAAATAATCGACCTTATATATGGAACAATTTGTGAATAATGGCTTGCTTACACTTTAAAAACGTAAGTAAATTATTTAGATCGCAGTGATGGTTTAATTAACCCTATACTCGTATAATATAACAATAGGTAAATAGTGATTTACAGCGTACAAAATGTATGTAAATCATTTTGATTTCCTCAACAGTCTCGAAAAGAACAAAGGCTAAATAATGGTTAACATTTGACTCTAACAAAAATTAGCGCTTTAAAGCTGAATATTTCATAAACGGATCACTTAATCGGAAAACTGTTTTTACAAACCCGCAATATTTTTGAAAGACCTATCCAACGACACTCCACACTATGGGGTAGACGAGAAAAAAAATTCATCCCCACGTTACGTGTAGGAGAGGTAGGTACACTAAAAAAAATGTTTTTCAAAATTTTATTTTACCACTTTGTTGGCGTGACTAATATGTATATTCATGCCAAATTACAGCTTTCTAGTATAAAGAGTATCTGAGCTAGGCTGCGGACGGACGGACGGACGGACGGACATGGCGAAACTATAAGGGTTCCTAGTTTGACTACGGAACCCTAAAAAACTACTTCTCATTTTACAAATATTTAATATTTATTAATATTAACCGTGTTTATAGCACGACACAATTAATAATGCGCGTATGGAAGCGCTTACACCGTTGATAGAGAGTCTATTATTGCATAATCCGCGCGCCATATTAATTGCGCCCACCTATAACATCGTAATTTGCCTGCGCAAAGCAAGCTTTCCATTTTGTTTTCTTTGAAAATTCGTCGGCGAAACTTTTTACCTGACGATTTTATTTAAAAAATATCTAATATTTCAGAAGAAACTAAGAACTTAGCTAACTACGTAGGTAGTATACAATTTATTTAATCGACCCTGATCACTCATTTCTGAAAGTAAACAAACACTTTACGCCAAAATCCACCAAAGTCAGTTGAACCTACAGCCTTAAAAAAAAACAAGTTCAAAGCAAATCCCAAACAAAACAATGTACATTTTGTGGAAACGATAATTAGGTTTACTATTGTTTGATGTAGCGAACAGCGCGACTCTATGACAAAGCCTCGGCCGCCTTCGGCACATTTCGGCTGGCTCACCTCGCCGTCTCGCATGCGCTACTCACCTGCCGCCGCTACCCATTCAATTGTTAGGTAGTGCAATAATAAGTCGAAACACTTGCGCATAGAGATTAAAAAAGCTTGAAACCGTTCGATTAAGTTTAAAAAGGGTAACAGGTGATAGGGTATTGGGAATGGGTTAGCGCTTAGTCGAATTAATTGTATCGCTTGGTTGCCCTTTCATTGGACTATGTCAACGATAGGCTTAGCTCATCCTTGGGGTTTGTAAAAACAAGTCTATCAAATACCCTATCGAAAACCCCTTTAATGCTAAGCGGTTCCGGTCCCTGTAGATGACACGAGTAGTGACTCGACCGCTACTGGACAATGTGCACGCACGCATTTTAGCGAAGGATTATTGTCAAATTGGTTAAATAATTGATGTTTCTTAATTTTAAAGTGTTGTGGGTTGTGACATTATAATAACTGACACAGAATTACGAGTAAGTATTATTATTATACTTTATAAAAACTAATATTGTAAATCAGAAGAAATACGCTAATTTGCGAAGTTAGGTTGCGATATAGCTTTAATTTATTATAACAACAAAATGGTGGTCTGGAATGTGGTGAGATACGCTTAGCGCCAAAATGGGGACTTAACAATAACAAATATATTTTTTAATTAGGTACTTGTTCTTTTATAGTTCTATTTTATTTTATGTCGTATATGTATGGAAAAACCTTCTCTACGGTAATTGAAAGATTGAGATAAAAGACAACGCTTGCTAAACACCATGTGCAATAGGGAAATCACCCTAAAACGACGAATTATTAAATTCCGAATTTATATTTAGATTTTTTCCCTAAATAGAAAAATTATAAAGCTGATTTTTTTAAAGTCTCGAGGTTTATATTACCTATAGAGATAGAAATCATGAAAACCAACGTATATTGACCATCACGAATTTACTTACTTTTCTGCAAAATTAGAATTCCGAAGTTAATATTCTGGAATAACACGATAGTATGAAAATTCGGAATTATGAAAAAAAACAGTCGTATGATACCGAAAGTAAATTACATTCATACGTCGTTCGATACTGTTCCACCTTGGCTAGATGGCTTGACCCACGAATTAGAGGCGACAGGAGCGACGATTCGGTAGAGTTGTGACACCGAGCAGCGCTTCGGTAGCGGCCGGTCATCGCTAGAACGAAACTTTTTTTGTTTAAATTAAACTAACGAAATAAGAGTGAGAAATATTACTTCGGTCCGATTGAATAAATTAAATTTACGGAATCGAGTACTTTAAAATTCGGAATTATGACCGGGATTCCGAATAGAAGTCTTTTTGGAGATATGATAGTAGGATAGTATTTTTCGGGATTTTTATAAGTCGGATAGATAGTTCGGAAATTAAATAACCCTAATTTTGATCGTGGAAATGAAATCCGGATAAGCGAATCGGAATTTGAAAACTGATGGGCAGGTGATTATGAAATTCGTAATAAAATATTTTGTGATTATGTAGACTACTTGTGAAACAGAGATACTTAATACTTGCAGATTTTAAGTGCTTCTCAAAAAAAAGTGTACAATCGAGTTCTTAGATAATTATACACTTTTGCACCTTATACCATTGAAATAAGGTACAAAAGTATATATATATTTAAGAACTTGACTGTTCCAACCTATTAATGGACTCAAATTAACAAGCCGTAACTTTTCCATTTTATTTTTATTTATTTATTAATTATAAGAGGTGGTAGCATGATGTTGTATAACGATAAAGTATTAAAGCTTGGAAAAAAACATCATATTGTACAACTTGAGAAAAATAAAAATGGTGTAATTACTTCTGGAAATAGGTAGGTCACTCTAAAAATGATTCACTCAACATTATCGTTATCAGAGCTGCGGGCCGATTATGGTGCCACTTATCCACGCGATAAAACGTTTTTATCACGAGATCATCGACATATTATCATTGTCGACGTAAGCTAATATGGTGGCATCGGTTAAATTGCATTATCCATTTTTACAACGATATAACGACAAACGTCAATTTTATCGATTTTGGTTAATATGGGTCGCCACTTTGGATCGACTTTTGACATCTTAATTCGATAAGTTTATTCAAGTGCCCTGCAGGTGACGATAAGGCTTTAATATGGAAAAAATACTTAAATTTATGCGTAAGTATTGAGATTTTAATGTTTTACTAATCTAAAAGAACTTTGTTAATTACAAGAAAGGCGTTTAACATTACATTATAACTGGTAAACATTATTTGTAGAATGTCAAGTGTATCTTTGTCGCCTCCCGCTGCAAGCCGAAAAAGAAAGAAGAAACTACAGCGCAAGACGGTAAGAGATGTTTCCAACCCCTTCGAGCTTTCGGAGGAAGAGTTTCGACAAAGGTGTACAGAGGTGTAAGGAGATAGCACTCCATTTATGTGCCGAATTCGAATCAGACCTTCAGCCACATAATAATGACGAATGAATGATTAAAGTAAGTAATATTTAGGTACTATTCACTAACTCAGCTAGTACATACATACACATACATAACATCACGCCTTAATTCCCAGAGTGGGGTAGGCAGAGCTACAGAAATATCAACAAATCTAAAAAGAGTTGTTGATAATTCTATAACCACATTTTGCACAAGTAGGCTAAGATGTTTACTAGTGTATTAGTGACAGGTTGCAAGCCCATCGCCTAACAGTACTACAAGCCCTTATTCCCTCACTCAGCTATTTACTCAGCTAGTAGTACTACCTAAAAATCACCCGAGTGATACCTGGCACAAACAGCTAGTATAACTGTTCGTGCCAGGTATCACTTGGGTGATTTTTTGGTTCATACAAGTACACCTCGTCTTGAAGATTATGTAAGTATGTAAACAACAAACAAAAACCGCCAATTTGGTCGATTCGATCTCATGTGATGCTCCGTCATTCATGTGGCAATATATGTATAGATTAGTACATATACCTACCAACTTGTATAATTAATGTTAGTTATGGCACTAAGAGGGCTTAGAAGATAATTGTCAGACGTAAAAGTTTTTACAAAATTTCACTTTTATTAACATACATTATTGCCAAGTAGGCACTTCACACACCGATAGTAAACTTAGGTACTATCTAGAGACAAGTCAAATGAGTCCAAACTCCACGGATCTACCCATGAGCCATTGAGGAGTTCCTATGACCACCGTCCGTTTCCATCATCATACTAACTTGATGTTAATGGAACTGCTTACGTATGTCAAATATCAAATCAATCTGACAAATTAGAAGTATGTTAAAATGGGTGTCCAAGATTTGATTGCATGGTAACATTATAAGATTGTTTGATGTTAGGGCACTTGATCATTAGTACTTAAGAAAATAGTGCAAATAAGCATTAAGATATTCAATATTAAGATAATCAATATTATGGTTGTTATGGTTGGTTTTTAGTGGTGGTAGGACCCTGTGCAGGGTCCGTCCGGATCGCTACCACCATCTTATCCATTAACCACCCGCCAAGCAACAGTGTTCGCATTGTTGTGTTCCGGTGTGGGGATAAGACAACCGGTGAAATTACTAGCATAGAGGCATTCCATCTTAGTCCTCAGGGTTGGCAACGCATTTGAGGTCTTAGGATTATAGTGTTGAGAATTCAAATGTCTATGGGTCTCAGTTTCCACTTACCATCAGGTGGCCTGAGTGCTCGTGTGCCTTCTCCTTAACATAAAAAAAAAAAAAAAAAAATACATTAGGATAAATGTTAATATGGCAAGATTAATTATGACCACAGTTATTTTGCAATTTACAAATACAAAAAAGGATATTATGGATTCCAATATAGATCCTAGGTAGATGTGAACTGCACAATATTATGCTACTGCTTCTAGATTCCCTGGTAGAATGCAAAACTTCTTTATATTTAATATCTCTGTTGAACAGAGCTGAACTGTAACTCGCACATTGAAAAGTTGTATCTTCTGTGCATGATAAACAAAATCTCTACTAGAGTCACAAACACCTAAGTCCTTGCTAATTAATACTCTTGTGTATATGGTGTGTCAACAAAAAGGCATTTGAATTCTCTGGTTTGGGATATGCTTTTATTAGCATTAAAAGATCTTATAGTAGGTAATTGCAATATTTAATATAAACATAGATAAAATTGTAATTAAACTATAAAATTATAGTTTCAAAACTCCAAGTTGGTAACAATTTTCATGTCCTTTAGCCTGAAAAAAGGAAAAACATTATTTTACATTTGTTTATTGACATTTTTATATGTCACTTGGGTACACTTGACCGCAGGGCATAATCAGGGGAAAGACAATAACAAGCATACACTCAATTGTGTGGTGTAAAAAGGTCTTTGGTGCTTAGGGCATAATCAGGGTTAACACTATAACGAGCACTCAGGATAATGAACAGCCTGTTGAGGGTCAATAATTTGATGCAGCATTACAGGTTATTACTTATTATAATTTTAAGTACCTTACCTACTACATTATAAGATATCAGAATTTATAACTAATTTACACATTATTTTTCAGAATACCTGATATGGAGCTGTTACCACCCAGCAGCTCTCGACATTAGGGCTCTATTAAAGTAGCTCAATAAAAAAGGCCACCATAATAAATTATTATATTACTCAATACTGTGTTTTATTCCATTTTGATACTTAAAGTAATCAAATTAACCAGGTTTCCTATGAACAGTAGGTATTACAAGATAGAGCAGGTAATCAGATTCATTTCTGGATAAATAAATAGCCTGAGCTCAAGCTACTTACAAACCAGATTTAATCAGTTCAGCGGTTTATTATAATCTATTATTGAGTCATTATTTAGTCACACCAGGTAACTTTGCTTCTTTTAAAGCTGTTAAATTTTACTCAAGTATTCAAACTTACCAGGCGTAAATGAGTGTGAAACAAATTAAATAGGTACTTACGACTTTCCAAGCTGCAAACAGATTAGTCTAGCTCAAACTCTCGTAAAACGAAAGGGAGATTTTGCCACTTTTGTTTAAGTTCATTTCCGTTGGCAAATATGGGGTGGCTTGCCACCTATTCAAAGCTTCTGTTCTTTAGTGCTGTACAGCAACTGTAACGCAACATGATTTTTGAGTAACAATAATAAAGAAATCGACTACGGTACAAAAAACTCATTAGTTCATTATGTTAGACTTACTTCTTGTTGATGTCTCGACTTTCTTTTTAAATTTTCTCTCTTTATGGAGGTTTCTTTATTTAAATTCGTCGAATACAAACAATCACAGTTCTCAACAAAAATAAACCTTTGAATTTCCGACTTCACGTTCGTTCAGTTCGGAACACAGATCCTAGAATTATCGAACAGATTTGTCAAAATAATCTTATACATTAAAAAAGTATGCCTAGTCCGCTCCTTTCAATAGCTGATTAACAACAACTCATTTCAGAAGGGTTACATAAAGTCCGCCACTCAACATCCAACACGTGTAAAAATATGTTCATTTTGGGACACTGGCAACATTTTTGTAAAATGGTAGTAATTTCGCGTAGTTCTTGCTACACTGGGCTTATAAACATTTGTCGTCGTTATATCGCCGCGATAAGTTTATCAACATTGTCAACCATGTTAGGGTTTTCGATAAAATAGACGACTTTGTTAAAAACTTAAACATATCCACTCGATAAAATAGTGTCACGCATAATAGGCCGGCTGCAGTCTGTATTACGAGTATCATCTGGTAAAGTCAACAGCAAAAGTTGATGATCATTTTAGTACCTTGTCACTTTCACTACTTTACCGCATCTCAATCGTCGCAGTATCGTTACGTTAGTGCGATAAATTAATAAAATGATCATCTACTTTTGCTGTTCACTGTACAAACAAACACAAATAATAAATTAGTGTTAAATATATGAGTATGTTCACGTTTTATATCTTACAAATAGGTTGCTCCTGTAAAACATTTACCAAGAATTGAATTGAAATAAATTTATGGTGAAGCATACTTTGTATAACTATTTATCTATACGTATCGCCGCTTAAAATAAGTATGAAAATATCATAGATTGACGTATGATTATGTTAATTAATTATAAGTACTGATATACAGTCAGCATCAAAAGAGCTAAGCAGAATAACATGCTCAAAACGATCTAGACACGACGTATTCTGCTGACGACACGGTCGAGTGCAGATCATTTTGAGCTGTTGTTTGTCTGAAAACACGATTATTACTTATTGAACCAACCTTTATGTAACCATTTTGTGATGCACACATATTATAGATATTATTATCGATGAGTCCCATTTGTTCCATAGAAAATGACGTAATAGAACAATTTGAGAAAATATTATCCCTATTTGTACTATAGAACAGTTTGTACTTTTTGGTCTCAAATTGTTCCATAGAACAAACTATGTATGTAAACTTCTTGATGTAAACTGGCCACTTGAGAGTGATTTGCTAGCACTTGTCTTAGTGACATTGATGATTAGATTGTTACTCAACGACAGAAATTAGAAAGCCGAAACGCACCATAATGGATTTTGAGAGAGCAGCAGTCGCAAGGTACTCACTTCTTTATTGTTGTTTGTTTACAATGATTATATTGGATCTTTGCTAATCGTAATGGAAATTAACGTAAATTTTGATAATTTGAAGTCGGGTGAAATGCTAGTATGTAGTTCCATAGAACATAGTGGGAAAAATAAGTCTCATTTTGTCCGATGACGTCATGTTCTATGGAACAAATGGGACTCACTCATTATTATAATTCACTCATTCGATCCATTCGTGCCAGCTCTTTATGGAACATGACCAGCGTATCAGTGGTTAATAATAAAACTTACCTACTGTGTTAAATTTTGCTTTTAGAATCTAAAAGTTTAAAATTATTGTGTAGAATCTGAATGTTATAAAAAACAATTTATTTGAAACCATAAATAAAAAAAAACATGGAGGAAAATAGACGGAATACAAGAGTTGTGGCGCCAACATGGTTCCAACTCAGCATTTTGATGATATTTTATTGTTTTCATGTTATATTTATTTCAGGACCATGAGTAAATTAAAGGAAGTCACCGGCAGCCACAGATACGAGCAACAAATAATGTTAAGAGTAGCAAATCCTTCCCCGTCTTTTCCGCCATTGGACCAAATATATGAGGTAAAATGTTTGCTTATCTTGACTAATATTTATAAGTAACCAGTTGCGGATGTTGTTTAACCTCGTGAGTGTGGTGTACCGCAGGAGGTTCACTTATAAGGCAAATCAGTTTTAACTATATTTGACGAATATAAAGTTCATTTTTATTTCTTTCAAATTTGAAAATGGCAATTAAGAGCAAAGGTACACTGAACTTTATTTCCTTGCGGGTAGATTCAAGCTACCTATCCAAATTATGATAGGCCTTATGACATTAACAAACACCATAGAAACAAAATCGTGGAAATCCGTCAAGCCATCCTCGAATTTTTGCAAGACTGACGCACGGTAATTGATGTTTAATGTTTAATGTTTAATGTTTATTTGGGCACAAACGGTACAAGTAAAGAAAAATTATTACAAAAAAAAAAACTTACATTATACCTTGACCAGTGAAGTTACCACAGTTAACTAATACAATACAGAGTAACACGTTAAAAATATGTGTTGTATGTTATACTTAGTATTAATTTAAAAACAGACAACACTTAATGTTTAGACAACGCTATCTTAAATCTAAGAAGGGAAAGACTAAATATATCTAAGTGAGAAAACGTACTATTATAGTTTTTAAAAGTTCTACATAAGAATGAATTCGATGCATATTTGTTACGAGTAAAGGGAACATGAAATAGATTGGTATTACCTCGAACATTAATGCGAGGAGCCCTAAGGCCAATTTTACCTAGCAAGTGCGGGGAATCAATCTCACATGAAATAATTTTATGCAATAAAATTAGGTCTCTAAGTTTGCGCCGACTCTCAAGCGAAACTACATTGCCGCGGCAGAACGAACAGTCCGACCGCTTAGATTTCCACTCTAAGTGTTTGAATAATTTGTCTTGAAGTTTTTCGATGGAATCAATATAAATATTGTATTGAGGGTTCCAAACAGTTGAAGAATACTCCAAAATCGGCCTGACTAAGGAATTGAAAAGAGTTAAAATTGTATCTGCGCGCCGAAATTCTCTTCCCATTCTTAAAATAAAACCCAGCAGTCGAAAAGCCCGACCAGTAATATAATCAACGTGATTACTGAAGAGCAATTTGCTATCCAGAAAAACTCCCAAATCTTTTACAAGTGATGTTCTCTTAACAATTTTATTGTTAATATAATAGTCATAATTAATGAATATTGATTTTCTTGTAAAAGTAATAACATTACATTTACCAATGTTAAGATGTAAATGGTTATCAGAACAATACTGGTAAAGCTTATCTAAATCATCTTGCAGAAGATAACAATCATTGATAGTTCTGATAACTTTGAAAACTTTTTTGTCATCTGCATAAAGTAAACAATTACTAGAACTAAATATTGAGATGACGTCATTAACGAAAATATTAAAGAATAAAGGACCCAAATGGGATCCCTGCGGGACCCCAGATGTAATCGGAACAAAACTAGAGCAAAATCCTTTCACTGCTACGGCCTGGCAGCGGTCACGCAAATAAGACCACCCAACGCAATAGGTCGCCATGAATCCCGACCCCCTTCAGTTTCCTAAGCAGAATATTATGGGAAATTTTATCAAACGCCTTCAAGTAATCGGTGTATATAGCGTCAACTTGGAACCCCTCATCCATAGCAGTATAAACATTGTCTACAAATTCACATAAGTTTGTTTCAACCGACTTCTTACTTACAAAACCATGCTGCTCCGATATTATAAAGGGTCTAACACAGGCGAACATAGTATCATAAATAATCTTCTCGAAGAGCTTAGGAATTGTACTAAGCTTAGAGATCGGTCTATAATTTTCGATATTATGTTTATCGCCAGCCTTAAACACCGGTGATACAAAAGACTGTTTCCAAGTTTTGGGCATTATTCCAGACCGCAAAGAAAGATTAAACAATATCGCAATCGGTTTAGATAAATGGCTACGGCAATGATGCAAAAAGATTGGTGGAATGCCATCAGGACCCGCACCCTTGTTCAGGTTGAGACTCCTCAAATAACTACACACCTTATCACAGTTCACATCAACTCCCCCGAGGCAAAGCAAACTATTTGAGTCAGTATTCAAAGCTGAGTTAGAGTCATTATGAGCGGTTACTTGAGGCGCCTCAAAAACGCCACAGATCCGACCACCATCAGAGACTGATTTGTCACCTAGAAACATAGAATCTGGTAAAAAACTATTATTCTTTTTGGATTTCACGAAGCGCCAAAAGTAACTACAATTGTCCTTAATTCTGTCCTCGGCCAATAATAAATATTTTTGGTAACAACCTTCTTGTACACGCTTTTGTCTATCTCTGAGAAGTGTAAAAGTATTATAATCACTTAAACGGCCATAGTTTTTCCATTTTTTATGAAATTTTAATTTTTCCTTTACTATTTTAATTAAAGCTCGTGAAAACCAGACCGGATACTTATTATTGGTCTGTAAAAGCTTAGAGGGAATATGAGCAGAAATAATAGTGTCAAGGATATCATAAAAACATCCCACTGAATTTTCAATGTCATCCGAGGCGAGGCAACTGTCCCAATCAATCTCAGCTAAAGCACTATTGACAGTCTCATAATCAGCAGCCTTGAAGAGTCGGACTAACCGCGCAGGGGCCCCCAAAGTATGCTGGCAAAGACTCGGCACCTCTACGACAAGCGAAGGGTGATATTTATCTTCGCTCACTAATGAATGAGAAGCAGCCTTTACCTGGCAGTTTGTATTAGATATCACCAGATCCAATAGCTTTCCGCAACTATTCTGAACACTATTAAACTGCTGGAGATCATTAAAAGAAAGAAAGGCTTTGAGACTATCGACAATTTGTATATTTTGACCGGACTCTTCCATGGTTACGTAAGGATCACCCCGAGAGGACCATGAAGCTTGAGCAATATTAAAGTCACCAATAATAAGATGGAGATCATCAGAATTGATGTTGGTATACATAGGGTACTAGCTTCTGTACGGCTTATGTAAGTTGTATTTTCTCGATTGTCGCTCAGCGCGTCTTAATCGTTATAGAGTAGATAGAAAGGGAAATCCTGAACGACAAACAAGTCACGGACCTGTGCTAACCCTCGGCCGCGACCTCGCGCAGATTTCGATCATCGGAACTTTTTAATTCGAGATGAAAAGAAGCCTATTTGTTAATCCAGAGCATAAGTTATCTCCATTCCGTATTTTATCCAAAATCAGCCCAACCGTTGCAGAGTAGGAGTAACAAACTAACACACACACAAACTTTCACATTCAAATATTGGGTGAGGCAAGAATTTTGCTACAAAATTAAAGTATTCGTCACTTGTTTTATAGCAACATTCGTGCTTTACCTATAGTTTTGTAGGATTAGTTGGATAATACAGTCATATAGATTTACCTAAATCATTTATTTTTCAACCAGCTCTAAAAAAAGGAGAAGGTTCTCAATTCGATTGTTTTTTCTTACAAGCTTTTTATCAACTTCAATGTATGTACGAGTATGTTGGGGTTAAATCTTGCAAGGAAGATTTGAACCCCATCCCGCGGACCGATTGTGCTGAGATTTGGTATACCTACGTAACCTCGATGATATTGATACAATAATAATTATGGCACCATCGAGCTGGTCTGATGATCGTCATGAGTCGGACGGTAGCGACAGGATCTCCGCTATATTTAGCGTAGACCCACAGAATTTGGGCTCATTAGGTTGGTCTTGATACGCAGTAAATGACTTTGCAGTAAAAAGTACTTACCTACAGTTTGCAAGTGAAGCTTGTCTCAAAAATGTTTTTTATAAACTCGTTTTATTTTCTGAAACTAATTTTATTTTAATGTTTCTTGTCTAGAATATTTACACTTCTAACCTGTTGTGTACACATATTTCCAGATAACTTTGGTGGATCACAATGGCAGACCATATGTATTCAGGCTATTGAAAAACACAACTGAACCTAATGCAGGTACTAAACAATATTACAAAAAAATATTTATTGCATAAAATATAACAAGTGTAATACTATTATTTTTACAAAACTAAAAATTTGCGTTATAATACCTATACACAAATGTCTAATTATAGTTTTCATTTTTAGATACAGTGGAAGATACGATTGGGTATGAAAACCCATCAATTGATTTAAACGATATTAAAGATATTTTCATAATGTTGACTGACGAGCAACGCAACATTGTTATGCATATATACCATGTGTATAAAAATAACAAAAAGAAAATGAAGCAGAAAGATCGTGGAGAAAGTAGTGAAGATAATCCAAAAATCATTTTGCAAGGACCAGCGGGTACTGGGAAAAGTACTATTATTAGTTTAATAGAGAAATTAATAACATGGGAAGAAAATAAAATATCAGATTGTCCAAAAAAAATAAAAGTATTAAAATGCGCGTTCTCCAGAAAAGCTGCTGCAAATATTGGTGGTGTAACGTTGAATCATATACTTTCTATACCTATTTCTAAAAAAGAATTGCTAGAAAATTGTACATTCTTTATTTGTGATGATATTTCTATGGTCGGTGAAAGACTAATGAGCTCAGTGAACATGCGTTTACAGGAAATATTTGAAAACGACAAACTGTATGGAGATAGATTTGTTTTATTAGTTGGAGATTTATATCAACTTGATCCAGTAGGACAAAGCCCTGTTTATCCAGAATCACAGTTATGGACATGTTGTGAATTTTATGAATTGACGAAAGTTATAAGACAACAAGATGAAAAGTTTACAAAAGCTTTAAACAATTTTAAAAAATCCGAAATGACCAATGAAGACATAAATTTATTGAAATCACGAGAAATACAAAATATTGATCAGGTCCCAGGTTTGGTGATTCATTTATTTTACCAAAATAATCGCGTCAATGAGTATAATATCGCAAAAATAAATAGGTCAAATGAAAAAGAAGAAATCGTTAATGCTCTTGAAGATAATGACGAGTGGATGCCCTCTAATCTGCGTGTGAAGATAGGCATACGATACATGATTACATATAATCTGGATGTAGGTGACGGTTTAGCAAATGGCGCAAATGGTGTTGTTAAAGATTTTGATTATGATACAAAAGGTAGTGTAGTTGTAATTTGGATGGAATTTCATTCCAATGACATTGGTAAAAAAACCAGATCTGATTATTTAAAAAAACATAATATAAATAAGCTTGGTTTTGAGAATTGGGTTCCCATTCAACGATCTAACGTTATAGTTAAACTAAAAACTGATCCAAAAGTTAGTCGAACAGTCGGTAACATGTTTCCCCTGAAAGTAGCAGAAGCGATAACAGTGCATAAGAGTCAAGGTCAAACATATCATGACGGTGTTTGTATACACTTGACCGACGATCCGTATGACAGATTACGCACAGATAAAACCTTGCAATATGTTGCATTAACTCGTGTTAAGCGGCTTGAAGATTTATTCATTATAGGGACCCTTACCTTGTCCAATGTAACCAGCAAGAAAATTATTCGCACAAAAAATGAAATAAATCGACTGAGATCTGAAAAAAAACTAAAACTGGCATACGAAACATTTGAAGACGAAACCGTTGATGTGATAATTTTTTTAAATACTGGGTTAACATTTAATGAGCATTATCAATTTATTACCACTGATATGTGGTACGGTAATGGGTCGCTGTTGATATTTACCGAAACAAACACTATTGGATTAGACGAAATTGTGATACCTAACTTTGAAATTGTTTTTCGATCTGACGACGAGACTGCGCTGAGATCCGGCGGGGGAATGATTTGCTACAAAGAAGCAAGTAAATCGGTAGAAGTTGTTAGTTCAATGTCGGACGATGATAATAAAAATTATTTAACATTGTTATTATATGAAAAACATTTATACATTGTAACGGGCGTAAAAGGAGACTTAAATGATGATGATTTTATAAGTGCTCTCATTAAATTCACATTTGAGTATGTAAGAGACGAAAAATGTATTTTCTTTTTTGGAAATTTAGATCTAAACGAAACAATAAACGATTTTCTTAATAATATGAATATTACGGTGATTTTGTCATACGACATATTAGACACAAATGAAGAAAGTGAATGTGACATCGTGTTTACCCGAAATTTTGAGATTAAGCAGGATCAAGTTGGATTTTATGAGTACATACCATCACCTCATAAACCTATTTATGTTAAGTTACCTGCCAAATTTGAATCAGTGATAAGTCTTGACGAAGTTTGCACTACGGATTATGAACAACCCGGTACCTCACAACAGTTTAAGGTACAGGAAACAATGGAAATTGAGTAAGTCGATCTAGTATTACTTTTTACATTTGGTAGTTTGCTATGTTTTAGAAAAGCCGTTAAATTTACGTCTTCTTCACTCCTTCTGCAGACTTTAATTTGAATTTTCACTGTTGGGATATGCCTCTCCGAGTATCTTACAATTTACCGTGTATGAGTTAGTGTGGTCCGTTGTGGGCCAGCTTTTCTTTAATATAGTGCCGGTTGTCACGTTTCGTAATTATTGTCACACTATATTTATAACATAACTAAATGCAGAACTCAGTTGGACCTACCATTTTAAAAGAAGTTATTTCTTTCATTTGCAGGCGGATTTTGTTTTTTTTTTGTTACATTTATTTTCCTACTTGACGAGAGAGTGCCTGATTACCAATTCCGACAGGGATAATAAATGTAAGATGCCTGAAAATTACAGTGACTCATGATGAATCATGAGTCACAATGACGTTACTGGCTGGCGAGTCTAATGCTCTGTCCCATGAAGGGATTTCAATTAAAGCATAATTATGTGGCGTGATGGCAATAGTTTTATTTTAACTTTATAGATACTGCTAAGAACATGACCGTGCAGCATCACGGCCCGTGGGCAACTCTGTTATTTCATAAAAATAAACAATCTACATTCTGACGCATATCCTGACTTAACTTTGAAAAATTAAATATAAATGCGACAGTTAGCATACAATAAGTTTACGATCACAGGTTATCGCAACCTTATTGCATTACCTTCCCACTGTATTGTAATAGAGTGCGAGGGACAGAGCATTTGACTCTAGCGAGTACGATCGCTGTAACTCATGGTAAAGGTACAGAAAGTCGCATCACAAATGACGTAGATTTCTCAAAGTAATTACTAAGTAGATAAGTAACTTAACTTAGTACTTAAGTTAGTTTGTATAAGTAGGTACGAGTATAACACAAGAATGGTTTAACTTGTGAGCGCACTATTCGTCAACCAACTGCCCACAATTTGGCGATTTTTTTGTATACCTACCATCTAAGTTGTTTTTGAAATAAAAAAGAAATAATAATAATCAATACATATTATAAAACAAAGTCGCCTTTTCTGTCCCTTATCCCTATGTATGCTTAAATCTTTAAAACTACGCAACGGTTTTTGATGCGGTTTTTTTTAATAGAGTGATTGAAGAGGAAGGTTTATATGTATAATACTTTAATCCGGAGCGAAGCGAGGGCGGGTCGCTAGTAAATGATAAAACTTAACCAAAACATTAAGCAATGTGGTATAGTACATTGTGCATCAAGGGAAGTAAGGAAGAAGTAATATAACATTTTCAAGGAAACAAAAAAAATACTGTTCAATAAAAAAAATGAAAAAAATAGGCCCACTAAAATTAGGTCGTTTATGTTAGAAGCGGGTTGAAAGTGATGCGTGACAACCCTAGAGAAAAAAAGCAATTTGATAAAACCGGGCAAAAGCATGTCGAACCATGCTCAGAGTAGGATTCCGAAGCCATTAAGTACTACAAACATAAAAAAACAACAAGCAATAACAATAAGGACTAATTACAGTATGGACTTTCATACAAAGAATACGAACGGCTCGAGTTGAGGTTGTGCCAATCCGGTGCCGAACGGTGGTATAGGTATAAGAATAAATGCTATTAGAAGGGTATCTTCGGCGTCGTTGTATGGATTTGACAGCAAAGCCGTCAAATAATTGCCTACAGCGCCCCACGCCTCGCCTTACCTCTCTCTCGCCTGCCGCAAAATTAGGGTTGTCACAAGTAAGTATATAAAACTAACTGAGCCTGCAACCTCGTACGCGTAGAATTAGTTCATTTACCTGGAAAACTATACGATAAACCACAACCTTTTTTTACACAAGCGGAGTTGGATAAAAAGTTCCCTAAATATTGTACGTCCTTGTGCGCTTGAAAAATCTTTTATCAGTGACCTACCTAATAATACTAATAATATATACCAAGAGCAAGATCCAGATGGCGAATCGCAATTTTTTACTGTAGTGTTTCAAAACAAGTATTGTTAAATCTAAACAAAAAGTGCACAGGTAAATAATGTATTTATTTAATTCTCTCATTCTTTACGATCTTTCCTTAGTGTGTTTATGTTACAAATAAATAATCAATAAAGATTCAAACTTCGTTGATATCGTTTGGTATAATAATTCAAGATTTTATTTTACCAGTTTGTCGGCGTGACTAATATGTATATTCATACCAAATAACAGCTTTCTAGTACTAAGAGTCTGAGCTAAACTTCGGATGAACAGACAGACGGACAGACGGACGGACAAGGAGCAACTATAAGGGTTCCTAGTTTGACTACGGAATACTAACATTGTGAATTTATTGTGAGCCTTAAAGTATTTATATTTTTTAGCTGTTCAAAACTGTACCTGGGCGGTTTTTTAAAAAAAAGTGTACACCTTTAAGGACAAAAATTAAGAATCTTTAACTTTACTATTTCGTCACGAAAATTAATTGTACATTTAGGTACGTTATAAATAATGATGTACACTTTTTTGAAAACCGCCCAGCTGCTTGTTTAATAAATGCCTGTATCCAACAGTGGGATATATGTACCCAAAATGGCTGGTTTATGCTGTTTTAATAAATCGATACTCGTCGTACCGTAAGTAGTATCGAAAATCTCATATGTACAGAAAGGTTTCCCACCAAAGGCCACAAATCATCGCAAATGTTGTTACAATACGTGTCGTATGGTAAAGACGTGAATAAGTGATGAGGCAGGAATCGTAAGATCGTGATTCGTGACGTTCAAGCATCCGATGGACGGACAGAAGGACAAATTGCGTGCGACCGGAATTGACCCTAGCCTTACTCTAATAGAAATTGGGAATTTCGCTAGCGTTATCCCTCAGGATGTTAAGCCGCGAGTCGAGTCACGAAAACGTAAGAGGGAGGTTTCTAGGAACAAAATTATTTTTGATTTAGTGTTTTAGAAGGGGTTTAGACGAATATTTCCTAACATATAGCACTGTGCTACTGGTGATGATATACTAATGTATGTACGGTTTTTTTCCGAAACTTGAATAAGTACTAAGCTTATGTTGCTGGCTTGTTTGCTTTGCACCCAGAGTTTACGAATTACTCTACGCTGAGTGTCGAAGTACGTAAGGATTTAGTTCAAAACTTCCAACTTTAGTGAGTGCAGCAGTAATTATAAAGTTTAGTTTCGCGAAGTCGATTCTGGCGCTTTTTTCTATGTTTTAGGTGAACTAGGAACCTTTATAGTTTCGCCATGTCCTATAGTCTGCCTGTATGACATACTCATATTCTTAAAAACTATCAAAGTCACTAGCTGAAATTTTGGAATCATTCAATTATTTATAGCACGCAATAAGACCAATAATTAAGTAAGTAAATAGTATTTTTTCACAAATTCGTGTGAAATATGGTAGGATAGCTCTTAGAAAAAATATGTGGACCGTTGAAGAAATATTGAACATAATACCTAGGGTAATTTTCGCTTAATTTAATTGTTCCCACTACTCCAGACTTTACAACAAAAAAAAAAATCAGAAAAATATCTAAAATGAAATTACATAATAATATGGAACAAATTTAAAAGGAAAATTATCGCGACTAAGTAGACTTATTTGGTTCTTGAATTACTGGCGACAAAAAGGTTTATTTATACCTATTAAAAATCATCTATGTTACAACCAAATAAATTAAAGTAGAAAGTTTACTAAATACGCGTTTGTAGTCATTTTTGGAGGCAGTTTTATGTGTTTTTAGTAATGGCGACGGAAACCTACACTAATTATGGTCCGACTTGTTCTTGACCGGTTTTTATTTACTAAGTTAAAGCCCTATTTTGAATACCCTCAAAGTTACGCAACGAAATGAATCATACGAATTTCAAATTTAAACTTAAAGGTCATTTCATGTCACTAGTAATTCAATTCAGTTTTATTTCGATGTAATAAATATCGCGTGTTCGTGTAGCTAAGTACCATTACTTGATTAGTTAAGACATCAGCTCTGACATCCTACAAACCCTGTGTGGTTTAAGGGGACAAATTGTTTAACCCAAAGGATAATTTTTTAGACTTTAAATTGAAAAAAAAGTGGTACTTACACAATACCTGAATGAGTAACTTTACTTACTACAAGAGCCGATTGTCAAATGACCCGTGGGGCTAGAGAAGTTGCATTCGATGTTCGTTATTGTTTATGATTCGATGGACATATTTATGGAATTGACGCAAGCCACCGAGACTATCGTCAGGAGATATCTCGGTGGCTTACATCAATTCCATACATTTATCAATCGAAACATAATCGGTAACGATTGTCGAATGCAACTTGCCTAACCCCACTGGTTACACATTTATTTTAAACTCACCATCATTTTACAATACTGCCCAAACCTATAGTTATAATTATATCGAAACCTTAATTTAATGTTGAAAAGTCCTTTGGTTATTGTTGAAAGTTGAAGAACCTGGCTGCTGGACTTTTCGTCCAAAAGTCAACGCCGTAATGATGACACGCCGTCATGCGATATGTACTCGTAAAGCAAACACGAGCCGAGACCTTTGTTGAATTATGAAGCTTGTTTTCTGCAACACCGGTTGGGATTTGTTCATATCCTTTTATTTTCGCCAGCACTGGCAACACTGGCAACTGGCCGACAATAATTTACAAGAGAACTCTGTTGAATAAATAGTGACAGGGCCGACAGGTCCAAAGGCATTGTAAAACGTTTAACTCGACAATTTGCATAGGATTACAGGTTCTAATAAATTGTCGTTCGTAATATGGTTGATTAGAATTCCATGTAGCAAAAGACAATGAACCCGCTGAACGGTAAATAAAAGTCTTTGTTTACGCTTTGGTCCGGGACACTTCGCGGGGACAATGGGAATCAGCTGGAGCGAAAACGAATCGCTAAATAGTTAGAATATTCATTAGCCGTTTCTTTACAAAGCTCCTGAAACGTTCATTTAGTTTTACATCGTCTATTGTTTCAAACGGCTTTTTGGAGTTTGTGTAGTTTAGAGCCTTTATTCTACAGAGCCTAGTTAAGTAACTAAAATCCAAAAAGAAAGAGCGAGTAATGTTAAGGACGTTAGTAGTGAGACTTTGCGAAAGTTCTCTGTTACATATCACCAAACCATCGTCGATTACAGGCTTTGGAATGCTTACGTGAGCTTGTAACAAAGCAAACTTGAAACTATTTTGCATTTGGAAGCCGCGCAACGCTGCATGCAAAATTCATGAGGATCCGAATGTTGGCCGGAGGCTTTGCTGATTGTAGGCGACATTTCATTTTGCATCGGCACGTGTTGAATAATATTCTGATGCACTATATTTACGAACGTTCAAGATTTGAAACAGTTGGAAATTCTGACTCGTTCGCAATGAAACGAAGCCCAAACTCATTGGTACGAAATAAAACGAAATAAAACGTCAGATTTAATCTCAACAAATTGCCAGGCATTGGCCTATATTGTCGCCCAAATTGCACTTCTGTGCCGACCGATTATTACTCAGAATACAGCTGCTATAAAAATGTACCGCGCAACACCCATTTTATTTACAGTACCAACTTCCAACAAACGAAGTGAACACGGATTTATAGAAACGATTCCTTGGGAATTTAACGCTAACTCAAATAGTTCGACGATGCTCGAATACAACCAATCACAACGATAAAGTGGACTATTAAATGTTAGAACGAGGGTGTTTGGAACCATCCAATAAAAATCAATGATCACGCCATTAAATAAACATTGTGTGTAATAAAACGTGTCTCTCTTCAACTTATAAAGAGTGTTCAGTTCAAATTAATAATAAAAAAATCAATGAATAAGGTTCAAACAGCATTTTTCTGGGAAGAAAAAGCGTCAAAATAAACGCACCTTTTGAAATTTTTACATTAAGCAGATATAAAACATCTTAGGTAAGGTATGACTGCGAGGCCCCTTTTGAAGAATTCAAAAAGTGCGATTTTTTTGACGCCGAGTGTAGTTAAGTAAGTTTTTGTAAAACTCACTCTTAGAGTTATCATTATTTCACTTAGTTTTATTTAACCACTAAACAAAATAGCTTAAAAAGTGGTTTTTGCTATCGATAAATTTTGGTTTTGGTGTAGAGTCAGCAGCAGAAGTAGCTACGCAACCAAAGAGCTCAAAATGATCTGCCCTCGACTCTATTCAAGAGAATACGTCGTGTCTTGATCATTTTGAACATGTCATTCTGCTTAGCTACTTTTGATGCCGACTGTACCAATATTTTCACGCGTGTTCTTAACTAGGCAACACATTGGGCACACTAGTTACAGACATTCGATGTTCCGTCGTCGATATTAATTTATCGACTTCTAACGATTTCAAACCGGGATTCACGATGCTCAACGATTTAAAATGCCCTGTAGAAATGCTTTGAACTATGTCAAGGTCATTCGTTCATCTTAAACGTTTCTCGATAATTCCACAATGTGATAAGAGGCACTTTATCCTCAAAGGAAGTGGTACTTTACTTTATTAGCCGGACCTAATCCGAAGAGTAATTAAATAAGACGACGTCTTAAAACATGTAATAGATACTTAGACAACGAATAGCTTTTCTTTACGTTTTTGTATACCTAAAGACAGTTTGCTGAAAACTAAGCAGCTACTAGTGAGTTCTAGAAGCTTCGAATGCAGTTGTTATAATATAATAATCTAAGCTACTGCATTGCTCGCAAGGTCACCGGTTGCACTGTGTCACACGAGTAGGTAACTTAATCGTTTCCGTATGCATACGTGACTTTTACGAGTATGTACAAATGGCTACACACCATTCAATATCACACAAGCACCTGATTTTACACCAGGCCGTTTTATTATGTTACAACATAAAAACCGGCCAAGTGCGAGTCCGACTCGCGCACGAAGGGTTCCGTTCCGTACCATTATGTTTACAACATTAGACACTATTAACTTTAGTTTCACCTGTCCAGGTTTTTGTCTGTAACCACGGTGTTTGTATTAAGATTAAATAAGGCTTGAACGCCTTGAACTATCTTTTGCTTGCATCTCCATCTTATTGTTGTCTATTATTTTCGATACCGGGTTTAAAGAGATGTATCCACTTCTTCATTTTAATGCATTGTAATAACATCCAAAAGTAGACACATCCCTTTTTAGTCGACTGTACCAAATTTAACATCGATCGGGTAAGGCGTTGGTTGAAACGTGAACAAACTTTCGTATTTGTTTATGATATTAGTAAGGAATTGTTGAGTTGGCTATTTGGTTACTCAAACGCTTTTACTTCTGAGTACTTGTTCATTCTCCTGAGTCAAAATTCTTAATTCCAGCTTTTAAATCTGACTGTCTGCAGAAAAGCTTCATAATTATGTTAAACGACCACTCAAGAAATTATACGTACTTCATTGAAAAGAAATTGCGCCGTCACACAAAACAATTTGCTTTAATGGAGCGCTGCTTTCTTTATCAAATTTCCTGAAACAATGTTGAAATCTGACTAAAAGAAGTTAATTGCTTTACATTCGTGTGGATTCTAATTATTCCAATAACATTACTATGACTGAAACGATAAATCATGTTTTTTTCTTTTCTAAAAACGATAAACGCTGTGATTACAGTTACCTACAACATCTACCTAGATACCCGCAGGTAGAGCATATCATTAGAGAAGAGCGAGGGACTTCAAGAGCTCTATACCACTATCCACCCGCTGCCCAAGTGTCGCATACACACATGCACACACATACTCAATCTCTCAAACAGCTTTAGGCAGCGTTTCCACCAAGCCTGCGAGGCAGCTATGCGGTGCGCTAGGAAAAATCTACCAATAGAATAGGTCCGCTGTGCGAGGTTAGGAAAATGCATAAATCATTATAAGTGGTTATGTTAACGCACACCACTTCATTGCTTCTCGCAGTTAATGAAAACGCACCCTAATACTTTAATGCATTCAGCGCCCACGATCGTCAATTGTATAGAATTCAGAGGCTTTGGCGGTGAATTCAATATCATAAGGCCTACGCAACTTGCAAACCTTTAGTGCCGCTATTTGTCTGGATGAACTTGGGGATAAAGAAATTCCTTGGTAACGAAATCCTGACAAAATGCGAGGTTTTTCGTAGTAATCGCGTAGAAAATGTGTTTTTGTGTTGCAGGTGTAATAAGGAACGTTATTAGGCGCAGAACGTGGGGGTAATGGCGATCATTGTTCACTTTAAGGGCCCGAGTGTAATAAATGTAGTGTTAGAAGATTACACACCGTAAAAAGTTCGTGTAGGTAATAAAAAGTACCTACTTTTTTATTATGCGTCGTATAAGCCTAGGTAAACTCAGGGCGCTTTTAAGCATTATGATTCAGCATTTTAGGCATTTTGCCTATCATATCCCAATTTGAATAAGTATTGGAAACGGACATAGAAAAATATTTTCCTCTCGTGTATATTGTTATCGGTTTCAGAATAACACCTAAAGCGTAACCGAAAAATGATAACGGTTCTATTATGAGCGTTACCATAGTAATAACTTTTATTTGGTTACACTTTTAGAAAAAAACTTATGTCTGCAATGGTACATAATTAGCTCTAATGATACTCGTGCCTGTCATTAGAGCACTCGCTCCGCTGTTGCTCGCGCTCTAACCTAAATTTTTCTAACCTTAAATAACTATTCTATACTGTATTGCCAGTTGATACTAATTGTTAAATTGGTTAGGTAAGTTTAGAACAAGATAGAACTTTTCAAAGTGGACGATTACGAGTTTTACCGACATTCCTTTGAAAATCCACAACATTTTCCGCAGTTATAAATATTTCGAAGCAAATAGTGTAAAGAAAATATGGAGGTGATTTTTCGAGTCAACGAACGCAAATTAGGGCAAAGGGTCGGTTTAGTGGCCGCTCGTTAACTACCGCTTCACACCGGTTTGCTTTTAGTTGTCCCGTGAACCATTTGTTGTGCTAACCCTGACTAATGAAGCGTGAATACCTTTGCAAAGTTTAGTTTTGTGTAAGGTTATTATATAGTTTTCAATGGATCGATGTATATAACCGATGGGCAGGCCTACACTCAAAAAAAATAGAGCCAACCATGAGAGATTTTGTTTAAGTTGACTACATACATACATACATACATATATAAATTACGCCTGTTTCCCAGAGGGATAGGCAGAGATCACTTCTTTCCACCTGCTACGATCCTGACAAAGCTCTTTCGCTTCTTCCACATTCATACATCGAGTCATGCATGCACGTCGGTTTCGGGTACTTAAGATTCGGCCCTTTTTCAGTATTTCCCCGATTTGATTAAAAAAAGTACGCCTAGGGCGCCCCCTTCCGACCCTTCCACTCACTTTAGCACTGTATATTTCTTTCGTCAATTTTTTTCCATCCATCCTTTCTAAATGACCGAACCATCGAAGCATGACCTTATCAATTTTAGTCACTACATCTTCTTTCAGACCACACTTCTCTCTGATGTTTTCATTCCTTACTCTATCACACAGTTTCACACCACACATAGCTCTGCTTTGGTTGATATACTCGTAACTCGTAATACTAATATCATAACTATTTTATTAATATTAATTTAGTCAACTTAAATGTAGTATGTTTAAGTTGACTAAATATTAATAAAATAGTTATGATATTAGTATTACGAGTTACGAGTATATCAACCAAAGCAGAGCTGATAGGTGATTCAACTAACATCTCTGATTTACACCGCGGACACACGGAGGGACGGACTGCCGCAACTCGCTCACCGGCACATAAATCGCCCACTCGTCTTTTGTTCATACAACGCTTAGGCCCGATTCGACCAAAGTTTTATACCGGGGTAAACGCTTACTCTAAGATTAGTAATGTCAAAAAATGACAGTTTTCTATGGCATTTTGACATTACTAATCTCAGAGTAAGCTTTACCCCCGTGTAAAAAGTTTGGTCGAATCGGGGCTTACAAATATAACTTCTTAAACCAGAGAGTAACTTCGAAAATACTTAACTAATTTTGTTGTAAATTGTAGTGTTTGGTTGCTAATTAGTAATTAACCAAAGGATCAAATTGGCTAGCAAATATATTTTTTATAGGTCGTGGCCCCTCCGGTCGACTTTGACCACTTCCTAATTCGTCCACTTCCAAAATTGCCCACTTCCAATGCTGCCGACTTCCTAACTTGTCCACTTCCAAAGTTGCCCACTTCCTAACTTGTCCACTTCCAAAGCTGCCCACTTCCTAACTTGTCCACTTCCTAACTTGTCCATTTCCAAAGCTGCCGACAAGTCCGCCTTTTGTACGAAAAGATTAAGCATTAGAAATGGTCCGAATTGGAAGTAGACAACTTTACTTAAGAATTGACTGAATAGGAAGTGGACAGCTTAGGAATTGTCAAAATTCGAAGTGGACGAATACGGAACATAAAAGAGACATTTTAGGATAAGGACGTTTTAAGAGTGGACGAATTAGGAAGTAGGCAATTTTGGAAGTGGACGAATTAGGAAGTGGTCAAAGTCGACCGGAGGGGTCGTGGCTCTGTCCAAAGGACCATAAAAGATCCATACATTAGCTGTTCTTAGTAAATTATTGTGTTTAGTTTGACTTTAAAACTTATGGGTGTTTTTTGGTCGTTTGGAAAGAGATATGATCTATAAAAAATAAATTTGCTGGCCAATTTGAACCTTGGTTAATAAAATTATAAATTAGCAATAAAACAATACAATTTACAACAAAACTGGTTAAGTATTTTCGAAGTTACTCTCTGGTTTAAGAAGTTATATTTGTAAGCAGTTGTATGAACAAAAGACGAGTGGGCGAGTTTTGTGCCGGTGAGTATATAAGTGGTCCGTGTTGGGTGAGTGTTAAGTATGTAACGCGTAATACGAATAAAACACCAAAATTTGGGAGTTCAATATGCTACGTTTAATGTTCGATCACAGACTGACATTTTTAGAACTACCCGTTATATCCAAAAATACAACAATCCCTCCACCAATAGTAACAGAAAAAGCTTACACTAGTTTTTAGTAATTAATTACTAAGTTAATTATTTTAATTTATTTCTACACCATCTTTGCCTGTCGATAATGTAAGGTTAGACAATCTTATAAATATTACACTACGACAGGCGAGAATGAGTTTGAAGGTTAATTATATACCACGTGACTTTTTAATTATGTACCTATTATTTATACAATGGTTTAGGGTTCCGAGTGGATCTAACATTCCGTCGATCTCCATCGCCATTAGAACCGGTTCCCGGTTCTCTATCATCTAACTCACAATCCAAGTAGATGTCTTCAGGAGAAACCGTGCTTAAATTAGTCCCTGTTGCTGTAAGATCTGGGGGAACCTCCAAGGATTCGTCCTCCTCAATCTCAAGCTCAGTTTCGCAAAACTCCGGTTCTGGATCTTGAGATTCCGTTGGAGGTTGCCACACAACATGCACCAGCTCCGGATCCCTTGGCTGAGTATCTAATGCTCCCTGAAGGCATGGAACTTCACCGACGTCCTCTAACTCCTGATTACATAATGTTGTCTTACCTTTGTATAATAGTAATTGATCAATATGTTTCTTTACAACCAAGTTTAAGTCAGTTATATGAGCTAAATACAATCTACTGCCTATTACTTTTTTTATAAAACCTTTTTTCCAAACATGTTTGTTGCCATTCTTAAAATAATGATTGATTAATACTTGATCTCCCTCTCCCAATGACAAACAACGCTGGCCTCCGTAATCCTTAGCTTGTGAGATCTGTTTAGAAGAAACATTTTGATTAGCTTCGGCCGATGACAACGTTGAGGAAATCGTTGTTGGGGACTGATCGACCTCCGACCCGTTCGCCGCTTGCAACAGATCGAAGCGACAGCGGAGCGAGCGACCGAGCATCAGCTGTGCGGGCGAGAAACCTGTCGTCGAGTGAACCGAATTCCTGAGATCGAATAAAATTTTATTTAATATTTTATGAATTGATTCCCGATTACTGTTATCCAACAAGAAAAGTTTAATTGCTTTCTTAATGGTTTTAACACTGCTCTCCGCTTGTCCATTTGACGCCGGGTGGTATGGCGGACTCGTTACATGCTTAATGCCGTTCATTACGCAATAACGTTTAAAATCGTTCGAACAAAAATTTGTCGCATTATCCGTCACTATGACTTGCATTAAACCGAATCTACTATTTACCTCTTCTAATCTATTAACAATCGATTTTGTATCCGTTACTTGCATCGGGAAACATTCAACCCACTTCGAATGGGCGTCCACGATAACAAGAAACTGTTTACCCTCTAACGAAAACATGTCAATATGAACGCGCTGCCATGGCCGCTTTGGGTATGGCCACACGGCCAGCGGCGCGCGCGGTGGAGCGGGCCGCAAAGTATTGCATACACTACATGACCCTATCTTTTCCTCGATATGCTTATCTATGTTGGGCCACCACATTCGCGATCTTGCTTCAGACTTCGTTTTAACCACCCCGAAATGTGAACTATGTAATTCATCTAAAATTTGTTCCCTAAATGCTGTCGGAATTATTAATTTAGGCCCCCTTAAAATACATCCGTTTTCGATATTAAGCTGTAATCGACAATTATAGTACGGCTTCAATTCTTCATCGGATATACTTCGTGGCCATCCCTTAGTGACGTAATCTTTCACTTGTCTCAGAATCTTATCGTTATCGGTTGCCGATTTAACCTCTGTTAAAGTAACCGGTTTGAGCATACTATCTGTAAAATAGTTAATATACAAACAAGTATCTACGCACGCATTTAACTCATCGGCCTGTGATGAAAAATTTGTAATCGAGCGGGAAAGAAAATCGGCCACGTTATCCTCACTTTTAACGTACTCAATCCTAAAATTGTAACCTGATAGAAAAAGCGCATACCGTTGTAAACGATTTGCCGCCATTTCTGGTATTCCTTTTTTATCTCCAAAGATGGTAATGAGAGGTTTGTGGTCGGTTCGCAGTACGAATGGTACCATACGGCCATACAAATAATGGTGGAATTTCTTAACTGCGAAAACGATCCCCGCGGCTTCCTTCTGGATCTGCGCGTAGTTGGTCTCGGCCCTCGAAAGGGAGCGCGACGCGTAAGCGACGACGCGCTCCTCGCCCGAGGGCTGCGTCTGTGACAAAAGCGCGCCCAGCCCCTCCGGGCCCGCGTCTGACGTCACTATTGTCAAAAAATCGGGATTATAGTGCGCCAGCGTCCGCTCAGAAGCCATTTCCTGCTTTATCCTACAAAACGCTGTTTCTTTTGCTTCATCCCACTGCCAGTGAGCATTCTTTTTCAACAGCGAGTTTAAAGGACTGAGTACACTCGACGTGTTAGGCACAAAACACCGATAGTAATTAACTAATCCTATGAACGACTTTAACTCTGTAGCATTCTTAGGACGCTCGCAATTTAGAATGGCTTCGACTTTCTTCGGTGACTTGTGTAAGCCGTGTTTATCGATTATAAACCCGAGGTATTCCACCGATTTTTTAAATAACTCGCATTTATCTCGTCTTAAACGCATACCGGCGTCTTCTAATTTGCTCAAAACTTGCTCTAACCTTTTTATATGTACGTCACGATTATGACCTGTTACTAAAATATCGTCAATAAATATACATACACCTTCAATATCCCTTAATAAATTTTCTAAAGTCTGTTGGAAAATATAGGGCGCGTTTGTCAATCCGAAAACCAACCTTTTGTACCTATACAACCCTTTATGCGTGTTAATACAGGTTAAGTCCCGAGACTCGTCTAACTCTAGCTGATTATAAGCCCTGGAAAGATCCAACTTTGTGAACTCCTCTCCCCCATACAGCTTTGCAAATAACTCCTCAATCCGCGGAACCGGGTAGTTATCCACATACAGCGCTTTGTTGAGCGTCACGGAGTAGTCGCCGCAGATGCGGACGTCGCCGTCGGCGCGCAGCACGGGCACTATGGGGGTGGCTACGTCTGCATGGTCCACTTTTTCTAGAATGTCTAATTGCACTAAACGTTGGATCTCTTTTTCCACTTTTTCTTTCAAAGGTAATGGAACCGGGCGAGGCTTAAAAAACGATAATGGAACGTTTGATTTAATTTTTAAAGTTACCTTATGTTTATTAAAACGGCCTAACTCATCTGAAAACAATGTTGAATATTTTTTCATTATTTTATGACTCAAATCGTCTTCTACTATGTTGTACATATTTGTACCGCAAATTTGCAATTTAAACACACTCAAAAAATCACGGCCCAGCAAAGTAGGTCGCTTGTTATTTGTACCAATTACAAAAAAATCTATTTGTTTGATACAGTTTTCATAAGTGACGGGTAATGAGACGGTGCCTTTAGGAGGTAAATTGCTATCATTATAACATTTTAATACGACGTTTGACGAGCTTAAGTCGTAATTAGAAAAATATTTCTTATATATTTCGTGCGGCATAACAGACACAGCGCTCCCGCTGTCCACCTCGCACACGACCGGCTCGCCCGCTATCGCCACCAACTGTTGCATCGGCTCCCCGTTAACTGTTATGATATTATAAATGTTCCTCTCACCTTCAACAATGTTGTCATCGCCTTCCACTATGAAATTATTATGACGCACTTTTTGTTTACACATTCGCTTCAAGTGTCCTTTTTGTTTACACTTTTGGCAGGCATAGTTAATAAAACGGCACTGATCTTTAACGTGATTCGTGTAGCCACAAACTTCGCAACACTCCCGGTTCGGTTGTTGTTTACGCGGCGGCCCCGCCGCCTGCGCCCGCACGGCGTACACTGGAGCCCCGGCCGCAGTCGGCTGGGTACTTTGCAAAGCAGATCGCGCACAACGAACGCTTTGCGCCAACTCCAGCGCTTTGTCGAAGGTCAATGTGTTGATGCACTCAGAAAACAATTTCTCTTTTTCTTTTACATTTTCCAATCCTAATACGAATCGGTCCCGCAAAGCCGTCTTCAGCTCATTTCCAAATCCGCAATACAAAGCTAAGCTCCGCACCCGCGACGCCCACTCCGCCAAGTCTTCCCCTGGTCGCTGTTCCGCTTTGTAAAATGCGAAACGTTCAGCGAAAGAACTCTTCTTAGGTGTAAGGTGAGTGTCCAGATGTTGTAATAGTACTTTGTACTCTGTTGCATCCAAGTCTGCCGGCGCCACCAAGTCCCGAAGCATGCGGTAGGTGTCCTCTGACAGAGCAGTCAACAGCAAAGCCCGGCGTTTCATTCCGGCTTTGTCTGTTTCTTCGGTAACATCATTAACAGTACAAAACTGAGCCAGCCTGCTTTTAAAAATGCTCCACTCTTGTATTCTGTGGTCAAAACTGAGACTGCCACCGAACAATACATTTGCACTTTTAGCCATATTTCTTTGTCTTTTACAACCAATTTATTGAAAAAAAAACAATCCTGCACCCGTAGATAACGATCTCGTCGCCAATTGTTAAGTATGTAACGCGTAATACGAATAAAACACCAAAATTTGGGAGTTCAATATGCTACGTTTAATGTTCGATCACAGACTGACATTTTTAGAACTACCCGTTATATCCAAAAATACAACAGTGAGGAATCCTAATAAATTGTCAATAGAGTTCTATAAAACTGAGGGCTGATTAGCGAGTAAACTATTGTTACAGCCTCGGGGTTATTAAAGAATCCTGCTATAACAATCGAATTCACCCATAATTACATTGTAAATCTTAACCCTATTACAATGCGACAAAGCGACAAAGTTCTGGAAACTAAACGACTTAACGATGTCCTTCCGCGTTTCTACCCACAATGGAAATTCAATTATACACCTTCTCATTCTCGGCACAACCGCCATAATGTAATTCATTTCACTTCATCGCAGAAGTAACGCTTTAAATGAACATAGAATTTAGGAACGTGAATTCTTTCAATTTATAGGACTGACGTAGAACCTAATTTATTGAACGTACGAATGTGAAATTTAAAACAATATACCTACACCTGTAATAATGAAAAAGGGTACCTGAAGTAGTTTTCAAAGTTTAACCCATAATAGAAAGAAATGGAAAGAAAATGCAGAAAAGCATTCTTATGAACGTTCTCTACTTATTTTCAGAAACTCTGAAACTAAAATAAAGGACTCACTATTAAAATTTTACAAAAAATACAATTAAAATTTAATTTAAATTTTAATTGTATTTTTAGGGTGTCAGACCGTTAATTGGCTGACTGTACAAATATACAAACGAAAGACAATCGCAACTTAACACTATGTGACGTATATGCGTCACGTTTCCTCTGAATTATAAATGTGTTGGTTTTACGAATACACATACATAGTGGGAACATGCTGCGACAGACTACGAGCCCTTTCACACTAGCGTGTCGGTCGCGTTCCCGCTCCGCCGAGATACCGCCGACAAAAACGCTAGGGTGAAAGGGCTCTACAACGTAGCACTCGTAGCATTGTTGGCACTGAATGTTTAAATAAAGCTGCAACCTTCAAGTGAATTTCCTAGATGCATGTATAGGTAAGTATTATAAAGTTAACTACTACCTATTTCTTAGTGTGTCTTTGTTAACCTTCTTTGTTCATACTATGAAGTATTTTTTCCATAAAACGACCCAACATTTAGAGTTTAAATCGCCACTAAGGTGTTAAAAGCACGTCAAATTCCGAGGACTTGATATTTGCATCTCAATGCGGCCATTTTGCATATAAAACGGGATGATTAACCCTGGAAATAAACCTCTTACCTGGAATAACGGATAAGTTACTGCGGTAAATCTATTTCGGTGAGATGGTTAAGACACGCAATTACTCTATTTTAAGTAAGAAGTCACGTTACATTTTTAGGGATCTGGGTATCGCCTTTCACACCACCTTACCCACGAGCTTCAGCCACGTGACTCGCCTCTAATTACCGTATCCTTCCTGCTTTGTTGCCTCACTTAAATTTCAACAAGGCCCTGATTTGTAATTATTTATCTCGCCCTAAATAGTATAGGAGGTGCTTTTCCTGTATTATTAACTTTGAGCACAGATTACTAATAGAACTATTTTTTCTACAAATATTTCCCTGAACTTTACTAACCAAATATTTTCAATCTTCATTTTGAACGGGTACATAAATTTCCGCCCCCCGGCATCTGGTTTGATATGCGGCAAGTAATTTCCGAGCGAACAATGACAAATCGATTCTACGCAGTCGGTGTCGCAGGTAAAAATTTGTTGTTACATGAATTGTGGGCAATTCAACCAATTTTGGGAAACGCTGTCCTGTCACCACGGTGTTAGTTTTATATTGTTATGTATATTAAGTAAGGTATTTTTAGGTAATTAGGGCCTTGATGCTTGAAATAAAAGTATCTTATTCTTATTCTTAATAAATACCTACAGTTTTTACAAGTTTCTGCCAAAAATATTCGGTTCACCACACCAAACCATCACTTAACAAATCTTTCAGCGCGACACGCTTAGCTTATTATAACTACAAACACTCGCTAATTAGTGGCAGTGATTGTGTTAAGACAAATCCCAACATACCAATTAACAATAACTTGTCATTCCAAGGCAAGCAACCGAGTGCCGAAACACTCGAACAATTACCGCGTCAGCCCCCAATCCCAACAGCCTAATTCCCAATTCATCGCACGATGGGAACATCATGTAGCAGACAAATTGCTGAATATTTAATTATGAAAGTTACCTAACATTGCGATTTCGCTGATTTCGCGAAACTTTTTGTTGAAAATTGATCAAATGTGTGCACAGCCTATTCGTTTTATTTATTTAGGTACGAAAGTCTCGCTTGCAATTTTTAAATTTGTATAAAACAAGTGTGTTCCTGCATATGTTACACTTATCTATATAAATAAAAGAAAGAAGGAAATAATGAAATGCTGTTTTTTTGTAAAAGCATCATTTGAGAGCGACTGATCTGTCGGTTGAGCCAGTTTAAAATATAGTTATTTTTTTCACGTTAACCTTTGTGTTTATGTATTAAATAGCCATTTAACGATGTGAACTCTTCAAATTCTACATTACCTATGGATTCGGCCGTAGAACTGTGTCGCAATGCGAGATCACATCGTTTTAACTGGAGTGATGTGTCGTTTAATAGGTCGGCTCATTGCGACAAAGATGTCTCCACTTTTGGCCCTTATTACATCTCTTCGTAGTCAACTATACTGCAATCCATTTTGTCGACTCTACCTGAGACACTAGCAAACGTATTTTTTAATTGTTATTATATTGTAAATATTCTAATCATACATACATACATAACATCACGCCTTCATTCCCAGAGTGGGATAGGCAGAGCTACAGAAATACCAACAACTCTAAAAAAGTTGTTGATCATTCTGTAACCACATTTTGCACAAGTAGGCTAAGATGTTAACCAGTGTATAAGTGACAGGTTGCAAGCCCATCGCCTAACAGTACTACAAGCCTTTAATCCCTTAGTCGCCTCTTACGACATCCACGGGAAGGCATGAAGTGGCACTATTCTAACCCGGCAACCACACGGGCAAAAAATCAAAAAAACAATTTTAAAAAAAATGCTTGAAAATATGCTTTGATATTGCTTATTCCAGATATACCAGAATTTGAACACACCAGATTTTTAAAGTGGCTGCTTATATCAATTCCATACACTTTGTCAGGTTTCGAAAATTACTAATGCATCATGTCATACATCATCATTTTGTACCTATCGGGAACAATCCTTTGATGTGTGTTTAGTGTTAACTTACAGCGTGCAACCTTCGAGCCGCGTCGTGTATGGACAGAATGTGCGTGATCTTGTGCCGGTCGAGCTGGACGGGGTCCTTCGAGTCCCGGTAGTTGCCCACGTACAGCCCGGGAAGCACCTGAGAACAAATAAAAAATAACATATTAACAACACACTTTCGTTGCTGACTGTATTTCTAACACTGATTGAAACCAGGGCCTCTATTCAACTGTCTTACAACGATATCGTTTTTGACCTGTTTCCGTATTGTCAACGTTTTGATAACTCTTATGTCATTTACAATAATGGCGACTGTGACATAAACGATTCTTAAACGTGTCAAACACGATATTGTTTTAATGCACCTGAATAGAGGCCCTGGGATCGTATAATGCGAGCAAAATCAATTAAAATGACGTTTGACATCCTTTAAGGGTTGGCGATGGTTCTTTTATGAACTAAATATATTAGGTACTAAAATAATACAAATAAATATATTTGTTATTGATAAAATTGAAGACGATCAGAAACTCAGTTGACTGGGTGGTATAAATTATTTATTATATTAACTATTTCAAACCAAAATTCCCAATTGTGCACTTGGGATAGTAAGTAATAATTTTTGCAAGTTTGATGGCGAGACAATGCAAAGAATACAATAAACTCTGCAATCTTATGAAAAAAAGAATTGATTAAGTATACAAAATATTTTTTAGTTCAATATTATAGATAAACTATGGACACTGATAAGGGCAATTTATTACCATTATGATAACAAGTGCTTTCACAAGAACAAACACATTCCTCCATACATATTTAATTTGTTCGATTATAATTATAAGTGACAACCCTAGCACTTCAAAAAACATTGAACCCTGATTACTCGTATATCTTTTTTTTATGATAAGAAGAAGGCACACGAGCACTCAGGCCACCTGATGGTAAGTGGAATCTGAGACCCATAGACATTCCAATTCTCAAGACATTAATCCAAAGACCTCAAATGCGTTGCCAACTCTGAGAACTAAGATGGAATGCCTCTATGCTAGTTTTTTTTCTATGCTAGTAATTTCACCGGTTGTCTTATCCCCACACCGGAACACAACAATGCTAACACTAACACTGTTGCTTGGCGGGTGGTGCAATGGATAAGATGCACCCTGCACAGGGTTCTACCACCACTAAACTCACTCACTATCACAGAACAGATAATTGTCACTATTTAAAAAACAAAGAACTAAGAGGCTAACCGCAACGTCTGATGCGTCTTTTATTGGTGATGCAAGTAAATTTATATTGAATAACTATACTCGTAAGCAGCTCAACTTACGACAGCTGCTAGAGATATTAAAGCGTGCTTTCAATCCACTGAATTCATATCTGCGTTAAACTTCGCGATATCGCCATATTCTTGCGGTTCGAGGCGTCAGTTTGCTAACGACTTAAGAGTTTTTACTTTCAAGGGTGTAAGCTTTTACAATACGGGTGGAATCACATCTATCAGCACCGATTCGCATTTTGTCAATAGAAAATAGCTACATTGTATGAAGATGCGTACGCATCTATTCTCCTTTCGCATGCGTACGCATCCTCATAAATAACAGACATTTTCTATAGACAAAATGCGAAGCGGTGCTGACAGAAGATGTGATTCCACCCTACATCTCCTTCTAACCACAGAGCAACTGAAAAAAGTTTGATTACCGCCATCTCAATTTTTTGCTCGATGGCTGTGGTAATTTGTGGACTTTTGCCAGATAGGTATTCTAAGACCCAAGATTTGGGTAAGACAGACGACTTTCGTGAAATGTTGAGTTTTTACAATTTATCGATCATTGATAAAAAAGCTCACTTTGGGTTTACCACGACCTCTTTAAAACGGTTTCGTTTACGGGATTAAAAAAGACTAAGTCTAAGCTCTTTTAACAATTTTATTAATTGTTAAAAGATTCTGTCCCTGTAAAAACTCGTGCGATGAATAAAAAATATAAGACCGAGCAAACTTTGCGCGACAGGCCAATAGTGGAAAAACAAGACCATAAAAAAGAATTATGGCGGTAATTTGTTGAATAAAAAACAAGTATAAGTCAAAGTCTGGGTATCATATTTAATACGGAAGCTAACTTGAGTAATGCAGAGTACTGTTATAGAAACAAGTCTAACAAAAAGCCAACTTCCAAAACTCGACTGCCTGATTTTTAGGGTATCGTAGTAGAACTAGTTTATATTTACGTAGGTATACCACCGCGGTGCACGTACAGGTGGGCACACCTGTGGGGTATTTGCTTCGTATCAATATGTATGAAAGTAAAGATGGATTTACAATAGCTGGTACGAATGGATCGAATGAGTGAATGATAATATCTATGTGTGTATCACCAAATGGTTCCATACTGGTGAATTAAATAAGTAATAATCGTTTTTTAGGACAATCCTGTCTTATAACCGCCCAAAAGCCGCCCAGTGTAAAAAACATTTTAGTTAAATTTATAATCATGAATAATTTATTTATAATTTAAACTCAATGTTGACTGGTACAACATGCTTTGTAGCATTAGATTCACAGTCGCAATCCGCAGTAAAAATAGTGCTATATACACACAGTGGCAAGTGACATTACTTACGTTCAATCAATTCGTGGCAGCTCTTGTGAATCGCCCACACACAGCACGCAGCAGTACAGAGGCACACGCATGATGTCAGCGATATTGGTGTAGGATGCGCAGTGGAACTCCGGCTAGGGTAGTGTTTAAGAGTACACATTCGATAAAAGTACGCAAGTGCTATTTTGAACTGCAAGGTAGTGGAAAGTTCTTTACGAAAAAAAAAACCGATAGAAAGACTAAAACGGTGTAAGTTTATAGATCAGATTTGTGCTGTCTTAACTACTACTAACTGTTTAGAAAAAAAAAATCAAGGGTTTCTACATTTTTTTACGCGTAAATAAGGCTAGGTTAGGTCAGGGTTGATTTTTACTTCAAAATTAATTAACAATAGAAGTTTGAAGGTTAATCTAATCTCACATAAGCACTGTAATGTGAGTGCCTCAAATTAATTCTATTATCTTATTTTTGAGTTTTATCTACCAAAACTTTAAGAGTCTTAAGTGGAGGGGAAACTACTTTTAGATTGTTTAACAATCGGCGTGCGTGCCGCTGTGTGTATTGTTTAATTTGATTGGTCGTTCACTATCCGCTACACTGCACTAGAGTGGAAACGCACCCTTATTTTGTTTGACTGACTTTGTGTTTGCGGTTTTAGGAGTACTGGATGTACTCCTAAAACCGCAAAACAAAGTCTTCTTAATTTAAAAGTGTACAAAAAAAATATACTAATATATCACGGGAAAATGTCACACAAATTGTCCTAGTCCCAAACTAAGCTCTAGGTTTGTACTATGGGTATGGGTACTAGAAAACGATAAACATACTTAGATAGAAAAATAAATACTTAAATACTTAGAAAACATCCAAGACTCAGGAACAAATACTCGTACTCATCACACAAATAACTGCCCTTACCGGGATTTGATCCCGGGACAGCCGGCTTCGGAGGCAGGGTCACTGCCAACTAGGCCAACGTGTAAAGGCAAATAATTATGTTAAGGTGATATTTTAACACATTTCTGCCGCTAAAAGCTTATTCTTCCGATGCAAAAGACGATTCATTCGCGCTGGAATTAGGGATTTTCGTGAGTACACGAATTCCTGCCTCTTGAGCTGCGGCTCGTTGGCATAATCCTGCAAGTCGACGAGCGCTGCTGCGTTGATACGGTGAAATCACATTAACTTGAAATTCACTGAGGCATTTGTAGTAAAAATTACGAGATAAGTTGAAATGTTTGCCAAAATGGCCGGAGGAAAAGAAAAACATCGATGAAATTTCATATGTCATCATATCGATTATGGATTAGCAAATAAGTACCTACCGCCTATGTATGTTTATGTAAACAGAAGCTATGCCCAAGCGGGAATGGGCGAAACCTTTAATTTTTGTTGATTGTTAGCCTTCAACAGATGCAGTTCTTACCACTTTGATAAAAGGTACGTAGTAGTAGGTAAAAACAAAGTTTGCTGACTTAAATTAGAACATCAGAAACATTCCAATAACGTAAAGGATCACCGCGCTCTCAATTAGTCAAAACTTTGATGTTTTATATCCATTAAGGACGGCTTTATCTAATAGCCGACGTTTTAAAAGTAAAAATAGATTGGTTTTATAATTACGGTCTGGGGCGACACCTCAATCAACCCAACGCAACGGAAAAAGGGTCTTATTTTTCAGAGTATATTTATTACGAAGAATGGCCTGAAAAGGTGTGACTTAAATCAAATGACAAAAACCCCAACGTCGGACTAAAATGGATGGGAGTGGCCATAGTACTGACTGACACATTATTTTTTTCACGAAATACGTCGAAAGTTAACATTTTTCAACTTGACACTTTCTATATCGGGTTCTTGATCTTATTTACTCAAGAATACTGATAAAATGGCACTTTTGAGTAATATTACTTTCTTTTCATATTGAGCCTTTTAAACGCTCTTGTGAAAGAATATTCTGTAATGACTTTACAAAAACTCGAGCTTTTTTCTACAATAAAGCCTAATTGTGTTCCATTCCATATTTGGTTTAATATATCACTAGCTTGCCTGCGACTCCTCCGCGGAGAAGACTACCTGATTACATGTCCATCAAATTGTTCACGTTAAACTAGTTTCGCCCGACAAGGAGCCAGCGCAGATTGCCAGTTCCAAGCCACTTTGAGCGCAATTATGTCTGTATCGAGACGGAATACCGACATAATTGTGCCATCAAGATTTAGACGCGCCAACCAGCATTCAAATGACCCCGAAATTCCACAACGCTACAAATCCATTTCAAGTTTATTTTCCTTCGGCTATATTCAAGAGAGGAAAAGCACCCTGTAAATGATCGGAAATATCAGATGAAGTATTAAAGACCGCTACTTAATTTTATTCTTACAGCGCCTTTTTTCATCTTTAACAAAAACAAGATTGATGGACTATCGCCAAAAAAACTAGAGAAATGATTGGCGTTTTCTTTACTGTACAGTTCTTTCTTTTAATCTGCTAAAGTTGGTGGATTGTTGAAAATTGGGGCACTTTCGTCTTATTTCGTCTAAGTTCATTTACGTGACTATAACCGATACAATGCCTGCTTTTAGCACGCCATCTCAAATATCCATCCAACCTAAAATACACGTTGTGTTTCGATGAGGAAAACGTGAAAACAAATACCCAATAATGGCAGAATGGCTCGGAATGTTCGCTTTCTCTGCATGTACGTAAATAAGGCAGACACGCTTCTATTACAATGATTGGGAAAGAATAAAAGAACGCAAAAAAAAATATTGTAGATTGTTCAACAAGGGACTAAAGTAAGCCATTATTCTTTTCGCCCGAGCATAGAGGGGGCAGATTAAGTTCGAGTGTCATTATGGCTCTTTAGTCTCTTGTTGAACAATTTAACACTCTTATTTCACTTCAAATTCGAGAAAAATAAATCATAATAATGACATGTAATTTTCCTTTGGTACCGTTTCGTAGCTAAAAGTTCGTAACCAGCTTCGTAACGGACGGACGTAACTAAATAACGAATAGACGATTTAACGGTTCGTGTAAATTGCGGTTTAATTTTAAATACAATTTGTCTAATAAGAGTTGTAAACTGATCCCGGTAATAACCGACCATGGGGCAACTAGTCTTAAAGAAATTCAATTTTTCCAAAATAAAACATTAAAGAAACTCCTTCATTTAGATCACCTGCAACAACAGTTTATTCCAAAACTAAGATAATGAGCATTAACCAACTATATTTTCATTATACCGTTGTACTTATAAGGAACATACCGTAAAAAAATACACTGCCAAATCTTATTTAAAACAAATAAAGAAAGTGGCAAAAGAGTTCTTAGAAGTGTAAATAATTTATCCTTAATTTTCCCGCGAACTAAAAACTTTGGTAACAAGAATATAACATACCAGGGTGCACGTTTGTAAAATGACCTTCCCAAAAATATAAAAGGCGCACCAAGTCTGTCAATGTTTAAGAATAAATTAAAATCTCATATACCGGCCATTCTCAGAGTCGAGTGTTCTCTACCTAATTACCATAGGCATTTTTTTTTTCTCGTTGTTTTGTGAAAATAACTTTGGAATATGAACAAGTGTAAGCTAATTAAACAATGTATCAAAATGGCATTAGAATAAATACAGTGGTTTTTGAGTTATTGAGATTCAAATATTGTATGGACACGGTAATTAGAAAATAATATTTTTACATGGCTAGGGTAATTAGAAAGGGCAAATGTTTGAAGTAAGACTAATAAAACTAGGTACTATTACATTAAAGAACTACTCGAATATTTATATGAATACTTTTCCTTTCCTTTTAATGAGCTTATATCGACGTTGAAATAAAATACTATTTATTTTATAATCAAACTATTTATTTCAAATACATTTGAAGAGCACTTTTGCCTTCAAATATCAACAATTTTTTTTTTATCAAAATAACAATTACAATCTTCTTCTTATTTTAATGTAGGCAGAAATAAAAGTCATACTACAAATCTAGAGACGAATAAGTAAGAAGAAAAAAAAATGCAAAACAATCGAAATTCGCACACTTCTTGTACCTAACAATTAAAATGGAATGGAATGGAAACTGGCAACAACTTTTTGTCTCTTTTTCTCTTCTCATATCTTTCTTTTCCTTTTCTTTCGCTCGCTGATACAAAATAGGGTCATTTTTAATACGTATCCGCCGCTGACGTGCCAAAAGTCTTTTTTTCTCTAAAATTTCCTCCTTGGTCTTCTTTGGTTTTCCCATTCTGTAAAAAAAAGTGCATAAATATGATACCTACTTAATTAATTTGATAATGTAGTCGATTAGTCTTCAAACCTGGGGCCCTGCAAAGCTTGTAACTTGTATTACAAGCGGAAATCTCTTTCCAACAATATGAATTAAAACGAAACTTCCGCTTGTTAGACAAGTGGAAGTTTAGTTAGTTATAACAAGCTTTTGTGAAATGGACCCCTAGTGTAAATTATGTTGAAACTCTATAAATTTCGTGACTCTGTTTATAAAATTGAAAACATTTGAATATTTCCATACTACGGTAATTAGAAAATAACCGGTAATTAGAACTACGGTACTTAGAAAACAAAACAATTTATTAAAAATATCAAAAAATATAAGCGATTGAAACTATTGGAAAATCGTAATATACAAAGGGTTCACATTTCTTTCGGTTCACTAAGTATTAGAATATTTCCATAAGAAATCGAATTTGTAAGTAAAGGAACGGGAATTAGAAAATTTGAAAACCAAAGCTACGGTAATTAGGTACTTACGTGCATCCTCGGCGTATACACCAATACTTACTAAAATCCCGTTCACCTAAATACGGCATCGGCAAACACAACGTCCTATCGCGAGCTCAGCAACCGGCCGGTCGCCCGGCGCGAACAATATATTATTTGCTTACTACCTCTACCGCTAATAATCACATCCGCTATCGCACCTCTAATAATCACAATTTCCAAATATTGCTTAAAATGATCTTTGTTTGTGTTTTTTTTATTATTGTCTGTCAGTCAATAATAGTATTATGTATGTATACTTATCTGTAATCTGTATACCCACTAACAACCTTGTTTGATTTATTGATTTTTCTGCTACAACTACATATTAGAGGACGCTCACTAATTGTCACAACTTTGTCCTTGTATGTATACTACTCATTAAGTGAATTGTAATATTTCTTTTGAGTAAATAAATGTCTTTTGCCAGAATTTAAACCCTACAATGCATGACTTTTTATGTATAAAACCTTATTTTATATATATATATTGTTTTTGTGTTATTAAGTTACAGTTTACATCAGGGAAATTATAAAAAAGTACCTAAGTAGGTAATGTTTCAGCAGAAATTAAGTTATAGATATAATAGATGTCGCTGCCTTTAAATTATTTTTTCACACCACCTGCTCGACAATGCCAAATTACATATCATGCAAACCTTACGCAAACCAACTCATTAAAGCCCTTGGCTTTAGCCGGGGTGTAATGTTGTACTGAATCTCATTATAACTCGCTGGGTTGTAATATTTTCACTTTTCATAGTTCTTATTACAATGGCCTTAAAGTCTAATTTCGTAATAAAAGATCAACTAATACTCGAAGACCGGGCGCGGCGCCGCCGCCACCGCCGCGTCGAACCTAATTTGAAAATCGAACATTTTCTAAAATCGAGCTGGCCACGGCAAGCTGAATGGAACACATTTGAAATTAAACAAAAGCCGCGAGTATTGTAAGACGCTGCAATAAAATACATTGGTGATAACTGCAAAGTTTTAAATAAATATATCAAAATTAAAGAAAACATCTGTTAAAATGTCGAGTGACGAAAGTGATTTAACTCCGGAGTCCATTAAATTAGATGCCTTAGGCATTGTTCATAATCTACTCCCAGAGAAGTCAAAGGAAAAATACCTGAAAGCCTACAACGATTTCGACATATGGAAAACTGGAAAAGGTGCAAAGTCAGTGTCTGAATCAGTGCTTCTGGTCTATTTCCAGCACTTATCATCCACAAAGAAGTCAAGCGGCCTGTGGTGCATCTATTCTATGCTCAGGTCGACAATAAGCATTAAACACGACATCCAGATTAATACATATACCAAGTTATTGGCATTTTTAAAAAGGAAATCGGATGGTCATCAATCAAAGAAGTCAAAAGTATTTACAACTCAAAATGTGGAAACTTTTCTAAATGAAGCTCCCGACCACAGCTATCTTGCCATAAAAGTGAGTATGAATGAATACCACCTACTTATTGATTGAATTTCTAGTACCTACAATTGCGTCAATTAAGTGCTATGTATCACACTAATATTATAAATGCGAAAGTTTTGTGTGTGAGGTGAGTGTGTATGTTTGTTACCTCTTCCCGCAAAAACGGCTGGATGGATTTGGATGAAATTTAAAATGGAGATAGCTTATACTAGCTTATACTAGCTAGTAATAAATAAAAGGCTTATTTTATGCCAAAAATTAAAAAAATACATTTTAAGACTACCCAATTATTTTGCCTCAAGATTTTTTGTTAATTTACATTCCTATTTTTTGTTAGAGATGGTTATGAATCGGTACTAGGAAAGTATGGTGATGAGCGTGTGAACGAGAATGGCAAATGCCTTCTCAATGTATGTTTGTCTAAGAATCTCTGCGTGACAAACACTTGGTTTGATCACAAAGAGATTCATCAGTATACGTGGAGACGTCAAAATGAGAAATCTATGATAGACTTGATGATTGTGGATGAACGTTTGCGTAACAAAGTTGTAGATACTAGAGCATTTCGGGGGGTCAGCGTAGGTTCAGATCACTACTTAGTGGTAACACGAGTAAGGGGTCTGTTCACACGTTGGCGCCATCGTGTTTCCGTACCGACAACTGCGTTAGAGAGGATAAAAGTAGAGAAACTGAATGATCAAGTTATAAAAGATGAGTACGTAAGGAAGCTGAAAGATTATTTTGAATGTGTTAATAAGATGAATGACAGTGAAGTCGAGAATGATGTAAATAATGTATGGGAGACTATGAAGAATGGAATGGTTAAATCGGCCATTGAAGTATGCGGTGTAGTAAAGAGAAAAAACAGCAAGAATGAACGTCCGGAATGGTGGGATAGAGAGGTAGATGATGTAGTGAAAGAGAAGAAAAAGTGTTGGTTGGATTTTGTAGCTGTAGAGCCAGCACAACATCTAAGTGATAGAAAAAAAGAAGATTATATTAGATCAAAGAAAAGAGTGAAAGAAGTTGTGGCTAGAAAGAAAGATTTACTAAATAAAAAGTATGATAGGAGTTTCTCTGACAACTTCCGGTCGAATATTAAACTCTTTTGGAGTTTGATAAAATCGGCTCGGGGGAAATCAGAGAAAACTAAGTTAATTGCGTTGAGGGATGAGTCTGGGGACTTAATATGTGAGGAAAGAAAAATGCTTGATAGATGGAAAACCTATTTTGAAAGCTTGTTTGAATGCGAAGATGTATGCCTTGAGCCAGAATGCAAGAATAAGGATGCAACTAGAGTAGATGAAAGTGTGATTAGCATGAGTGAAATCGTGGAAGCTTTAAAAAGTATGAAAGCGGGAAAGTCTGCAGGTTGTGATAGAGTGTCGATAGAAATGCTGAGGAGAGGAGATGGCGTGGTGGGTAGTCTGTTGTATCGCCTTTTCAATGCATGTTTGAGTATCGGCCAAGTCCCGGAAGATTGGATTAAGGCCGTTATCGTCCCTCTGTATAAAGGAAAGGGGTCACAGCAAGACTGCAAAAACTACCGCGGTATCAGCCTCCTCAGTGTTGTCGGCAAAGTATATGCGAAGATTTTAATTGAAAGGGTAGTGAATGTTACGAATGACAAAATCTGGGATGTACAAGCGGGATTTCGAAAGGGAATGGGATGTACGGATCAGGTCTTTTCACTACGGTCCATCGCAGAAAAGTTTTTGGCTGTCAACCAAAAGGTTTTCTGTGCTTTTGTAGACCTGGAAAAGGCCTATGATAGGGTAAATAGAAAAGAGTTATGGACGGTGCTGTCTATGTATGGAGTGAGCGGCAACCTGGTACGGGCTTTGAAGTCCCTTTATGAGGGCTCTAAGGCCTGTGTCAGGATCAATGGGGCATACTCGGCCTGGTTTAATATCTCTAGAGGTGTTAGACAGGGCTGTGTTGCCTCACCGTGGCTGTTCAATCTATTCATGGACAGTTGTATGCGAGATTTGAAAGAGTGTGATAAGGGTTTGCGTATGCAAGAGTTACTCATCAAATGCCTCTTATATGCCGATGATCAAGTTATACTTGCTCCATCGGCACTTGAGTTGCAGGAGATGGTGACAGTGATGAATGAGGGATTTAAACAAAAGGGTATGAAAGTAAACGTTGCTAAGACCAAGGTCATGGTGATAGAAAAGGACGAAGATATTACTGAGTGCGTGATAAATATAAATGGTGAATTAGTAGAACAAGTGAGTGAATTTGTGTATTTGGGAAGTATGTTTACAAGAGATGGTAAGTGTGAGAAGGATATTGAGAGGAGGGTGAATGCAGGAAATCAGATAAATGGAGCCCTGCACTCCTTTGTGAGCAGAAGGGGCGTTTCACAAAAAGCCCGACTGGCTGTTCACAATGGAGCGTTGGCCCCTACTCTGATGTATGGTAGTGAATGTTGGGTGTGGCAGGATAAGCATGAAAGTCGTATAAATGCAGTAGAAATGCGCTCTTTGCGTAGTATGTGTGGTGTAAAACTGTGTGATAGAGTAAGGAATGAAAACATCAGAGAGAAGTGTGGTCTGAAAGAAGATGTAGTGACTAAAATTGAAAAGGGCATGCTTCGATGGTTCGGTCATTTGGAAAGGATGAATGAAAAAAGATTGACGAAAGAAATTTACAGTGCTAAAGTGAGTGGAAGGGTCGTAAGGGGGCGCCCTAGGCGTACTTTTTTGAATCAAATCGGGGAAATACTAGAAAAGGGCCGAATCTTAAGTACCCGAAACCGACGTGCATGCATGACTCGATTTATGAATGTGGAAGAAGCGAAAGGGTATTGTCAGGATCGTAGCAAGTGGAAAGAAGTGGTCTCTGCCTACCCCTCTGGGAAACAGGCGTGATTTATGTATGTATGTATGTATTTTTTGTTAAAGGTGGCGTTGATTTTTGGAGTGAATGGCGCTTGTCGGGGAAATGAACTCGTAAACATAAAAGTCAATGATATCGAAAAGCATTCAGAGTTGTTGCTGGTAAACTTGCCTGATACCAAAACAAATAGAGAACGGTCATTCATAGTTCGTGAAGAGTATGCAAGAATTGTCAAAAAGTACCAAGATCTACGCCCCTTTAACATAAACACCAACAGATTTTTTGTAGGTTACAGCAATGGCAAATGGACCAGACAAGTTATTGGCAAAAATAAAATTAGCGCCATGCCAAAAGAAATTGCAAAATACTTGAAATTGCAAAATCCCGGGCTTTACACGGGCCATTCTTTTCGTAGAACATCGGCAAGTCTGTTGGCAGATTCAGGTGCAGACATGGCCCAGATAAAACGACACGGTGGCTGGAAATCCGATGCAGTAGCGGAGGGCTACATAGAAAATTCTATACAGAACAAGAATAGAATAAGCTGTCGTATTGGTGAAAACATAAATCTAAAAACTTCGTCTAATAATGATGATCCTTGGACACCTTTGCCACCACAGCCATCCACCTCAAAACACATCACATCAAGCCCACTGCCTCAAGGACCATCTTTTCCAACCTTTACAGTACAAAACGACCCTCAGACGCAAGTTTCTGAAGCTGTGAACAATACTCAGATAAACTCTACCTCAACTTCGATAAACGTACCAAATAGAAATATAACTTTGTCTTTCCACAACTGGACTAATGTCTCAAATATCAATTTTCACTTTTAAATTTAATTTACTATAATAAAACGCTGTTTTTAGTAGACTCGCTTTTTTATTGTCTCGCAAAAGGTGAGAAATAGTAGATTATACACCGAGGGGATATGGCACAGTTTTATGTCACGGGCGCGATATTGAATCCTGAACGTAACGAAGGACTCCAGATTTAACTCCCGAGCGCAGCGAGGGTGTTACGAGTTAATTCCCGAGCCAAGCGAGGGAATTAAGAAGAGTCCTGAGCGCAGTGAGGGGTTCAAGCGCGCCCAAGACGAAAACAGCTTTATCCCCGAGGAGTGTACTCTACTTTTCTCACCTTTTGCGAGACAATAAAAAAGCGAGTCTACTAAAAACAGCGTTTTATTATAGTACATTAAAATTAAAAGTGAAAATTGATATTTGAGACATTAGTCCAGTTGTGGAAAGACAATATTTATTTAAAACTTTGCATTTATCACCAATGTATTTTATTGCAGCGTCTTACAATACTCGCGGCTTTTGTTTAATTTCAAATGTGTTCCATTCAGCTTGCCGTGGCCAGCTCGATTTTAGAAAATGTTCGATTTTCAAATTAGGTTCGACGCGGCGGTGGCGGCGGCGCCGCGCCCGGCCTTCGAGTATTAGTTGATCTTTTATTACGAAATTAGACTTTAAGGCCATTGTAATAAGAACTATAAAAAGTGAAAATATTTCAACCCAGCGAGTTATAATGAGATTCAGTACAACATTACACCCCGGCTAAAGCCAAGGGCTTTAATGAGTTGGTTTGCGTAAGGTTTGCATGATATGTAATTTGGCATTGTCGAGCAGGTGGTGTGAAAAGTAGAGTACACTCCTCGGGGATAAAGCTGTTTTCGTCTTGGGCGCGCTTGAACCCCTCACTGCGCTCAGGACTCTTCTTAATTCCCTCGCTTCGCTCGGGAATTAACTCGTAACACCCTCGCTGCGCTCGGGAGTTAAATCTGGAGTCCTTCGTTACGTTCAGGATTCAATATCGCGCCCGTGACATAAAACTGTGCTTTATCCCCTCGGTGTATAATCTACTATTACACAACCAAGGTCTCAATTGTTGTCACATAATATATGTGTCTCTGAATAAATTATAGGGTTTTCGTGTTGAATATTATCAAAGAAAGACTTTTTCTTTTCAGCTTAATTTTAAATCCTTACTCCCCAGTCCAGAAGCCTAATATCCGGTAACATCCGTACTTTAACAAAGTAAGTTCGATTTAGAAGCTTGCTTGTGGTTTTACTTTTTTTATTAGGGTTCCGTAGCCAAATGGCAAAAAACGGAACCCTTATAGATTCGTCATGTCTGTCCGTCTGTCCGTCCGTATGTCACAGCCACTTTATTCCGTAACTATAAGAGCTATACTGTGGAAACTTGGTAAGTAGATGTATTCGGTGAACCGCATTAAGATTTTCATACAAAAATAGAAAAAAAACAATAAATTTTTGGGGTTCCCCATACTTAGAACTGAAACTCAAAAATTTTTTTTTCATCAAACTCATACGTGTGGGGTATCTATGGATAGGTATTCAAAAATGATATTGAGGTTTCTATTATAATTTTTTTCTAAACTGAATAGTTTGCGCGAGAGACGCTTCCAAAGTGGAAAAATGTGTGTCCCCCCCCCCGTAACTTCTAAAATAAGGGAATGATAAATGTAAAAATAATATATGATGTACATTACCATGCAAACTTCCACCGAAAATTGGTTTGAACGAGATCTAGTAAGTAGTTTTTTTTTAATACGTCATAAAAACATTGATCAAAGCTACAACGAACTTTTATATTATGTTACTTGCTGCTACGGAACCCTTCATGGGCGAGTCCGACTCGCACTTGGCCGCTTTTTAACAATCGATAAGGCAATGACAAAATCCTCGGCTCGCGTGACTAGCACGTCTACCGCGGCGCCGCACGAACCTTTGGTTTAATTCACGAGATACTTTAATACGTCAACGTACTTTTTGTACCGATTCAATTTGTAGCATGATTCTACAGAATTAAAATCTGGGCTGGAATTCTACAAGGTAATAACGATATCGTTTTGACCTGTTTCCGTATTGTCAACGTTTTGATAACTCTTATGTCATTTACAATAATGGCGACTGTGACATAAACGACTCTAAAACGTGTCAAACACGATATCGTTTTAACGCACCTGAATAGAGGCCCTGATTGTATATTTTTAACTATGTGTAAGTTAGATTAATCTGGATTTTTGATTTCATTATATATATTTTTTTTTTTTTTTCACTTATGTAACAATAGTTTAACTGGTGGGGGTGGGGAAACTAGACTCATGCTTGACTATATCAATAATTACCACTTTAAAGCTATTTTTTTTGGGATCCGGATTCTACGTTGATTTGGATTCGAAAAATTATTTTCAAGATCGCACTATTAATGACGCCGCCGCCCAAACAATTACTACTTAATCGAGTAGGTACATATTCATAACATCCACGTATTAAATGTACCCTTTTGTAAGAGTTCAATTGAACAGCTTTTGCGACGTAATTAATATGTATAACAGCAGTATGCTACATTACAGCTTTGTAGTAGGGTCGGGCTTACCAGTAGCTGCACACTTAGGTGCTTAAAATATTATAGCCTACGAGTATGTTACTATAACCAAGACGAACCTAACGACTCCGTTTAGGCTGCAGAGCATGACACAAGATTTGACATAGATATACATACACACGAAAAACAAGTCAAAAAAATCAATCAAACAAACTTATCAATAGATATAACGTTACATCCACCCGCCTTGAGCTACACCGAGAAAACAATAAACCGGTCAAGTTTGCTGCTGTTCGTTCACGGTTCCTTATCAATCATAAAATAACAATAAACTTTACTTACAAAACTAATAGTCATTAATTAGTAGCTCAATATTGCCGGTTTATGTTGAAGCTGTACCCCTAGCGCAAGAAAGGTAGAACCGTGTGTATTAAGAATCGAAATTGGCTTCGCGGGAAGCGAAAAAAAACCACTCGGGTTTGCTAAAGCGCGCTGTCAGACTTTTAGCCGCCATTGCACGGTAGAATTCGAACCGCAATATATACAGCCAGAAAGGTCCTGACTGCAGGTCCAATATAGAACTCCCGCCGGCGGCCTGCAGCCCGAACTGTGCACGTAAACTATTTTTAAAAGTTTTAACCGCAGTTCGGTTATCCGCCGCGCGCCACGTGCTTACATCATGTAAGTTATATGTAAGTACTCTTCGGAACGATGGATGGAACGATAAAGAGATAAAAAGGATAAAAGTTGTCTATTCAGTAAGTAGACCACACGGGCACTTTTACACGTCAAAACTACTGGCGCTTCAAGGAGACTACTGCTGAGAAGAAGCGCCACAAGAAACTCAACAGTCAGACATTTTTTTAAATATTGCTTATGACAATGATAGAACTTATCCTGACATTATATAAATCAATTAATAAAATTAAAAATATATATATATCATGCGTAGCTAAGCAGGAAAAGGTGTCGAAACTTCTAAAAAACAAGAACGGCGTGCGGATCGTTTATGTGTGCGGGGCACGCATAGAATCGCATGTTATGGCGTATTCGTATAACGTCCTAATCGGCATAGACTATAATGAATCTTATCGGATCCGGTAACTTGAAGTATGGCGACGAGACAGTGAGTTTTTTATCGAGCCCGCCCCTTTGATTTCATAGTAATAATATTATCTTTATAATCATGCATGTAGATGCATGTACAGTCAACAAATTTGATCCCTAGGCCACTCTGGACTATGTCAACGTGACGTTGTAAACCAAATTAAATGAAGTATCTTATGTTTTGGTTGTCACTTAGACATAGTCCATTGTGGCTTAAATTGGTTGACTGTAGCTGCCTGTAACCTGTGTCTATGTAGTGTGTGCATGAGATGGGTACCAAGTCATGGAGCTGTTGGCCCCATGACTTGATAATTGCCCATCAACAGTACGGACATCTCATTCAGTTCTCACGAAATAAGGTACATACTAAGGGAACCATAAAAAAAAACCCGCTTTAAAAATAACTAGGCTCATGAGTACATAGCAGAAAGTCTTTAGTTTTGGAATAGAGACATTTGTCCGTTCGATCCATGTTCGAATCCTTCAATTACTTATAATACAAAGGTGTTGTTTGTCAGCGAAATGCCCGTCTCCACGTATTGCAGAAACCAATTTCAGGCCCCGCTGGGTAAACAGGGCCGCCGGCCGTCCAGGGAGGCCGGCACAAGTTGCCCGTTCTGCCGTAAATAACTGCAAAGTCGTGGTCAAAGCATTCTGTACTTTACTGGTAACCACATTAAAATTAAAATTCTTATACTGTTACTATTCAGTTAGCCGCCTTCTTTGGTATTACGGCAGCGTGACTGGGCACCTAATCCTTCTCTCTCTCTACCTAGTGTATCATGAAAAGACGCACTGAGAGACCGACACTAGCCGTGTTTGCCTCAGTCTATGTATGACCACGTCTCATACATAGGTAGCATATTGGAATAATGGCATAATACATAGTATATTTTCAGTGGTTTATGCCCATTTTCATGTTTATAAAATAAAGATTTCAGCCTGTTTATTATTATTTTTCCATGAAATTTGACTCCCCTTTTGTTAAATTTTTGTTTTGATTAGGTACGTCATCATTACTAAAGTTACTTTACATAATAAAAAAGGGACTTTTAATGTAACAACCATCTAAAGTATCTAAAATCTATAAAAACTTACAAATTAGTGTTAAAAAAGGGACCTAAAATTAGTTTATTTTGCCAAAGGCAGGCAAATAAACAGATAGGCCACCTGATAGAAAGCGGTTACTAGTAGTCCTATGGACGTTAGCAACACCAAGGGCTCCACATATTCACTCATCCGTGCCGGTTTCCGAGAAAGTTTGTTTGCCTGTCTTTTAACATTAAAAAACCCCTGTATACCTACTGTATGTATTGTTTGTGGAATCTTTCTTTTATAATAGAATACGACACAATTATTCTTTATTGAACACCACATACAATAACCGTATGAAAAGTAAAATACAAAGAAAAAGTTACATAGTGAGGCGGTCTTATCGCTAAATATCGGTCTCTTCCAGACAACCTTAAAAGAAGAGAAGCGAAAATGAAAAGAAATAAATTGGTAGTTATGCATTTATAAAGAAAAAACGGTAAATTTTGGTGTCACTTCAACTAAGTGGGAATAATTTTAACTTTGATGTCTCCTTGTAACTTCTTTAATAATACTCTGTCTCTACCTGCAAAAAGGAATCGGCATAAAAGATTTCAGGCCGTTTATATTTCATGTATTTCCAACGGTTTTAATACACAAATGAGTGTACCTAGAATATTAAAGTACCGAGCGCGGTAATATGTTCCCTGTTGACTAGCATTAGCCTAATTAAACTCGCATGCAATATTACATCATAATCATAATTTAATACTTCGCAGCAGGGATTGTAAAACCGGTTTTATTCAATACCTGTATTTAAAATGTAATTGTTACTGCTAAAAAGTAATACCTATATTCGATTTAGAGGTATTATTGTCATTCCGCTTTTGTTTTTATCGCTATACTATTTACAGGTATTTATGGTGTAACGCTTGATTGTTAGTAGGAGGATGTTCCTCTCAGTAAATAGCACAGGCTAGCTCAATCAAGGAGTATACAGAAAAGATATATTTTATGTATCGCTTTACAAGCGAAACTCAAAGAGTATACAGAAGAAAGAAGTTATCAAACCTCTATAGCACTTGATGTACTAGAGAAAAGCAAGGTTGATTGAAAATGAAATGAAACTCATCTGTCAATGGTGTGTGGTTCTTTATTCCATTTGTTTTTGTACTTAAAAACGACTCACACCATGACAGACAGAGAGACAGGGTCGTGTATCACGATTCGAGTCTTGGTAAATTTAACGTGGATCAGTAAGCGTTATGTACTGAAGGATTAACACTATAGTTTACATAGAACTTACGGGAGGGCCGCTCAAACCTTAACAGTCTGCCACACTGAGGGTTTCCCTTCGCACTGGTGTGCAGATGAACTTGCCTCGACGGCTCCTACTGTTCTATTTCCGAAGTGTTGCAAATAGGAAGCTTCCTGAGCTTCTTTAAGTTGTTATGATATAATCCTATGAGTTGCTTGACATATATAAAAGGTCATGTCTGTGCCATGATGTCTTGTTGTTGTATAAATGTTTAAATGTATTAAAAATCTTAATGTCAGTAAAGTCAGTCCCACCTGAAAATACAAAGAAGCTTTAGCAGGCGTTCCCTAAAACTCTGGTTAAAAATGTCTAACAGGGATTGTAGAAAGGTTTCAAACACTCACCCGTTGAATCCGGATATTATTCCGTTTCCCAATCCCAATAGAAAAATTGACACGGCGCGTTTGTGCACGTGTCGTGACTGAAAGAAAATCATCACTTTAAATATCTAACCTGACCAAACTGGTAAGGAACCAGGAAGACCTTAACAGCACTCACCTGTGTTGCTGTAGTATGCAAGCCTCAGTGATAGTCTGGTATTAACAATATAATAAACTATTTCTTATCCTGCAAAGAAGCACGAGGTTATGAGTTTACGAAATTTCCAGCAGCTCACAACTATCCTTTGTTTTCAATCTTACCTAAAGTGGCTGCTCCAAATTTGAGTATAACAAACTCTTGGAGGACGGAAAACCTCCGATCTACTCCGATTCAGTTTTGAAAATAAATTGGTATCCCAGCCATCGCAGACGCTTTACGTTGACTGATAGTTGACAGACGTCAAAACTAAGAACTGTCACCCTTACGGTCACGTTCCAGTTTGCACTAAAACGGCTACTACATATTATCGAAAAAGTGTGGTAGTTTCACACGTACGCAATAGATGTCGCTAAACGTTCCGTTACAATACCCCCTCCCCTACGAAAAGTTTCGAGAGTATGGAGAAACTGCGATGTCCTCAGCGCTATTAAAAGTTGAAACTAACACGACTCTGAGCAAAAGAACAGAAGCTTGACTCAAGTAGAGTTAAGACGTAGCAAAAGCTCTACCAGAGTCACTCCGATACTGAAACAAAATAAGCTTTCAAGACGTGTATAAAATATCAAGAAAACGTGAGGAGATATAAAGAACCACTCTCTATTTCCTAATTAAACAAACTAGCTAAAACCTACTAACAACCAAGCGTTACAGTGGCGCCCCTTATTTTCTTGGTAAATTTATCGTTTTAAAATGGAATATTTCAGATTGGAAGACCAATAAAAGAAGCGTGTCTACGCTGGTTTCTTTCCTCTCTTAAATTCCCAAATTTGTTAAGATATTAGTTGCTTGTGCTTGTTGTAGCTAGTATTGCGTTTTATTTCTTTCTTCCTTGTCAACTGAATAAGTGAAACTTGTTACATGCTTAATTTTCTTGTGTTTTAACAGAATTTGTGTGTGTTAAATATTAAAGCAATTACAAGCTAATGTGTGTTCACAAATCTATTGTTATACTGGTGCTTTGCAATCTTTGAACGAAACTGTGCAGTGCAATACTTTTGAAATTGAAATTGATTAGTTCAATATGAGTAGGATGCTTATAAAACATTTAAATAGTTATATTACAGTGATATAAATTTGTGTGTTTAAATATATTTTACAATTAGATGAAAATAAAACAAAAGTAACTGCCATTTAGAGTACTTAATAAAACCATAAGAAAAAAACTACTACTATTACAGTATTAAATACCTGTATTCAATACCGCTATTCATTGCATCTGACAAGTAAGATGTCAATCGGACTGTAATTAATTGTAATTTCAGACTTGTCTAAGGCGTGTCTGAGTTTTTTGTAATAACACCAAAAACATTTACAGATACAAATAAACGAGTATATTGACACTGACAGGTTTACTGGTTATGGTTTTTAGAGGTAAAGTATCAAAAAGAGGTATTGTTCTCAATTGGCTAAACCGATAATATACTTGAATACTGGTATTAATTATACCGCTAATCAGAGCTTTAGCGATATAAATAAATAGCGAAATACAATTATAACCGGTTATACCTCATTTAAAACCAGTAGTCAGAATACCGGAAACGATCCCTGCTTCTCAGCTTTCGCTCGGTGTTTTTCATAAGTCGAAAGAAAAATAGCATCCTTTTCTCGACGTATTATTAATACTCCGAGACGGAGGCGAAGTCAAAACATGTTTATTTCATTAGAAGATATTACAAGCACTTATGTAACTAGAGAAATCGCACTCACAATAACGTTTTGTTAAGAAAACGTGGTAAAATACTATACCTTTAGCCGCGTCGTGGGACATTAAAATTCATGAAAAAGTTTTGAGTTTTCTAAATGTTGTATGGATAGATAAAGTGCATTGTGAGAAACCTACTAAAAAAGAAAGTTTTGCGGCGGTACTTTAGGTATTTAGTAATATTGCGTGTTACGTAATGTAGCTCACAATGCACCTTATCCACACAGCCAAAATGAAAGCATTTAGTATTCTCATAAGATTTTTTTTCCGAAGCCAGCGATCCTGGGTTCAAATCCCGGTAAGGGCAGATATTTGTGTGATGAGCGCGAATATTTGTTCTTGAGTCTTGGATGTTTTCTATACTTATTTAAGTATGGTTTTCTCTATTTAAGTATGTTTATCGTTGTCTAGTTACCCATATTACAAGCCTAGAGCTTAGTTTGGGACTAAGTCAATTTGTGAGATTGTCCCTGATTTTTTATTTTTATTTTATTTACTGTACGACAAGACGATTTTTTTGTCGACTTCTCGCTGTCAAAAATGGATTTGTTAGTGTATGTCAAACGTAAGCGTTTTAAGGATTTATTTTCTCAAAACTAACAAATCAGAAGATAAGTTGATCTACATAGTACAACAATAATGATTGCAGTAATCGTAAAAGTAACTAACTACGAAGTTAAAAAAAGTTAGGTTAGAATTATCTACTTTCTAAAAATAAGCTCCAGCTTGGCATCAAATAAGGGAGCGACCACACCGGAGCATAACGGTGCGTTAATTACGATCCGTCAAAATTGGCGCCATGTAATTAGTATGACCCATTCTTTTGTTTACGCAACGTCACCGTATTTTACGCCTCGGTGGTGCGGTCGCTCCCAAAGTAAGGTCAAGCGGAGCTATTTCGACGATGGGGTAAATGTGTAATTTAAAGATATTAAAGTTATAAAACGATCTGAAACTATTCTTGCTCCTTGTTTTAGAAATTTAGGAACTAAAACTATAAAAGCACGAAAAAATTGCTTTGAAACGTTGTACTATTCCCTTGAAAAAAAAATCAAGCATTTACCCCTCCGGAATAGACCCGCCTGTCCTTACGCTAAAAGACAAAATACCTACTCATCCCGAAACAGCCTCTATTCTATCGAGTAAAACCATATTGCCTTTGACATGTTATCGTATTTTCGACGATAAGCGAGCTGTTATGTACTTGACGGTACCTTGAAGTAGAATAGAGAGCCCAGGGCCGGGATTCTGCAACGAGGTTGTTACAACCTCCGTTTTTGTGTTCCTGGCCACTTTTACATTTCGTTTAAATTCTATCCAAATTCAAAATTGTTCATGGTCTATTTGATGCGAACGATAAATTAATTCTATAAAAAAGCATCAGACACGGTTCCAGTGTCTTGGTGTCTCATTAAAAGTAACACACATAAAATTTAAAGAAAGCGATTAATTTAATAACAACTACAATATCCAGAGTAATAGCATGAGTCTCCGAGATACTTACCGTTATACCGTCAGAATACTACACGGTATAAACGACATCGCTTTTAAAGTGTTTCCGAATTAACAACGTTTGGATGTTATTTACAATAATGGTTGCCGAGTCATAAACAATTCTAAAACACGCCAAACGCGATATCGTTATAACGCAAGGCCTGGGCCTCTATTCTACTGGGATAAAAATAAAACAATATGGCGTTTGACGTTATTAGTATTGTTTTTTACTTGGCCGCCATTACTGTCATGTAAAGAAGAGTTATCAAACCGTTGACAATATGGAAACACGTCAAAGGCAATATCGTTTTTACCGTGTAGAATCTGAAAGCTTAAATGACGACAATATTAACCCCTAAGTCAAAAAAGACGGCTGTAATATATTTTAAGACTGTCATCGCTACGCCTTGAACGAGTAACCCAGTTTAAATGCATACGTTAGTTCTTATTGACAATACATAGGTGATCTATTGCGTTCTGAAACGATGTTATGGAGAGGCAACAAAGGGGATTATTTACATACATACATACATAAAGTCACGCACAGAATCACCAACAACTCTAAAAAAGTTGTTGATAATTCTGTAACCACATTTTGCACTATCAGGCTAAGATGTTTACCAGTGTATTAGTTTTTTTTTTTTTTGAGGGACCTACGTAGTTAGCCTCTGATGGCTTTGACTACTTCGCCGGAGAGAAGGCGGACTCCTGATAGGAGTCCACGCTGTAAGTGGGTTTTTACACTAGCATGCCTAAGGGCGCCCCTATTGGGCCGACCTCGGACTTAGGACGCTAGGGGAGAATTTCAATCGAATTGGAGTAACAGGTTGCAACCCATCGCCTAACAGTACTACAAGGCCTTATCCCCTTAGTCGCCTCTTACGACATCCACGGGAAGACATGGAGTGGCACTATTCTAACCCGGCAACCACATGGAAACAAACGGGATTAATTTATTTATTATTACTGGTATTTTTGGTTTAAAAGCAACTTATGTAGTTCTACGCTGCGTGTGTGAATGCGGACGGGGTGCGGCGCCTTGATTGCCGCCTCACTTTCCTGGATTCTGGCCAAAAAAGTAACTTTCCTTATATGTTCAAGCTCTTATACGAGAAATCAGAGAAGAAATATTACGTTCAAAAATAGGTTTAGGAATACACAACGCTGGGTATACATTTTATAATTTAACTAGAAGACGCCCGCGACTTCGTATTAGTTTTCGTCGAATTAGTTTTCCGCTCCTCCCCCTATGTGTATGTAGACGACACTATTAAATCACAATTTGATAGTGTCGTCTATATAATGACAAATACATAGTTTATCGCTATTATCTCGGGAACTTTTCAATTTCTGGATAAAAGCATCCTATGTCCTTCTCCGGGACCTTAGTTATCTCCTTACCAAATTTCATCTAGATCGGTTCAGTAGTTCCTGAGATTAAACAAACAAACTCTTCAGCTTTATACTATATCACTACATAGTATAAAACAAAGTCGCTTTTTCTGTCCCTATATCTCCTGTATGCTTAAATCTTTAAAACTACGCAACGGATTTTGATGCGTTTTTTTTTAATAGATAGAGTGATTAAAGAGGAAGGTTTATATGTATAATACTTTAATCCGGAGCGAAGCGAGGGTGGGTCGCTAGTATTAAGTATAAATTAGAAACCATTTTAGGTGCATGGTGTCTTCAAAACCAAAGCCTTGTTTAGTGTGTCTACACACAAAACAAGGAACGATAACTACACAGGAATTTAAAAACTGTGACTGTGTTATAAAGTTCCAAATGGGTAAGGACCAAATAGTTGGACCATAGTTAAGCGTAGTTAACCATACAAACAACAAAAGTGAAAAAAGTTCCGTTGTAACACGAAACTTATCCCTACAAATGTATGGCTAATTTTCGTGTCACAACGGAAAAGTTTCATAGAAAATTTAATTGAATGAGTTAGCGTGGACAACTTTTTGGGCCTTACCCAAATCCTATACATTTCCAGGGAGTGAAAGGAATAACGCTATATTAGTAACATATCTCCACCCCGTTCACCGTCTAAAACAAAGTAGAATTGAAACCTCTTACGAGGTATGGTTCAAAACATTTATTCTCATAAGAATATTAAAATATTTACTTCAAATGAGCATCTTATTTACTAATACAATTATATTACCTTAATCCGGATAGATACGATAATTAATCTATATTCGTGTTAGAATGTAACATGAAAACCTAAAGATCGTTAACATAGCTTGGCATAGGGGGCGGCAGGTGGTTCGGGCGACTAGATCGTAAAAAGTTCCGACAAAAACGCTACGTAGAAACCGCCTTGTGTATCTGCGAACATACCCAGTTTTTAGGGTAAAAATATGCATTTTTACTGCAACATTGTGGTTTTTGGAGTGTATATTGAAACAGTTGTTTCACTACAGATGTCGTCCCAAATTAATATTAATGCTAAATTATAAAATATCTTTTGTCTATCAATTATAAGTAAAGCGTGGTAAAGTCCCATTTAATTAATGTCGATAATGATATTATTTAACAAAAATACATAGCGAATTTAATGCCTTTGTAACTTAACTTTACTAAAAATGTTTCTGGTCGGGGCATCTCCCAATTAAATCTCATTCGACAGCGGATAAATGGTCGGTACTCTAACTAAACATCGCATAGCGGAGACTTATGAATAGAGCGAGCCACATAAAGGTGGCCAAGAGGTATACAGGCAATAGGTAATACTGAATGAGCGAGAAAATACAGTTTTTTGCTATAGAGAAGGCAAATGAACTCAAAAGGAGTTTCGTGGTCGTTTGAGATTGTAAAAATCAAAGATTTTGCATGATTATCATAAAATTTCTAGTCAATAGTTTTCATAGAATGCAGCTTGGCTCGGACAGTATGTAAGCGTGCTCTGACGGCCCTGGACATATGAAGCAATATTAATTAAGTATTTTTCATTGTAACTGTGTACAAATGTAAGTGGCATAAGTATCAACAGTTGCCCATTGCGAGCCTAAAACACAACAATTTTATTAATTTTAGATTGTACATTTTCCCCATGTGGTTGCCGGGTTAGAATAGTGCCACTCCATGTCTTCCTGTGGATGTCGTAAGAGGCGACTAAGGGAATAAGGGCTTGTAAGTTAGGTGATGGGCTTGCAACCTGCCACTAGTAAACTTCTTGGCCTGATTGTGCAAAATGTGGTTACAGAATTCTAAACAAGTCTTTTTAGAGTTGTTGGTATTTCTGTAGCTCTGCCTAGCCTACTCTGGGAATGAAGGTGTGATGTTATGTATGTATGTACATTGTAGGATGCATACGTGGAAGATCGCAAATGTTTTGCCAACCCTGTTTAGTGACAGGCTAGCGGGTAAGATGGTGTTACTGATTCGACTGTACCATGCATGACACGGGGTTCTACCAACCGTAACGTTCGATTAGCAAAGCTGCAATAGCAGTCAAAACTGTATTATTATTTCAAAGTATCGCTGTCCTTTACTTCAGTAGTTTTCCTGTGACTCCAGTTAATTGTCAACTAAGAAATGTCCATCCTTTGTCCTTTTAGCTCAAGCTATTTTTAAACCGAATTAAATTTAAACCAAATCAATTGTTTAACCATAAAAACGCCACACGTGAAGCTGTTTATAAACTACTTTACTTATTTATAGTTTTTATTGATTATTCCAAAAAGATTTTGCTTTTATTTTTTTAACCAGCTGAGGGCCTAATATGCTGCCACGGGACAAGATTTTGGCATAGGCTCGGGACTTTAATTCGTCTATTCTATATTCCAACGTAACAATAAAGTGATAAGGTTCAAAATAAGAGTGTGTTTTGTGTGACTTGAGTCCCTTTATTACCTACTAAACAACTTAACCCCCGGGTCGCTGTAATTTGAATAATTTAATTATAATATTTAATACTAGTTCCCGTTTGACGTATTTGCTACTTTAGGCCCATTGGCAGACGAATGGTTTTAAATAAAATTTAATACAACTGCTACGACGGTACTTAGGTGCTGCGTTATTTAATGATGCAACATGAAAATAAATTACACGGTGATAAATCTTGCTTGGATTTTGCCATTTCTCCTGGCTAAATGATAATAGACTTTCTTTTGAGGAGATTAAACGGGTTGACGGTTGGTTGGGAAACTTGACTCGTGGAATATTATTAAAACCGTACGTCTTTTACATCAAGTTATTAGCTATATTTTATTATGTAATATCTTCTGTCAACTCCAAGCCGATTCTAACCAGTAATCCCGACGAATTTGATACAATACATAAAACAAAACAATAAAATAGGTACAACAAATTATAAAAAATAAAAAAAAAGTGTCAAATAGTGTGCCACTCAGCATGATGCCGTGGCGTGGCGGGCCACGACTCACAACGCTGGTTTTCAGTGGCCCTTTGAATGACCTTACGAAAACTAGTGTTCATATTAAATAACAAAAGAGACGAGCAAAATTAAAACAACTTTTGCCGACACATACTAGTATTTTAGCATACTAAACAAATTTAAACACGCAACACAAATAATCAATAGATACTCGTATTGAGCATGCTGAACGAACTATAACACTAATAAAGAACAATAGCTTTAAAAATTAAACCGCCATTCATAGATTTTTACAAAAGAAAGGACCTAATAGGAAGATTTTTAAGATTCCCTTCTTTTGGCATAACCTTTTTTTTCTGAAACCGTATACTTTTCAGGATTATTAAAAATATAATTGCATACATAATAACATATATAAATTCTGTGTAATGTTTTTATTTGGTGGACAATAAAGTGTTTTGTATTGTATTGTATTGTATATATTTCAGGATTGTTATAAATAACAATCCTGAAATGTATACGGTTTGAGAAAAAAATACTGTATGCTAAATGATGATTATGCCAAAAAAAGTTATGCCAGATGAATGTAAAGCTTACTGACAAAAAAAAGTCCAAGTTAAAAGTAAAAGCGTGTATAATCCGCTACAGAGCCAGCTGCGAAACCCGGCTATGACGTCGGCGGAGAGCAAATGGGACAGAGGCTTATCCCAGTGAGCTATGCTCTCTGAGCCAAATTCAACATATATCTGTCAGAGGACTCAGAGGAAGAACTAGTAGGTCTCCGGTGCTAATTGTATTATCATTGCTATTGGTGGTTGAGCTAACACAGAAAGTTATCATAATGATTTTATGATTTGATAAGAAAAAAGCACGCCAAAATTAACTATGCCTCTTTTGATAAGGTTTTAGAGTGCCAGAATAGTTAAATAGCATGGCAAAAACGTAAAATTATCTAATTTTTACTGGAAAACTCCTGTTTAATTGCCACTTGAGAATGTTTTAATTCTGTCGTCTCCGCTCAAGAGCATATCAGAGCAGTGTAGGGCTCCGAAGCCGTTACTGAAAGCACGAAAAAGTGCACCAGCAAAAGAGCGTATCTTTTTAACGCAACTCTAGAACCAATTTTTCCAAAAACATTCAATTAATTTAAAAAATATTAAACAACCGTCGACATAGTGCTTCGCGAACCTAGAAATATTAATTTTTGTAGTTTAACTACCGAACTAAGCATAGCGGCTTATATACAAGACACCTTTCATCAATATGCATTTGGTAGTTTTTGACTTAAATGCCTGTGACATACGGACGGACGGATTGACTGATGGACATGTGGACGGACATGGCAAATTATAAGGGTTCCGTTTTTGGCCATTTTGGCTACGGAATCCTAAAAAGGGGGCAACTCCCCCCAACTCAACCAACAATATCACTTACCTACTAATGCAAAATTTTACGTAATGTAGACGTGTATCTATTAATGTTAACGCTATGCTCTTGTTAGTGGAACGCTCGCCATTCTTCTATATTATTTGCTTAGCAAAAACATACATAAGGGGCAGAATATTCCAACGACGTGTGATCGGCAACTTTTTTTCATCATATGCTAATATGCTGTACTGTGGGAATATTAAGCGAAACGATCGGGTCGATACCGTTAGCGGGGCTGTGAAAAATAATGTTATGTCATTCGGCATCCGCCGGTTCATGATATGAGTTATTGGTTTCAGGCCCATTGCCAAATTTACGACTTGCCGGTGCCAATACCGTTAATAGCGTGAGGCCATTTTTAGCAGAATTGGATGCCGCGGGCTGCTCGTTGAGCTTTAAACGAAACAGATAACAATTAATCGTAGGTACCTATTGATAGCTTTTACAAACTCAGCAATCAGTTTGTTAGACCATGAATAGTCGATGTCAATTGTAATGAGCAAAACGAAACGAACGAATTTACCATTATGACTCCATAATCATGTACTTTTGAAGATCAAGTAATAGATTTTGTCAATGATTTATACACCTGAACATGAACATTGCTTAGGTATCAAGTTGAAGATTTATTATATACTTAACTATTAGTTATACTTCTTTCTTTATAAAATACGATTGATGAACATTTGAGGTTATCTTTGCCCATTTCATCTCACAATGACTTTACTAACCATCAGAAGAAGAAACCATAAGAAGACAGTTCATGGAACCACCATTTAAAAATAAATGATCTTATCTAATATATATTTCAATTTAACGTATATTTGGTGCCTAACTAAGCCACATTTTTTAAAATTCCCCCTGTATAAAACCGATCAACTCGCGCACCGAGGGCACCGCCGCACAGTAGGTATTATTTTATTCCGATTTGAATTCAATTTCAAATCAAATCAGCGCAAGCCCAACTCACACTTGACCAGTTTTTAGTATTTGATGGTTTTTTTTTACGGTTTGTACTATATAATCATTTCAATTTGACGTTTGTATGATTTACCGTTTTTACGATACAACAAATATAAAATATATTGAAAATAGATACGTTAATTGTCCCCCTTTATTTGTAACTTTCCATTTTTTTATTTGGTACAGAATCCACCTTAATAAATAACGCATAATAAAAACTGGAAAAGAAACCGCTCTCTTTTACGGTTCTAAAGAGCTCTTTACAGTAAGGGCAGACGGACGAACGGACCGACGGCGTAGGCTTAGTAATAGAGTCCCGTGTGACACTCCGGGCACGGAACAAAAATGTATATAAAAATCAGTTTCTTGTACGGGTACCCATACATTTAGCACATTTTATTTATTAGAATAATAACAATACCACGGCATGTTGCTCTAAATGAAATACATAAATAACTTCCTTACAAAGAAATGCGCATGAGAAGGAATAAGAGAGGTTGTCACTCATAAGCAAAATCCGCTCCATCAAACAAACAAGGGAAGGAAATTGGGATAAATCCTTTAGCATTGCTTATAACATGTCATATTCTACTTGTAGACGTTTATTCGTAATATTCATATGTATTTATGATAAAAAATCTACAATCAATGGTTTCCCCTTGTTTTGTCGAGTCTCATTTCATAGAACGTATCACTTCGCAGAACTTTCATGACGTCGACAGGCTTTTGTAGGCGCAGGGGTTTATTTAGATAAGTCTCAAATCTATCCTAACTTTACCTAACCCCCGTAATTAATATTTAAAATAACCTAAAAACAACAGGGCTTCATTAGAAATTAGTTTTCGATGAAGTGAAGTTCGGTGAATGATACGTTCTATGAAATTAGTGTCAGTAAAATACGGGGACACCGATATAAATACATATGTGAAAGAAGAATAAGTTTACAGGTATTAATGTTAATGGAATTAGGTTAACCTCCACGTAACGATGGACAAAAAGTTGTTGCGCGAGTTTTAGAAACTACCCGAATTTGTCATTAAAAGTTACCTGTGTAAGTAACTTTAAACAGTTTAACAAGTCAATGAAAGCTAATTTAATTAAAAAACTTTTTACCTAATATGACTTGCTGTTTATATGCTTCTGGCACTCAACAACTTAAATCGAATTATGCTGTGATATCAAAGGATAGTTTACACCAAACGGCTCGCATCGCTTCGGATCGGAACGGATTTTACAATCTAATTAATATTAAATCATGCACAGTGTTTAAAGTCTATATTATCAAGCCGCGCACAGAAGCTTGACCGCGGGCGTCTTCCGCGACACGCGATCTTAACCGAAGGTATGTTGCGACGCACAATCGGCTCCGTAATAAAAAGACAATAATAATTGTAATAGACGCGATCGGCTGCCTTTCGTATTCTTTTCGATTCGATGCGACGCGAACCGTTTGGTGGAAATCATCCTTAACTCAATCTGCAACAGGACAGAGAAGACAAGAAAGCGGGATGGTTGGTTCTAAATGATGCGTTTTTTAATTAAAATCATTCAGTGTAACGAGGCATCGCAGTCAAATTGTTCAACTTAACGACTTCGATGTAAAGTTACAGCGCAGAAATAAGCATTCGACGAAACAGGAATTCGCAGTTTGAAGCTTTCGACTAATCATGGCTTCGTAGTATTAAACTGTCGGTTAAATAATGCTTCGCACAATGAAACTGTCGATGAAATCGTCTTCGGTGTAATGATAATCGAACAATTATTATTCGATATTACGTAGTGGACCCCTCGTAGTGTGACTGGAGGGTAACCCACCATTTTATCGATTTTCGTCACTGCGTGTGCAAAAGTCGCTATGTTTTATTTTCTTTAGGGAGAATTTTAAATCTTAGACAGCTTAGACAAAGTGCGAATCCTTTATGTCAAAACCAACACAGCAATTTATGCAAGCGCAGGACGATTTTCACTTCATCCATTGTGTAATTTCATCGAATTTTATAATATCTTGAACATTACGTAAGTAAGGCTAGGTTGGATTTGTGACTGCAAAAAAAAACTCCAGCGACAAGAAATGCCTTTCGATGAAATTAAAATTGTGCGTAATGTTACATTCGTTGAAAGATGTTTCGATAAAATATTAGGTACTCCTCACTTGAGACATCTTAATGGTAACTACAAGTCTATAATCATATATCGGTTTGTAAGATTGTTTGTTTGCTACATTAAATCGAGGATTAGAAGTAAATCCTGATACAAGTATATTTCTTGGATTTGAGGTTATAATTCAGTGCAGCAAGCATTCAGCGCCAGTAGGGGTAGGACCTTGTGTAGGGTCCTTCTGGATCGCTACCACCATGGTATCCTTTAACCTACCACCAAGTAGCAGTGTTTGCATTATTGTGTACCGGTGTGGGAATAAGAAAACCGAAAGACATTTTCGGTCTTAGGATTGCAGTCTTAAGATTGTCGTCTTGAGAATTTAAATGTCTATGGGTCACTGATCCCACTTACCATCAGCCCCCTATTTCACCACCCTGACAATGATAGGTTACAATTCAGCGTACATGGCGCAGCTTATATGAAACCCGGTGATGTATCAGCGTAGTAAAATTGTAATGTATTTCGAATTGTCACCTGTCACGTGTTATTGTCAAGATGGTGAAATGTGGCGTGTGCTGGTTCGCCTTCAAAATGCAATAAAAAAGGTTCCAATGGAATACACCTTGTCTAGCCCCACTGAATCGATTAGAGTTCCGAAGCGAGATTAATGTCAGTGCCCACATGTCATTTCTCATATATACTGTAATTCTATGGAACTTGCTTACTATGTAAACAAACAATGTATTGAAATTGACATCTAATGTCAATTTTAGTATGGCGGCTTGTTTACATAGTTAGCAAGTTCCATAGAATGACACTTTACATCTTAATAGGTGGGTAGATGAAATTCGCAATACATTTAAAAACATTTACAGAAAAACAGTCCTCGTATTCTAGGCCAATTCTAAATCTAGTAACAGAAAGAAACGATAGTCGCAGTAAATCTTGTTTAATTAATAAACTAATATTTAACCAACCTTAAAACTCTCTAGGAAAATAAATGTTCGTCCTGAAACCACTCCAACTCCAGCGAGTTTACTCAATTTATTTTAGCCGCTTAGTCGTTTCGAGCGAAAAAATAAATTAGGATTGAACAATTTGCCAGGAGGCAGAGGGTGATATTAAAGTTTTGTTTAAAGAAAAATAAACTTTCCATTTTTCTACCGCAAAGGTTTTCATCAATCATACTGACCAATAATACTTTAGTAAATCAGCTTTTTAAGTAAGCATCGGTGACAAAGTGCAATAAACTTTTTTTTGTTGGTAAAGAAACGCAACAGCTACGAGTCCTACTACGATGCTACGAACTCACTACGGATGCTACGGACGCCGCGAACTACGATCTCCAACGCCGGCGTTACGTAACCGCTCGTTACCAAAACTTTGGCGATCAACAACATCTACGAATACATAACCTAAATCACATACAAAAGTTAGTTATAATATCTTATTATCTTACCTTATTCATCCCATTTCCCATTTTCTTCGTTGCACCAAACTCCTAAACCAACAAATTTATTGTCATACTAACAACAAACAACCGTTCAACATCGAATAAACATTATTAAAATCAACGGCATCGTAAAGATTATAAAGCTGTCAATCTGTCAACAGCGTCACTATGGCTACATTGTTGACGCGCTAGTGTCACGAATGGTGTGGTTGGCGACATCGGTGTCGATAGGTTATGTTATGTGGCGCGTGGTGGTGGGGTGCATGGCGGGTGGTGGTATCGATCGCGAGCGGAGCCGCCGGACGTGCGGCCAGGTCGCCCCGCGGCGCGCCACTGCCGTGCCGGCGTCACTGCGTCTATTAGCCTCTATAGAGACCGCATGTCGATAAAAATTACGATGAAACTATTTTTTTTTCTCGATGTGTAGTTTAAATCTGCGCTTTTATTTAAGTTTATCGGGCTTACTTAAAAATTAAAGGTATTTTATTTGACTTCTTGCATTGGTGTGTTTGGTTTGGTGCAAGTCAATTTGAACCAGTTCCCGTTATTGGGACGAGCTGTTAGAAGACATTACATAAACTCGACGACAATGTAATATTATGGTTTCATAGAACTGGAACTGATAAAGTCAGAAGTTTGGACTCAATAAGCAGCTGATAACTTTAAAAAACATAGTCGCAAAAAAAAACTTAAATTTAAATATTTGCCAGAACCTTATTAATTATGTTACGCCGTTTTTGTTAGGGTTCCGTATTCAATCTAGGAACCCATATAGTTTCGCCATGTCCGTCCGTCCGTCCTTCCGCAGCCTAGCGCAGAGACTCTTAGCACTAGAAAACTGTTTTTTGGCATGAATATGCATATTAGTCACGTCAACATAGTGGTATAGTAAAATATAAAAAAAAATTTTTTTAGGGAGGTACCTGCCCTACACGTAACGTAACGTGGGGGTGTATTTTTTCTCGTCCGCCATATGGTGTGGGGTGTCGTTGGATCGGTCTTTCAAACACATTACGGGTTTGTGAAAACAGTTACACGATTAAGTAATCCGTTTATGAGATATTAAGCTTTAAAGAGCTAATTTTTGTTAGACTCAAGTGTCTCCCCCCGTCCCCCCCCCCCCCCCCCACAGCCAAAACTCCAAATACTAAAAATCTTAAATGAAAGAGCATATAACGAATCATTGGTTCTTGAAATACAGGCGATTAAAATGTTTATTCCTTCTAAAATCATATAAGACGGCACCAATTGACTTTAAATAGAAAATTAGTTCTTACTTGTTGTTTTTTTTATGTTTGTAGTACTTAACGGCTTCGGAACCCTACACTGACCTTGGTCCGACGTGCTCTTGCCCGGGTTTTACTTTAGTTTCTCATCCAATAGTACGAGCCCCAATGCAAAAGAGTTCGGCTACTATTTAAAATTGAAAGTAACTTTTTTTCAAAGTCAAATCTAGTTAGTAATTTAATAGCATGGAAGCAAGAAATAAAAAAAAGTATTGTAAAATTAATCAAGTTTATTTCCTACATAATACAAATTAAAATTATTTCTGTATTTAAATAAAAAAAATACAATTTTTCTATCAACGACAACGCATATAGTTCGGCTATCGATCTTGAGTATGCAAAATAGTTCGCCTACCACTTAGTTGTCTCGCCTTTACTCTTAAGAACAGCCTTGATTCTCAATGGCATCGTCTCTACCAACTCTTCACACTCTTTTGGGGTTATAGACTCCCAGACAGCGACTATTTTCTCTTTTAAATCACTTTTTGACCTCGATGGAAAATTGCGTATTTTTTTTTTCATTTTCCACCACAATGTTTCAATGGGTGACAAATCTGGACTATTCGACGGCCACTCCATAGTGGGGATTCCTTTAGACTCGAGCCAAGTCTTCGTGGTTTTCGCAGTATGGCAAGAAGCCCCGTCTTGTTGAAAAGTGTAGACATTTTCATATTTCAAGCTTGGAATAGATGGAATTAAACTTGTTTTCATAATGTCCTGGTATTTCACTGCATTAACCGTCCCTTCTACAAAATGCAGGCGGCCTACCCCTTGTACCGACATGCAACCCTATATCATCACAGACCCAGGAAACTTCACTTTTCTCTTAATGCAGTCTTTGATGAATGCTTCGTCTTTCTTTCGAATGATTTTTTTCCGTTCGTCGCCGACAGTTACTACGAATTTTGATTCATCACTCCATATTATTTGACGCCATTGCTCAGTAGTCCAGTTTGAGCGTTCGCGAGCGAATTTCAGCCTCTTATTTTTCTGTAACTCCGTTAGTAAAGGTTTTTCCTTGGCCGTGTAAAAACCATATCCCATTCTTTTGAGAACCCTTTTGCAGGTATCCACTGAAACGTCTTTCTGGATCATATCACGCCATTTTACGGTAAGTTCCCCCGCACGAGCACGGCGGTTTTGTTTGATAATTTTCTTTTCCTACTCCTGTACTTTTATCTGTCATTTATATAGTCACGAACACTAATATACACACACACGCGCACACACACACACACACACACACACACACACACACACACACACACACACACGCACACACATTCATTTAAGTAAATATAATAACTTTCTCTTTTTTAGTTCTCATTAGTGTTATTGATAAGGATAATATTGTACTTGCTTCAGCAAATGTATACCTACTTAGTTATAACTCCACTTATATTTTTGTATTTCTTGTGGTCATCTGTTATTGGCTTACTCAAATGTATCCATTTCTTAAGTATATATTTCACTGTATCGCTGTTGATGTCCCAAATAAACTAAATAAATAAATAAATAAATAGATAATATGTCCGCAGAACATTCCGTAGAAAAGTCTATCTAGTCTATTCCCCTTAACAGCACTTGTGCTTTTTTGAGCCAAAACGACATGCCTAGCTGCCAAAGCTTACACCTAAGTTAATTTGACCAATCAAAATACTTTACCAAATTAATCCACCAATCACAATACACATTGACTGCCAATCGGAACGTTAGGTTCTTTTTGGTATGTAAACTCTTTTACTAATTTCATCATCATTGTACGATATTCCTACAGCATCAAACGACTCACCGCTACTGTCCATCCACCGCCTCGGGTTCCAAGGGCTAGGCTGAAGTCCAGGGGTTATCTTGTGCCAAATACGACGTACACAGTTCCACAGGTCTCTGATAAACGTACCTCCCAAGGGAAAGAGGTCCTTAAAGCATACACAGATATTTCGAGAAAAGACACGATGCTCTCGCTGCGCGCGCGCTTAACCGACTCGTTTTGTAAGTTGTACGTGTCATCCGTTTTCGGTGGGTGGCGCTGTTAGCGCGCGGGGGTTGCCATGCCAGAAGGAATGGCGGCTTCCAAACAAGAAGCAGAAAATCGCTAGAAGACCGTAGGGATACCATACATAATAAAAATAAAACAAAAAATTGGCCTTCCAGATTGTATCTTCCTATCATAGAAATCAACAAGATAAGAATTAAATGAAAATAGTGTTCCTGTACGGAACATGCCGCTCACCTTAAAAGAACTAGGGTGCTTTTAACGAGAAAGAACAGTAAAGCCAGCATTTTTTTTTTTAAAACTAACTTAAGTACTAAGATTATCGTAACGATTACAAATTATTCTAAAGGAAGCGGGCAAATTTTAACGACAGGGCGTTTATAGTAAGAGTTCCCTGATTTTAAAGTTACTACGCGAGTAACGTTGTCCGAGCCAGGATGAAGAGCATGAATGCGCGCGAGCCTCCACTGCAGCGGCGGCAGCTGTTCGTCGCACACCACGACGACGGCGCCCTCGCGGACGGGCGAGCCGCGGCTCTGGAGCCACTTCTGGCTTTGCTGGAGCTCGTGGAGGTACTCCCGACTCCATCTCTTCCAGAAATGCTGAGTACATTGTTGTACCCAGCGCCAGCGACTAAGACGACTTGGATTGTCATCCGTCAAAGAAACGTCCGGAAGGGTCGTTAACGGTTCTCCCACTAAGAAGTGGGCCGGTGTTAGAGGGAGGGGATCCGCAGAATCCGCGCTCATCAAGCACAGAGGCCGTGAGTTGAGTACGGCTTCGATTTGGCATAACAGCGTATGCATCTCATCGTATGACTGAGTACGCGTGCCCACCACTCTATGTAAATGATGCTTAAAGCTCTTAACCCCTGATTCAAATAGACCCCCAAAGTGGCTCGCAAAGGGAGGCTGAAATCTCCAGGTTATTCCCTGTTGCAGGGTTTGTTGGTGTAATTCGTTTTGTACGACATCGTTGCGCAAGAAAGTGTACAAGTCCTTAAGATAATTACTGCAACCGACGAAATTTCGGCCGCAGTCTGAGTAAATGTCCGTACATAAACCTCGACGGGACGTGAAACGTCGTAAGGCCGCAAGGAACATTTCAGTGGTAAGGTCTGAGACGATTTCGAGGTGTATTGCTTTTACACTCATACATACAAACACGGCAACGTAACATTTTATAATTTTAGCATTGCGCACATTGTTCGCGCGCACGTAAAAGGGGCCAGCGTAGTCGACCGCGGTCTTAAGAAAAGGTCGCGCGGGCCGGAGGCGCGGCACGGGCAGCGGGCCCATGCGCGGCTGCAAGCGCGCGGGCCGGGCGCGGAAGCAAGGCACGCAGCGGTGCACGCGCTGACGGACGATGTCTCGGCTCGATAAAATCCAATACCTCTGTCGCAGCAAATATTGTACCGATTGAGGTCCGGCGTGCAAATTCCTCACGTGAGCATCGTCGATAATGAGGTCAGTCAAAGGGTGTTTCTTTGGGAGAATCAATTGATGTTTTGATTCGAACGGTAAAAGAGACTTATGGATTCTACCTCCTACACGCAAAAGGTTGTCTTTGTCCAGGAAAGGCGTTAGACGTTGCAGGCAATGTGAAGGTAATTTACCTTTTAAAATGTGTTTTATGTCATCCTTGAAAACGGAATGCTGAACTAAGTAAATTAGTCGTGTTAAAACGGAATTATATTCGGGTACGGTAATATAATTTGGAAACGACACTATAGTCTTTCTTGAGAGTTTGTAAAATCGAAACATGTATGAGGTAACTCGAACAAGTTTACCTAATGTCGAATATCGGTAAATAATTTCAACACCCTGTATCTCAGCAGTCGTAGACGCGTTTGAGGTAAGAGGAAGTATAGTGCGTTTTTCCTCGTCCGTTTTGGGAATTAATTGAGAAACGGGCCAGGCATCTTGGTCTTTTTTGAGCCAAGCAGGTCCGTGAAACCACATGTCGTGCCGTAAAAATGCAGAGGGAAGCATGCCTCGCGAGGCCGAGTCGGCCGGGTTGTCGGCAGAGGGCACGTGCCGCCAGCACTCGGCAGGCACGATGGATAGAATCTCGCTAGTTCGGTTTGATACGAATGTTTTCCACTCGTGTGGAGGTGTGCGGAGCCATGCTAGCACGATAGCAGCGTCAGACCACGCATAGATCTGGGCGCGATCTATGTGGCTGGCATACGTTTGCATAACCTTTTCTATGAGGCGAGATAAAAGTACAGAGGCCATGAGCTCGAGACGCGGCACGGTCAAACGGACGCGTAAAGGTGCGACGCGGGTTTTTGCGATAACGAGATGTGTGGCGACGTCACCATCCCCATCTGTCAGACGTATGTAAACGCACGCGGCGTAACTCTTTTCCGAGGCATCTCCAAAACCATGAATTTGTATGGAATGCGAATATGTGAAAATGTGACGAGTAAAAGACACTTTGGATAAGAGTGGTAACTCATTTATGAAGGCTGCCCACGCGTTAACAATGTCGGCCGGCGGAGCCGCGTCCCAATCCACCTTTGCAATCCATAACAGTTGGACCAAGTACTTTCCATACAAAGTGACGGGAGATAAGAATCCGAGCGGATCGTACCATTTGGCTATCTCGGAGAGAATAACCCTTTTTGTGCATCTATCCGTACTAACTTGCACCTTGAAATTAAATGTATCGGAATTAGGGTTCCATTGTAGGCCGAGAACCTTAATTTTATTATCGCTCTCCATTTCTGCGAACGGTACGTTCTCCGGCCGCTCACCATGGGAACCTGGCGGCAGCACCGCAGCGAGTATCGCTGGCGAGTTGCTGTGCCACTTGCGGAGTTCGAATCCAGCCGTATTACAAATACCTATCAGCTCCTGTTGTAAAGCCAGGGCTTTCGCCTCCGTGTTTTCACCTGAGACTACGTCATCAACGAATACATAATCCAAAAGCACCGGAGACGCGAGCTTGAAACGCGAAGCCTCGTCGCGGGCTAACTGTTGGATTGTACGTAACGCGAGAAAGGGAGACGAATTAACCCCAAATGTGACCGTACGGAGCCTATAGTCACGTAAAGGATGTTCAGGTGATTGTCGCCAAACAATCCGTTGATAATCGCGGTCGCATTCTCTAACCAGAATATTGCGATACATTTGCTTAATGTCCGCTGTAAACGCGATAGAATTAATGCGAAATTTCAAAAGCACGTCAACGATATCCTGGTGGAGCTTTGGTCCCGTTAATAAAATATCATTGAGTGAATAACCACTAGACGATTTACACCCAGCGTCGAATACCACACGGGTTCGTGTCGTCTCACTTGATTCTTTGACCACGCAGTGGTGCGGAATGTAATAATTTGAACTTGGCGTATCGCTCTCCACGGCCTCCATATGATTTAAATCGAGGTACTCTTGAAGGCACGCATGATAATCAGCCTTTATTTTTTGATTACGTTCAAGTCGGTATTCAAGTTTTCTAAACCGTGCGAGTGCGATTTGTCGTGACTCGCCGAGAGGGGGCGCGGCGGGCTTGAACGGAAGCGCTACGACGTACCGCCCTGACTCGTCTCTGGTATGCGTCTTTTGAAAAAAGGATTCGCATATTTTTTCTTCAGGAGTGTAACTCCGTTTTTCAGGAAGCGACTCAAGCTCCCAGAACCTCTGTAAATTGTCATTGTCGAATGAGCTGAAGCAGGCTTGGAGTGGAGGCGGCGTCGGGTTACTAACTGTAACCTTGCCTAATAACAAATAACCGAATATGCTATCCATAGCCACAGGCGAACCCGGTGCACCTGTTATGACGTTATTTAATAAAATTTGGGATAGTATATCCGCTCCTAATAACATCTCCACCGGCTGGGGAGTACCAAAATCTGGATCCGCCAGATTTAGATTATTTAAGTGTGTCCACTCTGTTTGGGACAATGGTACACTTGGCATACGCATCGTTAGATTAGGTAAAACTAAAGCCTCTACGAGTATCGCAGGTTGTTGTTTACCCCTAGGTGTAACAAAACATGAAACGACACCTTTAGGTTGTACGGGTTCCGTATCACCTATTCCGAACACCGGTATAGCTATGTGTTTACGCTGTAATTGTAGTCGCTGTGTGCAGGCCTCTGTTATAAACGTGGCTTGACTACCCGTGTCCACTAGACACCGGACTGTGGACAGTTTCATACCACCTAAACATACGTCTACAAGTGCAGTGGACAATAAAACTGTCCGAACGAACGCAAAGCGATTTAACCGGCGCGCGGGCCGCGCAGTTACCAAGCAAAACATCATTATTTGCCAACGGATCCGCAACCGTATCGGCATTGCACTTCTCCGTAGGAGAGAGTGAGACCGAACGCGCGCGCTCCTCCGTAGGAGGGAGTGCGACGGCACTAGAGTGCACTGATGCGCTTATCTCCGCTGTCATAGATTGGGAATAATAATGAATTAAAGTATGATGCCTTTTATGACATGTCCGACATACAAAGTTAGATTTACAACTTCTAACGTCGTGACCAATATTCAAACAATTGTAACAAATATTTTTATTCTGAATTAACGAATATCTATCGCGCGGTGACAAGTTTAAAAACTTCGAACATTTCGTCAATGGATGTTGAGCTTCACAACATACGCAATTAGGTTTAACTTTGTTTGAACCTTGGTCACTCGCTTTAGTGTCAGCTGTTGGGTCCGTCGCGGGAGTGACGTTAGCAACAAATGACCGTTTGGCGAACGGGGGCGCCACTGCGCCGGCGCCCGAACTGCTCGCCCGGTTCGAGAACTTTCCGCGACTGCTACCCACATCTGAGTTTATACTTTTAGCGGACTGCCCGCGAACAGAAACAATTATTTCTTCCGCGGAAATTTCCTTTTCTAGAAATGATATTAATTTGTTTACATCTGGAATGTCGGATGTCTTTGATATCGACCGTTCGAACAAACGTCGAGTATTGATGGGAATTTTACGCAATAAAATGTTTAGAAGTATGAAACTCCACTGATTCACGGGAAACTGCATAACCTCGAGTGCTTTTATGTTTTCTTGATAGATATTAAGTAAATTTCGCATACTCAGAGTCGACTTATCGCAACAAGAATCGATATCGAGAATTTTGTCGAGATGTTTGGACGCAATCACTCTTTTGTTATCATAACGGGACACTAAAATATCTAACGCGATTGAGTAATTATCGTCAGTTATAGGAATCGATTTTATGAGATTATGCGGTTCGTTTTTAACCGTGAGAAGTAAGTACCTAAACTTTTCGGCGTCAGTGTAGGAATTGTTGCCGTGGACAAGCGAACGAAATAAATCATAAAAAGACGGCCAATCAGTTTGTTCACCACTGAAAGTGGGTAAAGGTAGTGTAGGGAGTTTTTTAAACATAGTCTCTGGATGTGCAGCTATAAAAGGCAAAGAGGGACGGCTCATGCGCCTTTGCTTTTCATCCTCCTTCTTTAAATTTGACGAATGAGTTACTATAGCATAATACAAATCGTTGAAATCGTTACGGATTTTAATCTGTTCCTCTTTGTTAAAGCATTTGAACCTAATACAAGTTTTTTCAATTTTAGTCTGAACCTTAATGAACTTTCTCTGATAAGAAACTAAATCAGTAATTCGCGAGCGAAACTGTTGTTCATCAGTTGCTGCAAACTGAATAGTGCGCTTAAGGTCATCGAGGATGAGTTCTCTTTCGTAAATATCTTGTTCGCACGGACTATCGCCGTCGGACATTTTGTTCGGCAAAGATGACGGTTCGCCGCCCTCGCCTTGCAATTCTGTCGGATCCGGCATACTTACTTATAGTTTAAGTTTTCAAAATTAAATGTGACGAGACAAGAAAACACAACTTGGAAGGTTCAATCCGGATCGAATGGATCAAAAAATATATATGTACGATATTCCTACAGCATCAAACGACTCACCGCTACTGTCCATCCACCGCCTCGGGTTCCAAGGGCTAGGCTGAAGTCCAGGGGTTATCTTGTGCCAAATACGACGTACACAGTTCCACAGGTCTCTGATAAACGTACCTCCCAAGGGAAAGAGGTCCTTAAAGCATACACAGATATTTCGAGAAAAGACACGATGCTCTCGCTGCGCGCGCGCTTAACCGACTCGTTTTGTAAGTTGTACGTGTCATCCGTTTTCGGTGGGTGGCGCTGTTAGCGCGCGGGGGTTGCCATGCCAGAAGGAATGGCGGCTTCCAAACAAGAAGCAGAAAATCGCTAGAAGACCGTAGGGATACCATACATAATAAAAATAAAACAAAAAATTGGCCTTCCAGATTGTATCTTCCTATCATAGAAATCAACAAGATAAGAATTAAATGAAAATAGTGTTCCTGTACGGAACAATCATCATCATCATCATCATCAGCCTATGTTAGTCCACTGCTGGACGTAGGCCTCTCCCATTGCACGCCACCTAGCACGATCTGCGGCCACTCTCATCCAGCTTCTGCCAGCCACCTTACGAAGATCGTCGCTCCACCTAGTCTGAGGGTGTCCTACACTGCGTTTGCCGATCCGCGGTCTCCACTCAAGAACACGATAGCTCCAGCGGTTATCCGTTCTGCGGCACACGTGGCCGGCCCACTGCCACTTCAAACTGCTAATTCGATGGGCTACGTCGATAACCTTAGTTCTCTGTCGGATCACCTCATTCCGGATCCGATCCTTCAGAGAAACTCCCAACATAGCCCTCTCCATAGCTCGCTGAGCGACTTTAAATTTGTGGACCAGCCCCACCGTGAGTGTCCAGGTTTCGGCTCCGTAGGTCATAACAGGTAGGACGCACTGATTGAAGACTTTTGTCTTTAGACTCTGTGGAATAGACGACGTGAAAACTCGACGTAATTTCCCATACGCTGCCCAACCCAGCTGTATTCTTCTGTTGGCCTCTTTCTCGAAGTTGTTTTTACCCAACTGCAGAGTTTGCCCAAGGTAAACATATTCTTTAACAACTTCGAGTGTATCGCCTTGCACTGCAATCGGTCCCGGTGTGACATGTTCATTGAGCATAATCTTGGTTTTATCCAAGTTCATCCGGAGACCGATGCGTTGAGAAGAATCAGCTAGATCGTTCAGCATATGTTGTAGATCCTGCAACGTTTCGGTCACAATAACGATGTCATCTGCAAATCTAATCAAATCTAATCTAATTTACTAATTTAACTCCTTAAAAAAACATGGTATCAACCAACCAGAATGCAGCTATATTAAAATCGACCAATCAGGTAAAAGAATTCATTTCTCAAATCATTAGGTGTTTTTTAGTCCCTATTTCACAAGTTAAATCGATCGTGCAACTTTTTTTTCAAATATAAAACCTGGCAAGTGCACATCAATTTAAAAACAAAGTTAACCATAGACACATATTTTGTCGTTTTCGAATGTTTTCTGCTCGTTTGTTGTTCTGTGCTTCGTTCGTTCGTATTCTAACCTAGGTATATTAATAAAATTTTGTTTATTTAATTTTGCATTTTATTTGAAACCTAGTCGTAGAAAAAGTATTGTATGCAACGGTGTATAACTAAGTCAAAAAATACTCGTGGAGTCTTGTTTTACGATGTTCGCCTGCGGCTCACATCGTAACCACACCACTCGTCTTTTTTGACCTCTCTTATACAACTGTTGCATAAAGTACTATTAAAACACGGTTTTCAGCGGCACTCGTCATACGCGGTCGACCCGACTTCTTCAAACACGAAATTGTGCCGTGTTTCTTGCGATGCTCAATGATTGACTGGACAGTAGATCTTGGCAGTAATAAATCTCTGGCGATTTGATTGGTAGATTTTCCACTCTCACTACTGGAAATTATAATTTTCCTGACTTCTTCTGCCCGCGGCCCATGTTGCTCTAATTAATAACTTATAATAATGAAAAATACTTGGGGTATGTACTTATATATACCCTTTTACATGTTAAATGACAATGGGTTCCTAATTTATTTAAATCTTGTTTATTTTTTTTAGTAATAAAATTAAAGAGGCTTAACGTTAGGCATGTACGAACTATTTTGCATCAATTAAGAACCTGCTGAACTGTTTTGCGAAACCATAATATGAATTAATATATATAGGTTTTTTTTTTCTTATAATGGATTTATTGTGCAATAGTGTAAAAGCAACGTTGTATTTATGGAGTATAATATTGTATAAATCGTTTGCTGCTAATGCCTTTCTAGAAATAAAACGAGTTGATATAAGATTCATATACTTAACAATCTATGACTTGACGAACTCTTTTGCATTGGGGCTCGTACGTATTATCAACAAATCGTTATGTACCTATGACTTTAAACCGTAAAATCTGTAGGTATTATTTTTAACCTGTTAGTACACTCGAACTCAGAAGGAGCTGTACATTTTAGTATCTTGTCGCAATAACGTATTAAAGTCAAAGTGGTCTGTACCTTTACCATGAGTTACAGTGACCGTACTCGCTAGAGAGTCTAATGTTCTGTCCCGCTCACTCTATTGCAAATATTACAATACTGTGAGGGATAGAGCATTCGACTCGCTAGCAAGGACAATCACTGTAACTCATGGTAAGGGAATTGGATTTAGTACAGGTAGTACTTCTATGTTCGACCGTAGGTACCCCTATGCAACTTGAAATCATCGACACATCTGTTGGAGGCTCTAGCGTTTCAACTGACAGCCGGGCTCAATTGCAGCCGGACATCTTTAGAGAAACCCTTATAATCTGTGCAGCCGGGGTTCGCACATGCAGCGTCTCTCCAGCGACAAGATGGCAACTGGCAACATGGCAACCGGTATGGCAAACCACTGAATTGACATCTTTGTTACGAAAAAGTGCTGAAAGAGAGCGAGGAGTAGTATTCGGGCAATAATTTTGATTTTAACCTCAACCTTTTCGCCGCCATTGACTTGATACAAAAGTCATCCTCACATGCCAATAAAATACTCGGGTTTATTTGTCATTGTATCTGCGACAAACATAAGCGTCGATGGCGTGGTAGGCACGACAGTACATGCCACCTTTAGGTGTTCTTGGCGTTCAAAGGGATTTTAATAAAATTACTGGCAAATAACATAGCATAGTGATAATTACAAAACCAAACATCCTTCGTAATACATTTGGCGCAGTAAAACTACAGTGCCCGGCCAATAAGAAGTAAATCCTGACAGCTGTCATCGCAGTACAATTCATAACCTATTCTTGGGTTTGAGGTTATAATTTATACTGAAATGACAGGTGTCAGGATTTACTTTTAATTTTTTATTTTTTATTTTATGCCAAATGATACAATTTTAAAAGCAGTTTGTTGGCGAAGACAGCACTCTTTTTTAACATTTAAAACTAATGGTACATATAAAATACTTCATATCGGCCGAGCACTACACGCGCTAAACCACTTACAAACTACACAAAACCATATAATCTATGTTGTCGGTTGCTGTCCCGTTTATCACGAGTTGGAACCACGGAAGATCCGCGTCGTATGACACTCCCGAATGCCCCTGAGTGCCTCGACACCATACTGCAATGAGTGGGTTCACTTTTCGTAATCTGGGTACATTATAGTATAATTGTAAATCCTGCATGTCAAGCTAGTTTAAGCTATCTCTAAGTTCTAAGTGTTCAACCATAATTAGCTTTACAGAATGTTAGCTTTTCGTAAAAATGCACTTTTACACTTTTTTTTGTTTCTTTGATCCACAAGGTATACAGCGTGTAAATTTCATACGGGCTTATATTTTATCCAGACGTAGTTAATGATCATGTTAGAAAGATATTTTGTTGGTAACTTTTATTATTGAAGAGCAGTTAATTTTTTAAAGTTTGTCTCATGAGCAATGTACGAAATGTGCAAGCGTCCATCGGTCGTCAATGTATTTATTGCCTGTATCCAAGCAAGGACAAAATGTGGAAAATAAGTACCAATCTCAGGCGAGTGACCCGCCTGCATTAATGATCTTTATTTTTGACTTTTATTGGCGAATTAAATAAATGGCGAATCATAATAATTCATGACCATTATGTAGAGGCTCTAATTTAATTGGCGCAAGTGTGATAGGTACATTTTGCTGAATTAATTAGTAAGAAAAAATTAAATTCAAGTAATGTTGCTGTTACATAAGTTTTTATGTTAATTAGGGTGTATATTAACTTTTGTTAAAATATTTGCCCGTATGAAATTTACACGCTGTATTGGTTTTGACATGTTATCGTATCATCATCGCATCAACGTTATGGATAGCTCTTATATACTTTAAGAGCTATCCATAACGTTGAACGTCGTATATACTTTAAAATTATGGCGGCCGAGTTAAAAAGAACACAATAACATGTCAGAAGCAATATGGTTAACCGAGTAGAATAGAGACCCTGTGCCTAACAGTGGGGCATTATTTGATGAGTGATTATTTTACAGAGGTATGTATAAGAGGTAGATATAAGCCTAAGAGTATAAAGTACTTACATTGTTGCTCTACGATCGAAAATAATAACAGTATTATTATGATGATGAAACAATTGTTTTAAAAACTAAACACCGTCTTTAAAAAGCAAGAAATAACTTATTTTAAACTGATAAAGAAGTCGGCGTCCCACTATATTTTTAACCAAAAGCCGAATTAAGAGCATAAGGTAATGTACTTCAGTTAGCATAACCCATTGGAAGGTATATGGTTACCGCGGGGGTTCGAACTGGGTTCGTTACGATCAAGAGTCGACTCCCTAAAACCTACGTTTGTTTAATATCCCGCGCCAAAGAAAGATTCAGCCAATCTTGCTCGGTTTATATCGCATTTTGTTACCCATAAACGTAAACCTTCTAAGTATACTACAGGACCTCTGTTCTACTGCGTTATAACGATATCGCGTTTGACGTGTTTTAGAATCGTGTATGTCACAGTGCCCATTACTGTAAATGACATAAGAGTTATCAAAACGTTGACAATACGGAAACACTTCAAAGACGATATCGTTATTACCGTATAGAATCCCAGCCCTGAAGTAGGTGCGCCCTGAAAACAAGAAAATCTTTGAGGGCATTTTCATCGTTGCGCGCGCCATTAATGGTGACCGCCCGTTCTTTACTAACCACGGCATAAAAATAAACGCATTTTTAAACACCACGAATACTCTGTCAAATCATCGTTTATGAACCAAACGACCCGTAATAAACTCGATTAGTTTACGTAACAGACTAATCGACCATATCACGCTTCAACTTAAGTTTTCATTATTGGACAAAAATAAATGTGACTATAACAGATAAAAGACTGTAGGTACTTCGAGTTTTGCACTTTTTTACTAGCTTTTTAATTAACATTACACTGAATGTATATAATATGTTCGGCAAATCTCGCATGTAAGAATTGAATCACTTACCGAGGACAGATTGTCCTAAAATTTAGTATAAGTACTTACGTAACGTCAATGACTTTTTTTATTGAGACTATCAAAAGGATAGGCGTTTGGCCATTTGGCAATTTAGCAGCTGCACACTTCAGTGCTGTCATTTTAACGTCATGTTTGAACTGCTGCACTTATCAGTCAAAGGCGTTAAAGCTACAAGGTACAAAAGTGTGTGTGTGTGTGTGTGTGTTTAGTTTGAGTTCTAAACGAATTAGTTTACACCGCCTGCCATGAATTTGTGTCCTCAGTTATTTCTCTTACAAGGTTGTCTGGAAGAGATCGCTATTTAGCGGTAAGACCGCCTGTTGTATACCTATGATTTAAATGTACTGTTCCATGTTCTGTTTTTTTTTTTTTTGGTGTTCAATAAAGAGTATTTGTATTGTATTGTATTGTGTGCAGTGGGCCGAGCACGCTGCCACTGGACTTAATGTCAAATGACGTCAAACGGGAACTAGTGTCAAATATTATTATGCAATTATTAAAATGACAGCCACCCGAGGATTAAGTAACTTAGTAATAAAAGGACTTAAATCATACAAAACACTTTTAATTTAAACCTTAGTTCTTTATACTTACGTTGGAATATGGAATAGACGAATTTAGATCCCGACCCTATGTCAAAAATTGTCCCGAGGCAGCGTGCTCGGCGCACTGTATTATTTTTGAAGATTGTCCGTCTCTAAAACTATATTTACTTACTTAACTTTGCACTTAGTTTAAAACATCGAGATTCTCGTCTGTTCTGTAAAATAAACTTGTATCTGAGATAAGATCCACAGATCGGGGTCGCAATGCGCCGTCTCTCGGGGCCGTGAGACCCCGCTACCACGTTATGTCGACTCCACTGAGTTTTACCCTTCTAGGGCATTGCTATTTATAGTTAATGGTCGACGCCGGCGACTTCGAACGTGTAGAATTAGTATCCCGCTTCTCACCCAATTTCTTATACCTCAAGAAATAATCCCGCGGAAAAAAAAAATTACAGGGGACAATCTCACACAAATTGACCATGTCTAAAGACCATGAGCTCATTACACAATCATCAATCATACTGGGAATCGAAACCAGGACCGCAAGCTTCGTAGGCAGGGTCACTAGTGCCATTACCAGTCTAACTGCGTCGTCAACATACATGTATACACTGCCCTCATACGCCATTAGGCGGTATCTCTAACGGCCGAACCCTATATTCAAACCGCGGACAGATAGCCTTACTTCGGATTAAAATTTGACATATTTTGTATGGGCAAATGTCAAATTTCAATCCGAAGTAAGCCTTATCTATCCGCGGTTTTAATATAGGGTTCGGCCGTTAGGCCACCGCACGAAAAATATGTGTTTATACGAATTAGGCTTAACTCATCGTCATAAGCTTTCAAGTCCCTAAGTTCAACGGTTTAGGCGGTGCGTTGTTTGTCAGTCACTTGAAAAATTGTACAACATACAAAAACACGTCTTTTTATTATATTATGACGTTACATCATAAGTGATTATGTTAGTCCCGAATATTTTTAAGATCATCAGGGCCTCTATTCAACTGCGTTATAACGATATCGTATTTGACGTGTTTCCGTATTGTCAACGTTTTGATAACTCTTATGTCATTTACAATAATGGCGACTGTGACATAAACGATTCTTAAACGTGTCAAACACGATATAGTTTTAACCCACCTGAATAGAGGCCCAGTTCTAAAATTTTCTAAAATTGATCTCCAGAATGGTTTTGGTTACTTATTAATAATAATGTTTATACTTTTATTGTATTCTTTAATTGTAATTAAAATATTTTATATACAAATAGAAAGAAAAAAAAGATAGAAAAACATTTATTTGATAACACACAAATATATTAATTCTTAATAATACTGATTATAGACCTATGGAATATATCTTTGTCACGTTTTAACAGGTACAGTCAACAGCAAAAGAAACTGATGAAATAGGGCCCCAAAATAATATATACAATAAATTCAGTCAAATGTTACTAACTATTGTAGTGTATTAGAAGTAAATGAACACATAATGTGTCAAAAGTAAGTGATCACATTTATTTCGATCCTTGAAAACTAAGTAACATGCCATTAAAACAGTTAAGTCATTGTTGAGTGTTACAAGTCAGATGTTCGGTTTATATCGGTTATATTCGTGAGACAAATATGCGAAGCAACTATATCGCCTCTCGTGTCCGCTGAGTTTAGAAACAAGGTCTTATTACATCAGCTTCATTTTAGGTTATATTTCAAATGAATCCTTTTTTATAAAGCTCCTTCAGACATTTCCGATAGTTCGAAATTTTGTTTTTTTTGTTAATTAGGTACTTGACACATTCATTGTATTACGAGTAAAGAGTTTCATTATTCTTTATTGAAATTTCCAGTACATACATAATTATAACGTCTTGACATTGTTATTTTGATTTGAAACATTGATTTGTCACTTTGTTTCTGTGGCTCGATGTTGTTATGATCATTTTCTTTTGACTCATTAAAACATCTGTTAAAACTGACACCTTGGTATAACTGATATATCAGTACACTTAGCACAAGTTGTATTTTCTCGCTTGTCGCTCAGTGCGTCTCTATAGTTGCAGACTATACATATAGAAATGGAGATCCGAGCGACAACCAAGTCGCGGACCACTTGTGCTAGCCCTCCTGGGGTGTCATGCGAGAAGATGTTTTGAAACCTTGATTTTGATCACTTACTTTTGACTGTACCTAGGAAGTAATTTAAAATAGGTAGTTAAAGCATTTTGTAAGTAACTAATCTGAAATAGTAGGTACTTAAATCCCGCGACACACTCAACATAAATCATTTCTATGAAATAATCCTAAACTTCAGTATGAATTAGTAGACAAACTAAAAAAACTAAACTTACTTAATTAAATTTAGAACCTTAGTTTAACCCATATACGCCCTCTATGTACACACTTGGATATGCAAAATAAACCTTAGCAAGTAAGTTAGTAAGGTACATTTTGTACCTTATTAGCTGTACCCAAGCGAGGACAGCGGGCGTTAATGAGTCAATATCTTAAAATTCAAAGTGTATTTAACACACGTTTGAATTTAAGCCCTAATTACACTGGAATGATTAATTCTCATTCAACGCGTTCCTTCCCCCTCGACCGCGCGACGAGGGCCAGCCCCACCACGATGAGAAGCATTCCACCCCACCAGCGAACTGACGACAACTCGCCGAAGAAACAAATTCCGATAATTCCCTGTGGACAAATCCAAGACACTGTCTATTTCACTGGACATACACATAAATATCTATGAAATCCATACTCATATTATAAATGCGCAAGTGTGTTTGTTTGCTTGTCCTTCTTTCTAACTAAACCGCTGAACCGATTTCGATGCAATTTGGTATGGAGATAACTACTTAAGGTCCCGATAAATACATTTTATCCAGGAAAATATTACAGTTCCCGAGCGAAGTGATAAACGATTGCTACGCGGACGGAGTCGCGGGCAACAGCTATTAAATTATAATGACGTTTTTAAAAACCGGCCAAGTGCGAGTGGGACTCGCTCACGAAGGGTTCCGTACCATTATCTATACATTTTCGCCTGTCCTGGTCTGTAACCACGGTGTCTGTATTAAGATCGACCAAAAAATGGCAACAATACACGTTTGTTGTATGGGAGCCCCACTTAAATATTTATTTTTATTTTAAATTATTATTTATTTATAAAGAATATTTCAAGCGTCTACCTGTTGCCGTTATTAATATAGAGAAAAAAACGGCATAAAATTACGTTTATTGTATGGGGGGTATATTTAATATATTCTGCTTTTAGTTAGCGGCAACAGAAATACATCACATCACCCGTAAATATTTCAACTGTCTAGCTATCACTGTTCATGAGATAAAGCCTTGTGACAGACAGAAAGTGGAGACTTAGTAATAGGGTCTCGTTTTTAGGGTTCCGTAATCAAACTAGAAACCCTTATAGTTTCGCGATGTCCGTCCGTCCGTCCGTCCGTCCGTCTGTCCGCAGCCTAGCTCAGACTCTTAGTACTAGAAAGCTGTAATTTGCCATGAATATAGGCACACCAACAAAGTTTTTTTTTTGTGTTCCTACACGTAACGTAGGGATAAATAAAAAAACCCGGCTGCTTTAAGTTTCGTTTAGTTTACCTATTCATCAATGTATTTTTTTGTCTGAACCCTAAATAAAGGATACTCATGTGGAAATTGCAACTAAACCTATGTGGTAAATTAGAGCCTCTGCCTAGAAAAGGGTTAAGTCCCACGGAGTACAATGGATTATCCAATAAAAGGTTCCTCCGCTGATATTTAAATGCTTCGTCGGATTGTACATAAATAATTTGTTTGTGTAATTTTATGAACTTTGCCACAAACTTAACGTAACCTAACAACGTATACTGTAATTCTATGGAACTTGCTAACTATGTAAACAAACAATATATTGAAATTGACATCTAATGTCAATTTTAGTATGGCGGCTTGTTTACATAGTTAGCAAGTTCCATAGAATGACACTTTAATACTTAAGCGGTTTCAAAAACATAATTAAAATATTACAAAAACTTTCTAGGCTATTTTATATATACATTTGACAATACGGCTCTCTTGAGCGTCAACAAAGTAAACGTCAATGCATAAAAACTGTAATTTTTGACTTATCTCAAGACGAGCATTAAAGTTGAGATCAGTTTATTAATAGGTACCTATACTGCCTTAGAGGACTCACCGACAGCACGTAGCTAGAGGTGGCGGAGATGACAGTGGGCGCTGCGGTGCTGGTGGCAGCGTCCAGTGAGCGCAGATAGTACCGGCAGCCCCATGTGTTCGCCGCTACCATCACCACTAACAGACATGCCCATACAACGTAGCCATCGCCCTGTTAGAAAAAGATAATATTGCAGCGAAACACCGCTGTTTAGTAGTAGGTTAAATAGTAAGTTAGCGTGATAATAGAATAATATGTTTTGTGTTACAATTTTCGTGTTGCTTTAGAAAGTTTTTAGTTTCTATGGTTTCTTCTCGTCCATATTTTGTACTTTAGTATTTGTCAATTTTTGTTACATTTATTTTTACTAACTTGCCCAAAGGTTAACAGAAAGAGATCCCTTAAAGTGATAAAATTGCCTTTTTACTACTTCTATTTCTGTAATTTTCATATTTTTGTAATATAATTGTTTCAGTACCTACAATAAATTGTTTTTATACATACATATTACATTATCATGCTTTGTACCTACCTCGTAGTCTCCACTCGTTAGACAAACAAGTTAGATCATTTCGTGCCTAAGACAGTTTGAAACTTTAAAGCTGACGTCCAACTGAGAGAGTAGATAAGTAGTTTAGACACACGTCAGTATGTCCAGACAAGTTCGAAGAAAAAGCCAAGGGACACTGCAGTGTGTATGCTGCACGAACGCATGCAGGTCCGATTTCCCACCCTCATAACTTCTCCCCCAGAGCACCTAGAAACCTGTTTATAATACTCAATACTTGCCTTAGTACCAATTTCACCATACGATGTTAAATTTAATCAATGTTAATTGACTGTTAGTCCATACATTTTGAAAACTGCCAACGCTCTAATCGTCTGCTAAGTAAGTAGTTAACATCGTATGGTGAAATTGGTACTTAAGCATATGAACTAAAAAATCAAGGTTCTAATATAAATCCTATAAAAAGTTATAACGGCGTATTGGGTACTGACTGAGTGGGATAGGCAGAGCCATAGAAATACCAACATCTCTAAAAAGACTTGTTTATAATTCTGTAACCACATTTTGCACAATCAGGCCAAGAAGTTTACTTACTACTGTTTAGTGATAGGTTGCAAGCCCATCGCCTGTCAGTAACAACCTTTATTCCATTAGTCGCCTCTTACGACCCCCACGGGAAGACATGCATGGCTAGCACATGACGGTGCGCGAGTTATGTCGCCCGCGAGACAGACTACCTGTCTTTTTCTTACCGTTGTAATTAGACAATGACGGGTAGTCTATCTCGCGTGATGGAGCATTGAGTTGACTGTACAATGTGTGAAGCGCCTTAAAAAATACTAAACCTTGACTTGTCCTTGTATAGACAACGAACATCATTAACCATCAATTCATCCATCATGATCAACAAATATTTATTTACTTACCTAGGTAAGTACCTACAACTGAATGTCGATTTTCGATAAGTATTAAATACGTATTTTCGATTTTGACATTTAATTTATCTAGCTTTAGGGGCTTTTTTACACAAAAGACGTCAACGCATTCTTGCGAACCTTATAATTACCTATAAGTAGGTAAATGAAATTGATTTTCTTTATTGGTGTAGTAATAAGTAATACTTACCTATCTACTTAGGTATTATAGCTGTGTTAAATAGGTAGGTACTTACTACTTAATGTTTGATTACCAGTAAAAGAAACGAACTGAGGCCGGCATTACACCTGTAAGTTAGGTATTGCTGTAAGTTTTGCAACAAAGCTATATGCAAGACACTGAGAAATCCAGGAATAGGGCATCCAGGGAACCACACAAGACTTCAGAAATAATACGCGTCGTATAGCCAGCCGATGATTTATTGGAAGCCTAGGGAGTTGGATCTACCGTACATCGTAATTTAATTAATCTACCCACATTGCACATATATTACACCTCCCCACTTAATTAGGCACACCTTATTTATTATATTATCCTAGGAACAACATTATTACAAAAGTACTTAATACAGTTAAAATATCTGCCGGTTATGGATTATCATACATGTAGTCTATTTCTAGTGGAGCCCTGCGAGTTCTACTCGGCAGGGGCCGGAGGTTCACCGGCGGGCGTTGCGGTGGCGGAGGCGGACATGGGGAGGGCATTCGCTGTCGGAGATCGTCGCTAGTATTTGACTGTTCAGTCACTACTTCCTCACTTTGTAAACGATCAGTACTCTCCCTGCCAATGTCCCCCTGGCCGCTCGACTGGGCGACGACCCCTTCACACCCGTCCGACCTTTCGGTCACGTCGTTAGTTACTGTCGGACATGGAACAGTCGATAACCTAGATCTGCGTCTGATTTGGTCGATATGTCTAACTAGAGGTTTTCCCGTACCGTTATCCAGTGTGTATCTGTTAGTACCTTCGGCTGCCAGCACGGTTCCGCGGCGCCACCGGTCCGGGCCGGTGTAGTCGCGCGCCCAGACGGTGTCCCCGGGCGCGAGCGCGCGGCGCACCCCGCCCGCCTGCTGCACTTGCCGGTGCTGCGCCGCCGCCACGCTCTCCTCCAGCGCGCGCTCGCTGCGCAGCAGGTCGAGCCGCGACCGCAGCGAGCGTCGCTGCAAGAGCATCGCCGGGCTCTCCCCCGTAGTACTATGAACGCTGTTTCTGTACGCTAACAAATAAGTTTGCAGCGCTGTGTCGACATCGATGTTATCCCTATAAGCTTTCTTTATTGCGCGCTTGCATAAATTAACCGCATTTTCCGCCGCGCCGTTGGACGCCGGATGATACACCGGCGAGAAAGACTGTTTTATACCATTTTTCTCTAGAAATTCCCTTATCCCTGAGCTCGAGAATGGCGGCCCTTGGTCCGACACTAACTCTGTCGGTAAACCGAAACGTGCGAAAGTACTTCTCAATATTTTAATTACGGCGGAAGCATTTGTTCTACCTATTTCGAAAATTTCTAGCCATTTCGTACTCGAGTCTATTAGCACAAGGAATGTTTTACCCCTATACGGTCCGAGGAAGTCTATGTGAATTCTACTCCACGGCTGGGTGACGTGCGGCCAGGGGCTCGGCGGCGCGCGCGCGGGCGCCGGCGCCTCCGCCGCGCACGTCTCGCAGCGCCGGCACAGCGCCTCCACGTCGGCGTCGATGCCGGGCCACCACACGTAGCTCCGAGCCAGTGCCTTGGTCTTCACGATACCCATGTGGCTAACGTGAAGCTGTTTTTGAATAGACTCCCGCAAGACGGGTGGTATAACCATGCGATAACCCCACATTAAACAACCGCGGTCTAAATACAATTCATGCCGTCGTGAAAAATAAGCTTTGACTTCCTCATCGGGACAAGAAATGGGCCAGCCAGACTGCACATACATTACTACTCTACTCATAAGAATGTCCTTAGCTGTAGCCGCTTTGACATTGTCATTTGTCACGGGTAAAAAATTCTCCACGAAATTGAGATATGTGATTTCCTTATTTCCCGAACAACTGTCGCCTGCCTGAGGGAGTCTAGACAGTGCATCCGCGCAGTTTTTACTTGAGGGTACATACTCTATTCGGTAGTCGTACCCTGATAACAAAACTGCCCAACGCTGAAGTCTTGAGGCCGCCATTACCGGGATGCCTACTTTGTCCCCGAAAATATACGTTAAAGGTTTATGATCCGTTCTGAGTATGAATTTCCGCCCATACAGATATTGATGGAATTTACGAATTCCATACACGATCGCTAAGGCCTCCCTATCTATTTGCGCGTACGCACGTTCGGCTGCGCTCAGTGTGCGCGACGCATACGCGACGGGCCGCTCGCCCTCCGGCGTAATGTGTGAGATGACGCATCCGACCCCCACCCCCGAGGCGTCCGCCGTCAGCACCAGCGGTAGCGAGCCCGAGTAGTGCACTAGCACCTCGCTTGAGCCTAAGGCTCTCTTAATCGATTCAAAAGCGGCCTGGCAGGCCCTGTCCCAAACAAACTTAGTACCCGCCCTTAATAGATTGTATAGCGGCGTAAGTATGGAACTAACATTTTTCACGAATTTAGCATAATACATAATCATACCTATGAACGCTCGTACTTCGGAGACATTGCTAGGGGCCGGGGTACTCCCTATTGCCTTAATTTTATCTGGGCACGTGTGTACACCCGCCTTGCTAATCACGTGACCCAGATAGTTAACCGATCTTGCGAAAAACTCGCATTTCTCTTTCTTTACCCTAAGTCCATTTGCCTGTAACCTTTCGAATACTTTGTTTAAATTATTTATATGTGACTTGGTATCAGTCCCCGTTATTATTACATCATCAAGGAATACCCCTACATGGGGTAGATCCGCAAATAATTGCTCTAACTGCCTTTGAAATATACCGGGACTCGATGACAACCCATACACCAAGCGATTGTACATAAATAGGCCCTTGTGAGTATTTATAACGGTATATTTTTTTGAGTCGTCCAGCTCAAATTGCGCGTAGGCCTGAGACAGGTCTATTTTACTAAAACGGTCCCCTCCGTGCAAGCGTGCCAATAAGTCTTCCACCCTGGGTAACGGATAACGATCGACCTCCGAAACTCTGTTTAAAGTTAATTTAAAATCAGCGCAGATCCTAATGTTACCGTCTTTCTTGACGACGGGCACGATGGGCGTCGCCCAGTCCGAGCGGCTGACGGGCGTGAGCACGCCGTCGCGCACCAGCTGCTCCAGCGCGCGCTCCACCGGTTCACGCAGTGCGTACGCCAGCGGGCGCGCGCGCAGGAACACCGGCCGCGCCCCCTCACGCAAGTGGATGCTCACACGGCCGCCGGTAAACCTTCCGAGCCCGTCCGCGAACACTTCAGAGAATCTGGAACTAAATTCTTTACAGTTAAAATCGGTTGAACTGACGTTATTTACATCGCAAGGTTTGGAAATTTTAGCTATCGGAATCTGTACACTCAGCTCCGCTAACCACTGTCGACCGAGTAAAATTGTTTTCCCGTTCCGAATAATGTACAAGTCTAAACTTTTTTGTCTGTTCATATACTTAACTAAAGGCCTAATTACTCCAACCGGACTGACTAACTCGCCGGTGTAATATCTCAGACTCAAACTACAACTTTTTAATTCTAAATCATTAAACAATTTGTAATACAAATTTTCACTAATACAGGACACCGCACTGCCCGTGTCGCACTCCATATCTAGGTCAGTACCATGAACGTTAACCTTAATAACAATTGGCTTGTACGCCGTTATCGACAGTTGATTTAAAGTAGCAATGAATACCTCGTCACTGTCCTCACTTTGCTGCGTAGCTGCCACCTCCACGCTGTACTGGTCCGTTAAGCATGGACACATGCGACGCAAGTGCCCTTGTTTGTTGCACACTCTGCACACGTAGCGACTAAACCGGCAAGTTCCTGCGTCGTGTGCGTCGCCGCAGGCACGGCACCGCTGTGTCTGCCCGCCCGGCGGCGCCTGCGCGCCCGCCCGGGCTGGCGCCGGAGCTCCCGCTCGGGGCCGCCAGGTTCCACGCCTGGAGCTCGCCGCCCGATCTGCCCTCGCCGCAGGGCCGCCCGTGCCCGGCCGCTGCGACGTGCTTCCCGACATTGCCTGATACTGGACCGTAGCCGCTCCGCCTGACGGTCCCGCGCGTCCTTCGATTATAGCAGAGTCTCTCTCTGCCGCTTCCATACTGACCGCCAACTGATAAGCTTTCCCGTAATCTAAACTATCCTCCGTGAAAAGCCTCTGGCGTACCGTCTCACTATTAATTCCACATACCAGCTGATCGCGCAAACTTTCTTGTAACCAAGTTCCAAATTCACAAGTTTTCGACATTTTCTTTAGTTCCGCAACATATTCAGCGATCGACTCACTTGTGCCCTGTTTCCTTTGTCTAAATTTATAACGCTCTGCTAATATGCTCGGTTTTGGTTGTAAGTGCTTTTCTAGAATGTTCGTTACTTCCGTGAACGTTTTCGTTTTGGGTTTGTCCGGCGTGCACAAGTTCACCAATAGCTCGTAGCATTCTGCCCCGATCACTGTAATTAGTGTTGGCACTTGTAGCTCACTTGCAATTTTGTTTACAATAAAGTATTGCTCTAAACGCTCCACGTATAAGCTCCAGTTATCCGTTGTCACATTGAACTCGGGTATTTTTCCCACCGACATCGTTTACGCATAAACCAGCGTTCCCTTTTATTTTTACACGTTTATTATGGTTCTAGGTATCTCGTCGCCACTGAGAAATCCAGGAATAGGGCATCCAGGGAACCACACAAGACTTCAGAAATAATACGCGTCGTATAGCCAGCCGATGATTTATTGGAAGCCTAGGGAGTTGGATCTACCGTACATCGTAATTTAATTAATCTACCCACATTGCACATATATTACAGACACGTTCGCGACCCCTGCCATTGCCGCACGCGTCGAAGAGTGGCGTGTCCTGGAGGACGTGGAGACTGGAGACCCTCTCCGACCATCTATACATACGGATGAGGGTCTCCACACGCGGGTCCCAGCCGCCACCGGTCCCGGGGGGGGGGGCACACGGGGGAGAGGGAGAGGAGAGGAGGAGGGTTCCCAAAGTGGTCCCTGTCCAAATTGGACAGGGCCATGGCGGACGAGGCGGCTATGGTGGGGGCTTGGTGTGCAGCCCCACCCGCCGCCTTGGGGGTCGAAGAGCGGGCAGTCCGCTTCCGCCTAGCACTGCAGTCCGTGTGCAAGGCGGCAATGCCCAGGGCCAAAAGGCTCTTCGCCCGAAAGAGGGTTTACTGGTGGTGCGCAGAAGTAGCGGCCCTGCGCATCACCAGTAACCGTGCCCGCCTCGCCTACCAGCATTGTAGGCGCAGGCGGAGACGCATGCCGAATTCCTGGCCACCCTGGACAGGGACCCGTGGGGGCGGCCCTACAGGATGGTGCGCAACAAAATGCGCACCGCCCCCCCCATGGACTCCCTAGAGCCCCCCCTCCTGCGGACGGTGATAGAAGGGCTGTTCCCGCCGGCGCCTACCTTGACCCCCCCGACCATGGTCGAGCCCGTGGAGGAGCCGGAGGAGGCCGAATCCGTCATCGCTCCAGTCACCGATGACGAGTTCGAGAGGGTGGTGGACCGGCTCCGGCGCTGCAAAAAAGCGCCGGGGCCGGACGGAGTGCCGGGCTGTGTCCTCCCCATAGCCCTAAAACACCTCGGGAGCCGCCTCAGGCAGATCCTGGACGACTGCCTGAGGGAGGGGAGGTTCCCGAGTGTGTGGAAAGAGGGGAGGCTGTGCCTCCTCCGGAAGGAGGGTCGACCCCCCGACTGCCCGTCCGCATATCGCCCCATAGTGCTGTTGGATGAGGCCGGGAAGCTGTTCGAACGTATCCTGGCCTCCCAGATCCTTCAGCACTTAGAGACCGCCGGCCCGAACGTCTCTAGCAGACAGTTCGGGTTTAGAGAGGGGCGGTCCACGCTCGACGCGTTACAGTCCCTGAGGGACTTCTGCGAGGACGCGTCGGGCAGGGGAGAGGGTGTCGTGGCGGTGTCGTTGGACATCGCCAACGCATTCGGCACCCTCCCCTATGGGGTGATCATGGAGGCACTGAGATACCACCAAGTGCCTCCATACCTGCGGCGGGTCGTGGAGCACTACCTATCGGGGCGTGTAGTGCTCTACGAGGAAAGGGGGGGTCGACGGGGGGAGAGGGCGATGGCCTGCGGCGTACCCCAAGGTTCCGTCCTCGGCCCCTTGCTGTGGAACCTGGGGTATGACTGGGGCCATCCGGGGGGAGATGCTTCCCCGCACTGTCGCCATCTGCTATGCGGACGACGACACCATGGTGGCAGTGCGGGGACGTGAAATGAGGGAGGTGAGGAGGAGAGCGGAGGTGGCGGCCGAGCTGACGATTGGCCGGATCGAGCAGCTCGGCCTAAAGGTGGCCCTCCCGAAGACTGAGGCCATAGTCTTCGGGGGGCGGGGCTGGAGGCTGCCGAGGAACGCGGCGCTAACCCTGGGGGGGGAAACGGTCCAGATAAAGCCCCATATCAAGTACCTGGGGCTGGTACTGGACCGGAAATGGGATTTCGGGGAGCATTTCTCGCGACTTGCTCCCCGAATCGTGGGCGCTGCATCTGCCCTCGGCAGACTCCTGCCCAATGTGGGAGGGCCCGGCTCCTTATGTCGCCGGCTATACGCCGGCGTGACGCGGAGTATGGCCCTATATGGGGCCCCGATCTGGGCCGACAAGTTGTCCGCCCGGAACAGGGCTCTGCTGCGTCGGCCCCAGCGGGTCGTGGCCCACCGGATAGTGAGGGCCTACACGACGGTGGCCCACGCGGTGGCCTGCCTCCTCGCGTGCACCCCGCCCTGGGAGTTGGACGCAGAGGTGCACGCGGAGACCTACAAGGTTAGGTCCAGGGCCCGGGCGAGGGGTGAACGCCCGGACCCTGAGGAGGTGGAGGAGACGCGCCGGATGACGGAGCGTCGACTGAGGGACCGCTGGAAGAGCGACCTGGGGGACGCCCCCTACGGTACGCGTACCATCGGGGCGATCCTCCCGTCGTTCGAGCAGTGGTTGACGAGGGCAGTCGGCGCCACGTCGTACCGGCTGGTGCAGGTATTGACCGGTCACGGCTGTTTCGGTCATTACCTGCACCGAATTGGGAGGGAGCCTGGCCCGCAGTGCCATGAGTGCGGGGATCCGGACGACACGGCTCAGCACACCCTCGCGGTGTGCATTCGCTGGAGTCCGGAGCGGAGCGCCATGGCACTCGCCATACAGCGGGCGGACCTCTCTCTGCACAGCATCGTCGCGGCAATGCTCTGCAGTAAGAGGTCCTGGGAGGCTGTGGCCTCCTTTTGCGAAACAGTTATCTTGCAAAAGGAGGCCGCGGAGCGGGAGCGCGAGGAGTCTCCTCTTGCGCACCCGCTCCGGCGCAGACGGCCAGGGGTAAGGCGGCGGCGGTTTGCCGCCCGCATAAACCCCTAGTGGCTGCAGGTAGGGGGTGGGAGCCCCCCGCCTGCCGCAGGAAAGCCACAGCTGTCTGGGAGGGAGACTAAGCGTACACAGTCTTCCTCCCCTTAGGCGCGGGAAGCCCTGGCATAGGCTGGGGCAGCCGGTGGGCGTCGTGGTGAATGCTACCGCGGTACCACGGCGTCCAACCAAAAACCGGCAGGAGGGTACGCCAAGGTGGTTTTTAGTGGGTAACATTACCCTACCCCTTCTCGCTCTGAGAAGGGGAGGAGTGATGAGTCCCACATACCAGTCACTCCCATGACGGGGGGCACGCGTAACGCATTTTCCACCTTGCCAAAAAAAAAAAAAAAAAAGGTTAGAACTGCGACCCCCAAGAAAACGAACTGTTGACAGAAGTGGGTTAGGTTCGGTTAGAACTGCGACCCCCAAGAAAATGAACTGTTGACAGATAGCATGACACATTACTATTATTAAATTATATCAATGGTCAATCATAACACACATAGCTATAATCGCACAGAGTGCTTGCGTTTAGTTTTGATAGCAAAATATTACCAATTGAAATGATTTTATGCGGAATAAATATTATTACAAGTAAAAAAAAACAAATAAAAAAACCCGAAATGATTAGTCATGACATCAATTTGATTGAAATAAGTCAACTACCAATTAAAAGACCTCGTTTCAAATTACCTAGTAGGTATTGAGTCCTCGACGCAATGAGTTGTCGATGAAATGAAAATACTTGAAACGTTGTCTTTGAAATAATATTCGATTAAAAGTTTGTCGGCAATTCAATGGTAAACCATTTACTTAACACCTACCTACCTACTTAACTTATCACAACTTGACGTAGGCGAGTAGGTACCTACCTACCTATATAGTGACGTTTTGCCGTTCTAGTAGGTACTAAGAATGTATGTTACTGTGAGTAGGTACTAACAGTAGGCAACTGTACCTACTTCTTTAGTGCATCATGTACCTAATTAAAACACCTACCTAACCTAAAAACCAATATATTTATTAGATTACGTTTGGCATCGCATTAGCAAATCATTATACTTAACTTCTTAAAGTTTAAAGAAGCCCGCCCTTGTATTTTTAAGTGTATGAATCTTAAATGCTTTCTTTAACTTACTACAACACTAGCTGTTCCAGTTAACTTGCCAATGGTGCTGCCAATCGAAGCCCACGTACCAGCCATAAAAGCGTCATATAACATTGTACTTTTACTGGGAACGAAGAAGAAATAGAACACTAAAGCACCTTATCCTCTAATCCTGGGTTTTTTGGAATAATTCTTTTAGTTTCATACTTTCTAGGTTACTCTAGAGGAGTATTTTAGGGGCAAAATGTTTAAAACAATTATAAATGATTGCATTTAAAAAAACTCGTGCGGCATGATTTAATTTATTTTATTCTTGTCTAATCTGCTTTAATTCTTAACGTTTCTTTATTCAAGGGAAATAGAAATCACATTGGACGGCTTAATTGACTTTTTATGTTAGGAACTAGGGAGCTCAAGATACGCTTCAAAACTGTCAAACTGAGTGTTGCCAAAGTATTGCCGAATAAATCAAGGCGAAATTCATTCAGGCATTTCAGGCTCTTGCGCTTTGAGGGTCCGTTTCGAAAGATGTTGAAGTAAAATAATTATCATGTAAAAAAATTGCAGGCTTCGGATAAACAACCATTTTGTAGTATGCATCTTAGCTATCACTACTTAAGAAACAAAAACAATCTGTCATTGCACAGATGTGATCGAATGTCATTAAATAAAATTTTCAGGTCTGACTGACTGAGTTAGAACAAATGAACGAAGGCGTCACTTACACACGTTACTATTTTGTAATAACATTTAATATATTCCATTGAGATCGTTGTCTGCTGTTCAGTCCGTTAAGTAGGCTGCTAGTATTCGCACGGTCTATAATCTGCTTAGTCACGGTATCCTATCTTTGTTATATTGACATTAATTCGACTGAAGTCTGGAAGCGGAGCGCTCAAGGCAAAACTACGGAAAGCGTTTCGACCTCTATAGTAATACAACAATGAATACCTTGAGGAGCGGCAATAATGTGTTGGTGGTGTGGAAGAACAGCGAACAAAAAGACTTGAGCAACGTCGTGACTGAAATTCAAAGTGCGACGAGCAATGGTCCAGTCGTTCTCGAAAACTCTCAAATGATCACTGAAAGTAAGTTGACTTATGAAATTTACATTTAAATTATTGAGTAAGTAGTTATTTTATTAAAAATAAATAAATATCAGGGAAAAATCAGTAACCTAGTGATCAAGGACTAAACTAACATACTTATGAAAACATCAAGATTCAGAATGTTCATCCTTAACAGGAGATTGAATCCGGAAAGCTAGCTTTGTAGGCAGGGTTACATCAACTAGGCTAGCCGCATTCTCAGTTATCTTGGAATCATTAGGTCTATTACAGGTAACTTTAGAACTCATTCAAGGTTCTAGTTTTTATCGTCCGGGTGTATCTCACGTTTTGTCAAAGACCTGCATATTCGTGGTCCGCAATGTAGTTTCTATAGGAAATATTAAGCATCTCTCTGTTTCTAGTTATAAATTATCTTGGTCTCCCCATCCAGTCACTTGACAGTTATTTTCTAACTCAGTACTGTTCAATATTTTAGCATCAAGACCGCAGTCCTCTTTTGATGTCATCATCTCGAACTGGGTTCCACCACATACAGTTACCCATGAGGACAGTCTGTTAGCGATCCTCATAAAGCTGCTAAAACCCAGTGGCAAGCTTATTGTAAAGGATGGCACAGACATCAGCTCTGCTTTGAAATTAAATGGGTTCATAAATATCACAAAGACAGATGATGTTTACACTGCTGAGAAAGCTAAATTTGAGGTAAGTGTAAGTGTAAGCTAACTTTGAGGTGTTTCATTTGCTATTCTTTCCTTTCCTCCAACTCCTCCTTCCTTTCTCTTCCTTTTAACCACCAAGAATTTTTCATCGTATATTTATGTCCCCAGTTACACAAATTACATAAACCAATAAGTGCTCTTCATGGGTTACCTTTGTTTCGTCAAAAAGTCTTTGGTCAAATGTTTCATTTCCCAAATTTTCATTTGCCAACCAGCTTTGTTTCTGTAACTGTAAATATTTCTGGATTTTATAAAATCTAACCTTACCTCACCTATAGGGTTCTACATGATGGTACTAAAAGAAATTCTGAAAAATTTATGTAACATTGGTTTGGCAAATGAAAATTTATGTAGGTAACATTGGTTTGGAAAATGGCAGCAGGAAGGAATGTTATTATTACTGCCAAGTCTAATCACAATACTTATCAGAAGTACTATCTAATATTCTCTTTATACTCAAACTATATTTTTAATGTTACAGGTAGGTTCCAAAGCACAACTAAAGCTGGGTAGTAAGCCGGCAGTGTGGAAACTAGATGACATGGTAGAGGCAGCTTGGACAGCCAATGATGATGACATCATCGACTCAGACCAGCTATTAGATGAGGATGATCTCAAGAAACCAGACAAGGCAGCACTGAGAGGTAAATACATTAACACATTTGCTGCCACAAAGTGCTACACGCTACGGTAATTGCCGATGACAGCATTTTCAGATTTATAGCAAACACTGCGTACCAACAGAGAACCCTACTAGCAGGTTACAGTTGCTAAATGTGTTAATGCATCTATTCTAATATTATAAATTAAATATTGTTTCTGTAAACTATTTTTTTTCTCTAAGAAGTTTTAATTCTAATTGATATTAATATACTAATGATCACCATAGGTAAAAAACATGATAGTACAAGATAGGAGAAGTCGCATCATATTCTGCCAATTTATAGAGTACACTTAATAATTTATCAAATAGAAATTTATTCATAAAAGATAGAATAATCTCTAATTTCACCCTTCAACATGCATTTTTTTATAAGAATAAATTACAAACTTTTGGTAGTACGCACAGTACAGTTTTTTTTTTTGTGATTTTTGAGAAAGATAATGTTTTTTTCGTTTTCATACTTTACGAGTTACAAGACGGCAATATATTTGCCACCGTCCGTCTACGACACATCTAAGCATTAAATTTGTATTGAATTTCATTAATTTACTATGGAAGTTTATCCCTGGAGTGTTATGACTGTCGGAAAAAACGAGCAAGAACATTTTTTATTTATATACTTTTTTGTTCACTTATCGGGACATAGCAAAATACCTTAAATCATGTCGTAAATCTACCATTTATTAATAGAAGGTGTGAATTTTACTACTTCTATTTTTGTTATTGGATAGTAAGTTTATAATTTCGGTTCTTAATACTTAAAAATCCAAAAAAATATGGTATTTTTTGTTAAAAAAATTCTATGACGGAAAATATATTGTCGTTAAAAGGGTTAAAAGAAAAAAAAATATATCTTCAATACTGAATACTAATACAAAAAGTTAGACGAAGGCATTATAAAAAAAGCGGCCAAGTGCGAGTCGGACTCGCCCATGAAGGGTTCCGTAGCAGCAAGTAACATAATATAAAAGTTCGTTGTAGCTTTGATCAATGTTTTTATGACGTATTAAAAAAAAACTACTTACTAGATCTCGTTCAAACCAATTTTCGGTGGAAGTTTGCATGGTAATGTACATCATATATTATTTTTACATTTATCATTCCCTTATTTTAGAAGTTACGGGGGGGGGGACACACATTTTTCCACTTTGGAAGCGTCTCTCGCGCAAACTATTCAGTTTAGAAAAAAATTATAATAGAAACCTCAATATCATTTTTGAATACCTATCCATAGATACCCCACACGTATGAGTTTGATGAAAAAAAAATTTTTGAGTTTCAGTTCTAAGTATGGGGAACCCCAAAAATTTATTGTTTTTTTTCTATTTTTGTATGAAAATCTTAATGCGGTTCACCGAATACATCTACTTACCAAGTTTCCACAGTATAGCTCTTATAGTTACGGAATAAAGTGGCTGTGACATACGGACGGACAGACGGACAGACATGACGAATCTATAAGGGTTCCGTTTTTTGCCATTTGGCTACGGAACCCTAAAAATTGCGCATGTCCTCAATTTAGAACAGGAACACGTAATATAGTATGCATAATAAGTCGGTTTCGTATCTGATGTGATAAGATAAACATTAGGTTTTGTGTTCCAAGTGACGCGGCATGTTCGAGGTTTTGTGTTGCAAATTGGCATCGCGCCGTCACGCGAGGATGACGCGATGTTCCGAGTCATACCGATCATAGTTTAGTCATTTTAAAAAGAAACAGTTGAAGTGCATTCTATAAAACTAAATAAAATAATAATTCGGAAATAAATCTCTGGAGCCTATTTCATAATGTAATATCACTAATATCAGTTGGTAAAGTAATATGTTTTGTTTGTTTACTCATTTATAATAAATGCCAAAATATTAGAATAACTCTTATTGATCTGAGTCTTATACCACCCCACATACTCGCTACTAATATTTGATATTTGCAAATTTGTCCTGATTCCTTTAGTCGCATATAAACGCCTGAAGGTATTTGGATGAAATTTGGCACACAGATATTAAAAATAAAAATGAAAATATAATAAAAGCTATTAGATCATATATTTTATAGTAATTAGCAATTCCAGACATAATTACAGACTTTTCTACGTATTATTTAATGTTTCAGTGTGCGCGACGACGGGCAAGCGGAAGGCATGCGCCGACTGCTCGTGTGGCCTTGCTGAGGAGCTCAACGGGCAGGTCAAGGAGACCCCCAAGTCCTCTTGCGGGAGTGTGAGTGTCTCGCTTTATCTTAAGCTGTGTACGAATCTGAGCGGCTCAGCCTGAGGCGCGCGCGGCGAGCTATTCGCGAGAAAAATTTTTGCACATAAACATGCGTCGGTGAGGCAGCGTGCTCGCCGCGAGCCGATAATGTGCCTCGTTCAAAATAGCGTCGGACACGATGACAGGCCGCGGCTGCGTTTATCACAAATCATAATTCACCGAATTATTAACAAAAATAAGAAGAAATCGCCTTGGTGGTGGAACAGCTCAGCAACTTTATCAAATTTGTACGCGCCTCGTCCACGGACAAGTTATAACTTATCGTTCTGCCCGCGGCACGCTCGGATACACGTCCAAATTACGCGAGGCACGCACAACGAGCTTGCCTCAACCCGAGGCTGCTCTAATTCGTACCCACCTTAAGATTTGCGGCACATACCATACTAAACAGTTGCAGTTAAACAAAAAGTATCCTTATATTAGTTATAAAAAAGCATGCGCTTATTTTATGCCTATACAATTGAAACTTTATCAGCTAACCGAAATATTATTAAATGCGTCTTACAAAATTCCGCAAATATATTTAAGTGTCTTACCAATCAAGACATTACAATTGACAATTGCGCATCCAAGTTTCATATTTTAGCGGACCATAAGTAGCATAGTACCAATTTCCTACACTTTGGTGCCCAAATTCATTTTTCCGCTGACTAAAAGTTTAAATGATACCCATTTGTATTGAAAGCCCAAACATACAAAAATAAAACACTCCAATTAAATTGAATACCTATAAGCTACACAGTGTAAACTTTTCAATAATTAATAAGGTCAAAAAAAACAGAATTTCCCACAATCTTGTAATCCTAACACTCTACTTCCAAACATCATAATTCATATCCGTTATCATATTTCAGTGCTACCTTGGCGACGCATTCCGCTGTGCGACCTGTCCTTACCTCGGCATGCCAGCCTTCAAGCCTGGGGAGAAGGTGCTTCTGGACCTTAAGGCCGACGTCTGAAGAGACTAGTATTCTGTTGTGACTTGTATTGCTAATAAACCCTTTGTAAGTAAGTACACTTGGATTTTATTACGTTGATTGGCTTTTGTAGAAATTAAACTTGAACTTTCGTGATTCATACTAAAATAGTAAAAGCTTCGGGTGAAGCCAGACAAGCGTAATTTTTAGGGTTCCGTACCAAAATGGTAAAAATGGAACCCTAATTGTGAGACTTCGGTGTCTGTTTGTAATTTTCCGAGTTATGAATAGCGTATTTTCGGATTCTTCGTGGCGAATTGCGTCGCCGTGTGAAACAAATAGGACTTTTGTATGAAACCACATGTAGCATAAAATACGCAACTCGCATCGTAAATAACACGCTAGTTTGGATTTATCTTTAGTTGTGTAATAGGTCAAGTCAAGGTTTTATTATGTTGTTTTTGTAGTTTTAGAGCCAGTAGAGCTGTTAGAATTGTAAACAGATCGGAAATAGGTAGGGTTTATTTACATAAAAACTGCGAGGGTTTATTGTAGAGGCTTATTTAACCAATACAACGTATAATATTCCTTATTAAAACAATTAATTTTGAACAAAAAACTAAACTGAAAAATAAGCTACTCGCATATAAATATAGCATGCCATAGGAGACTAATTGCTAAGTAAGTAATCTTGTTTCCGATTAAGATATTTAGTTTGCTACAGTAACAGAGGACGTTAACATGATATTCTCAAAACATCATTATTGACAAGACATCAATTAGGCAGTGTCGACGAAGCTCCGCTTCCGCGGAGCTCCTATTTCTGGGTGGTTTGGCCCTCCGGGCCTGCTGTAAAACTAACATTACCTAAACCTACCTACGATTCTTTAACCTAATTCCACTATTTGCAAATATCATGTTTTGCGAATATCGTGTTTTGCGAATATCATACATACATAACATCACGCTTTAATTCCCGGAGTGGGGTAGGCAGAGCTACACAAATACCAAAAAAAAACTGATTCTGTAACCACATTTTGCAGAAGTAGGCTAAGATGTTTACCAGTGTATTAGTGACAGGTTGCAAGCCCATCGCCTAACAGAATATCATGTTTTACTAATATAATGTTTTGCGAATATCATGTTTTGCTAATATCATGTTTTGCCAATATGATATACTGCGAATTACGGGCTTTTAAGTGTTAATGGCTGTCGTAGAGACCGCGTATTGGTAAACGTAGCGTGGGTCGCTCCCTGACCAGGTTCCGTATTATTCTTACACTTACATACTGGCCAGAAAGGGGCAGATGTTTTATCCGCATTGACAAACACGACCATAACAGGCCCGCAGATTGCGAGATGACTTAAGAGGCCGTATACGAAATTTGGCCGATTTCGCTGAATTGATTGATTGACGTGATTTTACAGTTGAAATACTTTACTTCTACAAATTTTAATGCCCAACATGAAAGATAATTTCAATTTTCAACGAATGTATGAGCTATCTTTTTGTTTATATTATTTTATTTTGATTAATTGACCTGAAACCGGTGACTGTTTTGTGAATTATGCTGTAAGTTGTTTAGAATATCGTATATTCACGAATCGTTATGACGTCTAAAAGGTATGAAAAAATTACAATTTATTGCTGTAAATGTCGTCTAAAAAATGTATGCATCACTTTTTACCACTTTTATATTATTATTTTTGTTAACTTGGTAAAATTTTATAGAAAATGAGCAAAAAATTGTTTTTGATTTCGCCTACTTAAAACTCGTTCATAAAATTAAAACAACAGTAATAAACTTCAGTTCAAAATCAATCCATTACCTTAAAAAAAAACAAAAAATTAAAAAAATAGCAATATATATAAATATATATTATATAATATATATAAAATATATAAAATATAAATTTATATATATTATAAAATATATTTTATAATATATATAAAATATAAATAATGTCCTAAAACCTAAATCTCGCATTATAATACTCGACAAAAACAAAAAAGTAGCTGATTCATTCGTAACTCATTTATTCGATCATAAGTTCATAACTTCGTAAAATTATATATTTCATGATGTGCATTAAAAGTTATAGAAAAGCAGTATTTTAACTATAAAATCACGACAATAAGCAATACCGGCAAAATTTCGTATACGGCCTCTTAAACTTGAGCTATGCGCATCGACGCAACCCTAGCGCCCAAGCGGCGATAGGTGACAGAAACCCCAAAGAGGACGGAGACACTAATTTTCTATCCTTACTAGAATGTTTGTATGTATGGGTGTTTGTTACTCTTTCACGCTGCAACGGCTGGACGGATTTGGATAAAATTTGAAATGGAGATAGCTTATACCCTGGATTAACCCTTTCGTTTCGGCTGACGAGTTAACTCGTTTTGTGGGATGCGCTCTCAGATCCCGTAGACGAGTATACTCATTTTAATATGTTTGTCATTACATCTTGGAGTAGGGCATCGACAGTCACTTGCACAACCGGACACATTTGCGTCCCGTACTCTTGGCCTCGAGTCATACTTGCTATAGTTACGTGATGTTGGCAACTAGTTTGAGAGTGAAAAGTGAATGATCGTATTACCCGATCAATTTTCATTCCGTGTTTAAGTGTTTCGTTTTATCAGCTATAGATTCGTCGGCGCGGTTACTTCGAGGAAGGCCACACGGCGGCGTTGCACTGTTGTGGAGGAAGGCATCATTCCCGTGTGTGTCGGTCATTCAGTGTAAAAGTGTGCGTCTAGTTGCTATCAAGATAGTGCTTAATAACCGGTCAGCGATTGTCATGTCTGTTTACATGCCCACCGACTCTATCGATAATCTCAGTGAATTCACGGAATGTTTGAGTGAAATACAGTCAATTGTGGAAAGTAATGATGTGGAATCCGTCTATGTGCTTGGGGACTTTAACGCACACCCGGGTGAGTCGTTCTCGTATGAATTAATGAACTTTTGTTCTGAACAATCCTTAGTCTGCGTAGATATGGAATTGTTACCAAGTGAAACGCATACATATGTTAGCGACGTTCACGCGTGTAGACGCTGGCTCGACCACTGCGTGGTAACGAGCGCCGCGCGCGCCACGGTCGTTGGTGCCTCAGTTTTATATAACGTATATTGGTCTGATTGTTATTGGAATGTGACTTAAAGTTGATAAAAGCAAAAATTGAAAATCCAATCAATTATTCTTGTAAAAAAGTTATTTGGGGTGAGCGAGATTCGGAACAAATAGATAAGTACTTGAATTATTGTTCAGGCCAGTTGAAGGACATTCATTTTCCTACTGTGTTTTCTGGTTGTGCAAACCATATGTGTTCTGATACTGTTCATAAGCAGATGTTAGGAGATTTGTTCCGTAATTTAATTAAGATTCTTACGTCTGCCGCTATTAAATCGCATAAGCGCGTTTGTAAGAACCATAGACGTGTAGTGGGCTGGAATCTGTACGTTGGGGGGGCTCACCGGGAGGCTCGGCTTTGGTTTCAGTGGTGGGTTTCATATGGTATGGTACTGGCTATGTTTATGATAAAATGCTCGAGACTAAAAAGATTTTTAAATCCAAGCTGAAATACTGTCAAAATCACGAGCAAGATATAAATATGGATATTATTGCTAAAAACCATTCTGTTAAGAACTTTGGTAGATTTTGGAAGAATACCGGCAAGTTAAATCCTAGGCCGGGTCTCCCGGTGAGTGTGGCCGGTAATCATGAGCCGACTGACATCGCGAGTGCTTTTCAGCGGTACTTTAAAGTTGAGTCTCCGCTATCGGCGGCCGGGATGCCCGGTGCTGAGGTTGAAGGTGAACGTCAGTCAGTAGGGTTTTCTGCTAAGCAAATTGCTAGTAAAATTAGTAAAATGCAGAGGGGAAAATCTCCCGGGCATGACGGTCTCAGCATTGAGCATCTCAGGTATGCAGGCATGCGGGTGTGCATCTTCCAAGGGTTTTGTCGATGTTCTTCAACTTGTGTATCAGTCATAGTTATTTGCCCGACGAGCTTATGCATACATTGGTTGTTCCCATTGTAAAAAAATAAAACGGGAGATGCCTCCGACATTTCCAATTACAGGCCAATATCGCTCGCTACTGTTATAGCAAAGGTATTGGATAGTCTGCTTGATGATATTTTAGGAGAAAAGATCGATGTACATGATGCTCAATTCGGATTCAGGCCGGGTTTATCTACTGAAAGCGCGACCCTTTGTCTCAAGCAGACTGTCCATTATTATACGTCACGCGAGACGCCTGTTTTCGCCTGTTTTTTGGATTTATCGAAGGCATTTGATACGGTGTCGTATGACTTGTTATGGAGGAAACTCTACAATGATACAAAGGTACCGCACGAAATCACCTCATTGTTTAGGTTCTGGTATAAATCAAAAGAATAGTGTCAAATGGGCAAGTGCTTTCTCAGATAATTATGTGGTACCTTGCGGGGTTAGACAGGGAGGTATAAGCTCACCTAAATTATTTAATTTGTACATGAATGGCCTGATCGAGGAGCTCAGCAACAGTCATGTCGGATGTCACATAGAAGATGTGTGCGTCAACAATTTAAGCTATGCTGACGATATGGTGTTGTTGAGCCCCACGATGGGGGGTTTAATAAAAATGTTAGGCATTTGTGAAGCATACGCTGAGTCCCATGGGCTCAGGTACAACGCTTCTAAAAGCGAGCTTTTACAATTTAAAGCTGGTAGCAAGAGCTACAGTATGCAGCCGGTTAGGCTTTGTGGGGCTCCTTTAAAGAGAGTAGATAAATTGAAGTACCTGGGTCACTGGGTCACTGAATCGTTGTCCGATGTCATAGACATCGAGCGGGAGCGTCGGGCGCTTTGTGTTCGCTGTAACATGTTGGTCCGCAGCTTTGCACGTTGTAGTAAAGAAGTGAAGTTAACTTTATTTAAAGCCTTCTGTCAAACTTTCTACACGTGTGGCCTGTGGACTAACTTTACGCAGCGGGCATATGGCGCGCTGCGCGTCCAGTACAATGACGCGTTCAGGATGCTGTTCGGGCTGCCGCGGTATTGTAGTGCCTCAATGATGTTTGCCGAGGCACGAACGGACGGCTTCCACGCAATAATGAGGAAGCGATGCGCGTCGCTGCTCCGCCGCAGCCGCGACAGCACGAACTGCATCCTGAGCTCGCTGGCGCGGCGCTGGGACGCGCCGCTGCTGCAGCGACACGTGCGCCTACACGTGCCACCAGCTACTCAAGCTCGCAGATTTTAATTTTTATGTTGTTGTTGTGTATCACTAACCCTAATAATAAGCCGCTGTATTTACTAACCCTATGGATGTATAGTCCGAAATAAATTTATTTTATTTGATTTGATTTGATTTACACAAATAAATCATTTTACAATATTAGCTAACAAGTTATCTCGTCTACCGGCTCTGAAAAGCGTTTCACCTAGCCGAGATACGTCGTCTATCGGACGTGAAAGCACCATTTCTGTTAACGAGTTAACTCATGCATAGGACTGAGGCGCAGATATTATTTCACTGAACCTGACATACTGGGTAGATTTCGTGTACGACTTTGCCGGAACGAAAGGGTTAACATCTAAAGTCTACTTTTAAACCCGGAATAATAGGAATGACGTGGTCGCGGGCAGAAGCTAGTTTATACGATTTCTATGTCCGGATTGTCCAGCAGTGTACACTGTTGTGCGCTAAGATTATAGTTTCGTTATATATTTCGATACATGTCTTCATTGTTGTGCTTTTCCAGAGCAGCGCCACTTCTTGTAGCGGGTGACGATGATGACAGCATTGGAATTGTGACTATTATGTTTTCACTTTGGTGCGGTCTTATCACAGATTGAAGGAGGGTGGATAGGGTCTTAGGCCGAGTAAAGAAAACACATGGGTAGCAAATATTTAGTTATACATAATTTCTCTTCTTTTTACAAACAGTTAACTTAATTTTAACACATCTCGCTCTATAACATTTTCAATTTACATTTATCTGAAATAGTACTCATTCCGCTATACAATAAAATATACATATATATTTTTGCCATTTGTCATATAATTATATAACAATTTATATTTATTTACTATTACATAAATGACACAACTTTTCCAGTACCTAATAGCAACTATCTGATTTTCTATATGTATTGGAGAAACTCGTGTCTGTTAAGATACGCTGCAACAAATATCGGCAGTAGGTACAGTCCAGTCCACGTCTGTGTTAGTCCAAACCTGCTTCTGGTTAGCTGAGTATCGTTCCATTTCATGCCGATAATTAAGAATATGTTAATTATGGCAATAAATAACGTTCATTTAAAACAGGTATGCCTTAATTGGACATTCATTAAACTACCAAAAACAGCTCTATACAATAAGCAAACTGTTAAATGGCACAATGTCGTGTCGGAAGTACTTGTTAGGGTTTGCTTGGGAAGATTCTAGTTTATGAATTATGATATGAACTGTGGAAACCATTACTGGCCGTTTCTAATTGGCAACTTTCGTTTAGCATCTATGGTCACTACGTCGCCTATTGAAAGTCGTTTGTGGTCCTATAGAAAGAAGTATATTATTATTACTCATCAAATCGACACCGCACTCACATCAGCACCAACGGCTTTACTCGGCAACGCGAACTTGCTCCATCGTCAAGACTTATAGGAAATTGACAAACTTGTTTTCTAAGTACATTCTAATGCTAAGATATTTTACGCGTTGAATGCGACAAGTGTTCAGCATTCGAATGGCATAGAAACAAGCTCTAGGAAACCTCGTGGTACACGTAACCATTATCGTTTTGCGTGCGTCACAATCTTAAAATAAACAATAAATATAACAGATACGATTAAACGGACCAAAATTTCTGTATGTACTCATTAAAACGTAGAGATTTTATGTTTATATATAAATATTTTAATGAAATTGTGCAGAAAAGATTCAGAAACGTTGCTCACGACAAATGTTTTGAGCGAAGTATATATCGCTTTCCATCACATACCTAACGGTTATATATTTAGCTAGTCTTTTTGCACCACACGTATGGCTATTCCTTACTTACATATATTTGGAAAGGTATTGTCTGATCATAGTGTAAATTGATGGAAAAATATAATTTTCGTGCATGCTTCGTGCGAAGTCTTTCTTTGCTACGGTTAGGTACAAACCTACTCGTAGCGGCAAGACATAGAGTCAAACTCAACTATATTACACGGTCTTGCCGCGGTTTTTATTAATTGTTAACGTATATTCAATTTATTAAACTTTCGCACATCGATAAAGCAAAAACACGAAGTTAGTCTATATAATTATGTCGTATTTTTTAAAACTATTTATAGGTGTGGAAGAACTTTGATTTTGCCAATGTATGTATACTTAGAATGTATTGCAATTAAAATGAGGACCCTGATGTTCGAAACTTCGGCACAGAAGTCCAATCCAGGAGGACAATTGTTTAGCACCTTTATTGAAATTAAGTTAATACTTTCTGAAATTTAAATTTTGGGAAATAATACTTTTTGTATGATTTTTTGTACTAATCGAGTCAAGCAACTTGGAAGTGGAGCTCGCAGTGTAGCACGGAACGAGTGTGCGCCCAGTTATAATATAAATGCTCCTATCTCATAATTTAAGTAATATTTTCAAAGAAACTACTATCCCACAACATTCAGTAAAGCGTCCCAGTCTTTTTATAAGTTTATTTTCATCAAATTGAGATCTTGATTAGACTTGTTGGCGACCGGCCCGCGCCGCGCGGCCAATCTTAACGTTTGTGAGGTAGGCTTAGTCATGATCTAATGAAGCGCCTTGTTAGAAAATACCGATTAATAAAATGAGATCTTTCATTACAATTACAAAATATAATAATAAACATGATAAAACTACAATTAGATACATTATACAACAAGTTATCAGCTGGGCCTGCGCTCCGCTGCGGCGGGCGCGCCGCTAATATCAACATACATTAACAAGCACGTATCACTTTACGGTACAATGAAAGAAACTAACCCTCAATCCGCGTCTCTCTCCGCTCCTCGCTGCGGTATGGCAATATCCTTGTCGCCTCGCACCTCACTCATATACGACGTGCAACGCTTCGCACAAGGCAGCGGCATGGATGACTCCATGTTCAACAAATAACATATATTATGCGAAATAAATTTACGAATAAACCAAATGAAGAACGGATAATTAATTATGTTTACTTAATAATATTTAAAATTAATTGGATTTTGATATGGCATTTGCATTTGTCGTTATTTGGTATAACGATATACATATGTATATAAAATCACAGACGCTACTTGTTATGTATTTTGTTTCCGATTTTACTTAATCCTTTGCGAAATTTTGAGTATACAACAACTTTACTATAAAGTTCCTTACCAATAACGAACTTATTACTCTAAAACATATATTTTCTTTATTCAAGCAATACTTCATGTCTTCTCTGACCAATAACTACAAAATATCACAGACTGTGTGTTTATTATGTATACAACAATCTTCTCATAGAAAAGTATGCGTATTACACATGGACGTCTAAAAACAATAGAGATGACATCTAAAAACGCCATATATATAGATACATACATATTAATTTTAGAATAGATACTATACTGTATACCAACATCAAATAATATGCTCGATCAAATTATTTGTTAGATAAATTTGCCATCATCTAGCAGCGAAGTACCCTCCGTCCTCTAGCTACTAACCAATAGGGAAGATTTGAGTGGAGCTGGTGTGCCTGTTGGTGTCCCGGGATATGTCTGCAGTCACAACCATGAGGTCCGGACCGCTCCGGACAACGGCGTCCAGTGAGGAAGAATCAGTCAGTCGAAACTTAAGCACACGTCGGCCCATAGCTACCCTACCTAACATTCATTGTACCTTTGTTTAACATAATATGCATTGCCGCCTCGGCGGACTGGCGATTTAAAATCTCATTGATTATCACAAAATGTAACCTACTATAAGATCTGGTAGAAACTTACACATTGTTATTTTTGTGCTCATTGATAGTTTTACCTCTCACTCCATTAATTATTATTAAAAAATAAAAACATTTACTTACTCATGACCGTGTCGATGTAATAGATACGTGCAAAAATATTTTCATATGCTTTTCTCCTACGCATCTCGCAAACGTTCGTATTACATAACCACATTTTTGTGATACATTTAGTTAGTCATGGAGTATAGCATTCAACTTTGACCTAAGTATCATAATTACATTGATATTTACATGTCGTACACAAACGCGACAGAAGCACCCGACAGTTAAACAGCACCTAGAGTTCCCGAAAGTATAAGCGTAGAACTGTGGCCCAGCGCGGCGGCCGACACTCACTGGGTCTATAGTCACTATCCTTCTGGCCGTCCGATAGAAAGACATTGCAGCGTCCGAAGCTCACTAGCCAGCGGCCGGTCACATTCCGCGTCGCAACTATATGGGAAGAATCGAAACGAAACTGTGTCGAAAGAGAGAGTTCCGAGCGATCACAACACATTCTGGAAAGTTCTTCAGCGTTTCTTTGGGGGAGGGCGGTCGTCCTCGAGCACATCGGAGGCGGACCACCGGCGTTTGCGAGCGTCTTCTTTGACGCTGAGGTTCTCGGGGTGGGTCTGAGGGGGCGCGGAGGCGGGCGGCGCGGGCGCGTGCTTGCGCGCCACCAGCGACACGCACACGTCGCCCACCTGCAGCCGCTGCACGCGCAGCCCGTAGCGCGCCAGCGTGCGCTCGGGCCGGCACGCAGCCCAGCCGCGCCCGTACACGAAGAACGGGTGCTCAACGGTCGACTCTAGTTCCACCTGAAACACAACACGGCCACGTTAATGAAACTGCCATTACCTACGACCATTATTCAATTAATGTCAACTAACAGAAATCTCACTTAGTTGGCTCTAATTTTTTAAGTGTAAGTTTCAAGTTCTCATTCGACGTCATTGTGTACCTACTTCGATTAATGACTCGATTACATTGTTCTTGCTGCCTCGTACGGTGTCAAATAGATCGGGCCGATCATCGTGTTTACACTAGTACGATCGCTTTTAGTAGTGCGATCGCCTTATATGGTCAACTGTCTTTGTGTTTACAATACATCGTTCATCTAATAAGGCGATCGTATCTGTGGGTAACGAATCCGGAGGACTTAAATTGCTTTTACACATCTACTACGAGACCAAACGATTACCCTATCTCATAATATCGAACGGACATTATGATTGTGCCATTAGTTTCGTAGGTACAAGATCTTTGGGTTTTCCTGTAGAGCTTGTTTTAGCTGCGAAACAGGATGTCAAGTTAATCAAGCCGACGACTACCTCCTAAGCGGCATAAATATAATGGTTAATGTAGTATTTTGGCAACTAACCCTCGAAAGACAAGTGCCAATAACTGCTACTGACTAGTGCGAGTTTTCAAAAAAAAAAAAAAAACAAAATATTTTATTGCACTCACGTAGTGATAAAAGTTCTTACAATATATATAGTTCTTTTTTTTTGGGGTTTAGCCACGTGTGGTTCCTGAGCGATGTTTTGTGTCGCCATCTTGAAGTGCGTCTTACCTGAGAGCGGTTCCTATCGTACGTGAGCGTGAGCGCGAGCCGGTCGCCGCGCTCATCCAGACGCAGCAAGGTGCACTGCGTGAGAGTCAGCTCGGCGCTCCGGTCAGCGCTCACCACGAAGTCCTCGGTCCGCATCTCCTCCACGCGCCGCAGAGACCCGTCCTCTAGCTGGATAAGCGCTCCGCGGCAGAAGCAGGCTGAAGGCGTACCGCGTTCCAGAGACATTGGTGACTCCTGGAATATAAATAATTTGGTTTTGGTTATTGTTCACGGACTCTTTGATATTAGAATATTGCACTCTATAGCTCATTAGGATGGGTAGTATTTAAAAAATACTATCGGAATGTACGCTAGGTCAGATTAAGAACTGGATCATGCATTGCTTGGCAAAAATAATATACCTAGCCTTGGAATTTGATTAGTATATATTATATTATTATATTATATTAGTGTATATTAGTATTCAAGTATATTTCCATAGGACATGAACCAAGAAGCAGTTTATTTTTGATAGAGATACTTACGTCTCTGTGAGGAGGAACCGGCGCCGGCGCGGACACGGGTGGGGAATGGGACGCCGGGGCCGGTGGCACGAAGCCCGACGAAGGCCGGTGGAGCGGATACCCCGCTGGAGACTGCGGGGCTCGCGTCCGGTACAAATAAGACGCGTGGTACGAAGGATGATGGAGGAAGGGTGAATAGTTTGGTACGGGGGGGAATGACGGGGACTGCGGCGCGGGGGGCGCGGGCATGTCGCGCGGGCGGCGCTGCGCATAGCGCGCGTAGGGCCGCGGCGGCGGCGCCAGGAACTCGGGCGCCATGCCGGGCGGCGGCGGCGGGTACAGCCCCAGCGGCCCCAGCTGCCCCAGCTGGGCCAGCGCCTCGCCGGGGAGTCTCGCTGAGATCATCGGACGCACTGCGGACAAACAATACACCATAAGAAACGTATTACGAACATGACAAACTTCTTCGGTTTGGGATCTTTGACGGTAAAGCAAGTCCATCTGAATTTTGATATCTCATCATTAGAATTTTCTTCTGAAGCATGCGATTACGAATATCTAGCTTGCTGGCATCTGCGCTAGCTAATGTCCGCCAGTCAGTAAACGTAGTAAGACTGCAAAATCCAATCAAAATAGAAATCATTCATGCCAATCACTACTGTTGCCAAGTCTCACGTTCCTACTATAATAGCAATATGTTCACGCCTTAGATATACGAGTAATAACCCCACACTGAAAGTTCAAATATTCTAAAGTTCAATCTACGACTTGAAATAAACCAAAGCGACGAGATATTACAGCCTTGTTTACTTCCAATAAAGACAACACAATAAAGTTATTACGAGTTCAACGAGTTACTAATTGTGGCTATCGTGATATATATATATATATATATTGTAGTACTGTAGTATATTTATGCGAGTGCATAAATTAATTGGAAACATACAACATCTGTTAGATCCTTGAGTCGTGTGTAGTGTACACGAGATAAGAATGTAGAGCGGGCAACGTCAACGATATAAATAGACTTATTCACGTAAAAGTTTAATTCAGCATGCACGACGCACGCCGACGTGATGAGAGATGTTATCTTTTTAGCCTTTCGTACGACTTCTTTGTTACATCGCCTGTGCGGTCAACCGAAACGAGCTTTTAAGTCGATGAAACTTGTACAAACTTGACTCAGATGACCTTATAACGATGCAGGCTTTATCGCTTTAGACGAATTCTAAGAAATCTCCAGTTTCTCAAGATCGCTACCCTAATAAAATTCAGGTATGGATGATAAATATAACGTTTACCTACTCGGCGTTGAGGCAAACTGGTAGGTTGAGCGTAAGGGTTCCATTAGCACACTACTAGGTTAGATCATTCCCGCCGCGGGCGATAATTCTAAGAACAAAGATGCAGCCGTGTGCACCTGCGCAAACAAACACGAGTTAGATCGTACTCCTGCTCCGATCGCGCGTTTACCATGTGGTGTTTGATATAGGCACGTTATGTGTACGTTGGGCTCTCTCGGGAACCAGCTTGACTTAAAAGTAAAAAACGCTCTAACAGAAATAAGTGCTCTTTGTTGTTCCTATTTTGAAGATCTTTTAGCCTTGTTGGGGCATATTATCAAGCTTCTGAATTAACTAATTAGTAAGAAATATTTATGTAATAAATTTAATACAACATGCAAGATGAGGTTTACGCGGAGAGTGCTTAAATACGCACGAACTAAAGGCATTGTATGCGGCAAACGTGTAAGGTCGCCTACAACCCTATTCACAAATTCCTAAACAAATAGGTAAGTAGGTATGCTTTATTTGTTGGCACTGGACCCGACCCTACTAAACAAATATTCTAAGTACTTAGCAAAGCTTAAAACTACTACACAACAAAGTAAGACTACATACAGTCCGTCATTCACTGTTTACAAATAGTAAAATGATATTTTTTGTAAAACTGAATCAACAACAGAATAAAAATGTACATTTCGTTGTTGTTTTGTATTATCTGTAGAAAACTTGATATTTGACTCAAGATGGGTATTTTAGCGTTGGCAGCTCAACCATGAACTCGCTTTACCAAACTTAAATCCTTTATACTCGTAGGTTTAAGGTAAATCGACGGCGACCTTTTCCCACAATCGGCCTTCCTTTATTTACGAGATATTTGCTAGGCTTTTCCAGTTTTACGACTGAGACTCCCAGTCGGCCTTAACTGCTGATGTTATCGCTCCCTAAGCCTGCGATGTATACGCGAACATCAGCGTGATGCTGCCCTTGCCAACGACGCCGACTAGGTTTGTGGAAGAAGCATTAAATCTGAATAGTTTTATGGAGTTAGTCTTGAAGTAGATGAACATTTAAGTGCTTTAGGGCTTTTGTTTGTGATTTACTTCGGTTTTATCAAAGTACGAAGGTTAGTTAGTACGAAGTGATCATGCCTGTACAGTCGAGTTCTCAAATATGTATACACTTTTGCACCTTATCCTATTGAAATAAGGTGCAAAAGTGTTTACATTTTTAAAAACTCGACTTTACCTACAGGTTTAAAAAGTCTGAGCAATGTTCTTTAAATAGAAGCGTCACTACCGTTGTACGAATACGTAAATTTTATCTATTATTTTAATACTGGTCTGTTTATAATTATACTTATGTATTTATTTATTAGAGTTACCAATAGTGGATACATTGTTTTAATAGCGCATTTTATCAGAATTGGGTTAAATGTAGGTAATTGTTTCAGGTGTGTGTTGTTTACAGGTGAGCACAGTATGCTTTAAGAGGATTGTGGCCGAAATTTCCCATACAAAATGCGGTCAGCAAGGAACCCTTATAGTTTAGCCATGTTTTTTATTTATACTGTTGGTTGAAATAAAATCCAACCAACATTGAACTTTCTACATAGAAATTATGCGTCACGTCACGATTGACCTTAATGCTTTACAAAAAAATATACAGAAATTAAGCTGTCAAGGAACATATCGAAATGTTCTATTTATCAAATTACCAATTATAAAGATAATAAAAGAATTAAACCTTAATTGCATAAAAGTCACAAGCTTCGTCGTGTGTTCACGAGGCATCGTTATATAAGTTCGGCTCGGAGGGACCTGAACTAACTGCTAAAATATTTTTTGCTAAAGTCAAGTTGTGCTCGGAGGAAAGATTTCGTCGTTCGCGCCTTCATTGTGTGCAAATATGACTCACACAGGCATCGGTCGTGACTAACCCGTTAAACATCCAAGCAAAAGCTGGTTTGCGAGTTTTGCGACCGCGGACCGGGTGGACGGACTATTTTGTATTTCTATTTTTCCCAGAAACGTCGAACAAGTTTGACTCGGTCAGAACCGAATCTGATCTAAATGAACCTTTTTTTTCCGGTTTCATTTCAACCCGGAATTCTTTTAATGCGCTTTGTAGATATTTTAGTACATTTGGTGGCACTGCAGTAGTTAGGAAGGTGTAACGTGCAATGCACCAGTGAGCGGCTACTCAGGCGACGCATCGTCACTCGCCGGGAACGGAAACCAATCCTCGCCGCTCGTTGCCTTACCATTTTAGAGCAAATGCTCTTAATACGGTTTATATTACAAAGACAAAAAGTGGATATTTTAACTCGAGCCCACGTTCTTGTTCGATTCGGGGTGAGCGACCAACCGTTTCTTCTTTCGGCTCGTCGAGCAATAAGCTTCGGTAATATTCATTTTACAACCGACATAAACAACGCATGTTTCATAAAAGTCATAAAGGTGTAGCAGATAAATAACATTATTTTTAAATTTTAACTTTGTCTACGCATGTTAAGCTTCCATTTGAATAGTTCATTTCTTAGACATATTCCTTTTTTGCTTTTAACGTGCATGCTTGAGTGAGGCAACGAGCCCGCGAAAACCGGTCGCGCATGGTAACCAAAGTCAGGTGATAGTGGTAAAATTAATAGCCATGATAAGTTGAGCCACAATTAACCAGCTTTCAGAGCAATTTCGTGTAACGCAGCGGCAAGGCCGCGGGTTCGCCGGCCGCGGGTAAAAAACGCGCAATGAATGGCGGCCAAATTCCCAGCGCTCGCGAAAACAAATTACATCACCAGCGCAGCGCGGGCGCAGCCACAATCGCCGCTCCATTCAAGCGTAGCGCGCTGTCGCTAATTGTTGGCACAATACTTTGCTAATACACGCTCTATATGTATTAAGCTGCTTTTTGTCAACGGGTTAAGAAATATCAGTCGGAAAAAAATGCTTTGTCCGTTTGAGTAGTTCGACGCCAGTGTACAACTGGTTTCGAAGTTACTTATTTTCAAATGAAAGAATAACAATAGCACATTATTTCAGTTTGGTAGTGCCTAGCTTCCTAAAATTTTATGTAAACTGTTCACACCCATTCGCCTATCGTCTCGTTTGGTCAATAAGCCCAAACAGCTGCCCTCTAACTCTTTCTCCGGCTGCATCACTATTTCCCTCCCTACTCAATCCCTAATTGCCGGGAACGCGGCTGCGATTGTTTGTGTTACGGGTGGTCATGGGTAGCGGCAAGCATGCGAACAACACGAGAAATACGAGCTTGACCGCATGTTTTAATATTGTCTTCTATATAATGTACTTATACTTACATACATACATAACATCACGCCTTCATTCCCAGAGTGGGGTAGGCAGAGCTAAAGAAATACCAATAACTCTAAAGACTTACTGATATTTCTGTAACCAAATTTTGCACTTTTACACATAGTGCGAGGGGAAAATGCAAATTGTGTTTTTAACGTGGTTTTTCGTGATAAATACCTAATAAATATTTTCTACTCGTAACTCAAGAGCCTCATGAAAAACAAGGTTCACGCTTACTTTTTACCCGATTGCCGAAGGAGGTGGGTAATAATGTGTTTGGCCTGTAAGCACGTATCGTTGATTGTTCCCTCGTACAGAGGTTGGATAGGTGGGCCGATTTCAACAAGCGAGCTGTCGTTAGATTTGTCTTAACGTCGCGAGTGTCACTGGGTGCTTAAATCAAAACAAAAACCAATATGTCGGAATAAAAATATACAAATGGTAGGTAACTAAACATATGTAGGCGACACAACCAAAACATGTAGTAAGGTTTTTAAAATTTCCTTATTTTTAGTTTTATTGCATTACATGGCATTACACCTTAAATTGTATGGTAGACGCAAACGTTCGCATTTTGCCCGTTGTAATAATGTAATGGCAGGCGCGGTGGGCGGGCGGCGGGTCGATAGGGCGCCGCCCGTAACCTACTTCCGGCGCCCGTGACCTTGCGCCGCCATTCACGCCGTCCCCCCCCTAAACCCCCAAACCGGGAGGGGAGAACTTTCCGCGTTGACCCCCGCCCCCCACTCCCGCAGACAGTTTCATAAACGACGTGTTTGCCTGTAGAGGGTTTCCTAGCTGGTCAGTGTCAGTTATTGAATTCGGTTATAAAGTAGGGGGAGGTGCTATTTATATTCGGTCCTCTTGATATAATTGTGATAGAAATACATTTTTAATTGAATTTCATTCGTCTGGTCATATTATGGAAACGATTCAGCGAAAACGAATGGTATAAAAAGCGTTATAAAGATATACCTTCCAGATGGTGATTGTAAGTAGGTACCTATTATGCTGCGAGCTGTTGTCAGCTTCCTCTTCGCTTAAATTCCAATCCCTGTTTTCAATAAATTTGTTCGTCAACAGTTAACTTGATGATTTGTCATATGACAAATTTACACGATGATTGTCATCTCGGACATTTTATCACCAGGTTTGTTGCACAACTTCTTTATAGTAAAAGCGTCTTATACCCTTTGTTCTTTGTAGTTAAATTATGAATCAGCCGCTAAAATATGCGGTAAACATGAAAAGCAAATGTTACTATTACGCACATATTTACTTGTGGAGATGATGTAAGCTTTAGGATGCGCCTGAGTGTTGCCATTCTGGCTGTCATCGATCCAGCCCACTTCAACGCATTAAATTTAACTCTCCGTAAATACTCAGACAAAAGATCTCATATCTCGCATTACAAATCATTGTATGGCAGATCACGAGCAAAAATTGCGCAGATACGAATGTGAATGGATCTGAATCAAAGCCTCGAACGATGAAGGGTAAAAACGGGATATTCAGTTAATGGACACTTGAATCCGGTGCGGGAGAAAGGGACGCGTTCCGTGCTTGTATTGCGGATTGCTTTTATAGGTCTATCTTCTTCATACACTCTGTTATCGACAACCCAGCGAGCGATTTGTATCGTCAATTACTTTTATAGTACGGAAACGGAAACACTATGATGACTTGTCACAACGCCAACGGAATTACATTGGCTTGCGTTGGATGCAATGACAGATAGTGAAATGGCGTGATAAGGTAACGACATACCTATTCCAAATTATATGTGAACATCATTAATTTTATTTTAAGACAAACGGTAACTGGCTGCTAGTGATTACAATGGCTACCCCCACATCCTTTCAGAGCTACATTAAATGTACGAATGTAGTTATTAGCAACCGTTGCGGTTGCAACACAGTGACATGATTACAGTGCCGATGCTGCAGCGAGCACGGCAATTTACATTAGTGGTTAAATTAATTAGCATGAGCGAGTCGTTAGTTTGATATGATCGCACCTGTCCCCACATCTGTCGCGGCAATAAACGTACAAACAAGTTCAAACAACGGATTACGTATGCCACGATACTCACACACATTCTATAGCGCACGATCCAGCTGTTTTCTATGCGCAACAACCCGCCATTTCTACACACTGACGATCAGTTTTCTCTTTACAAGTTGGGTCAAGGCGTTCTTGCAGTGTCTGGAATATTTACCGAATGTAAACAGGATTAAAGGCTGCAACACCTCCGGAAGGATGTATTTTAGACTTCAAACGTTTCAAGTACGGCTCGTTCAGTTTTATTAAATTTTACCTGCGGTAGCGTTTTACAACATTGTGCAAACGTTGCGGCGCGCATTCGTTCGATAAAAGTCAGTTTTACTCTATGTAAACGAAAAGACGAGAATAGATTTGGAACGTACAGTCACCAGCAGTAATATATTATCCAACATTGGGCTCAAAATATCTGACACGTCTTTACTACTGGAGGCATAAGCGCATGTCAGTTGTTTTTAAGCGCAATGTATAATATATTATTTCTGGTGACTGTACACAAATTTAATCCAAAGTTAAGTAGATTAGCCGAAGAGTATTCCGTTTAGGGCACTGTGGGTCTGTGGGGAACAATGGGTATAGCTATATTACGTGGAGCGAGTCGTGCGGTCGGGCCCCGCGCGCTGAATGAACACTCGGGTAGTCACGCGACAGCTGTTACGTAAAATTTCCACAACATTACTTAACTTACTTGTCTGCGGTAAAATGGCAACTGACGTTAATTGCTGTGCGGCTAATTCAAAAATGATTCAAGTTGCATTCTGATTGGTATCGAGGAACCGGCAATGTGTTAAGGACGGTGTGTTTCAAACCGAGAGTAGGTCGTTGGTCTTGAATGGGCTGTGCGTTTAAGTTTTTTAACTGCCATTCAATATAACAGTAGGTGATCTTTCATAGGATTGTGACTTATAATCCGGAGTTTATGACCGAAAATGTAGGTAAATTTTGAATTAAGTGTTATATATGTGTTATTTAATTAAGAGTAACTATTACATTAAGTTTAAAGTTATTTTTTTATTTGTCTTTTAAATAACGCTTGTTTTCTTACTTCCATTAAACTCCATTGTCAAAATTATTGTTGCTCGAATTTTGCGACAATAGTTAACTTTGCATTATTGATATCAAAATAATTACGTTACAGTTTTGCGGCTTCGCAGTTCGCATTGATCGAAATATATTCAAGCCTTCTGCAAAAATTTCAGCGGTCATAACTTAAGTAAAAGTATTCAGGTTGTACAGTAAACGAGACTGAGCTCAAAGCGGGCATACAAAGACTCGGTACGTCGTTTAGACGACCAATTCGAGGTTTAACAGCAGTTTTACTGAGTGGATCACGCAACGTTGCCCGAGGTTAGCCGCCACGCCTACGTACTGTGCACTTTAAGGACAATCTTGTATTTTAATCAGGACTACTGCTACATCACAAGGCCGGCGAATCGCTTGGGCCTCTGCTGTTGTTTGCCTATGTTTTTACTCGGTTAGTCATGTCTCCATAAAATATGTGATGTGGTGCGACTATATCGATCATAGAATTTTATTTATATACTTTTGCTTTTACGTGATTGAGAAGACGTACCTATATATTATGTATAATAAATTACGGGTCGATAAGAAACTGACGTAAGTGCACGAAGAGGTTGATGAATGTTGAGGAAGCGAATACGTACCTACCTATGTTTGGACCGGTGCACCCGGGGCTCCATAGTCTCTACGCTCTACCTTCCCCATTAGGAGATAAGCGCAAACGTAAACGTATTTATATAAGTATGATAAAAATACGCCATCAAGAGTAATCCATTCCAAAGATTATTAACAACCTCTTCTCTTTCATTTATGCCATTTTGACACATTTTTTTACTTGAAATTGGAGGTTCGCCTGTATTGCAACAGCTTCTCGCATAAAAGACCTCACAGAGCTAATCATTGCCACCTATAGTATAAAAAGTAAATGCTTTAACGCGCTGAAGTGGAACTAGGGAGTATACTTGGTGTGCTAACATGTTATGTTAACAGGTAGGTATCCATATTTATGACTCAAAGCATTGCGGTGCAAACATCGCCCACGCGGATAGACTGGCGCGAGCGCTGGCGCCGCCAATGTCGCAACCGATACAAGTTGAAGAACTTGCTACTTAGGGTGGACACATACATGAATTATAAACGCATATATTTGATTACAATACTGTTAAGTCAACAATTAATGACTGCCTAACTCTGCCCTGTAGTTATTAGTTTGCCCGGTTAGTACTTTGTTGTTGTGAATTTAAAAGAGGTTTAAGAAAACTCATTATCTTAAAAAAACTCCTTGTAATTTCACTGGGTTTTATCTAGAAAGAAATCAGATATTGGATAAATGATAAAAAATAACGTTCTTTCATAGGAGACTACCCGGGCTGGGATTTTATAGCGATACCGAAGACTCTCCAAAGAGACTTAGCTTTTGCAGGATTTATGCTGATTACGGTTTAATCTCTCGTGATAAAAAAGTGTATACAATAGGTACATGAATCGCATTATCCTATTTAGGTACATAAACACCAGCAATGACATAGGAACTGATTACACAATATGTACCTACTTGCTAAAGTTATATAATTTGATGTAGAGAATATACGTATTGTATTGTATTGTAGGTATTGTAAATTTATTGATAAAAAGTAATATTTTACATGTCACATTTATAAAAACTGCCTGCTGCTGCTGCGTATGCCTGTGATAGGGTTTTGGTAAGCTAATTTGGAAGAAACAAAACTAATAAACCGCAAATTACAATATTTAGAATTATTTCACAGCGTCTATAAGTAGCTACTGGTTCAAATTAAAAATATATACAAACATGTTTGTGCCCGCCATTAAATTTAAATCTCCGTTCATGTGTAACCTTAAATGCAAGGTTACATGCTTTCCACATCACTTAATAACGCCAAATTCTACACATTTTAATATATTATGTACAAAACTGACAGCCCGAAATGCTTCACAGTGAATTTGTAATTCAAAGAAATATCGGAATGCGTTAAACATACATTAAATTGCATTCAATTAGGCGGTTCATTGACCGGTGACGGGTAATTAGCTAATTTGGTTTCAATCTAGTCGTTCTGGCTCGATAGTGCTGCGCTGCAATGACCCGGGACTCCAGCGGCTGTCTACTCAGCACAGCCTACTACTGAGTGAGCAACGCTTACACGTGCGGAGAACATTTCTGAGGTCAAAAGAACAACACTGGAATGTTTTATATCACATTTATTGATATCATCCTCATAAATATTCAAAACAGGTGTGTGATATTAAACACGAAAACACTAATGAACCGATAACTCTCACCTTTGATTATTTAATTAACTTTGGCGTGAAGTTCATCATCAGCACTGATGAGTTAATTAGCATTTATCAGCCTGTTGTTTAAGGGTCGATTCAACCTAACAAATTGAAAACACAAAAAACTGGAACTTTACTTTGATTTAGTTTTAGTTCTTCAATTATTGAGCGTTTTTCAGAGTTTATGAAAACAACTGTCATTTAAAATCTCACACTTAATGCTAATAATAAATTTTAAAATTTTATTATCGACATCATCAGCCTGCATGTCGCATCGCTTACTTTAAAGCGCTTACAGACTTGAGCATTTACTAGCTTCGCTAGAAAGCTCGCCGAATGAGCGTTCCAATTGGTTTCTCGAATTGAACAACTAATCGAAACGCCCATTTCGGCGAGCATTCTGGTGAATGTGTGTAAGTTTTAGGCCAGACCTCTTATAAATAAAGGCCATAATCTATTTGCGGATCTAGTGCGGATTACGTATTTAGTGTATTTTTTACTTGTTACCGTGCTAACAATGTCATTCGGAAAACCTTTGCGTGACCGGGCGAATAAACATTCTTATTTACTTTTTCTCGTTAATGATTGGGAGGCTTACCATGTCTGAAGCGAGCTATTTCGGCAATAACCTTCCTAAATGTTTGTTACTTGAGAACTCTACATTACGGCACAATTACGGTTGTCTTAAGTCTTAACCTAAACCAACCGTAGCTACAAAAAGTATGTTCCAAAAAGTTGGGCATGCTAACTCACTCACTTAAATTCTCAATGAAACTTTTCCGTGGAGCGATAAAAAATTGCTATACAATTTTAGGAATATTCTTCGTCGTAATCGTCGTACAACTGAACTTTTTTCGCTTCGTTATTTATGTATGGTTAACTGTGCTTAACTATAGTCCAACTTTTTGGTCCTTACCCATTAGACCTTTTTGTCCGTGCGAATCTGAATATCACGAACTAGGTAATAAATCTTCTTGAATTTTCATTGTAAGTAATACGTTAAAGAATGAGTAAATGTTTCTTACAGCGCTTTTTCGCTGGTAGATTTTTAACGTGTAAAAGAGCCCGTGTGATCTACTTACTGGATACAAATCTTTTTATCTTTTGATATCTACTGGTCGCTAGAAGCAGTTGGCAATGTTGGCATATACGAAGAGCACCAGGCTGATCTATTACCCTGCTAATTAGATACGCAACTTCGAACTCTGATTCACCTGCGATTTACTACTTTCTTTCAAATTTCAGCACATCTATTTCAATTCTAAGATCTAATAAGCTGATTGGCCCTCCCCTCAATTACACAAATCCGGAGCTTAAAGTGTGTTGGTTTATGAGGCACTTACCATTGCACTACGCTGCTTTACAGAAAATAGCATTACAAGGTAAAATCGCTCAAAAACGTAGGAAGAAGTAACGAAGCGTAAAGCTCCCTGCAGTCACTATCAAAATTAAATTCCCATTGAACCTTCTAATAATGTTCCAAACGGACCTACTGAACCGTGAACGACTTGCTCGCTTCACAGCCAGTGCGCTGCGTTTAATTACTAACACGAACTAACAGTGCTGGTAAATGTCTAAATCCGGACGTCTATTTCGATCAGTAATTATCCCTTTATGAGGTAGTCCTTTGGTTATTAACGTTATATTGTTACCTATGATCTTCAATGCGATCGCTATTAATTACATTGAAATACTTGTCCAATTTATCAACTAACTGAATGACATAGTGTAAATGTTGTCTGGAGATCGGCCTTGGTATTTTTTATGATACTTCGCTATAGCCAGACATTTGTCAACTCGTGATATTTTGAAAGCAATATATACAATAATTTTATGAAGACTGGCAAAGAAATAAACCTGTAAAAGCCCCTTTTATGTCACAAAGGGAACAAAAGATAATTTTGAGTTAATTCAAGAGATTATAATGTAAAAATCCAGGTCCAAGGAAGAACAAAACTCGTGTAATATTAATATCTCTGACGTCAATGAAGCCGCTGAAGGCATGTTTAGTGTACGCCCGCAGCCCGGGCCGATCGATCGCTCGAGCTATCTCCGTTTTCTATCATTAAAACGCTATGTTTACCTAAGATTTATAATCTCAACATACTTTAACCTTTAACTTAGCGCCTCCACTACCAATACTTCATACGGAGTTCATTTTGTGGGGAAATAGGGAAGCTTGGCACTGAAAGTGTTGAAATGAAATGCTTAATTAAATTACTGAAGGCTTTTGTGGAAGGCTGCTGCGTGCCTCGGGCCACTTAATAGATGAGCCAGGTCGCGGAGGCCAGCATATTCCAGACATTCTCAGGCGTGTTAGTTTTGCGTTAGTTTCCCGGTGACGGAATATCCAGCCAATTTTTCAAAGGAGCCTTTGTGTGCGTTTGTGAGCTGCTGCCAATAATAGAGTACGATCAATCAATCGGCTTGAATAGCGGTCAATAGTCACACGACCTGCCAAGTGCCGCCACCGACTTGCCAAACATGCGGCACTCCCATTCGATTTTTTTATTCACTTTCTGAAACTAAGTAATAACGATAAAAAGTACTAACTTGTCCTACGGGTTCCTAAAAAAACATTTACGTTCAAAGTACTTAGGTGTCGCCTATAGAATCTAAAAAAAACTAGCGACTCAATGTAGCGCGGTTTAAATTCTTTTCGTAACACGTAAAGCAGTTTCGCCTATATATCTACTTCCGAGTTTTACTAGTTACTCTTTTTCTTTGTTTTACCTTGTGTTACCAAACGTATCACCACTGACCTCGTATGAACACTGAACAGTTACCACTTCGTTCGGATTCCATTCTAGGCATCAACACTCGTAGGCAAATAGTCGTCCCTAGAATACTAAGTAAGATCATGGCGTGACTAACCGCCTGCAGGAATTACCACCGATTGTATGCTAAGTAGCCCCCGATAAGTCCACTCGCCTTCACCACCGCCATTGATAGTAGTCTCGCTGCGCTGTTTGTTTAGCAGGTATGATAATATTTAACGCAAAATGGCGGATGGTGGGTGGTTTTCACTCTTTCAGATCTCCTTATTTCTAGATCATTCCGTTACTCATTGTGTAGTTATTTTCGAAGAGTCGTTGTTTCTACTCTATCATCAAATTTAATGAACCAAAGCCGTGATATAGATGTATAACATTACATCACGTGCGAGTGTTATTTGCTAAAAACTACGTGGTAAAAACAACCCGTTATCGCAAAGTTGATATTTCGGTTAAAATTAATAACAGGTCACAGGTTTTGTATACAACGTCGCTGTCTCTATGTCAAATTTTGTAGCATTACGAGCGTTATCTCAAGATACTTTGTATTTATAAACACACATAATTATACCTTTTGAAAATAATTCGTTTTCTTGTCGACTTCATGACTTCACGTGATTAAATGTACCTAGGTTCTTTAGCAGACTTCAAATCGTCTAAGCCAAAAATTTAATCAGCTTATTAATTATGTTTATACAATAATATATTACTGGGATAATTTTCAGTATATACTAGCTAGTTGCGAAAGCAAAATATTTATATTTATATCAAAATCAAAATAAGCTGAAGTTTATTATTATAACAGGGTTATGCCACAACGAAATAAAACATATGAACCGTTGCCCTTACTTATTGCGTTCCTTCTGATACACATGTACCGTGGCCGCTATCTTTGGATACATTACTAGCCGCACACTTATATAAATAATTGGTATCATGTTCCGCCGATAAGATTGCGGGCGGTAAACAGCTGCTGTTGCCGTATCGAGTGACCCGTGCAGAGGAGCGAGCGGGAACTACATGAGTATGACATGTTTGTGCGTGGGTTTGGTACCTACAACGTATTAATTTTAAGCTTAGAGCTAGAAAAAGTATGACCTGCGGTGCTATTCTCTCAAGTTTAACTGACAAACTCACTGGAGGCGAGTCTAGCTAGTCTCAGCAGGCCGTATAAGATGCTCATTTCGACGCAGTTCTGCCAAAATGTCGAAAGTACCTATACTTTGGCAGAACCACAATGTCTATGAAGGCGAGGGTAAGAGTCAAGTTATGATGGTGGTGAAATCAACGATAAAGTTTGACAAGTGAATAAGAACTCCCAATAGAGATAGAAGAAACGAAAACAGATAATCGAGTTAGCTAAATATTTGTCTCCGGAGCAACGAATTTAAATCTACGTCGGCACAAATCGATATCCATTTCAGGCTAGACTTCCCTATTCGAGGTAACACTGGGCTTGTAATATTTGAAGACCTAAGTAGGTACATAGTTGAAATTGGTTTCAAATGTCAATAAGATGAAGCCCATTAGAGCGAGCTAGCATGTAACTCGTGCGCAGAACATGCAGCAACATTGTGTATCGAATTGAAAGCGTAAATAATAAATATTTGGAAGTGAGAGCGGGTAACGCGGATGTAGCCATGCTGACGTCACAATGGCGGCTGTTGCCGGTCGCGGCCGCGTGTTGACAGTTGCGCACGCGCTCTTCACAGAACCTTTGTCAATGGGCCGCGGCGCGAGCGCCTGTTTTCATACCGCATGCTTCATGGAACAACGCAATGAAATCCTCTCCAGCCTTATAAGACGACAAATGACCGCCATGTCCGACAGTCGCGCTTACTATTTTTATTTTAAATGTTTGCGTGGGTGAAGCGGTTTTAAAACATGACTAAACGTTGCAATGGACAGAAATGGACCAAATACATTTTGATATTTGGGCTCTCGCTACTCCGTGTTTATCAGACTTTGTTACCTAGCTTAGAAATATTAGGATGTCGGTACGATAAGATTTAGAATACAAAACCCGCTTTAGAAATGAGGTCATTATTCAGAGCCCGAAGTAATAACAGTTGGATATTTAATATTGGCGCATATTTGCGGCGCGCTACACGGCCAAACGAAGTTGCTGTTCGAAAGCGGCAGTAATGGCCACCGCGCTAACAATCGCAGGCTAGCCGCGGCACCCGACTAGTTGGTGGCACAATAAATTAAAAGACAGCATTGAACTTGAACGCGGCCGGCGGTGCGTGTGTGCGTGACGTCACGGCGACACGTGCGCCTGCGCGCGCCGGCCTTGCGCCGCTACCTCCGCAGCCACATCAGCGCGCTAACTAACCATGAACGATACTAGGCTAACCTTGCCTCTAGCCTACACTCTTAACGAACGCTAGCTATCAAAACTGGTATGAAACTTAATTGAACACGCCGGTTATAGCATATCGGCAAGGTATTCGAATAAGAGTATAAGTTACGTCGGTTCTACGTTTTCACATATTGTTTTCAAAACAGATGTAAGGTAACTATTGTTCTTGTAGGTAATTCGTCTTTGTAGTAAATTTGTTTGTATTTCGCTCTGAACTCTAAAATCGAACGCCACATGGACGGCAACTACCTTAAATACTGGAAATAGCGAAATCCACGCAAAGGAGACTTAATTTTACCTTTTAAAACAATTAATACTGCATTTATGGAGTTTTGAAAATTCGTCTTTTGTGACCGGGATCGAACTGGTCAAATATCTTCGTTTAGTTGAAAGATTTATATGATCGCTATCAATGACGTTGCGTTGCGTTGTAGATATAAATGATCCCTATCAATGACCCTTTTGATCTGTATCATAAAACACGACTTTACTGTTATGAAGAATTAAAAAAAAAAAGTTAAATGCGTAATCCTTTGCGTAGAATTCCAATATTTAAGGTCATTGCCGTCCATGTGGCGTTCGTTTATTCCACCCTGTATATTGTCAAAAGGTATATTCGATCGGTTCTAGATAGGTATCCTAGATCATCAACATCCGAAAATTTGTTAAAGTATTTTTGCATGTAAAACTATGCCTACAAACAATTCCACGTCGTCCCGTTAGGTGACTATATCAAAGTGTAATTATACAAATGATACAATTTAATTTAATTATGTACCATTTTCTGACAAGGTCTATACTCGGGGCTGAGATCGTCGAGCCTCATACCGAAATGTCAGAAGAGAATTCGCCACGTGGCGTGGCCCGAGATAAAGTCCGTTTGGTCGATGTTCCGGTTTTTCCGTAACATAGACGGGTGGATATTAAAAACAAATACAGTTCTTTCCCGTCTTAATGAGATATTCCACGAAGCCTTCGTTATGAACAGCTTTCGTCATGACTTCATGAGCTATCGACTAACAAGTGGCAGTTGGAAATACCTATCTAATAAGAGGATTGTGAAACGGCGCTTAAATCGCGTAGCAGTCAAATCAAACCGGCCAAGTGCAAGTCAGACTCGCGCACGAAGGGTTCCGTACCATTTATGTATAAAAATGGCAATACAAATTATGTCTGTTGTATGGGAGCCCCCCTTAAATAATTATTTTATTATAATTTGATTATTTATTTTTAAATTGAATACATAACTAAATATTCTTTGAATATTTCAAGCGTCTACCTTTTGCCGTTAGCAATATCGAGCAAATACAAGCAAAAAAATCACGTTTGTTGTATGGGAGCCCCCTTAAATATTTACTTTATTTTGTTTTTTTAGTATTTGTTGTTATAGCGGCAGCAGAGGAACATCATCTGTGAACAAATCAACTGTTAACTATCACGGTTCATCATGACATATAGCCTGGTGACGGACGGACAGACGGACAGCGGAGTCATAGTAATAGGGTTCCGTTTTACCCTTTTGGTACGGGACTCTAAAAAATCGTACAAATTTGGCTCCCCGGCGATAACGATTCTCAACCGATACATCAAGTCAATTTTCCAAGATTTTTGAATATGTTGTAGTGATTATAATATCTACGACATATTCAAAAGTCGTAAAAATCGGACAAGGTTTAGAGTAGAGAAACGCTATCGCATTATGTATTTATTTTCAGCCTCACAATTCTCTTAAAGGTTAAACCTGAAAATACCTACATCGTTTTTAGCACGTGATGTAATTCAGCCTTTCTAAGGTCGAAGTTTAAATGGCTGAGTGGGTATCGCGACGATATCATACTTATATAATTGACATACGCCATGTTTACTTGTTAGGTGGCCTAATGATGACCTTTATTGTTAAAGAAAGGGTGGTCTCCTTAAAATTAATTTTGTTATCCGCTTAACTGCGTACTGGATTTTTACTGTTAAATTAGAAATAAGCCGATTAAAATTAGTCTTCCAACAACATAATTAAGCTTATTTCTGTAATATAATCAAGCAGCCAGATTAACCCTTTAGTCAAGCTTTCCATCCAATGCACTTCTGCGTCTCAGCGTCTTGGAATTGACGCTCAATGAAGTGGCAAAGCTGAAACTCGTGCGCCTCTACATAAATCTTACACAGGCTGATTTCTGTGAAAAAATCCTCATTAAACATATAAAGGACCTGTCCTTACTTATATACAATAATTTAAAAAGGTTATGAAAGAATAAAAAACATACGATTTTGAATCTTCTACATAAAACGACACGACGACACGTTAGCCTAGTTGGGAGTGACCCTGTCTCCGAAGCCAAACCGAACTAATCTTATATGAGCTACTGAAGAATAAGCAATTAAAGATTTAATATCAACTTGACAAAAACAATTTAATCTAATATAAAAACCACCAACTAATCTAATAATTACCCACATAAAATTAAATTTTGGTCCTGGGTTTAAATCCCGGTCAGGGCAGATATTTTGTGTGATGTGCGCGAAATTCGTTCCTGAGTCTTGAATGTGTTAACCTCCTAAGGCCTCTCGTACCAAAAATTGTACATAATACGTTCACTAGAAAATAGACCTTTTGCAAAGGAAATAAAATAGGTTTTCCTTTGTTTTTATGAGGGACAATCAAACTAGAAAATTGACTATATTGCATTTGTAATAGGTTCATATTCCATTGGCAAATTTCGTTGTATGGTGGGTCTTAGGAGGTTATATGTATTTAAGTATGTATTTCTCTGTATAAGTATGTTTATCGTTGTCAAGTAGGTACCCACAGTAAAAGCCTCGAGCTTAGTTTGGGACTAGGTCAATTTGTGTGATATTGTCCTGTTATATTTATTTATTTTAAAACACTTATCCTATCTTTAATTGTTTTTTGCTGCCTTGGAAAACTAAATTTACTTATGTACCTATAGTCGAAAGTAGTAATATCTATACATCTATCGCGTCAAATATATTTATCTACACAAACCTTATTTTCAGTGACATATTATTATGTAGGGGAGTGTAAACATATTTTACGTCTTAGGAACGTATATTTATTTACGACTTCGACTGTACCTACAGTACTTACTACAACCTCATGTGACTCCATTACACGTCTGAATAATTTAAATGGCGTAACTTTTATTGTTTCGTGTAGTTTATTAGCATTAGGTATAAAGGAACTAAACACTAAACTAAACTAAAGGAGCGGTTCAATTATTTTAAATCTATTAGAGCGTCCCAAAACCTTCTCCTGTCAGTTCCTTTTTCTTCCTCTAAATTTTACACAAATTCTTTTACCATCAAGGCGATAAGGTTATGGAATGCTTTGCCTGTGGAGGTACGACGTGCTAAGTCTGTTGCCATTTTTAAAAGCAAGCTAAAGGATCATTTTCTGTCACTTCCGTAGTTTTTCTATTATCTCCCTTACTTTTTTCTTTGTTCTATCTCATGCTTCGTCTGTTGTCATTGTTTGGCTGTTTTGGAGGATGTATGTATGTATATATTATATATATGTATAATTATATGTATTTAGTATGTATTTATTCAATTATTTACTTTATGTATTTTTATTTAGTATATTTATAAATAGTTCTAATTTAAAAATTGAAATAATTTAATTGTTTCTTGTAGTTATTTAGTTTGAGTTCTAAACGAATTAGTTTACACCCCCTGCCATTAATTTGTGTCCTCAGTTATCTCTTTTACAAGGTTGTCTGGAAGAGACCGCTATTTAGCGGTAAGACCGCCTGTTGTAAACCTATGATTTAAATGTACTGTTCCATGTTCTGTTTCAATTTTTTTAATTTTTGGTGTTCAATAAAGAGTATTTGTATTGTATTGTATTGTATCTCTGTTATTTAATAAAGTGCTTACTTAGAAGTATCATAGATATTAAAGCGCTATATTAAAGATTATATAGATATTATAACATAGGGAACATGCGTTTCCTAGGTGATGGATGTCAGATAACCGACATTAAGTATTGTATAATTTAACTACAATTGCGTCCATTAGTCATGCAACACACGAAAATACCGTTTTGTAATTATTACAGTAGTATAAAAAATATTACGTGCACACGTACACAACTGATAATTATGATTACGAGCATAATATTCACTTTATGAAGCGCAGGCTATTTATGAACGTACTTAACTACATCATCTATCCTCTTTCACGTTTTATGGTACTGACTGGGAACGTTGTGAATATATCATATACCTACATGATATTAGATAGGAGTTATTTAATTACGACTATAAAAGCGACGGTTGACTATCTTTATCACTATAATGTTATCTCGTCTCATCCTCTTGTAAACCGCACATTTGGCCACTGCTCTTATAAAAATTACATAAATATTTCGTAACACCTTATTTAACTCTATGCACCGTTTTCCCGTCTGCTATTTTTCAAAAATAAATCGCGAAGCTACTGAAGCGTGGAATAAACTAATTTATCAAATTTGTCACGAGTGATGTAATCTTTTGTCGCCTGTTATTTTGTTGTAGTGAAATGTGTTATTTAACTTATTTATTTTCCGCTTGTTCAGAGGAAATATTTTTGCATTTCAAAAAGGATAAACGGTTTGAAGCGAGTTGTGTAATGATGGCTGTGGTCTGTAGCGGCGTGACGCGATAATGTCATGAGACTATAGCCGTTTCTACACTCGTCGCGCCTATTAAGAGACGCTCCCACTGAATTAAAATATGCTCGCTTATTAGCGATGTAACATTCGCTTATGCCGCCTATTTGCCTATCGCATTCTTCTTGCATAAGCGTTTCGCAAGTCCATACTAAAGTGCGCCCGCGAAAGCAGTGACGCAACGCGGCGCCGGCGCAGCCACCCACAGCCATTGATTAGACGAAGCTGAGAATGTAACACATTACTTCATAATCATTTTCATTCTTATTAAGAAGGTATAAAGAAGTTTTAAGTTAGGCAACAGAGAGCAAGTAAATGTGTTATGTGTAGATATTCACGACAGCCATAAATCATATTCCAACTGCCGGGACACAAATGATGAATGTGGAAACAAAACCCGCTTGAGTGACCCCCTTGTGACGGGTAAAAGCAATGTCAGTTCATTCATTTCATTACTTTCTCGTGAGAAGATGCCTTGTCTAACTGTTAGATGTTGGTATATCTTCTAGATCCTGCTTTTAATTTACCGCAAGAAGTGGATAGACCAAGCGTTTATGATTTTATTTCGCTTTTAATCATTACTAACTCATTTTAAAAACGTTTCTTAAACCACATGAGATCTTTTTAACAGAATTATTATCTCGCAATGAAAGATGATGAGCCTATCACGGATATTGTTTGCGCGCGTCAGGATTTATTCTGAATTATTTTGGTATCCCACTTTAAATAGATTACTCCCGGCAGAGTTTAAAACGGCCTACCGCAACACAAACCATCCTGCCAGGAACTGAACAACGCCGTTATTGATATATGGTTAAACAGACGGTGTTTCAAGGGACGTATATCTATTAAATTATAGACGCCACCGTAGGGGAAACAATGGATACTTTCTAGGGTTTAAGAGTTGAGACCAGATTTTTCCTTCACCACCATAAAAAATCTTTACAGACTTGGTTAAATGTACTTACAATTTTACTAGTAAAATACCATCAGACCACAATAATAATAATATACATACATAACAACACGCCTTCGTTCCCAGTGGGGTAGGCAGAGCTGCAAAAATACCAAAAACTCTAAAAAGACTTGTTGGTAATTCTGTAACCACATTTTGCACAAGTAGGCTAAGATGTTTATTAGTGTATTGTGACAGGTTGCAAGCCCATCGCCTAACAGTACTAAATGCCCTTATTCCCGTCGCCTCTTACGACATCCACGGGAAGACATGAAGTGGCACTATTCTAACCCGGCAACCATAATATAATGTTAAATAATTATTATGTCCCACTGCTAAGTGAATATTTTTTATAAGAATACGTTCCAGAACCAAACTCCATAAAATGAAATGTTGATGCGTTTTTGAAGAACATATGATACCATTTAAATTTTACCTATAAAATATTAGTACACACCTAAAATAAAAAAAAGATCACAGACATCTTTATATATATAAAAATTGAGGTGTGTGTCCCTATATTTCACTTTGTAGCCAAAACTACATATCGCAGACGCATAGTGTTTGTATGTTGGCAATAGGTACAAGGCTCCCATTGTGCACTATGGTGGTTGCAAGTCAATAACTATAAGGGTGTGAAAAATACGGGGGTTGAAAAAAGTTAACTTCAAAAATGTGAGACTATCATTGATCTATAATGATCTGGATGGTTATAGAAAATTTCTAGAATTATCTGGAAAGTTCTCAAATATATCCCTAGATTCTGATTAAAGAGAATGTTCTAGAAAATTCTAAAATGTATTCGATCTGGAATGTTCTAGAAAGTTCTGGAAATGGCTGGAATGATCTAGAAAGTTCTATAACTTTCTGGAATAATCTAGAAAGTTCTATATTGTGTACAATTATATATATGTCGCTCTTTCAAGAGTAACCGCTAAACAAAACATGTGTGTATTGTCTAATGACAAAAATGCTGTAAACGTTGTTTATAAGGACATATAAAATAAAACTTCACATACTTTAGTTATAGTGTCGTAATAGAGCATTATAGCATGGCAGTTGTTTAGAGGTTGTTGAACACCTGAACTACGCAGGCTGCCACAAGTCAAGAACAACAAATAACTCTTTCTCAATTCAATTCTCATTTTTCGAGATAGTTTTTTGTGTTCATGGTAACGACGTCGGAATCCTACACTGAGCATGTTCCGATATGCTCTTGCCCAGTCTTTCCTACTTTCTTCTCCATTTCTCTCTTTTATTTACATCCATTAAATGTGAAAAACACAACAACAACTTTAAACAAATGCAAATAGTGGTATTGATACATTTATTACGTAAAAACCTAACATTAATAAAAAAAATGAGTAAATGGCACCAATGCATATAAACAGAAACTATCATCTTAATACACGTTTTATTTTTAAACGAGCGACTACAAAAAGACGTAATTGTATCAGAAGGGCAGTGAATATACTTTATCTGGCAATTTTATTCTGACTCACCGCAGACGAAGTCGCGGGCGGAAAGCTAGTTGTCAATAATAATACTACGACGAAGGCGAAGGTAAAGTGCAGCCGCCGTCAGTCAAACACAAACAAAGGGCGTTGTTGAAAAACAACTCCCTTTATACACTTCATTGTTTATAAAGTAACAATGTGTGTATGTGTTTGCTCGGTAAATGCAGCAGGTACCTATATATTTATAACTAGATCTAGGTGCTAAAGGTATGAAAAAGGTCTTATGTTCGGTAGATTCATTAAAAATTCAGTATCATACGTATTATCTACATCCATATTTTAACAATAGGGCCCTTAATGCACTTAGAGCATGAGCAAGAGCATAGCATAAGCAATTTTTAGAGAAAATACGCAAGAATAAGAACTAAAAATGGTATAGGTTACCTGTAAATACAGTAGGTACCTAACTACGAGTACGTAACTATGTATAATGAATGGTACTTATATCAACCATCAAATTATTCGATGAACCTATTATTAAAGGAATCGAGAAGAGTAATAGGGAGCATGATAAGCATTACGTGAACATTACTTCCTTAGAACATAGAAGAACTTCAATCGATTTGAAATTGAAGAAATCGATTGAATAATATGTTAAAGGAATATATACACTTTATTGTATTTTGAACTCCTCAAGGTCATATTTCATAAGATAAGTGTCCACATCTCTTGATTAAATAAGTGTCTTATCATTATTATCACTGCGTTATTCATCGAATACATTGACTTTTTATCATTTATTATGATAGAGCTATCTTACAGGTGTTACGCAGTTAATTCACAATAAAACCATTGTTGTATTTGACTAAAGTGAGAGAAAAAAAATACACATAGAGGCCAATTACTACTAAATTATTTCAATACAGTTCCTTCTCGAATGAAAACTCTTTGCTCTTTGACTCCAAAAACAGTGTAGGTTAAATTGGTAATCGTGGATGGTGTTTTGAAAACTCTAACATCGTCTGCAGCAACGGGACACTACGAGCTCTTTCTTTATTGACATATCGCAACAAGAAACCACCAAACCGTGAGAATCCTATACTGTAATGTTCAAACGCTAATAATTACACAAACTCATTTTGGCGCTGGGTTACAACTTACAAGCACACAATAATGGTTTATAACAAGCTTTTATTCAAATGCCTACACTGTACCGGTGTTTGTTTTCAAATCTTATACACTTCCCGGTATTCAATAGGGCTCAAATTATGCATACGTTTATTGTAATCAGATGACAATTTAATGGTGTCATTTTTGTTGGTCTGATGATTGAGCCAGAAGGATCTTCGCTTTAAGTAGAAAACGTAAACCCACAGAGGTTTATCTTGTTTTTTTTTGTTAAATACTTCAACGGAATGCTTAGGTAATCAATTAATTTGCATAAAACACGCTTTAAATAATGAATTGTCACTACAAACGAGCAAATGCTTATCATTATTGCCGGTAACAGTGACACCGACGAGTGTTACTATTTTCCGCGACGCATTACTAATTAGTTAGTAGCAAACAATACGAGTAGATTAGCCCTGCAAACAGTATTCATTCATGTATCTTAATTGCCTTCGCGATGGACTTGAGCATGCTTTTAGAGGCAATGTGTTCAGGTATGCGCGTTATCGAGCACAGCTGATAGGCGGTATCGCGACGTAGGCGGTAGCGCCTCGATGCCGCGCACACTGCTGCAACACACACGAGTACACAACTACACGTATACTGTATATCAACGCTATCCATGTTCTCCAACACAAGCAACTATATCTCTTTGTTTTCTTTGCGCCGCCGGTTATCTGACAACTGGACATCGTTTATTTAATTTAGCATCGTTTACTCCTGCACCACGAACAGGAATGGAATCGGCCACTTATCGCTGGACTAATAAAATGCGCTAGTAATGGAACAGCAGACACTTGTCTCAGTTGGCGTTATCAGTTTTAAAACGGTACTTTGTATGTCATTAATTTACTATGCGTATACACTGTCATTATCATCAGCAAATAATGCATGTAAATTACTCGTAATTCCGAAACCCGGTCCGGTGCTGTCTAATGTTACTAGGTTATTTCATACGTGGGTACTTGCTTGATGTTTTTGTTCTTGATTTCGCTATTACTTGAGCGACCTGCTCGTTACAAAAGTGGATGTATTTCCTTTTGCACGATTAAATAAATAGTCATGCGCAGCATACCTACTTGATCAACACATAAATCATGCTTGTGTCAACCATTTACCTACGCAGCCGTTCTTTCGCAGTGTTTTCATTTAATGCTTACCAAACGCGTGTCAATGTTCAAAGTCTTATTATCGTTTATCTAGGGTGATATAATGAAGAAGGCAGGTTTGTTTAGATGTTTGTATGAGGTTATCTAAATCGATTAGAAAGTTCTTGCTGCCATTTATTGTTAATTGATCCGCAGATATACCTGTTTCAGAGGCCTGTACGCACATTATCATTGTCGCATTTTTGTAATCTTGTAATTTTTTACCGTAGTTCGTTTGTGCACGCAAATCATACTAATTATCTTGCACACTGCCGCCGCCGCCTTGTCGAGGGCCAAAAAGTTGTTCTTGCTGGCACTTAAATCGCAACTTCAGACGATACCTCTTTCATAATTTGATCTTCCCCAGATCGAGGTGATAGTTCAAGGCTGGCAAGAGTGTGAATCAAAGTAATTGCCATCTTTCGTGTTTTGCTGCACCATTTTTTAATTAACATCCAGCTCTTAAGCATCACCATTCAGTTAAAAATTATCCTCGTAGAATACTTATATATTCAACCGAGTATACATTATAATAACAATTGCATTTAGCTGACATGAGCAAAATTGCACAAGAATGGAAACAGGTATTACTTCTAGCAATAGCTTATTGAAAACGTACATACTAGCTTTTACTTAAGTTCCTTTTGTAAACCTTTAAATTTTTAAATAGTAAATGAACATTTTTTTTTAATTTATTTAATCTTTTGATTGCGTAGAATATGCTTAGTTTTTACGTTGGTAAAACCGTTCGATACACATTTCGATATCATACGATTTGGCACCTACAACTAACCAATAGGTAAAGTTTTATGTATTTACTTATCGGATTTGATTTCGATTAAATATACAATTAGCAAGAAAGTAATAATAAAGCTGAAATGTATGTTTATTATTACCGGTATATTCAGTCAAAGCTCTCAGTAAGCAATAATGCGCTATTTCAGAGGAAGGTATACCTACCCTACCTGCATAGCAAACGCAGTTCTGCGGCTGTTAGTCATGACCATTTTAAAATAGAACCAAGCCCAAATAGCAAAGAATCTTCGTTTTCGCTCGAAAAACAGGAGGTTACAATATATCATAGGGTAATTTAGCCGGTTTCCCGTCCAGCTCCAGTTTTCGTCCATTTGCGCGCGCCTTTTAAAACATTTACGTAGAATAGCATAATAAAAATAGTCAACCGTGCAAGTTTGGACTTGTTGCGGCCCTTGGCGTTAAATCTGCACGTCTACCAACATAAAATATTATTTGACAAGCCAAGCCTGGAATAAAACCTACTCCAGTCTGCGGCTTGCTTCCAAACCACGAGCGTGTCATCGTAAATGCAAAAAAAATAGTGGTGTGTAATAACTACGCAGTAAGTTTTTTCATTGTTTCTGGCATGTATTTCTTATGTTTTGGGTATTAACGTCTAAGTAAAGACATAAAAATGCATTAAAATGCGTATTTCGTTCTTTTTTTTATTAATTACTAACAAAATCTAGGCGGACAAAAACTGAATTACCTATTTCGCAAAATATTCAGTTCTCGTCCGTCTGGACGAAAACACAAAAATACATGTGGAATTTGATTAGTCATCTAGAACAAGAAGTGCATATAAATTCTGTTGAAATCTTTATGGAATGATCTTTGAAGGTTGTTTAGTCTGAAATTTAGTTTCCGTCCGCTTATTTGTTAGTATTGCCAGCTTAAATTTAAAATCATATATTGTGGACGGAAACTAAAAAATGAGTTGAAAATTGCTTTAGTTTCCGTCCAAGTACTTTAATATGATCGGACGATAACTAAAAAATATTAAAATAGGATTATTAGTTTCCGTCCAAGTAGTTTAATATGAATGGACGAAAAATAATACAGGATATTTAGATTCCGTCCATTACAAACAGCCTTATATAATATAACGTAATATAGATTTGTATTTTATGTTTTTCGGTCACTGCAAATAGGTATTATTCGTTGACACAAGACAATTAAATGTATTATATCGCGTATATTCTTTGGATTCACTATATTATATTGGTTAATAATTCCAATTGTTTTAGATGACGTCGTTGGGGTCTAAAAAAACTAGAAAAAAAACAGCACCATACTCTGAAGATGCCTTAAATAAGGCTCTTGAAGAGATCCGTGATAAGCAGGCGTCTATAAGAAAAGTGTGCAATAAATATGGAATACCTAAATCTACGATACTGGAAAGAATTCACGGCAAAACAACTGACAGCATAAAAAAAACGTGGTCCAGCTCCTGTATTAGGAATAGAGGGAGAACAAAAAGTAGCAGAATGGGTAATAAATATAACAAAATGTGGATTTCCGATAAAAAAACAGGAACTCCTTGATTCAGTTCATAAAATCCTCAAAGATTCGAATTCGAATCAATTTAAAAACAATAGGCCAGGACAAACGTGGTACGCAAATTTTTTGAAGAGGCACCGTGAAATCTCATGTTGATCTGCAGAAGGCATAAACAAGGCACGGGCACAAGTCACAGAGAGCTCCATTAGACAATGGTTTAGAGGGCTTGAGACCTATCTGGAGGAAATAAACCAAAAAGAGGTTCTGAATCGGCCCGAGAGCATTTTTAATGGCGACGAAAGCGGATTCGCTCTATGTCCAAAGACTGGGAAGGTATTGGGTCCTAGAGGTTTCCGAAATATGTACGACATTAAACATGGTAACGAAAAGGACAATTTAACTGTCCTGATAACGTTCAATGCCAACGGTGATTTGTGTCCGCCTTGTGTAGTCTTCCCCTACATACGGCCACCACGAGCAGTAGTGGAGAGTATGCCACCAGATTGGTGTTTAGGCCGATCTGAATCAGGATGGATGAGGGGTGACGTGTTTTTTGAATACGTCACGAATGATTTTCATAACTGGGTGGAGCGTAAAAAGATTGAAAAACCTATACTGCTGTTAGTGGATGGCCACAAATCCCATATGTCGCTAATGCTGAGCAGAGAAGATAATTGCAATCGAGGCTGTTGGATTAAAAAATATTTAAATATGATTATTATCAGACGACAGTAGACTATAATTATAACCATTTCATAAATCAAGACTTAGTATAGTCTGGCAAACGAAAGCTGTCCCAGAGAAAGAGCGGCAATTTCAAGAAACCTGCAGCTTTTAACACTGACTCTACACTGAATAAACGGAGTTGATACTCCAACACTGATGTGAAAAGATCAGGAAATCAAATAGTATCAACTCCGTTTATTCAGTGTACTGTCAGTGTAAACAGCTGCAGGTTTTTTTGAAATTGCCGCTGGCTCTCTGGGACAGCTTTCGTTTGCCAGACTCTATTGTTAGATTAAACAATAACTATCACATTCGATTTTAATATGTTTAATGATGTGTTTTTTTTGTTATTTGTGTATGACTAATAAGGTTTGATTTTTACATCTCCAATCTAGCCAAACTGCAGTTATTATATATTGGAATTAGTCATAAAATAACACCCCAGTTTGAGATGGGAAATCGGCCAGGAGTGTATTGTTTTGTTCTGATTTTTTAAATAAATACAAAGACATTTTAAAGATAATGATTACGTTTTAATCTGCCAAATACGGTTATTATATGACTTTCTCATGTTATTATTTAACATCATTGGAGAAGCATTTTTATTAAGTTTATTAAAAAAATTGATTGTGCAACTGACTTTTTATTCTGTATATCATATCCCTCTTTACACACATCGGACGAAAACTAACCTGCACTAGGTTGAAAACTAACATTTTTGGTCGAAAACTAACAAAATCAGTTCTTTTCTATCTTTTTTTAATTAAAAGAAAAACCTTGTCTGTAGTTATTGGTTACTTAGTGTATCCATAAAATAGACTATATTAGCTTCTAATAAAAATATGGTTTTCTAGATTGGGGCAAGTAGAACATATTGTTTTTAAGCCCAAAACCTGGCAACTCCACTAAATGGACGAAAACGGGCTAAATTACCCTATCAGTCTCTGAATTTACATAAGTCGTAAACGCAGTGAATAATTACTAAGCATTGCGGAAGATACGGAAAAAATCTCGGAACTCCTCCTCTCAGAGGCATTCAGAAGAACATCATCTTACATGTTATGTTGCTCAGTTGCAAGTTGCAATCAACGGATTATGTATTATTTTTGTTTTAAAGAAACGGTAGGTATCTTTCTTAAGTCAGACCTATAGCATAATGTTATTTTTGAAGCCCTGTTAATCCGGAGTGAACTAATTTGTAGGAGCATTACGCATTTTTCATGGTATTTCTCGGGGCCGAATGAGACCCGGCACGAGAACACCTACAGACTGGCATAGAATCTACCGGCGGCGGCGTTCAAGATGATCTTTTTCGGTAGACTAAGAAACTGCTTTTACCACACTTTCAGCGTCCTGGACTAATTATGCTCATAATCAGAGGGCGGAATTTCTCATGGCAAAAATTGATATGTCATAGGGATAGAATGAAGTATTTTATCGACTATCGACAAGTAGTTCTGGTTCACGTAGCACAAGATTTTTTACCAAATAGAATTATACCTCCTATCGATACATTATACTTAGCAAAATAAATTTCCAACATTAACAATGCCCTCTGGTAGTGGTGTTTTAGATTAATATAGTTTTTGGTAAATGTAGGTGTAGTTTTCATTATTATTGTATAGTTCTATGTCTTAGATTTAGCTTTATTTTCATTTGTTATTTACCGTAAATAAAGACATGTGCTTTAGACAAAAATAACATAATATTTAGAAATTAAATCTTAAAACTTCACGTATTGTTGAAAACAATGACTAAATGCGAATCAATAATGATATTTACATTTTAATATAAAAGCAAAACTAAAATAACAAAGAGATTGGTGATTACACAATATCGATAACTGGAAAATAAAGCAAAATGTTCTATCCCTATGACATTTAAATTTTTGCCATGAGAAATTCCGCCCTCTGCTCATAATGTATCTAATGTATAAGCTGCACAAGTGGTGAATAATCCGAGCCCTCTTTTGTTCAGCATGTTTGTTATGAAATAAACAAATAGATGTTGTTAAGTTGTGATTGTGAAGTGTCGTGTCCGTAAGCAGGGTCGCAGGTTATCTGCTAACTGTGCCGCCGGCCTCACTCGCCGAGTACTTTTCCTCCTCGTTCTATTTTAATCCACTATTACGATTGTAAATACTATCGACAACATTGCGAGTGAGACTTAAGTCTTGTAATCGATCGCTGTTAAGCTTGACAACTCGTGGAATGATTATGCTATTTTACTCAGTTAATAACTCATATTCTCTAAAATTATTGCCCATGCAGCGTATAAATAAGTCTAAATGTGTGATAAGTAATTGGTGCGATTTCATTGTGTCAACTTTGAAATGAAAATCGGAGCCCATCTATAATATAAAAATAAATCGCAAAATGTGTTGGTAAACGCATAACTCAACAACTCCTGGACCAATTGTACCAATTCTTTTTTTTAAATGTTCGTTGAAGCCCAAGGATGGTTTTTACGGCGAGAAAAAAATCGAATATTTCCCGGAAAAGTCAGAAATTTGCAGCGGGGCGAAGCCGCTGGCGGGCCGCTAGTTTCTTATAAAAACCGATTTGCAACAGTTTCTGTATTTTTTGTAGTTGCTGTAAAGCTAGCAAAATATTATCCTAAAAGTTGCTTAGTTTGTGTAACTCTTTTTGATTTATTAACACCGTTTTAATATCTTTAAGATGTTGGCCGAAAATTTTGATTTAGGTAGGTAGGTAAGTTTTGGTTAGGTGAGGTTTTAGCGAACTGGAAGACTAGTTGCACTCTGTTCTGCATTTACAAGCTGTAAACAAGACTGCAGAACTCGAAGAATTTGTATGAAATGGTCTCGTTTCAGTTTAGTTCCTATACATTTTGAAACCTTTTTGTCGCTATCTTTCGTAGAGACAGGTAGAATGCAAGCAATGCAATGTTACCTTAAAGACATGCCATATTAATAGGATTCCTTATTGATTTAAGATATTGCTTATTAGATTAGTAACTTTCATAGAAGTATTTAGTAGTAATCGGTAGTTCGGTTTAGCAAAAACAAAAATGTAACAAATTGCGAAGAAAAATTTACAAAATTTGGACTGCTAGTCCGAATTATTATTTCTTTACTGGTTGCTTTCGAAATCGATGTGATTTACATGATTGTGTTTTGAAGACTGATTTAAAATTTAAATACCCTTGGCAGGGGCTGCTGCTCGCTTCGATATCGTGAAATTTGCAAGTAGGAACTTGTTATTATCATGTGCTCAAATATTGATGTTATGATAAAAGATAACGGTAAGGCGGTATTTTTGCCACAATCTATTCCCGAGCTAATCTGATTCAGGTCGGTGCGACTAACAGATGAATGCTGAAGCAAATTACTGCGCAAGTGGAAAAGTGTACAGAAAATTCTACTAACCACCATATCTACCCATCCTGTAAAATATTGAACTTATTGCGGACAAACCTGTCTACCGTCCTATTTAACGTAAATAGACACTTTCTGACTAAAGTACGCAAAGGAATATTGTTAACCGATGTAAAAATCGTTGGGTAGCAGCTAAATATTAACAAAACAATGTGTAGAAAAAGTCATAAATGATTTGAGACTGGGCATTTAATTGAATTAGCAATAGACACGACAAAGTTTCGGCAGCGTCAGGGGAGGGAGACGAGACAGGTAGCAGCCGACATGGACGCAGCGCTCAGAAACAGCCTAAATAAAGCAGCCCAGCCGCTGGGAGCCAGCCGTCTCGACGGACGCAGCACTCACACACGTGCCGCACATACCGACACCTCCCATACATCCACACAACACACGCACACTTACTCGCCAGACGAAAATAAAATCCACTCGTATGCGCCATGCAAATGGAAAAGGAAGGCGGCCCCGTGCACGCAAGCCGCCCGACCGAATGAACGAGAGATCCTTACGTTTCGTGGCACTGTCGCGAGACGGTCACGGGCGCAGCATCGCAGGCCGCGGGACACAGCAGCGCGCACCAGCCCGGCTCATCCGAAGGAGGTTCCGGTCACTCCGAACTGGTTCCGGGTCCGATGGAAATACACCGGTGACGACTTCGAACATTCGGCACTCGCGGTAACGCGGTTTCACTGCGGTCACTGGGCAGGAAAATCAACGAGCGGAGATTAGCATGAATGATATCATTTAGCGCGGTGAGCGTGAGCGGCGTCTGTTGTCGGCGCAGGTCGCGACGCGACTGGCGTCGGCAGGCGGCACTACGGAGCCCCGTGCGTAGTGAGTGGCCATGAGACGCGGGGACGAGGAAACCCGGCGCGAGTACGCCCGGCCGAGGCGCGGGCCGGGCCGTGGGGGGGGCGGATTAATCACGTAGTAAGTGTTCCCCGTCGCCCGCGCCCGCGGCGCCGCCAGAACCAGAACCTGCACGATACATAAATAAATACTAATGCAATACGACCGAACGCTCGTGGTGCCAGACTGAAACCGGACACTTCTCGAGGCGAAATGAATTCCTATGTGAGCGTTGCCACTGGATCCTGACTGCCTGCGCGCCGCGCCGCGCCTGCTGCTTACCTATGCCTTTAAAGTTCATAAAACAGACGTTGAAAAACGTGCATCGATAGTTAGAGCTTCCTTAGCGCTTTAGACTCGTATGTACCAATTTACTTTAGAGGACTAAATAGTACCTATAACAGCTTGGTTTTACTAAGTTTTAGATTCTTGCAAACATAATGGTTGTTTTGTGGCTCTAGTGGACTTATGCAGGCGGTCGTATGGTAACAATTATCGCTAATCAATCACCAGTTACGACTTAAGTACCTATATCGTCAAACAGTCGCGACAAGCTATGTTTACTTAATGGCCTAAATTAGTCTTCATTCTTCATCATAAAACTACTTATTTTGATCAAATCAGATTAAGTAATATTTGTTACCGAATATGTGTTTTAAGACCAATCTTACCAATCTTCCAAACGTCCAATTTAAACATATTCAAAACAAAGCTTTCAATAAGTGCAAACTTATTTAAAGAGCTTTAAACTATAATATATCTCTGCCGAACCTAACATTACTGATTATGAAAGAAGCAGCGTTTTCAATTTTCAATTTAGTTACTTATATTATGTGCAAAATGTGGTTACAGAATTAGGTATAAATAAGTATTTTTAAGTTGTTGGTATTTCTGTAGCTCTGTTTGTTTACCCCGCTCTTGGAATGAAGGCGTGATGTAGTGTATGTCTGTATATTATACCATACCAGCTACTGCTATCAAAATGTAAAGGTGAAAATGATTGATTCGGAAAGGCGTGCCTCGAGTTCATGGTTGTAGTATTTTCCTAACCAGTTCTATTCAATCTGCTAAACAACGTGATAGACGACGCACTGTATAGGCTCTCCGACCGGTTTTAGAGAGCATGCTGTCATTTCTAGCGATATGATGCCGGTAGTTTAATGCTCTTCTGAGACCTCTTACACCTTCCTTGTCTATCCTACCACAGAAAATAGGACAACATGCTTTTTCGGCTTTCTCAGCATGAGTCGAGTAATCGGTATTTTAGTTACTTAAGAATGGTTCACAAGGTACCTATATCAGTGACTATAAAAGTACAAACTTGAGCTGAGTGGCGAAGCCTTTAATTCTTCAGGCTTTCAAGCTACGGCTCAGTAAGCATTGAGTCAGCTACGTGACTAAAATTAGTATTCTATTGCCCCATTATTTTAACGTTTCTTCGTCTGATAACTCGTTTACTTACCAATAATATCATACAACAGGGCTGGAATTCTACAAGGTAATAACGATATCGTTTTTGACCTGTTTCCGTATTGTCAACGTTTTGATAACTCTTATGTCATTTACAATAATGGCGACTGTGACATAAACGATTCTTAAACGTGTCAAACACGATATCGTTTTAATGCACCTGAATAGAGGCTCTGTATGTTTACTCTTACACAAACGTTATTAAGTTGAAGTTGACATTTCAAGCACTTTCCGTTGATGTTACATATAATTTGAAACATCGACGAAAGGTATGAATAAACAAACCTCAACCACCGACTAAATTACCCTATTGTAATATTTTCAAAATTGTAAACTGTTAATCTCTACATAGGTACCTAGTATAAAACAAATTCGCTTCCCGCAGTCTCTCTATCTATATATATATGCTTAGATTTAGAAAACTACCCAACGTAATTTGATGCTGTTTTTTTTAAATAGATAGAGTGGTTCAAAAGGATGTACAATACTTTAATCCTAAGCGAAGCGAGGGAGGGTTGCTACTGTTCCTTATAATTCTGATAAATAAACAAATGGACAATTATTTAGAGAACAATTAACGTACGAAGGGATGTTTCAGAATTAAGAAACTGCGAAGACGTGCTGGAAGTTTAATAAAAAGAAAAGGACAGAGCTAAGATGGAGTAGGGCTTATTCCGCCTAATTTTTACAATACCTAATTTACTAATTTAACCAATAATTCAAATCGCCATGGGCTCATCGGACTTTTGTTCATTTTAGGAATGCGACAAATATCAATTTGTCGCATTCCTAAAAAGAACAAGTCATAATGACTTTGATCTAAAACGTCTCATGCCCGAAATGCCTAAATATTGAAATGTACTTGTCCTTAAAATGCCGAATCACAGATACGACAAAATTTCAAAATAGCTTAAACTGAAAAGTTTAGAATGCCAAAATGACACATTTTCAAGTTTCTAAATACCTAAATAATTTGCATTATCTTTATAATATTGGTACTTCAATGTTAGTGCTCAGCACTAAAGGAGATAGTAAATCAAATTATACATGAAGGTTAAATAGCCTATTTAAAATTTAGGTATTTTGGTACCTGGTTGTTTTGAACATACGGTATCTTGGGATAAAGCTATTGTAAAGTTGGTCCATTATAAGAATAAGACATTTTAAAATTCAGCCGTATTCAAATTAAGGTGTTATAAGACAAAAAGTTAAGCATTCTGGGATTTAGGCATTTTGACACTAAATCCTTTTGAAATCTAGGAGTATTGGTAAATTAGGCATTATGCATATTGGGTGGAATAAGACCTACTCCTAAGATGAATCTAATTGATAAGTTTGGCATTTGGAAAACCCCGTCAGATCTCCTCGAAACTTCTAAACGAAACTTTTATAGAGCTTCTAAAAGTACCTATAAACCTTTTCTTTGTTTACCTTTGCGTTTTGCCTTTGTTCATCCATTTAGCCATTTGTTTTGTCTCCCAAGTCCGGATTTTTCGGTAAATATCAATAAGCAATAATGATTAAGTAGGCCGCTACTTAAGCCTGATCCCACAGGCTTTGTTAGAGAAACAGTTCTCAAGTAAGCCCGGCTTAAGTCTGACCCAAGGGTTTTATCTCCATTGAGGGTCCAGTTAACACAGAAATATACAATTGCTAAACCGTTTTTCAAATACCATGCCCAAAGTGCAGTTTCACCTAATATGATTTGTTTTTGTTTGTGTCGGTATCATAAAGTAAGGAAAACCGAAAAGTTATTTAAAATCTTTAGCTGTTTATATACCTACGTATGTATGTAGCTAAGAAGCGTTCTGGGAAAAACTCGGTGCGAAGACGACAGCTTTGCAATTTTCCGGAATGGAGGTACCCATTGTCCTTTTTCCTGTGCAATAAAAGTAAAACAAATATTTTCTATCAGTTGTTGTGTTCCGTCGTGATAGAACAAATAAGTCTACACTACTTCGTATTTATGATGTGTAGAGTTAGTTAACGCGGACCTTTGCACTATCGTATCACCGCTTTACTACGTAAATAAGTTCCAAAAATAGAGATCGATAACAATAACTCACGTTCACGCATATCAAAAATGCTTAGAGAAAATAAAATGATTGTCATGTCATAATCATTAAAATAAATGAATTTCCGAATGTTGATGAACTCTGAGGGCCGTCGATCGATTCGCCGCGCTCCGGCGTATGCGCAAGATTCAAACGAGTTTTTGTATGATATTAGAAGAGGAAATTATCCCAAGAAAATGTACTTAAACAACCTTAAAGTCTACTTGATTTGTCCGAAGTTCAAATAACCGATTTTTAAATTAAATACATTCTTATGACCGCTTAGAAGTCTTAGGACAGAACTCATTTAGAATGGAATAGAATAATGTATTAACATACATATAAACAGTTACATAATTCACAAACAATAACAAACTAGGCTGAGCCTGTATGTATTTATCGCTATTCCTGAACAAAAAAGTTGTTGTGAAGTGTTAGTGGAACGTAAGTAATCGCTACTAGAACACAACCAATTTTTTTAATTTCATTTTGCCAAGCTATATCCTCCGTATCCATTCAGTATGACAAACTTAACCATAACCTTGATACCAAATTTTTACATTTGTAACATTTATACATGCAGTCTTAAGTATGCTAGCGAGAGCATGCTCGTGGAAGAAAAGTATGGAGGCCTTTGCCTTGCAGCAAGACATCTCAGGTTTTTAAGTAATAGTTAAAGTCGATTACCCTTTAAAATTCTGCTTCATGTGCATACACCGTGCCCGCGACGTACCCGAAGGATTTTAACAGCGTGCTCCTGAGTTAATGTGGAGTTAAAAATGTTATATTAATATAGGGCCAACACGGTTTTTAATTTTTTTCATTTTTCGCCTACAAATTAAATGAAATATTTTACTTCTCCAGGAAACAAAGCGTAACTATAGTGCATGTAAAGAGCGCTGTGAATGTGACTGCGTTAGAATTTACTACCTAGTTAACTTACACACCTCATCCCAAAGGTTCATTCAGTTATCCGGCATTGACAAATCCGGTAATAACCATACCACTTAACCTTCGAGTCCTTGAACAAGCTTATTCTTTTAGATACCTGAGTGTAAGTACCGTAAGAGCGTTGGTTGCCGCAATGGTCAGGTAGTGTACTTAAGTAAGACAAACATGGTGTGTTTCCGCTGGGATTTGAAACTTTGCGATCGCGAGTCGAAACTAACCGGTGCAACCAGCTCTGCGGAAAAGTAGTTTTTACATTCAGCTGCGATGTACCTAATATTTGCGGTAGAGTTCACGTGGTAAAATAACCAGGGCTGGTATTCTGCGTGGTAAAAACGATAATGCCTTTGAAGTGTTTCCGTACGTACGGTTTCTGTAGGAGAACGTACCGAAACTTTTTTTTTAATTCGTGTTGTTTTGCACCGTCATGCATGGTACGGTAGGTATAAATATTATTATTTTATTTATTTCCTCTTGCATTTATTAGAAGTTTTGATGATATGTTCATGTTTTAAAATTTTATTTAAGTATTATATTTTTTTACTTACTAAATAAACAACTTTATTTCAATATTTTTTCAGTGGATTCTTACATCGATATAATCATTATGAACTTAGGATGTTTTTAAAGCTACTTGCAATTTTTTTATTACAACTTTTTGTGTTACAAACGTCCTAAGTTCATTATGATTCCATCGATGTAAGAATCCACTGAAAAAATATTGAAATAATACATGAACTTAAGGGTTTTTCGAAACATGGACATAAGGAAAAATTACAATAATTCCGATTAAAATTAAGCTCTCTGATATTCATTAATATTTTCGGAAATCGTAAACCTTTCAGGTAATTGTTACATGCCATCGTATAGAGCCCAATAGGTTAGGTTAGGTTTGTTTTATTACAATTCTGAATAGTTCACGGTTTCAGATAAAATGCTTTTATGTCAAATTAATATTATGGCAAATCATTCAAATGGCATAATATATAATTATGTGATACGAAATTCGGGCAAATGAAATTATTGCACATGAAAATTGGTCAAAGATAGAGACCCCACATAATGATTAAGTCGGTGGTGTTCCGCGGTCTATGGATCTTGAAAACTTTAACGCCTATGTGTCTTTTACTTGAATATATTAAACTTGAGAGTTTTAGACATATTTCCTTGACACTGTAAAACGTGAAAACACGGTTAGAAATAAAATCTTCAATAATTTAATTTTTCAAACATGAAACCTTTTTCGCTTGTTTTTGTTCGAAGCTACGAAACCGAATACGATCTTTAACGATGTTTTTTTAATTCAATAGCTGAGTATTTATAAGTTCTTAGTCCTGGAAAACCATTTTTTTAATAAATGTTGTATTTATAAAGTAAACAGCAATTATTTGAATTTGCCGCTTCAATCCGCGCGCAAACTATCTCTATCTCACGTTCCCCGCTCGGAAGCACATAGCCATCCCTTTTGATTCTTGTATGGGCGTGGCAGTATATGTGGCCTCTTAATTGTTAAAGGAATCAACCCCCTGATATTACTTAGCACTTTCGCCTTTGTAAGATACCCGTAACAACTGATATGAACGCACTTTGGTCGGCTCCGACAAGTCGGGCGGGACGCGCGTGCGCATCGCCGCGTGACGTGCCCTGGCGCAGGGCAACACTCGCAAATACGCAACTGAATCGCTTCTGCATCGCGTTTGCATAGTACGTGTGTGTATACGGTCAACAACTTTAATTATTGTCGGACCACCATAGATCCCTGTCATACTGACAGTGCCAAGTCGTGAGAAATATATTATATACGTCGAAATTAATCATTGACTTTATGTGACAGAGCTCTACAATAGCTCACCAATTAAAGTTGTTGACAGCGTGTATGAGTAAGTGAAGATCTCGTTTTTTTTCTCCTTAATGCATTGTAAATAATAACATACATACATATAAGTTCCAAAAGTGGATAGATTTTTTTATAGTCGACTGTACATTCCTGCTAGTTCTATAAAACCATTTTTTTATTACCTAGAGCTACACACATCAAAAATTAATTGAATTTATTTTGATTTTATCTAATTAATTTCTCTAATTAATTGAATATGGTACTTCCAAGTGCCAATAGAACTTGTGGGAATAGACCGTTTATTTTATTTTATTCTGTATTGTTGTTTTGTTGACTTTTCCATCATGCAATTTTCTAATTTCCTTGCCAATAAATTAATTAAATACGATCGGGACGAAGTTACTCACATTACCAACATTAGGCTAGAGGAGATGCTACTTTTTCCCTAATGCAATGGCGGGGTCATCATGACACGAACAGACAGTATACCTATTACAACAGACAGTATATTGGCTCTTTATTATACCAAAAAACATTTACCCTCACCGAATTGAAGAGGCGAACTCATCCCATTAAACTTAAGTTAGCCCGGCAATTAATAGTAATCTAGCTCCAAGTTTACTACACCACGTTGCTTCGTATGTTTGGCACGATGATTAATTAGCAGCAGATAGATTGAGCGTGACGAAAAAATGCTTTAATTTCGTTTGTTTATCCATCCACCTTACACTGGCAAGCAAAATTATTGGGTCCTTTTGTAAAGAAATTCAGTACAACGTGTTGTCGTATGTACATATCTACATATATGGAAGGGGAACATACTGCGAAAATAGTCGTTAGCAACTCGGGCTTCTTATCAACGAACGGCATTAGAACTTCATGGTTAGAAATTCTCTATCAAACAGCATAGACTTTGGAGATTTACAAGAAGGAAGTGGCACCAACAACAAGACAATATCACGCCGTGGTTTTTGCATGAGAACAATGATAGGTTCCCGCGGGGGTCAGCGACAACACAAACATTTGTAAATTAATAGGTCGTTTAAGCCGTTGTAATTTAAATTCTGACCTTACACCTTTATTAACAATCTTTCTCAAAAAAAAACCGGGTCCAAATAGGTCCATCCATTTCGGAGGTATACGAACAGATAAACAGCTAAACAGATACACAGAGACACACATTAAACTTATAACACCTATCTGTTTGTGTCGGGGGTAAAATAAAAAACAGATAATAAAAAAACTGTCTTAAAAATGTTTTTTTGACAGGAACATTTTTATTGCTTGTGCATACAAGAAAAAAAATATAACAAAAGAAAGAAAAAATGTTTATTCAAACATCTAACAGAAGGACAAAATAACTAACTAAACAAAACATACATGTGGCTGACCAGGTCATCTGGCATTAGCCAGATGTCATGAAATGGTCCCAGCTCAGCATGTTGCTGGTAGTAAAACCAGCGCTGGTCTATCGCAGGGACCACAAAACCATAAATCAAATTAAAACATCAAGAAGAAATAATCAAGTAATACCTCGAAGAAGAAATAATCAAGGTAATACCTTGATTATTTCTTCTTATTTCAGGTATCAAAGCAAGGTTAGAGCGATAGAACTGCTTCTTCTCGTGTCTTCTAATATTTCTAGTTTTAGCGGGCAGTTTGTTGACTCGGTATTAACACCGCCCCCAGACGTCTGCCAGCCCACGCTGCGCTACTATAATTACTACCCGATAATCTTGCACCTTTTGCCTTTTACTTGTTTCGAAAATGTTACTAGTAAATAAAAATGACAAAATTGTAAGAGATCTCAAAAGGCAGCGCGGTGCACACCTCGTAAAAAACATATCGAGAGACATTAGTCTGTTGCCTTAAACGTTAAAATGATTTAGGTAAGTACTTAAAAAATACTTACAGCAATATGAGTTTTTCAGAAGTTCTAATTCGTAGAAACTTTTGACGAGTCATATCGTAATTAAAGAAAATCGGTCTACCCTGATAATTTATACGAAGACCAGTACCGCTGTCACTAAATAACCAAGTGAAATTTTACCTGACTAATATCTGAAAATTTTGAATATTCTGTCAAAACATAAAAGAAAACAAACCCAACCTAACATAATGGATATATAATGGCTTTTAAAAAAAATCGGATTATTTGACGGTTCCAGAAACAAAACCATCATCTATTATGACTGTGACCCGTTATGTATTTTGAACTCTATATATTATTATGATACGATCCCGAGAATCATCTACCAGCTGCAGAATGAGTTCTAGCGTAGAGGGCTTTTTAATGCTCAATTATATTCAATTTTTTGTTTGATCAATGACGACCAAGCATGGTACCTAGCCGCCATTTCAACGTGTTATAATGAACTAAAACACCTAGTCACTTGACAGGGTAAGAACTCAGACGCGCAAAGGGCTAGGGGTGGGCGGTGGGACACGAATCCATTTTGTTTACTGTACATCTTTAATAAAAAGAAAATAAATGGTTTATTCGGTGTTAAAATAAAATTAAAATAAACAGCAGCAGAAACATTTGAGAAAAAAATAAAAAGTAATAAGTACTTAGTTATACAAACTTAGAGTAGGTACTTAATCTATGGTAGGCGCCGCGTTGGCCCTAGGCCGCTTGTTACCGAACGTGGGAGGACCTCAAGCGCCGTGCCGACGCCTGTTTGCAGGAGTTGTGCGGAGCATGGCGCTGTATGGAGCGCCAATGTGGGCCGACACGTTGTCGGCTAAGAATAAGGCGCTACTAAGGAGGCCCCAAAGGGTGGTGGCCCTCCGAATAGTGAGGGCCTATGTCACGGTGGCACATGCGGCCGCGTGTGTTTTGGCCTGCACCCCGCCGTGGGAGCTAGACGCTCAGGTGCAGGCCGAGACGTACCGGAGAAGGGCGGGGTTCCGGGCGAGAGGAGAACGCCTGGACTCAGAGGAGGTAGAGGGGGCCCGTCGAATGACGGAGCGGCGCCTCAGGGACCGGTGGAAAAGGGACCTGGGGGACTCCCCCTATGGACTCCGCACCATAGGGGCACTCCTCCCGTCGCTGGACCGCTGGTTGAGTCGGAGGTACGGTACCGTCACGTACCGTCTTGTGCAGGTGATGACCGGGCATGGATGCTTCGGTCATTACCTGCACAAGATTAGGAGAGAGCCAAGTCCGGTTTGCCATGGGTGCGGCGATCCAGACGACACGGCCCAGCACACCCTTGAGGTGTGCTCGAAGTGGGATCTGGAGCGCCGCACTCTGGTTGCGGACACGGGGCTCTCCGATCTTTCGCTGCATAGCGTGGTGTCGGCCATGCTGAGCAGTGAGAGATCGTGGTTGGCGGTCGTCTCCTTCTGCGAGAGCATCATATCGCAGAAGGAGGCGGCGGAGCGGGAGCGCGAGGAAGCAGTGGATGCGCATCCGCTCCGGCGTAGACGTATGGGGCGAAGGCGGAGGCAGTTCGCTGCTCACCTGGACCCCTAGTAGGACCGTGGGGATAGGGTCCCACACTATGGTCCTACACGTCTAGGGAAAGGGTTCAATGTGTTAACTTAACCCTCCCTCCTTTGGCGCGAGTGCGCGTGTGCGCGCGGCTGGGGGGCACCCAGTGGTAGCATAGCAATCAGCCCACGGTGCTCCCGCTACCAGCCCCTTGGAGGTTAACACCGGAGAGGTTTTAGACGGTATGCTTCCACCTCAGCTCTCACAGGAGACTGAGGTGGTCGAGAGTCCGTCATACCCCCCCCATTTGGCTGCCCCTGGCCGGGGGGGACGATGCGTAATGACATTTCCTCTCCGTTAAAAAAAAAAAAAAAAAAAAAAAAAAAGGTACTTAATCTAAAATGAACACCGAAATGGTTACCACTCAATGGTGTTAGGCTTACTAGCCTTGACGCTGGATTTCTGGGCCTCGCTGGTCTTTAGGGGCGGTGGTATCATCATTCCCTGGGTTGTAGGGCTCATAATTTAGCTGATCTATCTGAAACCATCTTACGCTGCTTCATATTTAAGCTCCCTGCCAGGACTTGGGACGATGGACTCCAGCTTTTGTAGCTTTGAGCTACGGCGGTAAATTCAACATGAAAAAAAAGCTGTACTGTCTGACACATACCAATATCATAAAAAATGCGAGTTTCAAGTCATCATCTTCTTAGTTTTTATGGCGTTTCTTTAGTTATTTTAGCAATATCAAGTCTGTACAAGTAACAGTATAATAGGTCTAAAGTTAAAAATTAAAATAAATAAATCAAAACTAAAAATCGGCCATATCCCACATTTTTCCCTTTTGAATCTTCGCAAACATTTCCTTAACGCTGTACGTGTAAATTCGAAAAAAGTGGCTGTCAGAGAACATTTTAAATTGTAATAGTGTACGCCCGTATGCTAATTCCGTCGGCCAGGAAGATAATGCCCTAATGTGTTTTATTCATTCTTCGTTTTCTTCAGGCACCCTGTTTACGCTCTATGTTGGCAGCTTGTCAGTTTTGCAGCTTTTATCTAAAATAACTTTGGGTTTTGGCTAGCTTACGAACGTAGAACTGAAGTTACATTTGGATACAATGGGCAGTTACAGAGTAGATAATATGTAGCGGATGTAAAGCAGGTTGAATTTAAAAATGGCCGACGGAATAGCAACACTGCGTCTTGTAACCTCGCTACTAGCTGATTGATTTTAACATCATTTTATTAGCTTGTTTGTAGGTATTCGTGTTGTAAGTATAAATATAATGGAGTGGTTTAGTTTATTTTTAAATTAGGTATATTGTGGGGTGAATTTATATTATATTTAAAGTCTGGGAGCTTCTGTTTAAAGCACCTTGTAAAATTAAATAAAAAAATTCAGTATCTCACACTAATTGACTTACGCTAAAACAAGGGTACCTAAGCTCATAACTTGTATTATATAATATATTATACGACAGTAATTTACATACAAATATTATTATATTTTCGTTTTTAAGATTGAACCCAGGACTGCTAGCTTCGTGACATTAATTCAAGAAAAAAAAGTTGCAGATACAGGCCTATATGGATAAAGATTAAGACTTAATAATTATTTTCTATGTCATCTTTTAAATCATTTAGACTTGACAATTCAAGCCAAAAAAAGTTAATTTCCATCGCGAATCTAACTACGAGTAGGTAAATGTGTAGTGTAGGTATGTTTACGAGATACAACCACGTGACTTGACACATGGATGTTTGTTTCCATGTAATTTAGTGGCGACCATGGGCTTACATAAGACCGAGTGGATTTTATTAATCCCAGATCGGATCGTGGTACAATTTATCAGCTGTTATTCTCTACGTGCTTTAGTCAGAGAAGGATTCAATAAACCATACGACGACACGTTGGCATAGTTGGGAGTGACCCTGCCTGACCCTGGAAGCCGGCGGTCCCGGGTTCAAATCCCGGTAAGGGCAGATATTTGTGTGGTGAGCACGAGTATTTGTTCCTAAGTGTGTGTTTTCTATGTATTTAAGTATTTATTTCTTTATCTAAGTATGTTTATCGTTGTCTAGTACCCATAGTACAAGCCTAGAGCTTAGTTTGGGACTAAGTTAATTTGTGTGAGATTGTCCTGTGATATTTATTATTTATTTATTATTATATTGTGATATAAGTTGACCGATGTATAGCATGTTGCTTACTAACAACAATATAATCATCGGGAACATAATATAGAAGTGAGATGGACTAAAACAAACTTGAATACAGCCATGGATCGTTCGCCCGATTGGTCTACGTATGTTTTGAAATAATTCTTGTGAAGAGGTCAATGCATGGCGTAAATTTGCCTCTGACCGTTGACCACGGCAATGTCGCGTGAACAGATTCAATACTGTAGCGCTCACTAATCTGCATAAAAAAACGAGCCAATATTCAGTTTTTGGGTACTGAACGATCTAAAGAATAAGCCCCTAGGCTACAGACAAGCGGTGGAACGCGTCTGGTCGCTCCGTCTATTTCGGACGGAACCTACGCATCACCGTCTAGTTTCTATTTATTGGCAACATAAATTGCTGTCATTTCATATCCACTACTTACCGTCTGGCACATCCCAAACATAATTCACTGCAAGGCAAAAATAGACCGCCGTTTGTAAGAGCTCGAATCCGTTACGAGTTCATGGGTTCATTAGCGGGCCAACAATGCTGCAGAGGACGGAACCTCCGGGTTGTAAGAAACACGAGCCATAGTAAACACGGCGCAGTGCACCGGCGTGTGAAGATTTATTTTTCCCAGAACGACAAAGCAACATTGTTCTTTGACTGAAATAGGTTCGAGTTCAAAGCAGCGTGCCAGCTCATTAGGAGGCGAGTTGTTTACGTGCGCACTACGCTACGTCCAGCTGGCTCGCTGGCTATCTGGACGGAGCATTCACGCGATCCTGATGTTGAAAGAATATATTTTTACACTTTTAAATATAAAAACTATTATTGATGCCAGATATTTTGAAACATCTTATAATATAAGATGTGACGTAAATACTTTGAATGCTCTAAAAATGTGAATGCGACGACGCGGTTTGTTTGTGTACCTATAGTTGGTAATGTCATAGTATAAATCCCAGTCTATGAAGGAAGCGGTGGGTGAGCACGAATATTTGGGACGTTTTCAAAATAATTGTACATAGTTAACGGCTTTAAAACTTAATTGATTCCTTTGTGTAACGAAAGTTACCCGTACAGTTTGTGTGACTAACTTTCGTTACACAAAGGACGCGATCGTGATTTTGTTTTCATTAAGCCTTTAACTATGTACATTTTTTTGAAATCGACTTTTTATTTAATTTGTGTATATAAATATGTTTTGTACACAAACGTACCGATGTAGACGGAAGCGGCGCAGGACCGGACCTTGCGGCAAACCATGGGGGAAGCCTATGTGTACAGTAGTGGACATCTTTCGGCTGAAATAGTGGTGATGATCCGGTATTTATGTAAAATTGTCTCTTGATGTTTATTATCTATTTGAAAATGAGTTTATGGTATTTGACTGACGCTGAACTACCTGCTGTCTGTTATCGGGTGATTCAAGCTGTATTGACAATGTTTGTTACAAATGCAGTGCGTTGCACGTGTTGTTATTTTGCTATTTTGTAAACTCTTGAGTACAATACTTCTAGTAAACCTTTGCGAAGGAAGGGAAACCGTAATGTTTAATTTGTTGCTTAGAATTAAAGCTACGCAGCACTAAAAATGGGGAATTCCACAATTTAAATTAAAGCTATTTAGTCCGAATGAGTGTCTTAACTCTCAATGAGACCAATATTTTTAATCAAATACTACATAATATTTTTATAAATTCTCGAGTTTACATTCGACTCTTTTGTGTTCCATTTGGTCCCTTTCTTGCCTTTAATTTCGATCAAAATTACAATACGGCTCAGGCATTGCTAATATATCCCAGATTTTCCCATCGGTGTCGTAGAGCGAACGCGCACGCGCATCTATATATCACCGCCCCGTGATCGCGACTAGGAATGCACTACTCATTACTCGTTATTTTAATTACTGCAATAAGTACAAAAAGGTTCTTGTACATCACAAGAGACTGACGCAAACCATTAGGAACGACTGCAATAAAAAGAGAACTGTGACAATATAGGAAGGTAGAGTCAGCGGCAGAAGTAGGTAGACATTCAAAGCGCTCAAAATTATCTGTAAACGATTCTACAGAATAGAAAATAAGAGCGTGTGTAGATAATTTTAAGCTCTTCGACTGTCCACTTGGTCTGCTGTTGACTGTACTCATAAATCGTTTTTGCCATCCATGCAGTCTTGGATATTTATTTATCTATATAAGTATGTTTATCGTTGTCTAGTGCCCATCATAGTACGAGCCTAGATATTTGATATTTTCCCCTTAAAAAAAGTTTAATTAAATAGTCAATAAATAAAAATATGTCTACTTCAATGTGGTTCTGAATTATTGTTGTGTTTACCACAACACATACAGCTACCCAGGAAGGGAAGAAATTCATTTTACCTAATAAGTGCTTTATTGCTTTTAACAACTTTTTAAATATACTGTATACACTTCATTAAATTCTTCTCCTTTTTTTATTAATGGCGGTCCACCGCGATATTCCACAGTGATTTCGCCAATGTCGAGTGAGTAAAGTAAAACAATAATCAGCATAAATCAAAAGTAAAAGCCGATCTTTTAATCGGCCATCTTCCCTCCCCGAAGGTTACCGGAAGCCCTTCTTTAAACTCGCCAAATATTCTAACCGCGATAAGAATCCGTTTTGTTTACCTTTAGTATACATATTCATGTTTATTAAAGCATTTAAAAAAAACTTTTATTTCCACAACGAAACTAGCTGAATTTGTGCAAAAATAAAGTACTTACTGTCTAACCTAACACTAATCCGAGGGTAATAACCCGATCGTTTAATCCTGTATGAAATATACAGTTACAGTTTGAAATGTAGAATGTGTTCTAATTTCAAACGTAATCCGCGTAAATGTCAGTGTAGACGCGTGCGCACATGTGGCCTGCCCTCGCACTATAGCCAAAACACAGACTTTGCATCAGCCAATAAAAATACATGCTTACTTACTTAGGTATTTCGATGTGCTAAAAATATGAATTTAAAAAATTACATATTTTCTATTCTACTGGTTTAGTTAACGTTCCTGACTCCTGCAAAGGCTAAGGTTAATTTACACGGCAATCTAATCAAAAGCCCGGTGTGGGCCGGCGTTTTGACATTCACGTCATAGTTATTTTCTATTCTGATAAAAATATATAGGTCATTTCAATTAAGCATCGAGACAACTGGGTTTAAAATAGCTAGCCAATGTCAGTATCAATTAACAAATATAGCCGTTTTTAGAAAATGGCGACATGAGGTCACGTTGGAACGTCTGGCATCAGTTGTTTTAGACACACGGAATCTGCATATTTAGCCGCGCCGACTGAATACAAGTCAGCCCAAAAGGGAAATCTGTTCGCGGTTTGACCTTCTCTGGACATATCGGGTAGCAGGGGGTGCAGGGGGGTCAGAGAAAGTTGAATTAAAATTATATGTATTCGCTACTAACGTTTGTAGGTATATTTAATATGTCAAGTCATGGACTTAGTTTTCTTATTTAAAAACTAGACAAACTATTCGTTATTGCCATTTTTAGGGGGTTAAATGCCCCCAAAATAACGGCGATACCTACTTTCAGAGCTGATGTCTCTTAAACGGCCCAACCAATTTTCATGAAATCTTGCTAAGAACCATCCAGATTAATGTAGCTTTATTTAAAAAAAACCTGCGTCCAAATCCGTTCATCCGTTTGGGAGTCACGATGCCACAAACAGATACTCAAATGGAGAAATTTAAAAAGCGTGAAATAAAAAATAAATTTGAAATTTGAAAAACCCCGACTAAATAGCCTGTAAAAAAACCTCTAAAAGGTAAAAAATAATAAGTAGCATTATGTTAATTATAGGTACTTAGCGGTCCCCCGCCATGTCAGTTTAGTTAGTGTCTGTGTTCAGTGAACTATCTACTTATCAAACAGTCAGCCCTTAGGGCCACTACTTATTATTTTATACTTTTTAGAGGTATTTTTACAGACTATTAATTAGTCGTGGGCTTTTAAACTACTAAAAGTTTTTCATGAGCATTACTTGATTTATTTTCAAACCTAATAGGAACATTAGGAATCTTTTTGCCAATCCCAAATGCAAATATTTGATGTTTAATACGCACACCGTAAAGCCAAAATACAGGATGTAAAAACAAACGATAAGTGACCTTACCTATGTAGTACTTATCGCATATATTTATATTTATATCGTATGGTGTTGGCCTGAACGGGTGAATCGTAACTTTACAAAGTGCTGTAAATTATTAAGTAGTTAAAAGGAAAGTAGTTTACTCCCTAACTTCCAAGCCTTTACTTCCGTACCTTTTACGGCTCGTACAAGTTTGTATTCGGATCATTGGTGAAGTGAAGTATTGGACCTAGTGCGTTAAGGTTACGTTAACCTCAGGGTCTCAGTTTGAGGCTTTCTGTGAGCCAGATGTTAGCAACCACATACATTACATACATTTTATAAAAAATCAGGTAGGCTGTCAATTTTATTTATTAAAGTATCCTACGCTACCCTACCAATAAAAGCCTTAGTATGCTAAAAGTTTGTAACAAACATTTAGAATAATTTCATTTACTAACTAAGTGCCAAAAGCATAATAAACTTTTAGCATAAAAACAAAGTGGAAAATTTTATCAGGCATACGGTCAAATATAATTACACTAATTTATCATAACAATAATTTTCCTATTGTTATGCATTTAAAATCAATTTATTCTTTCTAAGTTAGATTAGGTTAGATCTCCATAGAGTTGTCTTCGTTTTCAACCTACAGCCCATTATGTTTTAAGAAATGAAGCTTTACGTTGTAATGCCCTTCCATTATTTTATGAGTTTATTATACTCGAAGAAATTATGTAATTCGTTTATTACATAATGAAAATTAGGACACTCGTTTTTATGCAAATCATTGCACACCCCTTTCGGTTGGCTTTTAGAGACGGTTAGGTTAGGGTATAGAGCCTGTAAGCTCGCAATCGCAGTACGCAGATTGCGCCTAATTAGGGGCTGATTAGCTGCGAAACGTCAATTTATCCGCACACCCAATTACGCACTTCGCTGATTAACGGCTCAGAGATGGCCGGCGCTTACAGTAAGCCTTTAACTATTATGAGCCTATAATGTGGGCGCGACCTAAATTGCAGGGGCATGGTATAAATATAGTATTCTTGTAATTTCAACCACTACCATAAGTTGATTTAAAGTAGCCATGGCTATGCCAAGGCAGTTATTTAATTATTTATTTGTGTGTTTTTATGTGAACTTTATTTGACTAATGACAAATGACATCTTACAATTTTCATGAGTAGGTGCTGCCTGGAAAGTAACCTTTACTAACGTGTGTAATTAGAATGAGTTTTTCGCCAAAATACAATAACGCTAAATGACATTAAAGTAGAATGCACAGTCTGCAGAGAGTCTATTTAGCTGGACGACATGAAAGTGGTATGCTCAGATATCGAAAAGTCAGTCCAGCTGAACGACATTAAAACATATCGAGAAACTAAAACGTCTGATGTAATCAAGGTGATTGATATAAAACGATACCTTTACCAAATGCTTTCAGTTTCATAGTGGCGGTTACAACTACGCATAAAGGTGCACTTAAATCTCACGTAACCTAACCTACACCTCATAAATAACACAAGGTTTCCTCAAAGATCAATTCATGTCGCGGTAGGGAAAGAATAACGTGTAAACCATGATAAACCCTCATTGGTGCGAAAATATCTTAAACAAAGTCTAACTTACATAAATCCCAATGCACGTATCTCGTTACTTGTGCATAACTTTCAGGAAAGAAATAAACACAACCTATTTGCGTACCTCAGAAATAGGTCAGGTCAGGCCTCGGCCGGGATGCACGGCCCGCTGACCCAGTTGACAGGGTTGCAAGGGCACTAGGCTTCCAAACGGCTTCTCTCTGCCTGGAGTCGTCTTGAATCTAACTGATGATAAGTGAGTACCTAGAATTAAAATTAATTCACGCAGCGTTTACGGGTTCACTAAATGAGATTCAAAATCGACCCCCTCATCTTTCTATAGATCCGTCAATTGACGAAGTTTATACGGGAGCCGGAGAGCTCAATGAAGCCGTCTTCTGTTTTTAGAGGCAGTAAACGCCATTGATAAGTTTTCTTAAGAATTAGCCGACAATACTCTATACAAAAATATAAAGTTTCTTAACCACCCTTCTATATTGTCCCAAGATCATCAATTCAGATGATTTCGTACTACCCTGGACCATGAAGTGAACTAAAAGAATTAGAGGAATAGTTTCCGTATACTTATTTTAAATAATCATCATACTACACCGTAAATTAAAATGAGGTTCTGTAGACCAACGGGACACCCTGTACAAGGCTAGAGGTTAGTTTTGGTCAAGGTGAATTGGTATGAGATTGTCCCCTGATATTTTAAGGGTTTCTTAACTATTTGTAAGTTTTAATTAGAAATGTTAACTAATATTCTGGCTATAATTTAAAGACTAACGAGTGCCCAGAGTAACATAACGGAACTGTCATGAGCCTGTCGCTGCTGATTTAGGAGCGTTGAGACATCATAAAATCGAACGTCCCACGGGATGGCAATGACGACGCGGTGTAAGTACTCGTATAATTGAAGAACTGTTCAAACTAATATATTAAAATGGTAAAAAAATTATGAATGAAAATGAAAAAAAAGTGTGACCACATTCAAGATTCCGAATATAAAAAAACTCCTGCCTGTCAGATATTTAAACCTTAGATTTTATGTTCTGCAGAAAATAAAGACAGACAGCTTATTCAGTAATAAGAACACGTCGAGTCACCTTAGTTACCTATTGAGTTATCGTGATTTCAAAGTTTTTATCACAGCACCCACAGGTTTTTTACATTTTAGATACACCTAATTTTCAAAAAAGGCTCTATGTATGTTTTGTATGTGTACTCGTAAGTACCTTCATACAGTGTTTTCAATCCTCGAAGGCGCGCCTCTTCACTCTAATTGGCATTGCTCCGATCCAACAATAGCTGTTATTGAAAGAAACTTAAGATTTCAATTATGACTACATAAACAATAATTTATATTTGTAACTACAATATTCTTTGTTTCAAAGTATTTGGACCATTCGTTGTATTAGGAGGACTACTTCAAAGAGATGTCTATTTTGCAATTGGTGGTAAGATAGAGCCTTAAGACGGGTCTTCGCGTATTGAAGACGCTATAATATCAATCTGCAACTGATCAAATACATACTCGTAACTCTACAAAATCCCATCAATATAATTTTCAATCGTATTTGTAAAACGAAGTACCCCAGAGTGGGGTAGGCAGAGGTACAGAAACACCAACAACTCTAAAAAGATATGTTTATAATTCTGTAAAGCCTGACAAGATTCTATTTGGCCCTACTTCAATACATATTTGTATTGAAATAGGGCCAAATAGAATCTTGTCAGGGTTTAACCACATTTTGCACAAGTAGGCTGAGATGTTTACTAGTGTATTAGTGACAGGTTGCAAGCCCATCGCCTAACAATACTTCAAGTACTTAATTATTATTTATTTAATTAAATTAGTATATGACTGACTACACTAATACTAAATGTCAAGGTATGGTAGATGATTACAATTATAGGAATGGGTTCGTCGCTTGGGGTGGGCCTTTTAAGTGAATTCCATTCATAATGTCTCCTGCGAGAGGCGTATCTAGGTCACCCACAATGTTCTAATTACATGTTTACCATCCATAGACTAACAGGTTATTCAATGAGCTGTTATCATGAACAAACTAAGCACGGGTATGTAGGTATGTACTCGTTGTGTTTTAATTTCCTGGGCTGAGATTCTACATGGTAATAACTATGTCGTCTTTGACGTGATTCCGTATTGTCAACGTTTTGATTACTCTTATGTATGTACTTGACTGTAATGACGGCCGAGTTATAAACGATACTAAAACACGTCAAATACAATATCGTTTTAACGCAGTAATAGAGGCCCAGTAGGTACATATGCTTTTATTGTCTTCTAATGCAAAGAAGGTACATGAAAAGGTGGTTTCCAACTATTGTAAAACGAAATTCAGTTTTTATTTTCAAAAGCGAACGGTATAAGAGGTCGGTTAAAAAAGACTGAACAGAATTGCAAAATTATTAGTTAAGAATAATGGTCTCAATGTTGAGACCGTCCCAAATACCTAACACCCTGTTTTTTTTTTTTATACGTTATTTATAACTTTACATCACCAATCAAAACTATTCTGTGTCTCTATACTACTGCGTTATAACGATATCGCTTTTGACATATTTTAAAATCGATTAAAATCGGCCGCCATTACTGTCCATAACATGGAGTTATCAAAACGTTGACAATACGGAAACGTTTAAATTTGGTGATATTGTTTTTACCGTGTAGAATCTCGGTCCAGTCAGGTTGTTTTTTCCGTATTATTACAATATCGTAGACAGCAATGGTCAAATGATGTAATAACTGGCTTCTGGAAAGTGCATTTCCCATAGGCGAGTGTGAAATCTCGTTGCCTCCGAGTTAGAACTAGATTTATTTCAATTTCCGACGTCATTAGTAGTAAATAAACCAGAAACTAGAAAGCTTAGGTCGGGATTTATCAAGTTTCTAGTAAAAGCTGACACTTGTTCAAAACCAACATATACCTGGCGGTTGTTTTACATTCATAGACATCTAACAATTTCCCGTGACTCTGCCCGTGTAGAAATTGCTTGTCACATAACATGACATAACATAAAATAATTTTAAAAATAATTGTAAACCTTGCAGGATAATTACAAGGCAAATTCTTTAGTTGGCATTTGGCTACTGGCATTCCTTTGGCGTATAATTATTAGTCCAAAGACGGAGCACACATCATCGAGCCCGTTGGCTAAAAGGTAAAAAACGAGAGTAATATAAAGGGCCTCGTAAAATATTAAATTAAAATAAAATAAAAACATTTTGACGACAGCTATATCCCACTCAGAACTACTAAACATTTAAGTTATACAATTTTGGTAACAAACCGGACAGTTTTAGCACATTTTTGGAACACATTGGAAATTACTTAGCTACTTTATAATTAACATTCCTACCATATTACCATACCCTACTATCTTGCTTTCTACCAACCTGTATTTTTTTAATTAGCGAGTGTTGAGTGACATGTGTATTTCAATATATTTTTTATAGATTAATTAGTGTGTAAATATTTTACGTGATATTAAAGTATGTAAATGTTTTGTAAATAAAAATTTAATCTTTATTTGGACAAAAAGTTTATTCGTTAACCAGGCCAGTGCAAATTACTACTTAATATCGATATACCTATTTATACCTGCCTACCCATAAGTTATGATGGGAAAAAATATACATTTTGCATTTGTCTCTTAACCAAAATGGTGATTAAAAAAAAAAAAAACATTATTCTGGACTGAATTTTTGTCAACCACTTGCATTGTATTTTGAACATACATACATACATCACGACTTCATTCTCGGAGTGGGGTAGGCAGAATTACCAACACCTCTAAAAAACTTGTTGATAATTTTTTAAACGCATTTTGCACAATCAGGCCAAGATAGTCACCAGTATGTATTAATGACTAATGATAATGAAACAGTGAAGTGGTGTTTTTTAATATATTTATTTGAATATAAAATACTTTTCATCCACAGAACTATATCGAGATAGAAGGAAAGAGTTCGTCGATTTATATGAGAACCGAGCGTGTAACATTTTGCGTAGGCACTTTGACGTCACGCGAGTCTTTTAGTGATGTGTACAACATACACAAAATCGTTTCTAATCTGTGGTGTCATCGATCGCAAGTCGCAACGGAAGAGCGTCAGCAATGCCACTAGGGAAAGTATTTTATTTACTTTTCGACGGTTTTTTTCCTTCAAGCGTTAAATTTGTTTGTCTTTTTCTTTTATCATTTGCCTTGCGTTTTTCAATTGATTCATAATTTTTTCCTTCTTTGGTGTATGAATTAAAGTTTCGTCTGATGTGGATGGTTCATTAATATTCTCTAAGTGTAATTGTTGAAATATAATAATGCAAAACTACTAATTAAACAAATTAGTATGTCATCATTTTATAGTAAAATCACTTTTTCCAGCTTTCTTTTTCTTGGCGTGGTCTTGATAGAGTCCTTCTCTAAAGAAGGTGATCCTTTTATCTGTAGCATAAAAAATACTATATCTGTAGCATAAAGCGAGCGTGAGCACACGCACACACACACACACACGCACACACGCGCACACACACACACACACACACACACACACACACACACACACACACACACACACACACACACACACACACGCACGCACGCACGCACGCACGCACGCTCGCACGCACGCACGCACACACTCATTGTGACGTATAAATGTAGGTACCTTTTCATTATTTGACATTATCACTACATCTACAGGGTGTAAGGGACGGTCCAACGAAAACTGAAACTGTGGTTTCAGACCATTATACTGAACTGAAATCCGTTGGAATTTTTTTGCGGAAACGTAAGGTTAAATTTTGACTTTTTCAAACAAAACTCAGCGCGCAATGAAACCGTCACTTCTAGTACGCAAAAGCAACGCGATAGGTAGTTATAGTACGTTTATCAATGGGAGCGGGCGCGGCCGCGCCGGCCGCCTCACTCGTCGATCGCCGCCGGCGTCGGTCGGTTCATTCACCCGCGGTCACGTGTCCGCGCGCGTGATTCCCTACATAACGTAGAAATAATCTCTCCCTGTTTAAAATAATCAACAATTACCTACTGCCTTCAGTGTCTACTTATTAAACGACATCAATGGTAACAAGGTTTTTTAAAATTAATTAACTTGCCTACCTATCTACTTCTTATTTTTTTTAAGTACCTGATGATAAGAGGTATCGGCATTGAGTGTTTAACATGCTCGTGGTTATGGGTTATGAAGGCACCTACCTACTGTATTTAGTGTTAAACTTTACAGTTACCTAGGTGTATGTTATGATGACCTTATAAGCAAAGTTCTAGGTACCTAGGTACCTAACTAAAATAAATAAAAGAAATTGATGTTTACAAACTTACGTGGCAGCAACTAACCATCATCCAAACTCCTTTTGTCTAAAGTTTAGCGTTATTAGCAAACAATCTCTCTCAAATCTAATAACGTTAAATACCGTACCTACCTACCTAATTTAATTTAATGATGGATTACCGTCCGTCAACTTCTTTAACTTTTTATTTGGTAGTAGTAAGGTAGGTAGGTAGGTGCATTATTTTTGACTGTAATGGTAAACAAGTGGGTAGTTAGGTAGGTAATTTACTTATTTAAGCTGCTGGCCAGTGTTATTTAAGTATTGTTCATGCGTAGAATAAACAGTTGAATAATTAAATTAATTCATAAAAACACGTTTTTATTGTAGGTTACTCATAAAGTTCATCAAAGTTTATCCAACGAGTTGGCACAAATCACAAGACAGAAACACTAGCACACGCACAATAACACACGAAAGAACAGACTCATAAACAAACACTCAGCGAAGGAAATCAGTAAGAAAACAAAAACGCATTGCGCACACCTACAGGTAGGTGCCTACGCACACGCACAGCCTCGCGAAAAATAAGACTAGGTAGGTACCAAGTTCAGATTCAAAGTTTAAATCTATCGGCGGTTTGAATATTAGTAGGAATTTAATTAAGTAGGTAATTAATTGCAGAGCTATTAACCGCCGCGCCGCCCGAAAGTAAATACCTACCAACCTACCTAGTCCAGTCGAAGCATTTATAACATTTTTCGCAACAGTGCGTGCGGCCGAAGCACAAGGTTCGGCAGTAGGTAAGTTTAGTTTACCTGTTATTAGTTCGATAACGAATTGAAAAGTGATTGGTTTTAAATAATAACATTCCAGGCAGGTAGGTATTTTTGTCACACCTATTCACCTGCTTACTTCATTTATTCGGTTACCGGTGGATTATGGCGAGGTACAGTCAAGGACTTTAATTGGTATGCCACTATGGAACCCAGTCATAATGACGGCGTTAACCAGATTAAAGAAAGCTAAAATTAACTATTAACGCCGTCTTTATGACAGGGTTCCATAGTGTCTAACAATTAAAGTCCTTAACGCATAATTTGTAAATTCAAATAAACAAGCGTTGTTTCCACTTAGATAAAGATACTGGCAGTTAGGTACATACCTACTTATCGGGCTTAGGACCGTCAAAAACACCGATTACAGTGTAATAGAATAGCACAAACGATTCTAAACTACTTATTTAAAAAAAAAACTCTTAAAGTTATGTAAACGATTGTAAAATCAACCTAATCACACCGATGAAGCTTCTTATGTTTTAAATTAGGTACCTTGAGTGTTCGAAGTTCCTCCTCTGTTTTAATGGCACAGCAAAGCACGCCCGTACAAATTGTCTCACATTTGCGACAAAACAAACATACTCATCACTTCGCACAGTGCACAGTAATCGAATGCTGATATTATCAGTTGTCTTAAGCTCACTAACATTGTTTATTGCACACTCTCGATTTGCATAAACTTGAACGTTTAAATTCACCAATGTTGATTATGTACGCTGCACATTGGTAGGTAGGTAAGCACCTAAAATTGTCGCTCGTGAAGGCAGGTAGTCGCCGGTTCGGGAATCTTTTCCGATACGTAGTTTAAAGCTCTTAGTTAACTATCACCACACTCATTTGAATTCGCACCATGTCAGTGTATTCCCGAATTATGCAAACATTCGATTTTGCACCACCGGCGGGTCGACGCGCTCGATTGTAACTAACTAAGTACTTACTTAAAGTAAAAATGAAAAACAAACAAGTTTACAATCTATCGCCAAATTTCAAAGGGTGCGAGTGAGAGGGCGTCCGGGCGCATCCGCTAAGTACCTGCTTACCTAGTTAAAAATGATTTAACAAAGCCGAGCCGCGCCGTGTTGTCAATTCTTAAACATTAAAAGGATATTATTGCAAAAACTTAGGTACGAAGCGTTTCATTAATCAGTTACGTTACATTATTCACCTGGCCAATAAAACTTACCACAGTTTAAGATAACAGCCTCTAGGTACTCATGGAACCGATCAATACTGATTTTGAATTGATTTTTAACTTAAAAAAGAATAAGTAGGTACCAATCTATGGCCTTAATTATCGCTCGCTCGGTCGACGGTTAGACATAAAAACCGTTTTAAGATAGGTATAACAGCTACGCCCCTCCAATGTGTGTACGGTGCTGCATGTGGATGCATTTTTAATAGGTCGCCTATCTAGTGTGGTGTAAATAATGCACATATCGAACATACCAGTCTTTCCTCTGCTCTTACCATGTAGCATCTTGTGGCAAGCGGCGGTCTAATAAAATTTTAGAATAATCATTAATTACATGGCGGCAAACAATTTGTTTTCCCGAAACTTGTCTTTGCTGTTGAGTTTGACCCTTTTTCGGGTCCGTAGCTAACTGTGTACTGATTTATTTATTTTCTACTTCAAATTACAGTACCTACGGTTAGCCATTTAAGTAGCTTTACACTCTTGGTGCTTTGTCACTTTAACGTCATGTTTAAACTACTGCACTGATATTATGAAGGTCTTAAACCGACAAGGTACTAAAGTGTGCAGCTACTTATAAGGCCAGCTACCACAGCGAAAATCTTGAGCACTTTGGAGCCTTTTCATAATAAGTTTCTAGCTCAACGTCAAATGCCTACGACAAGCATGACAAGGCTCAAGTATGCTGCTTTATTTTATTAGGTGACTGTATTTGTGAGACTGTTATTAAGTAGGTACAGTCAAGGACGTTAATTGTTATGCCAATATGGAACCCTGTCATAATGACAGCGTCAAACCACATGAAAGAACAAGGTAAAATAATTATAGTGGCATAACGGCATTAAAGTCCTTGACTGTACGAGAGGTTGGCACTCTTCTTCTACTTTTGGGTAAGTACACAAGTAGCTCCAATGCTGCCGATTATCTGAGGTCATTTCTACTGCTGTGATTCAAGCAAACAAGTTGGCCTCTATTCTACCAGGTTAATTTTATTTTTCGGTGTGTTCACCGGGTTAGAATAGTGCCACTCCATGTCTTCCCGTGGATGTCGTAAGAGGCGACTAAGGGAATAAGGGCTTCTAGTATTGTTAGGCAATGGGCTTGCAACCTGTCACTAATACACTAGTAAACATCTCAGCCTACTTTTGCAAAATGTGGTTACAAAATTATTAACATGTCTTTTTAGAGTTGGTATTTCTGTAGCTCTGCCTACCCCACTCTGTGAATGAAGGCGTGATGTTATGTATGTATGTATGTAATTTTATTTTCAGTCTACTAAAACCTACCAGTCTGTAATCGTGGGAGGAGCGCATCCAAACTGCTAACGTTACCGTTTCTTTTTGGTACTCGTATCTCGAAGTGGTGGCGCGACGCGTGTTTGATTTTTTTTTTCATCACAGCACCTCAAAAAGGGTGGTTTTGCTGTTTAAAGACAGAGAGCAAAAGTCGATTTTGCTACGAGCGTGAGCGAGCGTGAGACAATTATAGGAGATTGTACAAGAAGGGCATAAAACCAACCATTTTATCCAAGACTTATGGTACCTATCCATCCGAGCCAGCAGGCGAACTTTTTCTTGGAATTAAGGCAGCAAAGATTGTTGCATTTTTTCCATTAGTCCATTAGGTGTGAGCATTATTTCCTCTTCACTTGACGACATTTTAATTAAATTCCGTAACACAACAAATTTTACAAAGAAAACAACTAATTAATAGGCCCAAACGAGACAAAAACCTGTTTCCCGCCACTGTTTCTTTCTTTTTTTTGTTAAATGTTGTGCATGAGATTTTTAACTTAGGTACACAGTACTGCCAAGTCATACGTTGATTTTCTAATGTTTCTGTAAATAATGCTTGCTTTTAATAACAAGTTTACTTAGAGCAGTCACCTCGTCTGTCTGTCTGGCTGTAGTAGGGCTTGGTTGTCAAATAAAATGTTATTTTATGCAGTCTATACCCAGCATAGAGAAGGACTTTAAAAGCATAAGAAGTGAAAAGTAACATTTTAATTAATTTTCACAATGTGTAAAGGTGGTCGTGGTGTGGCACCATGCGGGCGGCGGGGTGATGGCGTTTAATGTTCACCATGTGGTCTTTTTTACCTTAAGGTAATATTTTCCCGCTGCTGCGGTGAAAAGTAGTATGTGCAACAGAATCTTTGTTTTGCAGCAAAATAGTACATTTTGATACAAGTGCGGAAAGTATGTCATTTTACACGAGTCCCGAAGTATCTTGGCCCGAGCCGCAAGCGAGGGACAAGACTCGGGACGAGTTAAAATGACAGTTCCGCACGTGTATCAAACGACGTTTTTTAATACATTTGCGAAAAAATA